>OW971929.1:10927452-12147764 GCA_943193695.1 Acrobasis suavella | reverse complement strand
TGGTCACCCTTCAACTTCACATGGTGAGCCTAGCACTGTCGTCTTTCAAAAAACAAAGAGAGGGAGGCAAATGCTCTGTCGCGCTGGATATAACTATGTGTTGAAGAGAACAAACAAGGATGGGTCTGACTTATGGAGGTGTACTAATAAAGACTCTAGTAAGTGCAATGCAACACTCAAAGTGAAACCAAATCCATTTATAATACTACATGAGACTTCCCATAACCATCCACCTAGAGGAGAAGCAGACATGGAAATAGATCGAGAGATGTATTTATGTACTGAAACATTGCAAAAGAACATTAATAAACCAGTAACGCAAATTTACGGGGACGCTGTACAAAATCTTATCAATAAAGGAATAGATTTATTAAATCCTTTACCTCAGTTTGATAATATCAAGAAAAAACTTTACAAACTCAGAAATGAATCGCAAGGTGCTAAGAAACTTAACTTTCATAAAGCCTGTGAACTCGAGGTGCCAAAACGGTACGAAGATTTATTGTTTGCGGAATATAAAGAAAAACAGAAGCGAATCCTTATTTTCGCAAAGAAAGAAATGGTCAAATATTTGAAAAAATCGACAAAATATCTCAT
Organism: Acrobasis suavella; assembly: GCA_943193695.1. NCBI lineage: Eukaryota > Metazoa > Arthropoda > Insecta > Lepidoptera > Pyralidae > Acrobasis > Acrobasis suavella. The sequence goes on along the minus strand of OW971929.1, from coordinate 12,147,167 downwards.
TGATGGTACATTCAAAATTTGTCCAAAGTGTTTCTGTCAGGTATACACTATTCATGCAGATATTGGCAGCAACCAAGAATATGCCAATGTAGTTCCCGTGCTATATGCGTTGCTTCCCGACAAAACAAGGGCTACATATGAAATTTTATTTCAAATGATAAAAAGCCAAGTTAAAGAATGGCAGCCTACAGAAATTTCAATGGACTTTGAAGTGACTGCGATATTGGCAATAAAAGATTTATTTCCAGAAGTGAAAATACTTGGTTGTTATTTTCACTTTAACCGCTGTTTATGGCGTAAAGCTAAGCAGTTGGGAGTAGTCAAATCAAAACTGGGGGTAATCCATGTGAAACTATGCACACAATTGGCACATCTACCCCCAGACTTTTTGGATGAAGGGTGGCTATATGTGATGAGTGAAAGTCCAAACAATATGGAAGTCACTAAATTCAATGATTATTTTGTTCAAACATGGCTTGAACATGAGGTACTCTCAAAGACATGGAATATATATAAACAATGTGACAGAACCAATAATATGGTGGAGTCATGGAATGCAAAAATAAAGAAAATCATTACAGAAAAACCCAATATTGCACAATTCCTCAATGGAATAAAAAAAGACGCCAACTTTTACTTTAGTAAATCAAACAGACCAGGTGACATACAAATTTCAAAAAGAAAAATAGACACCATAGAAATGAACCAAAGAATTCATAATATCATACAACAGTTGTTATCTGGTAGTATAACTGTGGGCCATTGCTTAGAAAAATTAAGATTTTAGTTTAAGTAGTTATACTTTTTTTTTCTTTTTATTGATTTTACAAGTTTCTTTATCTTTGTTGATTTTTGATAAGTAAATTATAATGAATATCATAATCTGTGATTAGCAAGAGTTAGAATTAAGTTATAATGTTGATTAAACTGTGATTTTAAACCATTACCGTCTTACTACAAAAATGTAACCAGTATTAATACATACGGATTAGGTCAGTTTTGGCCGATTCTTTTTTTGTGAATTAACACTTGTTACACCTGTGATTGCCCTTATTTAACTAATTATAAGTAAATTGTAATGTAAATCTCTGATTAATGAGAGTTAGTTTTAAGTTAAATGTATGATGTTGATCAAACTGTGATTTTAAACCATTACCGTCTAACAAAAAAAAAATATAGCTAATATTAATATACACTTGTTATACAATTTGATTGTACATATTTAACTAAGTAGTTATAAGTAAATTACAATGTAAATCATGAAACTGTTAAATGTTGATGAAACTGACTGTATATTAAACATGATTTCTAAATCGCATATTTTTTTACACTTACCACTTTTCTAATCGTCTGTCCAAATGATTAGAAATCTTTAATTATTTCTATGAGTTGAAATCAAGATACACGATATGATTATTAAGTACTTTCGCTCAGTGGTCCGAATCGACCCATTCCAAAAGATACCTTGGGTTATTCGCACCGCTGCAACCACTGTGGTGTGAATCGCCCTATTCAAAAATAGTACTTGGGCGATTCGGACCGCGGTTCGAATAACTCGTGGTGCGAAACGCCCCAAGACTCGCCGCGTTTACTGTGAGTTCGACCCTGACTGAATACTCTCCATCCGAGGGACTGCAAATGCTCAGTATCATACATAAATATTAACTCTAATAAGCCTTTTCAGGCAAGAGACAGAGGGAGGAATGCGAGTAAAGCTTACCAAGCGTTTCCAGCAGCTTCGAGATCTGTACTTATACAGTATCCCGGTCTGAGCGTCAAAGTATTATATCAAATCAACTGGAAACTGATTGCTAGAAGAGCATTCTACAAATATTTGTTCTAGTCTGTCTTGTCAGTATATATGAGGGTAATAAATAAATACTGTAAGAATAAATACTGTTTTTATAAGGTTTCATGAAGATGAGTAGAAGTTATTTCAGACAGCAATAAAGCTTAATTGCATAGTATACATAATTTATAATATTGTTTAAGATATACCTCTTTGTCAGTAGGTAGTTTTATTAGTTCTACACGACTTCTCCGTGTTTGATAGAACATCATAATATCTTTGATATTAAGTTAAAACAGCAATTAGAATACATAGTTAAAAGTCTGTTAAGACTAAGCTTATTCAAAAGGCCATGGCAACAATGTCCAAAGATAAGCCTCAACCAGAATCGGTTTAGATAATTCTAATAAATGTTGTTTATAATATAAGTCTCTTAGTCAGTAGACTTCATTCAGAACATAACTTTTCTATGTTCAAAGGGAATGTTCATGACGAAATAGGCTTCTCTAAACAAGTGTGTACATAACACTGACGGTGACGAAAGGGAACTTCCATGCATTGCAGCGAGAATACCCTCTGGGAGTGTCCTCGCATAACCCAGTAAAGTGCCAACACAGCCTGTTTAGATGGCTTAAAATAATATATAGATAAGTATTAGAATTATTCAATCCAACCTCAAGTCTCGACTTTTCCAAGACAAATCATCACTCCACTGAACAAGCCAGCCAACCAGAGTAAGTAAGTATAATAACAAAGCTATTGCTTTCTGAAATTGAATCATTTTACATAACTCCAGTTTTGATAACAATACTTCAGGAAGGATAAGTATTCGTGTGGTGACATAGTTAACAACAAAATCAGTAAACATTAAACATATCAGTGATACCTGTGTAACAGATGAATATAAGTATCTTCAAGTCAATGACAGGAATAAATATGTTATCTTCAGAGATTGTAAACGTTGTTCAGGTTCCTTTGGAACATAAGAACCTAAGGTCCTTAGACCGTAATCCAGTCTATAGATTACAACGGAGTTTGTTAGTACAAATCACTTACAGAATAGGTGAATCGTCATAGATCATATCATCTCATCGTAAACTCGTCGTGTCGTTTTTATTAAACAAAGCTATAATTAACTCAGATTAGAGAAAACACAGGAAATAAACATATATCGATTAATTCATTCCACATAGGAATCTATCTTCATATTGGCTTTCTTATATATGGATCATATTGACTTTCTTATGTCCAATATAGGGCAAAGGCTGGGAGAGAGATTCTACCTCTCATCTTAGTAGACATACATACTTTCAATGCAAACAACGTATCCAAATAGGATTGACTTGGTAGTAAAATTAGAATCAAAAGTTTAAATACCTTTTTTTTTTATAATTCCTTTCATCTCATCTGAAGATCCATATCCTCTTGTGATAATCTTCTTTAAAAAAGGAAAGAGTAACCTTACCCCGGTTTGTCCTTGTATACAGTGACGGATTTAGACTAATAGATGGCCTAAGCAATCCACGTCTGTGGTCGATCTTTAAACCTTTACCGCTTCTTAAAGTTTCTACAAAATTCCCTGCAAATAAATCTTTGGAAAGATAACTATTATTTTCCGTGACCAAATTACTTCATCTCCAAAACAAAACTATTTTTCTCTGTCAGTTTCGATCCGAGCTTCTTTTTTTGTATTTTTCCTCTTTTGTCAATTACTATAATATTTTATCCAACTGAAAAAAGGATAAATACATTCCTGCAAGTTTGTAAAGTATTTGAGAATGGAAATAACGAGTGCGTATTTGCGAATCGTTACAATACCGCCCACCAAAACAAATGTAAGTTCTTTTAAATAACAAATTAACAATTACATACAACATGATTTAAAATCTAAATCTACTCGAAATCTTTGAATTTAAATTATTTTCACATACATTTTGAATTTAACTACTTATTCAGTATCAACAGGCAATGCACATAACTTAGAGACACATCTTTTCACTATACTATCGCCACTCTTTACGCTATAAACTCTTGTCATACCATCTTGATCAGGGTGCTTTTCTATTATACGTCCAAGAGCCCATTTCGCAGGTGGCAAATTTTCAACTTTTATCAGTACTATATTTTCTATCTCAAATTCCTTCTCACTCTTCATCCACTTAGGTCGCTGCTGTTATCTTGTCAAATACTCTTCTTGCCATTTTCTCCAGAAATTTGTCATAATCTTTTGTAAATGTTGCCACCTCGAAAGGCTACTTATTCTTACGTCTTCTACGTCAGGACTAGGGATTATCACTGGAGCCTCCCCAATCAAGAAATGGCCTGGAGTGAGTAGATCCTTGTTATCTACATCGGTATCATCAATAGGGCTCAAGAGTCGAGAGTTTAAGCACGCCTCGATCTGACATAGCACTGTTGAAGTTTCTTCAAAGGTCAAATTACTGGTGAGTACTCGACGTAAATGGTGCTTAATGCTCTTCACCCCTGCCTCCCATAATCCCCTGAAATGAGGGCTGTCGGGGGGGATGAAGTGCCACTGCGTTCCTTCATAAACCAGCTTATTTACAATTTGGCCAGAAAAATCTAAATTTGCATCTTTCCATGCTTGTTCTAGTTCCTTATTTGCCCCAACGAAGTTACGTCCTTGGTCGCTCCATAGATTGCAGCATTTGCCTCGTCTAGCGGTAAATCTTCTAAAGGCGCCTATGAAAGCTTCGGAAGTTAAGTCTCCAACTAATTCTAGATGAATAGCCCTAGTTGAGAGGCAGATGAAAATGGAGATATATGCCTTGCTTGTTTTGGCTCTTCGTCCTCTAGACCACAAGACTTGCAGAGGTCCTGCAAAATCGACTCCGCTGTTGATAAAAGGCCTTGCAGGCGTAACACATGCCCTAGGAAGATCTCCCATGAGCTGTTTCCGCGCTGTTGCATTATGTCGAGCACATACCATGCATTTATGGTTGTTCATCTTTACCAGTGACTTCGCTCTAATGATCTAGTATTTCGATCGTAAATAGCTCATCATCAACTGTACTCCACCATGTAATGTTTGCTTATGAGCGTCACCAACGATGAGGGAAGTGAGTTTGTTTTTATGGCCAAGAATGATTGGATGTTTACCATCATGGTTTAAATCTGCGTGTCTTAATCTTCCGCCCACCCTGAGAGTACCGTTTCCATCGAGATACGGAGTAAGTGATTTTAAACTGCTTCTTTTCTTAAGTTGATTTTTACCTTTTAGTGCATTTATTTCTTCTTCAAATTCTTCTTCTTGAACAAGTCGTATACATTTCTGCAGTGCGTTATCTATCTCTTTAGTTGTAAGTGTCTCTTCTGTGTTTAAATTCTTATTAAAATTTAAAAATCCAATGCAATATGCAATAGCTGTAGTAAGTTCCTTCAAATTGTCAAAATCTTCTAATTGTGTAATTATTTGTTTCTCCCTTTCATTGTAAATTTTCAGATTTGCTTCTATTTTTTCTTTCTTTGCTTCTAAATCTGTGTCTACATTATTAAGTTTTGTAAGGTTTATTTTTTCTTCTGTTAACCACCTTGGCCCTTTCCACCACTGTGTTATCCGTAATTTCTACCACTCTATTTGCAATAAACGTTTTCCATTTATTGGGGTCACCCAGCATCCATGCCAGTACAATAGACGAATCTGTCCAAGCATATATCTGTGAAGGTTGTAATCTTAAGGCTTTTGAAACATGTTTGAGCAATTTGGAAAGTAGGACTGCTCCGCACAACTCAAGTCTTGGTAAAGATATCGTTCGTAATGGAGCAAACTTTGTTCGAGCAGCAATAAGTTCTGTTACAAAACCTTCCTCAGTTTCAACTCTGATATTCTCTACAGCGCCGTAAGCACGCCGTAAGCACGCTGGGAAGCATCGCTAAAACCATGTAGTTGAATTCTATCATTTTTAGTGCTCTTCGTTCGGAGCCATCGGTTGAGTCTCACGCCATTTACACTCTCTAGATCTAAACGTATTGTCTTCCATTTTTCGGATAAAGACGGGCTGACAGCTTGATCCCAATCAAGTTTTTCTTGCCAAAGCTCTTGAATCAGCATTTTTGCCATTACAACACTCGGTGCAATTCATCCAAGAGGATCAAAGAGTTTTTGCACATCGGAAAGAATACTCCGTTTTGTAATTATTGATCCACCTGTGGGAAGATTGAGTTTGTATTCAAGTTGATCAGTGCCCAAATTCCAGGAGATGCCAAGGGCTTTGACTGTGCCATCTACATTAAGATCCACGGTTGCATTAGATGATCTGTCTTGAGGCTCAACAGAAGTGATGAACTCGTCGATGTTTGACGACCATTTTTAAGTTCAAATCCACCTTGCTGCATCATTTCTTTCAGTGGTTTCATGACTTCTACGCCTTCTTCTACTGTATCATTTCCTGTAAGGACGTCATCAACGTAGAAATCCATCAGTGTTACATTTGCAGCAAGTGGATATTTTTCAGCTTCATCGTGTTCTAGCTGTCTCTATGTCCTGACTGCCAGGAAAGGTGCTGCAGCAGTTCCGAAGGTAACGGTAAGTAGACGGTAATCTTTTATTTTAGCTTCATCATTTCTCCACAGGAACCTTTGGAAATCTACATCATCTTTGGTAAGTAGTATCATTCTATACATCATCTTTATATCGGCTGTGAAGGCTACTGAATGCATTCTCCACCTCATGATGATACTACGAAGATCTTCCTGCAGCACAGATCCCGTCAACAACTCGTCATTTAAGGAAACGCCATTGTCTCCTTTGCAGGATGCATCAAAGACGACACGTGTTTTTGTGGTTTCTTTGTCATCTCTCAAAACAGCGTGGTGTGTTAAGTAAACTCCCATTTTATTGAATTCTTCTGTAGGTACTTCTTCTGCATGATTTAAATTAATATAATCTTCTATTACTTTAACATATTCTTCTTTTAATTTAGGTTGTCTTTTAAATCCTCTATCTAAGCCTTTTAGTCTTTGCATTGCTATATTTCTTGTATTTCCGTTTTGAGATTCTGTTTCTTCTGTCTTAAATGGTAGTTTAACTATATATCTTCCTGTCTCATTTCGTGAATGTGTCGTATTATATATTTCTTCACATAATCTTTCATCTTGTGTTTGTTTTCTTTCAGAGTTGCCATCTATTTCCCAGATGGTCTTCAGTATTTCTCCTATGTCTACTTGTGTATGCATCACTGCCACAGAATCTTCAGGGTGTGTATTTATTTCACCAAACAGGATCCAGCCCAGTAGTGTCTTCTGCTGCTCCAGCGCATGGTGTACCTGGTGGACCTCGAATGAATTGTTCTTCTATAATTTTAGAATATTCTTTTACACCGAGCAGCAAATCGACGGATCCTGTTTGGAAATACTTTAGATAGGCCAATGTAAGCCCTTTCAAGTGTTGCCAATCACCAACGGTAAGTGTGTGTTGTGGGATGTTAGTGGTGAGCTGCTTGGACATAACATAAGCTGTGATGAACAGGTCTGTCTTCGTATTCCATCTTGGTGCTATGTGAACTTCAACCACTTGTTTTATTTCAGTCTTTGTAGAAGCTACTCCCACAATAGTTCCTCTTGCAGGTTGTCTTTCCAAATGTAGAAGTTGAGCCGCCTTCTCACTTATAAAATTGGCTTGAGACCCTGGATCCACAAGTGCTCTTAGTACAATGGTATGTCCTGTTTTGCTCTTCACAGTCACCATTGCAGTTGCTAAAAGGGCTGTTTGCTGTCTCTTCTTACTCACATAATTAGACGCGATCACTGAATCTTCCTTCTCTTGCTCTTCCACACTTGTATGTGCCATCACTTTAGGTTGCGATGAGTTCACTAATTGGCCTAACTGACGACCGCTATCGTACTTCTGTTCATGAAACAGAGAGTGATGACACCTGTGACACACATGGCATGTAGTAGGTATGCGGCACTTAAATACCTTGTGGCCAGGTAACAAACAGTTGTAGCATAAATTGTTGCTAGTCACGTAGTGACTTCTTTGTGTGGGATCCATCTTCGTAAACTCCTTACAATGACACAGTGTATGTTTCTCCTTGCACATGATACAAGTCTTCTCATTTGTCGCTGTCGCCGTGTGATATGAACGTTCTCGTACTGCTGTAGTTGTTTTCTCTTTGTATGAAGAAGAATGTGGAGCCACCATCTCCAAGGTACGAAACGTAGACTCAAGGAATTTTTTCAACTCGTTCCAAGTAGGCAATGTCTCGGTATTTTCCTTGTATGCGTACTCCTCCCATTCCTTATGGGACTCCGGGTCCAACTTCTGTACCACCAGAAATATTATTAAAGGGCCCCAGGAGTCAGTGGGCACACTTAAATTATTTAAACTATTCAAACACTGGGATGTTGTGTCCAAAATACTTTTGATATTACTTGCAGATTGAATGGTATTCTTCCTCTGATTACATAAGCGCTTCAACAGAGAGGTGACTATGAGACGTTTATTACCATAGCGGCCTTTGAGAAGTTTCCAAGCTTGAGTATAATTATCTTCCGTAATTTGTATATTTCTTAATAAAGATTCCGCTTCGCCGGTGACACTTGATTTTAAATAATGCAATTTTTGAACATTGCTTATGGACGGGTTGTTATGTACCATGGACGTAAATAAATCTTGAAATGTAGGAAACTCTTCGTATTTGTGAGAAAATTTTGGTAATTCAATTTTTGGCAACCTTACTTGAGAAAGCCTTTCTTCTTGCACCGCGACACTTACTCGTTCCGAACTGCTTCTAGTCAAAGTTGTCAACATATCGTTCAAGTCGGCCTTTATTGTTAAATAAAGTTCTTCAATGGTATAAAACTCATCCTTAGTAAAATAACTCAACTGTGGACGCGTTTCCTTTGGAGTGCACTTACTCAATTCGTGATGTGCTTTGGTAAAAATGTTCCAATAATCCTCAATACATTTCAAACGTGCTTCAATATAACCCCGTATCAATCGTTGCTTCGGACATTTTCTTAAGTTAATTGCGTTTTTTGCAGTAAAATAGCCGTATCTTCCAAAGTACTAATAAATTGTTCACTAGTAGACATTTTTCTTCAATTAATATATAACTTTCAACCGTAAAAATCCGACTAATCAGTCTTCTAAATATAGATTCAATAGCAACGATTACCGCGATGTATGGCTGTTACGTAAATGTATCCAGTTATAGTTATAACTCCATAGGTTGTTTACTACAAAATTGCACACCTGCGACGACTCCTTATCTAAGGAATGCAGTCTTCTTTTGTTCTCGGTGCACGGCGATGGCACTTTTTATGCGCTGGCTATCCGGCTCGATTTCGACCATATGTTTTGGTGCGTAAGGTTCACTTTCGTTTGGAGGAAATTTCGAAGTAAAACACTGTGTGCTCTGTACGAGTGTATTATTGCGACTGATCTCTCATACAAAAAATCATGCTTATAACACGGGTTGGGCGATACGCAAAACAACATCGATATAGACCTATATAGCTACTAACATAACAGATTATATTATTGATAAAAATAATATGAATAATAAAGCCATGATGTGACAATAAAAGTTTGATTTCAATTTATCACGTAATCTGTGAAACATTCACTACGTAAACTATACTTGGCTAGAGTCGAAACACGATAAACGTGTAAAACCGACGCCGCAAAGCGCTTGCAGCGAGATTAAAGGCTGCCGCTGCGCTTTGGCCCGCGCCGCCACGCAACACAACAAATGGCGTTTTAATTTCTATATGGGTACATGATTTCTCCAGTTCTCGACTTTTCTCGAGCTTGATTTTCCGGGAACAAAGCCCAACTATTTCCCAGAAATTCTCGGCTCGAGAATTCCCGGGAATGAACCCTAATTCCACTCCTCCTCATCAGAAGTGCTTTATTTCTGAAACGCGGGGTTGCCTAAACTAACGGATTTCCCATACATAAATCGTTCGTTTGGTGACTCTACGTTTGAAATATCCACGGAATCTTTCGTTACCAACATCGGCAGAATCATAACAAAAACGTAGCTGTGCTGAAGTGCGATTTCTGAAACGCGGAGTCACCTAAACGTATAGTTTTCCCATACAAAAACCATACGTTTAGGTGACTCCGCGTTTCAGAAATCGCACTTATGTGCTGTGTGTAGTGCTTACATTCAAAAACTCCGGAAGGTAAGAACTAATTACTAATAAACTATTCGAATGTAAGCACTACACACAGCACAGCACAGCTACGTTTTTGTTATGATTCTGCCAATTGGTAACGAACGATTCTGTGGATATTTCAAACGTAGAGTCACGAAACGAATGATTTTTGTATGGGAAATCCGTTAGTTTAGGCGACTCCGCGTTTCAGAAATGAAGCACTTCTGATGAGGAGGAGTGGAATGAAGGTAAGAAGGTTATTTATTTTGAATATGAGCATTACAATTAAGTTCATAATTTTATAAGATTAACTTGGATTATTTTTATGTATGTTGATTATAATAATATTAAGAAGGTAATGCATGCATGCCTATGCATACAAATGATTGATCGCATAAAAACGACGGGTTGCACTCCGGGAGTGCCGGCAGAAGTGAACACTTGAATATTAACGTTGTGCATTTCCATGGATGCGCGTGGCGCGCTGTAACATAAACACACACGAAAATTCGCGCAAGCGCTTTGCGCCGCCTAAACTCCATCCGTCTTACGAATTTTCGATCAGGTCACTTGTCCTGACGCCATGGCGCCCTGACGCGAGTGTAATTTTTTTTACCTGTAAGGTTCAACAACCGCACATAGCTGCGTTAGCATTTTTTCCCTAATAATTATTTCGTCACTTAGGTAAAATCTGTTCACGAATCACGCTTGCACAACATCGCCGCGTATCGCGTTCTCATATCATTTACCTTAGCATTTACAGCAGTTTACTTATATATCTTTTAATTTATCTCAGCAGCATCTTTTATTTAACATCATAGCCTCCATGGTTTGGTTCTGGCTCGTTAATAGGGCTTCCATTTTGCTGCTAGATAATAGATATACGCTGCTGTTATGCTGATAATAGGAGAGTAATGGACTCACCAAATTTGCTGCTGGTTGACTTACGTGGCGGTGCTTAGTGCACTCGTGACTGAAAATAATCAACACTCGCGTTAAAAGTCCCGCTACGGTTAGCTCGAAGGACCAAAAAGATGTACGTTAACGCTGATAAGATGATGTAAAATTAATAATTACAATAATAAAACTAGGTCATCGTCCGCCAATGCCCCGCATCAAAAATGTTCCGTCTGCAAAAAGGATCACGCCATTCCATATTGCGAAACATTTTTATCGTATAAGCCTGACGTCAGACGACAAACAATTTCTAAATTATCGTTTTGCCAAAACTGTCTTTACGGACACAATAGTAATGAATGTTTTTCTCAGAAAAGATGTATAAAGTGCAATTCAAATCACCATACTTTATTGCACGACGCCTTCGCTGTATCAGCAAATGTCGCTACCACACCGAGTGCATCGACCGACGACACGGCGAGGTCAAACTCACACGTGTCCCTCGACGACACTCAGGAGATACTTCTTGCAACAGTTAGTCTTAGCCTTAGTCTACGTCACAGGAATCGACGGAACACTTTACACTATGCGAGCTCTCATCGATCAAGGGTCGCAAACCTCAATCATCACGGAGAGTGGAGCTCAAAAGACTTCGGTTACCTCGTAAACAGTGCAAAGGAGTAATCGTAGGGGTAGGAGCGAAAGATAATAATTTCAAGGGCGTTATGAACATCATGTTGTCGTCATGTTACAATGACTATCGTATCAATCTTGACGTATCCATTATGAACCACGCTGTTAACAACCTTCCAAACAGATCTTTCGGAAAACCGTTTTGGGCATTCCTGGAAAATATTCAGCTAACGGATCCCGAATTTTATAAGAGCCGAGAGATCGTTCTTCTACTCGGCGCAGATGTTTACGCTGAAATCATCATGGGCGGAATCATCAAAGCAAACATAGGTATGCCTATAGCGCAGCAGACACGCCTAGGTTGGATTTTGTGCGGTAACGTACAATCTTATTATTGTAATATACTTCAAGTTGTCCTAGAAGCCATTCATAAGTTTTGGTCGATCGAAGATATCAGCGAAGCAGAAGATAGCATGTCATCTGAAGATTATCAATGTGTTGAGAAGTATAAAGCAACAACAACTCGCCGGTCAGATGGGAAATATGTAGTTCGTCTTCCTTTGCATCCCGACGCCGACGAGAAGTTAGGGTTGTCGGAGCCTACAGCGCGTGCTCAGTTTTATCAGTTGGAGCGTAAATTCAACAAAGACCCTAATTTAGCGATCGACTATAAAAAAATTATAAACGAATACCTGGGACTGGGTCATATGCACTTAGTAACATCAAGCAACCCGACACCTAAGTATTTCTTACCACATCATTCAGTACTACGCGTCGAATCTACGACTACGGCACTTCGTGTCGTTTTTAATGCGTCAGGAAGGACATCAACCTCCGTAAGCTTGAATGACGTATTATACCGAGGCCCGAACCTTCAACAAGAGCTTTTGACCTTGATATTGCAGTGGAGACAGTATCGGTGCTCATTTACAGCGGATTTAGAAAAAATGTTTAGAAACATTTTGGTACATCCCGATGATAAACCCTATCAGTGTATTGTTTGGCGGGAAAATTCCAAGCAACCTTTACAGACATATCAACTAGACACCGTCACCTATGGAACAAAGCCAGCGCCGTTTTTAGCAATGATGACGCTTAAGCAGCTAGCAATCGATGAACGTCATCGCTTCCTTACAGCAGCAAAGGTTCTGGATCAGTACTTCTATATGGACGACGCGCTCTGTGGAAGCTTCGATCTCGATTCTACCAAACAATTACAGAGGGAGCTTATCGATCTTCTTAAAGCAGGAGGATTCAACCTCCGTAAATTTTCATCAAACGAAGAATCACTGTTGGAAGGGGTTCATCGAGCACAAAGTTCACCTAACACGTAGGACTTCAAACATCAGGAGTCCACTAAGGCACTCGGACTTACTTGGATTGCTAAAGACGACAATTTTACTTTCCAGTGCAAAATGTCACCACTATCCACGTCAAAATTAATAAAACGAGAATTATTAAGCGAAATATCCAAAATTTTCGACCCTCTCGGTTGGTTAGCGCCATCTGTTGTACAACTCAAGCTATTATTTTAAAGCGTGTGGTTGGAAAAATTAAAAGGGGATGACGTCGTACCAGATGACATATATGCGCGGTGGATAGAGCTAAGAAAAGACATAGAGAACATCGGCTGCCTAAAAATTCCAAGATGGATAGGAAGTGAGAAAGATAGTCTCGTCCAGTTGCACGGCTTCTGTGATGCTTCAACAAAAGCATACGCTTGTGTGGTATACGCTTGTATCCAGCAACAAAACACAATCACAATCTTAGCAGCAAAAACTAAACTTGTACCCAAAAGCAAACCTGCAACAAAAGGCGACGTCTCCCTGCCCAGACTGTGGAATTATCTAGCGCTCTCTTACTTTCAAAATTGATGATAAAAATTAAACAAAGTCTTAAAGCACTTTGGATTCAAGGGGATCCCAACAGGTGGAAACCTTTCGTCAAGTCAGAAAAATCACGGAAGTGATGCCTTCGGAATGCTGGCGACACGTAAAAACTACGGACAACCCGGCGGACTGTGCCAGCCGCGGCATGAAAGTAGAACAATTACAGCAACATATTCTATGGTGGAAAGGACCCTCTTGGTTAACATCATTCAACCCTTGCGAACATCCCAAATCATTCCAGACAGATTTAGAAAGTAAAGAAAAGCTATCAAATGTCATACAAAATGATAATAGCAACAGCAAATCTGACGATATTATTATGAATATAATAAATAAATATAGTAGCTATACGCGAGCGTCACGTGTACTTGCATGGGTATTGCGAGCAATATCACGCGACTCACGAAAGGTATCATATTTAACAACAGCTGAGCTACTCGACGTCTCGCAGAGAATTATAAATTATGTTCAGCGTTTCGAATTCGCTCAAGAAATTAGCGATCTCACTAATCAGGGCAAGGTTGATTCAAAAAGTAAACTTCTCTGTCTCAATCCTTACTTAGACGAGAATGGGCTACTACGAGTCGGCGGAAGACTCAGACACAGCAACATCCCACACGATATGAAGCATCCATACATCATTCCACATAAGAGCCTTGCTTTCTTCCTTCTGCTTGGAAATTCGTGCACGTGATTCCACTCCCTAAACAACATAACCCTTATTTACCTTCCCAATTCCGTCCTATATCCATACTCCCTGTCCTTTTGAAAATCCTAGAACACTATGTCCAGCAGCAATTAACGAATTATCTATCTTCGTACAAATTACTAAATGAACTTCAATCGGGGTTTCGTGCCGGACACAGCACTACTACTGCCCTCGTCAAGATTACGGATGACATCAGAATGAACATAGATTTCTATTAGATTACTCTAATGCATTTAATGCTGTAGATTTTGACATACTACTCGGCGGTCTAAATTCCCTTAACTTCTCTGCATCTTCTCTTACGTGGTTTCACTCTTACCTACATGGGCGTCGACAGTTGGTGAAAATTGATCAGAGTCAATCTGATTGGTGTGACCTAGCTGCCGGTGTTCCCCAAGGTGGAGTACTTTCCCTAATATTATTCTCAATTTTCATTGACGGTGTCACGTCCTCTCTTAAATCTTCTTTTCACTTGTACGCAGATGACCTGCAGATTTATACGGCTGCCCCTCTCGATAATTTCAGTCATGCTGTGAGCACTATCAATTCCGACCTTGCCGCTATTGCGACTTGGTCCCATAACTTCGGGCTTATGGTCAATGCAGATAAATCCCAAGCAATAGTGATTGGTAGTCCACATTTCATAGCAAAGTTTCATTCTGCTGTTGTTCCCAATGTTATACTGAATGGTACTATTATTCCTTTCACCCCAACAGTTAAAAACTTGGGAATAATTCTTGATGAAACGTTGTCTTGGTCTGCTCAAATCAATGAGGTAAGTCGCAAAATGTTTGTGGGTTTGCATTCCTTGAGGCGATTGCAAAATGTTCTCCCAATAAGCACGAAAGTACTGCTGTCACGTTCTTTAATTATTTCTATTCTTGATTATGCTGACGTGGCGTATTTAGATCCCACAGAGGAACTTCTTGACAAATTAGAACGCCTCCAAAATATTTGTATAAGGTATATCTTCAACATACGGAAATTCGATCACATCACCGAGTTTCGCAAAAAGCTAAATTGGTTACCTGTTAGGATACGTCGTAATATCCATATTCTTTCCCTCCTTTTCAACGCCCTTTTTAATCCTTCTGCCCCTAATTACCTGCACTGCAAATTTAACTTTCGGAATGTGGATAGTCGTTTGCGCTCAGCCGGCAGCCTCATTTTGGACATTCCACGGTTTTCGTCTCAGTCATACTCCAAATCTTTCACAGTCTTGGCGGCAAGGCTTTGGAACTCGCTTTCTGCTAAAGTAAAGATGGCACCTTCACTATACTTTTAAAATTAGATTATTAAAGTCCTGTCTGGTTGCGTCACACTTGGACTGAATAGGTACTTATCTGTAAATCTGTTTTATATATTTATTATGTATGTATGTATGTAGGATATGTATATATATATATATATATACATACATACATATATATTTATTTATGTATGTGCGTAGCGATATAAGTATGATCTTATAGTTAAATTTGTACGTACTTGCTTCTACCTTTTAATGGGGAAGGCAGCTGTCATATACGTTGGTTCCTAACCTAATTAAATGTCAAAACTAGAGGTGGGCTGGATTAGGTAAAAACGGTACCTGAAATGGATGTGGCTATTCTTCGACTGAAGAACAAGAAGGCTGCCCCTGGGCTTGATGGTATTCCAGGCCGTGCGCTAGTTCTGACTCTTAAACATCTGGAGCCTAGACTGCGTGCACTGTTCTCAACATGCCTGGAGATCGGACGATTTCCGGAGAGTGAAATCAGGTAAACTGGTCCTACTAAGGAAAGAAGGTCGACCGATGGATTCGCCCTCGGCATTCAGGCAAATCGTGCTTGAGACTGAGCTGGCTAAGCTTCTTGAGGCAATTGTTACGGCCCGTCTTAATAAACACCTTGAAGCGGTCGGCCCTAATCTGTCAGATAATCAGTATGGCTTCCGGAGAAAAAGGTCCACTGTTCATGCTATTTTGCGTGTGAAGAACATAGTGGACGACGCTCTGGCCCAGGGTGAGGTAGTACTGGCGTTCTCAGTAGATATAAAAAACGCCTTCAATACCCTCCCCTGGGCTTGCATCCAGGCGGCACTGCAGTACCACCGGGTGCCTGTGTATCTGCAGAATATCGTGGGATCCTACCTCTCCGGAAGACAAATTCAATTCCCCGGAATAGACGGATGGCGTAATTGGACCATGTCGTGCGGTGTTCCACAGGGGTCGGTCCTTGGTTTGGTCCACTCCTTTGGAACATCGGATATGACTGGGTGTTACGAGATGCAAACCTGCCTTCGGTCCAACTTACCTGTTATGCGGACGATACGTTAGTCACAGTAAGAGGAAAATCGTTTGAAGAGGCCAGTTTGAGGGCTACTGCGGGGGTGGCTCAAGTTGTGCAACGTATCCGACTGCTTGGGCTGGAGGTAGCACTTGAAAAATCAGAAGCCCTATTATTTCATGGACCCCGTAGGGGCCCCCCTCCACGAGCGAGTATAGTAGTGGGTGGAGTCAACATCGAAGTTAAAAAGAGTATCAAATACCTGGGCCTCATGATTGACAGTCGATGGGACTTCACGACCCACTTCCAGACGTTGGTCCCCAGACTTAAAAAGGCGGCATTGGCATTGGGTAGCTTGCTACCAAATATTTCAGGACCGAAAGCTTCGTGCCGCCGCCTCTATGAAGGAATCGTGCGGTCGATGGCACTATATGGAGCCCCAATATGGGCTGAGATACTGAAAAAGCGAGGTATCGCCCTCCTTAATTCATCTCAAAAAGTGTTGGCGATACTACTAAGAACTATTAGAGGATACTGCACGGTCTCATTGAATGCAGCGTGCATATTGGCAGGTTCGGTCCCGTGGGACATAGAAGCAAGACTCCTCGCGGCGGTGTTCTACTGGCGTGAAGAGGCGTTGGCTCGGGGACACCGGCCTGCGCCCAGAGAGGTAGAGGGGTATCGTATCCAACTAAGATCAGATGCCCTGCAAATCTGGCAGCAAAGACTGGTAAACGCAAGTGCTGGCCTTAAGACGGTAGAGGCTGTTCGCTCAATTCTACCTCAGTGGGTGAACCGGAGTCATGGAGCTCTCACATTTCGGCTAACGCAGGTACTGACTGGGCATGGATGCTTTGGTTTGTATCTATGTGAGAGAGCAAAGAGAGAACTGAGTGAGATGGGTAAGAGACGGCGGGACGGCGTGATAGCCCACGGGCGGCAGGCTCGGGGAAGAGTCTGTCGCCAGCTCGGGGTGCTAGAGGAAGTGTGCGTGTGTACCCGCACGCACCTCTATGAAGGGATATATATATATATATATATATATATATATATATATATATATATAGAAGATAAATACAAGAGGAACCTGAAATCAGGTAGTCGCAGCCGGTACGCAGTAGAATGCCAGACTTGATCAGGTGACCCTGCGTGCTGAGCAGTATGCGACGTTAGGTACGCCATGTGGTTTTTAGTGGGTTCGAGCCCCACACTACCACTCTCCTGTCCCCGCAGTAAGAGTGGTGTGGGACGGCCATTTTCCACATGTAAAAAAAAAAAGGTAAAAACGGTACTTGTTCCAACTAATACTAATACTTAAAAATACCTAATCCGAATAATCCCTTCTAATCCCTGCTGTTCGCAGCCAAATTTTAACCCTATGTCTTACACTCCATCCAAGGGTAACTATTGTTTGTAACACGAAAATATTAGATAACACTCCCGAGATGTAAGTATTTCACGCAATAGCTAATCTTATCTAATACAGCTAGTACACTTTGCTCATACTTTTTTAGCAACGGATTTTCGATCTTACTGTTGAGACGTGTAAAGTTCATTGTTGTTTATAGATGAAATAATTACATAAAGGCAGACCTTATCCAGACAATACCACTAGCGAACATTTTTTCGCAACAGATTTTCTAATTTATTTCTAATAACTTTAAGGATTAGTGTTCTTTGATGACGAGAATATTCAACATTATTACAATTATCGTCACGTAGTGATTGAATTTTGGCTGCGAATAGCAGTGATTGAGAAGGAATATTCGGATTAGGTATTTTTAAGTATTAGTATTAGATGGAACAGGTCTCGTTTTTACCTAATCCAGCCCACCTCTAGTTTTAGGTAAGGAACCACAGCTGCCTTCCCCATTGAGTAAATATCCTCTCAATCTATCGCAGGTTGACTGGAAGAGATCCCTACATGGGATAAGTCCGCCTTTGTATATGTGCTCTTTCGTATGTTGTCTTTTTAATGTAATTTTTTTTGTACAATAAAGTTATTACAAACAAACAAACAAACAAACAAGAGCCATTTTACAAACTTGCTAATTGATCTTTGACACAAATCAACATTCCATGGAGGAGCTCGGCTTACTCATGCTTGGCTTAGACAGCAGTAGGTACTGGATGCTAAGCGGGAATAGATCAGTTAGAAATCGTTTGCGGCACTGCGTAACATGTAAACGTTATAAACCTAATAAGCATGCGCAGTTAATGGGAGAGCTACCTAAAGCTAGAACGAATCAGGCGCGGCTGTTCTATCATACGGGCGTCGACTACACCGGATTTTATTCTATCAAAGCTAGCAAAGGTCAAGGCATAAAGACCTCGAAGGGTTACGTAGCTGTATTTGTGTGTATGGTTACCAAAGCAGTCCACCTTTGAGTTGGTATCGGAGATGTCATCTTTGGCATTCTTGGCAGCACTTCGCCGACTAGCAGCAAGAAAAGGTGCCCCACGTCATTTATATAGCGACAACGGGACCAATTTCGTCGGAGCCAACAACACTTTAGCGAAAGAATACTTTGATTTGAAATCGATTTTATCATTTTTCACGGAAATCAGCGAAATGCATCATGATAACGCTAGACCTCACACATCTTTAACCACTCAGCAAAAATTAAGAGAGTTTGGCTAGAAGGTGTTAATGCATCCGCCGTATAATCCTGACCTGGCACCTTCAGATTTCCACCTGTTTCGGTCTCTTCAGAATTATTTAGGCAATGTCAGGTTAACATCACGAGAGGACTGCCAAAACTACTTGACGCAGTTTTTTGATCAGAAGCCCCAAAATTTCTATAGCAATGGGATCATGTCCCTACTTTTAAGATGGCAAAAAGTTATCGAACAAATGGTACCTACCTAAAATGCGAAAAGACTTTTTCCCAAACCTATTATGTCAGCTTCAAACGCCCGTCTATGAAAGACAGACGGACTCTCGAGAGCCTGTGTATTAAAAACAATCAACTAAACAGCTGTAAAATCGTAACTACGGAGCCGATTTTACAGCTGTCACACTAGCGGCTTCGTTATTTTTCACGAACTATCTGGCAATAATCCAAGATGGCGTCATCTACGTGTTTTAAATATGGACGACGACTTTCTTTTCGTTAACATGTGTGCTAACAATTACATAATGCATTTATTGAAACCTAAAAAGAAAACTAGACAGAAAAAGATAAAAATTTTAACATCATTTTATCGTTCCACTCTATTTTTACGCATTAACAACCGTGGCACCATGTCGTACAGCACGCGTCTTAACAAGTTGAAAACAAACGTCAAAATGAACAACGCAAGTGCGACCACGCAGATCGAATTGTTACCGGCGCGATAACTTTACACGAATATTCAAGACGATACCCGATAACGGCCGGTCACACTTGCGTGTATCGTGTAATAGCACGAAGTTTCGTGGCGATAGGCGCAGATCCGGCCCAAGCATTACATGGTCATTGCCAAACTTGACATTGCTTTCCACATAACCATGATATAATAATAAACTTCGCGTATGTTCTTCCCGTGACAGCTGGTGACGTAATAGGAACATGTATACGTCATCAGTTGCGCAGTGGTTCTCAAATGTTATTTGTGGGGAAAACAATAGATAAAAACAGGTTGTAGATTTTTGGTTGTGGTTGAGCTTTTATTTAATTTTCCCCGTTTATCGTTTCGGAATGACCACTGATGGGAAGATTACGTTAAAAGAAACCTAGTTCAGTATTGGTTCCTTTCCTACCCAGCCTGATCATAAGCTATACAATACATTTTACATTAAAAAATACAATTTTAATTTTTTATCCGTTATTTCCAAGAATTTTGATCAGATATATAGTCATTTACATGATAAATACTCATTTTTAATAAATATTTTTACCGGCAGTTTTAAAGCGCCATTTTCACGATCCATACAGTACATCCATGCTCGATTCTCGATGCAAAATTACCGTGAATAAGTTTGACGCACGTCGATAATTATTGTTAATGGCTTGCTGGGCTTGCACGGCCAATTTTGCATCCAGCAAGTACCGTCACCACCGCGCACGCGTAAAGAATAAACGTATAAAGAAAATAAACCGGGCAGAAAGAAAAAGAAACAAAGAAAATTAATTTGACGACCTCCGTGGCGTAGTGATCACCATGCTAGTCCGCCACCCAGAGGTCCCGGGTGCGATCCCCGGTTAGGTCAAGTTGGGAAATGGCCTTTTTCAAATTGTCCTGGGTCTTGGATGTTTATCTATATATGTATTTGTTATAAAATATAGTATCGTTGAGTTAGTATCCCATAACACAAGTCTACTCGAACTTACTTTGGGGCAGTGTTATTTGTCCCTATATTCATTTATTTGGCCAATACGGAGTAGGTAGTTCTCAGAGCAAAATGTCCTAATATTCAGATTGATTTGAATCAAATGGGCGTTTTTCCACTAGCCGGCCCAGCGCCCGATCCCCGTCACCGGGGACACCAAGCTTTCCACTCGCTGCCGGCCGGACGTCAGGAATTTGAGTGTGTTGCGTACGTATAGAAAAAAATATACTTGTGTGCGTGTGCGGGGTATGATAGGACGCCTTGAGTCTTGAGACTCGAAGTACTCTAACCCGACTTGTATGCTTTTTAATCGTGCTCAGTGTGAACGTTGTATGGGAATGGTGAATACGAAATTCTGACTCACTACTATTAATAAAACGAGTTATTTTTTTTTATAAGTCGCCAACACTTGTATCTGATTTTTCTAGTTTTAGGCATTAGACTGATTATTCTTCTTTCTACTTCACACACTTTTATTCTACTTGTGGTCATCCATCCAAGTTTGCGACCACTATCGAGGTTGCTTGACCCATTAAAACGTAGTCAGTTGGTAACCCATCCTATTGGTGACCACGTCCAGAGTTGCTTAGCCTGTGAAAGCATGGCGACCCGTCTAATTTAGATGGTTCACTTTATATATTTATCTTTAGATATTTGTATCACTTGATAATTGTCAATTTTTTCTTCCGAGTTCATAATAGGGCCGTGTCGGTAAGTGAAACGCCAAATATGTCACGTCATACCTACTTGCTAAATATGCAAACGCAAAAAGAATAATGAATTGTATTGACCTTCTGTCTACTATTGGTTTAGCACATGATGAAGCCGCAAAAGTTTGTAAGCCACAGTAAATTTCTTCATCGAACGAAATAGCGCTATAAGAGTGAGCGAGACGACGGTAACGATGACAGGGCGGGCTGCCAATATGACACTTGTCAATTTAATGTGTTGCCACTGTGTGTAATTGCATTACCCGAGCAAAATGCATTTTTGGAACTTTATATACCAATTGCGAATTAATAATTCATGATACCAATTTTTTAATTATTAAAATATTGAATCACACGTTCACAGCTAAATTAGTTAAAATTTTATTGAATGCTCATGCAGTAATCGAGAAAGTCCTTAAATTTACTAAAAGAACAACCAGTGGCAACATTTTTCGTGACGTAGGCACGTTTTTTACTCGGGAGGAAGTACCTTGTTTTATTATACCATGCACTGCACATAACATTCTATTCTGTCTAATTTGTGCACATAACCACCGATATCGAGTTTTTGGCGGGAAGTCAAGGGGTTCAGTTGGAGTTTGCTTTAAATTATTTTGCAAATTGATTCTAGTGGACTTTATAATATAAAATCGGTGTAGTTTAGTGTTATAAATGCTCATGCTCATGGACAATATGTAAAATGGACACTCATAGTACGGCTGTAGTGATATTTATTTGCGGACTGTGGTGGGCGTCTTTAGACGCCGTCCGCCACTCATTCGGCTATGAAAACCAGTGGTCTCGTATAGATTTGTTGCCAGAAGCTCCCTTGAAGCAATCAAAGGACCTACACCAACCTTTGATTGTATAGTTAGGTTAGGATTAGGAATAAAGAAATTGGCGCCCGCGCCATTGGTTAACTAGACACTGGCAAAATAAGCTTCAACGAAGTTTAATCGCCAACAACAAGAAAAAAAAAAAAAAACACCCTATCATATTTAGCAAGGAACATAAATATAAATTTACGGAGTAACTAGTATCTAATCTGTGATATAAATACTCCTTACAGGCAAGGATTTAAAAGTGATTATATTCTCTAGAATTTAGAATATACAAGTAGTGCTTACAGGAGATATTTACTATTTAGGTATCTGTACTTAGTTTGTGATTGTTCTTTCTTTGTACAATACCTATTCCTCAAATTATTTATTTCTATTCTCGAAGATTTGTTTGTGATGTTTAGTTAAAAAAAGTACCTACTTTACTCTGTTTCAGATTATGATATTTAGAATGTAAACAAATACTGCTTCTCTACTTTTTAAATCTACATCAAAATAATTCACCAGATCACAAAGTAATTTTCAAATTAAGTTTATGAAAATGGTGTCCATAAGAAGGTTCCTTGACCTTTTTAAAAGCAATAGCAAGAATTTGTTAGTGTTCCAAAGATTTACTACTGGCAGTAGCTCGAGCCGGCATTCACAGAAACATCCTGAGAGTAATTCGGAAAACAATGTGCTGGAGAAAATTTATGGCAATAGCTTGATACAGCATTCACAGAAACATCCTGAAAGTAATTCAGAAAACAATGGGCTGGAGGAAATTTATGGCAGTAGCTTGATACAGCATTCACAGAAACATCCTGAGAGTTATTCGGAAAACAATGTTCTGCAGAAAATTAACGATGATTTGTCAACAGTAGCCCCGTATCTTCCAAATACTTTTAACCTCGCAGCTTATGTTAATTGTTCAGAAACATTACAAAACTTAGTCCATCTGAATGTCAATTTGAGTAAAATAGAAAAGAAACCTTTCATTGCTGAGAAAATTGTAAAATTAAATTTCAATGATATCAAGAGTCACATTTTATTCATTGAGGACTGTGTTGGGATTGACAATATTGGTAGCTTTCTTACTGCCAATCCAATGATTTTCTATGAAACATTGGAAGACATCAAAGTGAGAATAAACTATTTACAATCAAAGCACTTTACGGATGACCAAATAAAGAGGATAATAATTAGGAATCCATTTTGGCTTATGTTGAGGTAAGTAAGTGAAAACAATAAAAGTAGTTCAATAATCTTGTGGTAAATAAACTGCATTTAGCTAACTATAGCAAATGCAGCATAGGTACCTAAGAGTGCGTTACTCTAGCAAAAAAATAGCTTGTAGGGAGATATGAGTGGTATTTATAATCAGTGCCCAATATGTTGTAAATGTGCCCGGCATAAAGTTTGTGGGGGTTGTCGTTTTGGAAAAAAACGGTTCCTGCTAGGGTAACATTGTTCCAGCAGGAAAATTCTAAACTACTGATCGGAGTGTAAAACAATGTGCATGGTCAGATAGCTTATATATGTGAAGGAATGTGCGGCAAATATGGAATTAGTGACGGTTCAGGTTATCAAGTTAGAGTTTCCTGCTAGGGTAACGTTTAGCCAAGTCAGTGTGCTCTGAAACCGTTATATGTGCGCATGTAGAATAAATTTAGATGAGTAGCTCTTAATTGGTGCGCATAGCACACGTAATTAGATTTTAGAAAGTACTCATAATTTTCGAGAAATTACGCTTTTTTTGAAAACACGAAAAAATTCGCAGCCCCTAAATGAAAAACCGTATAAGATCACTGAAAACTGTGTTCGGTCCATCTTGACGCCTTATATATTCATAAAAAAATTGGAAAGTGTAGGTATATCAGTTATTAAATAATATAACAAAAAGTAAAAATTATCATAACTGACGGTCAACATACAAGAAAACGGGTCAACCCTAGACGTACGGGTATGAACCAAAAATTAGTGGTTATAGTCAAATAACGCATTGCGAATTTTCAGCTAAAAATGTTTCTTATATAAAAATATATAAACAAAAAACCAAAATCTGGAAACAATGGCTGGTAACCCGACCAAATTAGAATGACTACAAAAAAGCGGCGATTTCATACATGTCGATGACCTTTCATACATGTAATGTTTTTTTTTATGTCAACAAATATACATATATACCCACAAATAAACTTTGAATTATCAACGATAAACAATATTCGATTTGATGGCATTAGACTGGACGAATTTTGAACACCGTATTGTAGACTCGGTACAATGTGTTCTTATATTGCGTTACAAAGAACATGTAGTGACCTGTTCAATTTTGTAAGAGTTTTGTCAAGTTGTAAGAAGTTAACTAGCGAGTCATAACATAATTGGCAGGCGATGTATGCGTAACCATTTAAGATCTGTTAATGTAAATATTTCTTCTTCAGAAACAAAAAATCCGCCAATTCTATTGTGTAGTGTTAGACCAAATTGCTGCCAATTATGTTTTGAATCGCTAGTTAACATCTTACAACTTGACCAAACTTGCATAAAATTGAACAGGTCACTACATGCTCTTTGTTACGCAATATAAGATAACATTGTACCGGTGTGAGATTAAGTGTATGGCTATTATACATGAAAAACAATAAAAACAAGGTAAAACTCCCTCATTACACGCGAGTGCAGTTTCCATATGTTTAACCGGCTAGACCCTTTATTCTATATGCGCACATATAACGTTCTATATACTGGAAGTCGGTGTGCTCTGAAACCGTTATATGCGCACATATAACGGTTTCAGAGCACACCGATTTGGCTAAACGTTACCCTAGAAGGAAACTCGAACTTGATAACCTGAACCGTCACTAATTCCATATTCGCCGCACATTCCTCCACATACACAAGCTATTTGACCATGCACATTGTTTCACACTCCGATCAGTAGTTTAGAATTTTCCTGCTGGAACAACGTTACCCTAGCAGGAACCGTCCTTTCCGTTTTTTTTCCAAAACGACAACCCCCACATATTATTTATGCCGGGTACATTTACAGCATATTGGGTACTAATTATAAATACCACTCATATCTCTCTACGAGTTACTTTCTTGCTAGAGTAACGCATTTCTACTTTGACCCGATTGTCTGTGTCCTTTGTGATCATGCTGCCTAGAAATCAAAATGTCTATGCCTTTCACCTAAACCTTATATTTACTAAGAAGCAAAATGCCTACCTTTTAGTATCATTGATTTTGACTAACTGTGGTCTAAATAGTTTATTTCTAACCTATGCTTCATTTTAATTGTCATTTTCTTGGTGAATATTAACTGATGTTATTATATTTACAGTACCAAAAGGATTGATCGAAGATTGGGACACTTTCAAGATAAATTTAAATTGAGTGGTACTGAACTTCGTCTGTTGGCTGCAAAACAGCCCAAGCTGATTACTTACAATCTCCATCACATTAAAACAAATTCATTTGTAATAAAAGAAGAAATGGGGTTTGAAGATAGTGAAATCAAAAACCTACTTCTTGCCAAGCCAAAATTATGGATGATTGGTATGTGATAGTACAGACCATTACTGATTATATTATTATTTACAATTCTTAAAAAAAATGGTAGAGTTCACACCAAACTTATTAACAAATTGATTGGTTAGAAATGTAAGTAAGCTAGTTGCCAGCCTTAATGTGAACATAGAATGCATTTTTGAACTGTACCATGCTAACATTACAGAGACAGTGCAGTGAATAAAGGTTAAAATAATAAGTTTAATGCAGTAGATTATAAATAATTTATTGTTTTTTATTTGTAATAACAATATATAATTTTGTTTCAGATCAAATGTCATTACTGCATCGATTTAATTACATTCATAACACAATGAAAGTACCTCATGTAACAATATTAAAGTATCCTGGTATACTGCTTAGTAGGAACTTTAGAGTAAAACAACGTCATCTTTTTTTAGAAAAATTGGGAAGAGCTCAATATAATCCAAAGAAAGAAAATTATGTTTCAATTATAGCTTTAGCTGAAGACACAGATATAGATTTTTGTAAATACTATGCTAAATGTAATGTATCTGATTTCAACACGTTTCTTAAAACTCTGTGATTTATCCAGTTTTGCCCAATAACATTTTATTTTGAAATGCATTAAGAGAATGGTATAAAAGTGTATCAAATATTCCAGCAACTGTGAAAACTCCACCTACTATTGCACATATATTAGTCGCAAAATGGCCAATGGATCTGAAAAGAAAAAAAAGTGATTATTTCTCATGTTATTAAACTTGTGTAGGTAAGGGTGAGTCACTATCAAGAAGGATAGTTTATAATATTAGCAAACATTTGATCGTTGACATCCTTGATGTGTGACTGCACCTACACATACACAAATAACAGTTATTAGTTGTTATTTTTTCTTACCTTTCTTTTTCAGTATATTTTACCATCAATGGAGAAAGTTCATAGCTAAAGAATGCACCAGGCATGCCTGATTCTGCATTAATATTGGACACTGATTTCTGGTGTCTAGTAACAGAGAATTGGTTGGTGTGCAAAACGGTTTTGTCTAATTTTACATACATTGTGGGAACTATTTTCAAATAATACTGGAACATTACAGCACCTGTAACAATATTTTTCTATTTAGTACGAATGCAGATTCATGCCGTCTTATTATAAAGTACAGAATTTAGAACTAAATTATTATTCACCAAAAAGAAGTTAATGGAAATGGATTAAAGGCGCTTAAACCTGTCAATTCGTATGTTCTCATAGAACGGGTAGATTCGGGTTAATACCCGGCAAACCATTTTGTGGGAAATGTTATAACAAGTTAATGTAGGATCAAAGAACTAATCAATACTAAAATATCTCTTGTTCCGGGACCAACCCTGAAACCAGTAGTTTTGGCTCTTGGATGAGCAGTCAAATATGACTACTGTCTATACAATGTCCTTTTTAATTAAGTTCAAATATTTGAAGAGGTGATTCAGTCCATCATTTTGAACAACTTTTCCCAAAAAATATATATCGAAATACGAAATTTTTTTTTGCATTTTTCATAGTAACTATATCACGTGACTACTTCAATTTGTATGAGAACCTAAATATGTTTTTTCGTATTTTGATATACTTATTGGGCAAATTTGTTCAAAATGATGGACTGAATAACTAACCCCTTAAAATATTTGTACTTTATTAAAAAGGACATTGTATATGTATGAGGGTGTTCATATACTAGCATCAACAAACATTTGCCAGCAAAATGTACCTGTCAATTCGTATGTTCTCATATAACAGGTAGATTCGGGTAAATACCCAACATTCTATTTTATGGGAAATGTTACGACAAGTTGATGTAGTACCGAAGAATTCATCAGTATGAATATCTTTTGTTCCGGGACAAACCCCGAAATCAGTAGTTTTGGATATCGGAAGTCCAATAAAAAAATATTTTCTCCCTATATGTATGAGGATTGAGGGTGCTTATATATTGACATCGCATTTGATGTCGGTTTGCTTATTTTAACATATAATTAGGTCTACAAATATTTGCCAGCAATAGATTTTAACGGGTAGATTCGGATAAATATGCAGTATGCTATTTTGTGAGAAATGTTATGACAAGTTGATGGAGTATCGAAAAACTCGTCGGGCGAGTGGAATCACAGCAGAGCTCCTTAAGCAGGCGGAACACCGGTACTGAAAGTTCTTCAGAGGCTCTTTAATGCGTTCTGCTCGAGGGCATAACGCCATAAGCGTGGAACAGGGGCGTGGTGGTCCTGTTCTTAAACGAGATATACGTTTAAAAAACTAATAACCGACTACGGGAGTAATTTACAGCGAACAAATGCCCTGCAACTCCTGCAAAGACAATTTTTTACCTTGAGTCCAAAGGCCGAGCTAGGTGGCTCGGACAAAGCCTAATTTTGTTTACATTTGTACACGAACTAATCACGCAAGAGTCTGCAAGACCACTCGTGTCGTGCAAAATTGCAAATCCTTCGCATAAGAAACGATCAAATCAAAAATGCTCCCGTTTGGAAACGCTTGTGATCGTGTCTGACACTAAGTATATTAAATTATGAAAGAAAGAACACTTAAAAGAACTATTGGTAGCTTCCTTGAGCAAGCAAGTAACAAAACAAATAGGTACTTTTACCTAGTTTTCTTTCTTAACGCCCACTGAACGCTGTCGACGCCAAATCAAGTGGTGGCGCTTCGGAGAATCCAAGTCCCAAAAGTTGGCAACTGCGATCGGTAACAAATGCGACGAAACCGATGGCGAACCAGTCCAACTTCACTGGGACAAGATTCAGGGAGCTATCACTGGTGCGGCGAAGGCAGTGCTTGGTATGTCAAAGGGTGGCCGCAAGTGTGACAAGGAAACTTGGTGGTGGAACGACACAGTACAGAGGGTGATAAGGGTGAAGAAAGCACTCTTTAAAACGTGGCAAGCGTCCAGAGCTCCTGAAGACCACGACGCATGCAGGGTTGCAAAACGGGCCACTAAGAAAGCCGTTGCCCGGGCCAGGTGTAACCACGTACAGCCATTGTACAAAAGACAAAATAATTCGGTTTGCAGAGCACACACGCATCACTTTATTTCAATGTGCGCGTTCTGAATGGCCGCAGCCCTAATAATACGCAGGTTCATCTGTGTAGGTATCCTTTTATCCGAACACACACTAGCACATCACGTCTTGTCAACCAAGTCATTAATGATAAATAAGATAAAGTTACATACTAAACAACTTTTTGTAGTGAAATGTTATTCGTAATTTCAAAACTATAAGACACAGCTATGGTAGTCCAGTGGCTAAAGTGACCGACTACTCGATCTCAATTCACATTGTCACCGAGTTCAAATCTCACTAGGAAGGTTTAACTTTTGTTTGATTATTCTTTGTTGTTGTCTCATAAAAATCGTCAGAACTAACCATTATTGCAACTTGACAAATATTTGCATTGCTACCCACAGATTAATAATTCAACTCGGTTTATAATTGTAAGTTGAGGGTCTTGGGTATGTTTTATATACTTGCACTTGTTCAATAGCATCGAATAGGATCGCAGCTCAGCTTTGTGCAATTACGTATAATTTTGAATTTATTTGAAAAAAATCATGAATAATGCTCACATAAGCATGATTAAAAGGGCAGAGATAGTCATTTTATACGAACAAAATGTTTCAATTAGTGAAATCGCTCGGCGCTTAATGATATCGGTAAGTATTTTTTACTATCTACATATAAGATACATGAAAGTTATGACTATGAAATGAATAAGCCTTCTTGTTAACTTCCAATTTGGTTATGGGTAATGGTTAAAACTGCCCAGTTTTAATAACTAAATTTAAATACAGAATAATAATTATATTGTTTAATATCTTCCGCAGAGACGAACTGTGCAATTGTGGGTGCATAGATATGCGGACTCAGGACACATTGACCACGTTCGACCTGGCCCAAAAGGTGTCAGCTATACTGATGCATCACGCCGCCATCGTGACATAGTAGCTGCACATTTGGAAGATCCGTTCAAGACTACGCGTTCGACGGCAACCGCAGAGGGAGTGTCTCTTCAGACAGTGCGGAATCATTTGCGTGCTGGTGGTTTAAAGTGCAGAAGACCGCCTAAAAAAATTTTGCTAAGTGATGTGCATAAGTGCGAAAGAGTAAGATTCGCAGAAGAATATAAAAATTTCAATTGGTGCAACAATGTTGTGATATTTACGGACAAAAAGTCTTTTAAATCGGATAAGGATGGACGTAAAATTTTGTGGCGAAAAACAGGGGAACGGTATAAAGATGAGAACCCTCTTCCATGTCGATCTAGCGGCCGTATCACCTTAGGCTACTGGGGTTGGATGTCATCGATGGGCCCAGGTGAAATAGGTTACTTGGACATTTTGCAAAATGTGATGTTACCAACTGTGCGCGTCGTGTATCCACATGAACATATTTATTTTATTCATGATAATTGCTCGATTCACCGCGCACAGATTGTGCGAGATTGGCTTAATATCCAAGAAAACTTTACTGTTATTGATTGGCCTTCTAAAAACCCTGACATAAACCCCATTGAAAATTTGTGGGGTCAAATGGTGTTAAATTGGGACTCATCAGAGGTAAAGTCAAAAGATAATTTAAAAGAATTAGTTTATTCAACGTGGGAGTCCATGCGTGGCACAGATATGTGTTGGAACATGGTTGCAGGTATGCGAGATAGATTCGATTTAATTATAAGAAGTAAGGGATCAGCGATGGGTTATTAAATGTGTTTTCTTACTTTCTGTACCCCAATTTTAGATATTTAACTTCATTCAAAAAAGTGTTAATAAAATAGGTCGATACATTTAAGAGAGATGTTTATTGTTATTGAAGTTTTACCGTAACGTCAACTATTATGTTTATTCTCTCACATGTGGCTGACCGTCTTATGAAAAGATCGCTTGATAATTGCGTCCATTCTTGTCCGACTCTATAGGTAGGTAAATACATATATAAATAAACATAGAAGTAGGAAACACAACTATGTATTTCAGTTTAAATTATTTTGTAGAAGTATTTCTTCGTTAGTAGTATACTATACTTATACCATCTTATACTGACTTATGTGTAAAAAGCAGTTACTTAAATTACCCATTTTATATTATTGGGTAATCTACTTAGTCATTAACAATGAGTTTTTTGACAATAAAATTGTCCCTTTCCTTTTTTCGCTTTTATTCTTATTTGTTCAAACCATGAATAAAGATTTAAAAATATTGAAACAACGAATAAAAAGACTATACGAATAATATACCTTTTTTCTTAAAAAGCTGATTTATAAGCATTGGCAGAATAGAACCTGTGACTTTCACATGAAATAAGTTGGCTCGTTAGACCACTCCACCAATCAAGTCGCTAACTTACTTGGCGAAATTGTTGATCACACTTCAACACTAAACGTATCGTGTCACCAGATGGTTATGTATGTGACGAACAAAATGAAATCATGTAGTAAGATTTACCCACACAGGGGCTGCGTGATTTTTATTGGATGGCATATTTGCCAGTATGATCTTGACTTGCACACGAACAAAAGGGTTGCAAACCGAATTATTTGGCTGTGTGTACGATAGGTTGGAGTCGCCTAAAGGGGCAGAAGCTTATCTATAAGTTGGCATGTTCCAGGGTCAAAGCGGCACAGGATATCTCCAGGTGCCGCTGTGTTAAAGACCCTAACGGCAATCTTTAATGCGAAGACCTCGCGGTGAAGGAGAGATGGCGCTCGTATTTTCACGAACTGCTGAACCAGCAGCATAAAGAGGTGCAGCCACCGGACCTCCCTCCAAATCAAGGACTAGTGCCACCATAACGCCTGAGGAAGTACACTCAGCTCTTCGCTGCATGAAGGACCGGAAAGCCGATGGAGTGCCCATCGAAGCCTGGAAGGCTATGGGTTCCCATGGTGTGGACATCTTAACAAACCTTTTTAACCGCATACTCTTCACTGGTAAAATCCCTGACTAATGGAGGCCGAGTATTATTACTCCAGTCTTTAAAGGAAAGGGATTGGTGCAAGTGTGCAGCAACTACCGCGATATTAAGGTCATGTCCCACACCTTGAAGCTCTTTTAGAGGATAATAGACTCGGATCCGACAGGAGAGTACAGTCTCGAAGTGTCAGTATGGATTTCGCCCCGGCCTAGGCACTACGGATACGGACCCTATTTTGCCCTAAGAGACATCATGGAGAAATACAGCAAAGAATACGCCTCTCCATTTCCTGTTTTTGGATATGGAGAAGGCCTTTGACTGTGTTCCCCGAGAGATGATCTGGTGGGCACTGAGGTCCAAAGAGGTGCCAGAGATCTATATTGACATAATCCGCGATATGTACCGCGATTCCGAGTCCATAGTTAGGACTGCTGTTGGTGACTCCAAACCCTTCCCCGTTACAGTCGGGGTTTACCAAAGCTCGGTTCTCAGTCCATACCTGTTCAGTGTGATATTAGACGAAGTGTCTAACAGCATCAGAGACACACACGAGCAACCTCCGTGGCTGCTTATGTATGCTGACGATATCGCACTGGCGGATGCGGACAGAGGGCTTAGAGCAACACGGAAGGGAGTAGCCATTCGCAGCTTTCCCCGTGCGGGCGGCGGAATATAACTGTGTTAAATAAATTGTTGTCAGGGTTTTTAACCCCCGACGCAAAAAGAGGGGTGTTATAAATTTGTCTGTCTGTGTATCTGTATGTTGCATCGTAGCTCTCGAACGGATGGACCGATTTCAATGCGGTTTTTTATACGAGAAAGTAAGTTTTCTTGCGGTGGATCTTAGTTTTGTTTTAGTAAAAATCGATTCAGCCGTTTAAAAGTTATCGAGGGTTTACGCCTAAAAGTCAAGACTTTCTCTAGCAAATTCAAGATGGCGCTACGGGTATAAAATCGTATCGGTAGTTCCGCTACTCATCACTAGATAGCGTTCTTGAGAGTCGGGGGTGGTTTTTATTTGCCTAGCAAAAATTTGTATTTATATGAACTACCTACCTATTATATATAGTATACACCGATAACTTAAAAAAAAGAAATAAAAATATAGGAATCAGACCGTAATGCTTGTGCCGGACCTGCGCCTATCGTCACGAAGCTTCGTGCTAGTACACGATACACGCAAATGTGACCGGCCGTTATCGGGTATCGTCTTGTATATTCGGACTTCGTGTAGTTGTCGCGCGGGTGGCGATACATCAAAGGATTTATGCACGCTAACAATTCGCTCTGCGTGGTCGCAATTGCGTTGTTTATTTTGACGTTTGTTTTCAACTTGTTCGGACGCGTGCTGTACGACGGTGCCACGGTTGTTAAAATACGTAAAAATGGAGTGGAACGATAAAATAGTGTTAAAATTTTTAGCTTTTTCTTTCTAGGTTTCAATAAATGCATTATGTTAATTGTTAGCACACATGTTAAAGAAAAGAAAGTTGTCCATATTTAAAACACGCAGATGACGCCATCTTGGATTATTGCCGGTAGTTCATGAAAAATAACGAAGCCGCTAGTGTGACCAGCGCTTTATCGCGATAACTTTTTAGTGTATAAAACGTACGAAGATTCGCCGCGAATTGCTTCGGGACGATAGGCACAAGTGCGGCCGAAGCATAAAACTGCACTGATATCGTCATGAAACATAAGTCGTAAGCTGAAACTTATATAGACTTTTCATACAAAGTGACTCACTTCGAGCGATCAAATCAGAGGTCTTAAACTTTGTTTCCATAATTTATTACGTTCTTTTTGGAAAGTTGTTCAATTTCATGTTCCGAATCCACCTTTCTTTTTATTTTTGAAATAAAATATGACAGCGTAGTAACACCTACATATTCAAATAAAAATAGACTCACGGTAGCCGATTTCATGAATACCGATGGAAAAACTTAGTAATTACTTATCCTACTTTTTGTTTTTTCAGCTTCCCTAAGGATCCTGAATTAAGAGATGTATTGTTTTTTTTTTTTGCAATAAATTACAAGCGACCCTGATTTCTTAAAAGGACAAGTGTTATATGCTCAACTCCTTTCCAGACACCCATGGGGGTAGGCAGAGACTATAGATTTCCACTTGCTACGATCCTTGCAAACCTCTTTTGCTTCGTCAACACTCATTACTCTTTTCATACATGCTCTCCGGTTATAAGTACTCCTTACTTTACCTTTTTTCAGAACGTCTGCAATTTGGTCGCAGAACGTTCTTCGAGGTCGACACGGTCTAGTATAGAAATGTATCTCAATGTTATGTTTATTCTAGAGCCATCCATTACCCGTTGAACCATCTTATAAGACTTTTGGGGTGACCAGTTCAGCTACGCCTAACTTGTTGACTTCTCTAGGTGAATCATCATCTCAACAACTAATAAATACGATATTTTATACTTATAATGTTTCATTTCGTTACCTTTGTTCCTTCCTTCATTTCGTAATTTATCGATATTACTGTGTCGATAGTGCCAATCCAGCCCTATTGACATCGAAAACGTGTCAATGTGTATGTTGTCATTCATATGTACACAAAATTTTATCGAGATGTGCAAGATTTATTGGTGTATTGTTTAATTTGTATGTATTACTAGTGTGCGCATTTCCCCCTGCAAAATATGCCAGACAGATATAATTGATCGCTAAGGCCAGTGTATGCGTACTCCCTTCCGTGAAGTTCCGTGTTGGTCTATGACAGAGGGAGACTAGTGCGACGCGCAAATGTGTGGAGGGAGTCGCTTGAAAACGGTGGTCTGAAGAAGATTAAATACATGGCTTGCAATGCAACAGAGTTGACGCACGGATCAGCCATCGTTAAACTCAACCATATTAGAGGGAATCCAACGACCCGACCAGCGACGCTACCACCGGATTGAACATTTTAGTGAGCATGAAAAACCCATCTCGCAGACCTTGTCAAGAGGAAATATTAGTTATATGCCGCCTCGGGGTAGACCCAAGAAGTGCTGGCTTGACGTCGTCAAGGATGATATGCGTGCTAATCGTCCTACAATCAAGGATGCTCAAGACCGTGCAAAGTGGAGAAGAAAAAGTCGGAAAGCGGACCCCGGGCTTCTCAGCCTTGCAGCTGAGGAAGCAACTGAGAAAACACTGAGATGGGAAAGAAATAAAGAGACCTTCTTTTCTTTCTTACGATACTTAAGTGTTACCTTGTAGCGACATTCCATAAGCCTGTTGATTATTTCGACCAGAAAGCACACAGGCTTTTGTAGTTGAAACACACACTGCAAACCCCAGAGCGTTTCGGCCAGGCCGAGCCCTACTGATTGTTGGAGTAGGAAAACAGCGTTAATGCAACTACAAATCCCCAAGTAGGTCATCCAGTTCATTCAGGACTTGTAGCTTTCATAGGTAGTTTAATACTCGAAGCTCAGGTCGGCGTTCGGTCTAATGCAAACAGTAAGCGAAACACGTTAGATACATAATTTTTTCAAAGAGATAGTGCTATTTTTATTGCTTTACTTTTTTTATTTATATTATTTTTTAATAATTGCTTGTTTTGATGGCTTGTTTATGAATTTATGATATTTAATTTTTGAAAATAACGTGACTTTTGTTTGATTTATTAAAAAAAATATAATTTTTCGTGTGTGTAAGTGGCCAACACTGATGACAGATTTTTCAAGGTGTCTTAAGGCATCTAACAGCTTGTCGACTGCCATACAATGATTACAGCTTCACATGCGCTCCGAAGCAAGGAGTAGCTTGAAAATTATAACAACACCTCTGGTCAGCCATGCAAGAGCGGACCGCGCCCGGAGTTCTCGAAAACGACAGCAATGATGCGTTCTATCACCGAGCCACCGAGCTCTTAGATTGTCCTTTTTGTGATAGATGTACTATGTAACTATTTTTGTGTTAGATTAGATAACAACATGATTTTACTTCTGTATAATACTAAGAAGTGTTTTTACTTTTATCTGTAACCAGTATAACTTGGTTACTCGATTACTCGGTTTTTTTTTTATATGATATAAGTAATATTTATAAAAAAATACTTTTTTTTCACTGGGGTTTAATGTACTTAAAAGATTCAACAACAAAACCCAGAAAGCTTTCTGGCCGAAATGGACAGGCATTAGGCCAGGCTCCCATACAACAAAGGTGATTTTTTATAGATAATGGTACGGAACCCTTCGTGGTCGAGTCCGACTCGCACTTGGCCGGTTTTTTCTCTCCATAAAAACCTATCTCAGACTTCATCCAACACAACAAAAAAGAAGTCAGCCAAATCGGTTCAGTCGTTCTCAAATCGGTTAGGTATCGTTTTTGTTATCGTTTCTAGGTCTATGGTTTTGAAGTAGTAAAAAATTTCTTGGTCTATGCCATAGCCGTTGACAAAGAGCAAACAAAAAATTTAGGTTCAGAAAGAGATATACTGGCATAAAACCCATCTTGTGTCCCTTTCTCTGTTAAGGAAATTTACTGTTGCAAGAATGAGAATTCGTTAAACGTCAGAATTGAAGAAAGCGTACACTGTTTGTGAACCCCGAGGGAGGTATGACATGAAAAATATCGACATCGATACCTTTGGGAAATACTAATCCTCGTGCACGGGTAATAGGGTTAGCAAGTATTCAGTAATAAAAAACTTTTTAATTATAAAAAAATTATTTTTCACTATCTAAATAATTATTAATCAACGTTTGATCTTAAATTCTTAACCCGATTGCGGCGAAGCCAAAAGGAGGGTTGGTTGATAGTAGCAATGTTGGTACGGCCCCTTCAAGTAGTGCTCAATATTGGCCGTCAGAGCTATATAAATAACAAGACAATTCATAATACTTTGAGAATTTTTTGTGTTCCGTACAAATGTTAATGTGTGATGAAATTAGGTTCCATAAAAAAAATTTAAAAACGGAACCTTTATAGAATCACTTGTGCGTCTGTCTGTTTGGCCGTCTGTCACAACACAGCCAATTTCAAATGATGCTGCTCCCATAATTTCGATCGAACTTCACAAGTTCGGTTGATCATCAATTCTTTCATTCAAGTTTTTTCTCTCTCATGATTAATTTCAAAATTAAAAATAGATTATGTGGTATCGATATTTTTTATCGACCAGCTTTTTCTAACCCCATTGTCAAAAATTTCAATAATTACGAACAGCTTACGAAATACTTAAATAATAAGAAATATAAGCATCAATTACTATGTTGTCTATTTGTAATAAAATGGGAAGGATTGCACTCAATTTCCAGACAAAAATGTATTATATGTACCTATAAAAATATGTGATTTCAAGTGAAAAATATGTGCTCACCTGTGAAAGCTAATAGTTTTGTCACAATTTTCTTTATTATTCCAGCGGGATTTGCATCTTTGTACAATGTAATTCGATGGCATCTTACTTATAAATAATAATGAGGAAATGATTTTTATATTTTTATTTTTGCCTATTAAACAATTCGATTTTAAATGCACTCTAGCCGATATGTTTACATGAGCTTTAATACGACAAAATTTTAATGACATTATCTAATGACATTGACTTCTGATATAATTCAAAACAGTGTATGTTTTGGAGCCTTCATTGCGGAATCTATATACCTCCTATATCTTTGGCCGTTGACGGCTATGGCATCTGTGACATTTTTGCACAGAAATTGAACTATACTATTGGGCAGAACTGTTATAACTAGTGATGTACGTCTGGGAATATTGCCACTGCCGGAAATTTTCCACTCCCACATTGGGAATATTGCCCAAAATTCCCAGCCGAATTCTCGCTATTTAATATTGATAATTACAGATTTTAAATCGCTATCCCGTCACGTAACAGTCTCGACTTAGCTAGCATAACACTTGCCGTCACTCTCTGCTCCCTGCGCGCACACCACCCGCGCACCCTCACCCCCACGCGTGCTGTTTTAGTAGCTCCGTTTGTGTTGCCTTGAAAATGTGTCGTTATTGTGCAAGCGCATTATAATATTTAGTCAAAATGCGTGCGAAGTCAAAAACAACTAAAGGTAAACTAAACTAAAGGTCGGTACACGACTACCAGGATTATCACAAGATAGTCATCGAGCATCTTCGAGCTTGCTTTGTGGAGCCGGTACCAGAAGATAAAAACGCAGAGTTCTTTACTCCAGGCCAGGTCCTGCAAGTGATCCGGAGCCTGAAGCCGAGGAAAGTCCCGGGCGCAGACTCCGCCACCTACTGCCGACGTACATCACGGCGGTGACGCGCCTCTTTAACGGCATGCTGCGCACGGGACACGGGTAGTGTCCCGAAGAGTGGAAAACTGGCTGGGTCATTATGCTGCCCAAGCCCGGGAAGAACCTGCAGAAGCCTGAAAGTTACCGGCCCATCGCGCTACTCAGCGCACTTTCGAAGGTGTTTGAAAAACTCCTGCTTCCGCACATATCACCACATGTGGAGCAGTATGGATTCCGGCTAGAGCACCAGATAGCGAGACTCCACCAGATTTCGGCAGTAACCAACCGCAAGGAACACGTGGCTGTTCTGTGTGTGCCTGTTCCTTGATAACGAAAAGGCGTTCGACCGAGTATGGCACGAGGGGTTGCTATATGAAATGTGCGCAACGCCGAAAATACCGAATCAATAGAACGCCCCGGGCGGGCTGGTGGTCCCTAAGGAAGCTGTCTGTCGCGTGCGTGCTACGCGTGTTACACCCACGACATCCCAGTGGCCGGTCAGGCTAAACTGACTCTGTTCGCTGACAACATGAGGTACTTTGCGGTCAGCATGAACGCAAAGCACGCGCCAAGAAGGTCCAAGTAGCGTTAGACGCCCTGCTTGATTGGCTCTCAAAATGGTGTCTCCATCCAGTCAGTGAACGTTAGCAAGACGCAGGTACATATATCTGGGAACACTAATCTACCGCTACCCTTGAAGCTGTTCGGGAAGACATGCCGTCGCAGCAACACTTTAAATACCTGAAGTAAAGCTCGACAAACGCCTAAACCTGTGTGCCCAAGTCGACGGGTCAGTGGCATAAGCGAAGACAGTCAGTGAAAGACTCCGCCCAGTGCTCTCCTCCCGCCTCCCGCTAAGGACGCGACTCGGGATCTACAAGACGTACGTGAAATCCCGCCTCACCTACGCGGCCCCTGCTTGGTAAGCATTCTGCTCGGAGACTAACAAACGACGTCTCCGCGCTCAAGACAACCTAAGTCTCGTGGCGGCTCTCGGCATTACGTGAGGAACGCCGTGATTCATCGGGACTTGAAGTGGAAGGGCCTGGACAACTTTGTCTCTCGCCTAGCGACATTTACTAAAGACATTTATTCCAAGGCGGACCGCTCGGTGTACCCCCATCTCAGGGGGATCGCGTCCCTGCACGCCCACCCACCGGACCACAAGTACAAACCCTTTCCCCGTGGTGCCATTATCCCGTCGACAACCGAGCTTGGCGCTACTTCAAGCGACGACTGACCTGAACCGCCAGCACTAAGAAGTTTGATGTGGCCGCCACGGCTACTACCCTGTGACTCGCCTGTCGTTGCAGGCGGCGGCAGAAATTCACTGTAGAGGGCCACAGCCAAAAGCGGAGAGTGAGACGATCACTTGATGAAAAGTATACAAATACTTTAAAGAAAACACGAACAATGCTGAGCGTAAAATGTATAAGTGTGGTTTCAGTGGTGTCAATTTAACGTTTTATTTCTTTCTCTCTTTCTTTATCTTATTAGTCATTTATTTCATAAGTCAATAAAGGTTAGAATTTTAAATAAAATCTTAGTGAAAATTGTAGGACATAGTAAACGGGCAATTTCTTGGGAATACTGCCGGCAGTTTACTGGAAATTTTGCCGGGAATATTGCCAATGCACTGGGAATTTTCGTATATATGATATTATATGGATAACTTATATTTCCAGTATATAGGCGATTATAAACTTAAGTTAATTCAATATATCTGACTCTAATAAAATAAAGAATTAATCAATTTTCCCAGTAAATTCCCACTTTGGGAACATTGCCGGCAACGATTCCAGCAAAATTTCCAGTGCATTGGCAATGTTCCCGGGTACGGTACATCACTAGTTATAACCGTTCAACAGCTCTGGTGTCATAAAATGTTCGAAAGCATCAATCGGACTCGTTTTTCGGTTAACTTTAATTGACAACATTTCATTTTCTAAAAGGTATGAAAATTCGAGAATCATTTCGAGATTTAGCAATTCTGAACACGTAAAATATTTTTTCAGATTTTTTTGAGTTATATTTTTAGAAATAAATGAAAAAAAACTCAAAAGTACAAGGATATAGGCATTTAACAGGTTACGCCTTTGCTTGAACATCTAAAAGTGAAAAAAATATGTCAAGCTGTCAGCTGTCAATTGACGTGTGCGTCAATCTGACAACTGACATCACGAGTGAGAGAGAGAGATAATAGTAGTGTTGTCCATAGAAGTATCAGTTCGATAGGAAGACCATCTAATATCGATAGTTTTTTCAGTAAAGTAGAATTAGGATTGGAAAAAATACGCATGCATTAAAATTATTACATAGTTTGGTGACGAAGTGCTAATATTTCCTTTATATGATTGATATTTCAGGTTAAATAAAAATAATATTGACATCCAGGTCTTAAAAACTATAAAAAAATTAAGTAAGGAAAAATGCTACCCTAAAATGGGGCGACTTTCAAAACACAAGGTGACTTTTATGATAGCTTTTTTTTTTGGTTTTTTAATTAAGTCTTCCAAATTTCTGAACGCGTGTACGCCGGCCCTTGTTTTTATTTTCAGTCAAATTAACCCAATTAACTTTAAAACGCTGTAACTTAAAAAGTAAAAAGTGAAACAATTTTTCTTTGTTTTTAATTTCTGTAAGGGGCGACTATGAGAATCTGTTAAAAAACGTGGGTTACCCAAAAATCCCATTTCAAGTACAGAGATTATAGGGCAAATTTTTTTTGTCGAGTATTACAAGCGTAATTTTTATGCCATTTGTTTTCCACATACCAAGTCGTCAATTTATTTATATTTTTATGCCAAAAATAGCTGAGATAAAAGCGTTTGAATTTTTAAATTAATCAAAGTAGGTAACCCTATTTTACGATAAATAAGTTTTTGTATCGATATGCTATAAAACACAACTCTATAGACGTCAGTAAAAGTTTTATTTTTTAATTATAATGTATGGCAAAGATGTAAACTCGTTACATCCTAACTCTTGTACTTACGCTCTTTTAGAATGGAGAGATTTTAAACAATTTAATTTTAGGAGAAGTAATGAAAAGAAATGAAAAAGAAAAAATACGTATGTCCTTTTTTTGAAGTTCTTTAAGGAAAAAATATAAAATATGAATATAAAATTTTTGAAATGTTGTCAATTATAGGCCCTATACCATCATCATCACAAGGAAATTCGGCGATAGAAAGCGATACTCTCCCATTCTTCTTCAATGAATAGTGACGTAAAACGAGGCTGTCTATTCCGATGGGTATTATTAGGCAAAGCGCTTTCCATATTGTCATGGTTATTATCCGTAACTCTTGGCATGTTTTGGTCACTAATCACAGGACTAGAATCATGGGCTATTTGTAATATTTTGGTTGCCCGCAATGCTAATTGACGATTCTTATTCTGTAGAATTTTAAACAAACACATTTATATGTATATTTCTTAGCTTAGAAGTGCATAAAATACAATCAAAGGAAATCTACTATCAAAATTTTGTCAAAATGCAAACTAATAAGTAAAAAATATTACTTTCCTTTAATCGTTGACTGCCCACGGGCGACCAAAAAATACGCTTCTTCTCGGTAGTGCACTACCCACACACTGTATCGAACCTCATAGCAACATGGACGGCTATGATTGTTGTGTCAGTGTGCGTGTGAGCGGGTGCAGGGGGGTGATGGGTTCAAACATGTGTGCATAAAATGACTTTATTTGACACTTGCTAAGTGTCAAATAAAGTCATTTTATGCACACATGTTTGAACTTGAGAGTTTTTGTGACGTGACAGTAGGCAATAATCCTCATAATTCTATAGTGCTTGGGCCGGATCTGCGCCTATCGTCACGAAGCTTCGTGCTATTACACGATACACGCAAATGTGACCGGCCGTTATCGGGTATCGTCCCGAATATTCGGACTTCGTGTTGGTTATCGCGCGGGTGGCGGTACAATAAAGGATGTATCGCACGCTAACCATTCGCTCTGCGTAGTCGCACTTGCGTTGTTCATTTTGACGTGTGTTTTTAACTTGTTCAGACGCGTGCTGTGCGACGGTGCCACGGTTTGTAAATGCGTAAAAATTTAGTGGAAAGATAAAATGGTGTTAAAATTTTTAGCTTTTTCTTTCTACGTTTCTTTTTAGGTTTAAATAAATGCATTATGTAATTGTTAGCACACATGTTAAAGAAAAGAAAGTCGTCGTCCTTATTTAAAACACGTAGATGACGCCATCTTGGATTATTACCCGATAGTTCGTAAAAAATAACGAAGCCGCTAGTGTGACCAGCGCTTTATCGCGACAACTTTTTAGTGTACAAAACGTACGAAGATTCGCCGCGAATTGCTTCGGGACGATAGGCACAGGTGCGGCTGAAGCATAGGACAAATTCGACTGCGTTAGGGCCGTAACAGACGCGGCGCAAGTTGCGCCGCGTAACAGCTAGTGATGGGCGATGCATTAATACTTAATCAACCTATTTGAGTATTTACTCAGTAGATTGAGTAAATACCCGATAAATATCCTTATTTATCCATTTGATGAGTAGATTCATTTCTATGAATTGCGACTCATATTTATATTCATATTCATTATTTCATTTTATCATGACAATTTTGAAACTCTAATCTAGTATACATTTGCAATTCTTGTCGGAAAGTGTGTGCGTACACCATAATATGCTTAAAATGTAGGTAAACGTTATATGCGACGCTAAATTATAGGAAAATACCATACTAATCATACACTGAAAGTAGACTTCTTTGACTACTTATCATTTTTTGGTGGGAGGTGTGCATAGACGTAATTTTACGTAAAAATAAGTAAACAGAAATCAAATGCGATATCAATATTTAAGCACGCTCTATTAACTCTATTTATTAAATCTATTGAGTAAATACTCAAATGGGTAGATTGAGTACTATCCACTGCCCATCTCTAGCTGTTACGCGACGCAACTTGCGCCCCGTCTGTTGCGGCACTTAACCGTTCTGTCATTTAGAGCAAAATTAAACACGACGTGCATAGCAGTTCTGTCAAATTTCGAACGTCAAGTACGGCGGCTATGACCGTTCTGTCCATCAACGTGTTAATATCGATAATTTTATCAAATATCCAATCCACTATGCCACGGATAGAGATGGGCATCTACCCGGGTATTTACCCACGCTTGGGTATTTACCCGATATGCACCGGGTAAATACCCGTATCTACCCGTTTGGGTGGGAAGGTTGGGGTATTTATCAAAAACTAGTTCAAGTCCTCTTAATTATATATAGAAATGTGTGGCATGGTTTTCTAATGTATAAATCCATGAACATATCTCAAAGAATAAATAACAAACATTAAAATCACTAATGCTATTCATATTGAACATACTAATTTCATCATATTTGATGTCTCTTTGTTTATTTCAACAGAAAAACAAATCCAAAAACATTCTTCAGCAAAAATGAAAACTTATACCTGTCAATTCGTATTGTTCCCATACAATGGGTAGATTGGGGTAAATACCCGGCATGCTATTCAGAGGGAGATGGTATACCAAATTGATAGGAGATCAAAGAACTCGTCAATACAAACATCTTTTGTTCAGGCACCAACCCCGAAATCAGTAGTTTTGGCTCTTGGATGGACAGTCAAAAAAGCCTACTCCCTAAGTATATATGAGAGTGCTCATATATTGACCTCGCTTTTCATGTCTGTTTGCTTATTTTAACATATAATTAGGTCACATCACAGACCACATAACCCAAAGACCACGCTTTCGTGGACTTTACTACTAAAACGAAATCACCAAAAGTTGGCGGGGTGCGGGGCAAGGTCCGATAGTTTTTATTGGCTCGCTCAAGGTCACGCCTAGATTGACGATAGCAGGTACATGTCACCGGTAACTCCATAGTGATGGTGATTTTATCTTGATATCGATAAACACCGTTGAGTTTACGATAAAATGGAAAAATAAAAATAAATGTTTATTTCTGTTTTATAGTCAGCAAAAAAATAAGGTCGATGCATAAACAGTAATTCTTGTTATAATATAATTAAAATACACGTGAAATAAAGTAATCGCAATCGTCTAAACACGGTTTTATTTTACATTATATGATGTTTTTTTTTAATTTTTTGGATAAAAAAACATTCATTATTTTGATTCGTAAGGTATATAATGTTATATATTTGTTGTTGTTGTGTTGAAACCTATGTCCAGTAGTGGACTTCTATGGCTGAT
The DNA here is from genome assembly GCA_943193695.1 of Acrobasis suavella. Taxonomy (NCBI): domain Eukaryota; kingdom Metazoa; phylum Arthropoda; class Insecta; order Lepidoptera; family Pyralidae; genus Acrobasis; species Acrobasis suavella. The sequence goes on along the minus strand of OW971929.1, from coordinate 12,103,078 downwards.
GTAATGATGACGATATATATATGCATACAAACATACATGACACAATAACCATGTATTCATTACACTTCTTTGATAGGGAGCAGCAAGGTTGCAGGAAAATAATTGATGCAGGCCGCTTCCAATCGATCGTCTTGAAAATCCTTTGGGAAGACTTATGTCCAGCAGTGGACTTCCTATGGTTGATGTGATGATGATGATATATACTATGCATAAAAATTTACAAAACTACATACATAAACCCTGTAATTATTATACTTATTTAATAGGGGCAGTCTTGTACAAAACAGATTTAAATATCAAGCAGTCTGAAATACATATATACTTTTTGTTTATCTATATAATAAAATAATCTATATCATAAAATAAATTTTAAAATAAAATAGTTAAAATGTTGTCGATAATTAATTCCTTATATTTACGTTGTGTCTCGTCACTATCAAATAGACAGAGCGAGACAATCTTATGCTAATCACATGAAGAGAGAAATAGACTTTTTAAAAAGACATCAACGGGTACCCTTGCAAAAATAAGGGAACATGTTTTTCTGGAAATTATATTTCCAAAATTTTATCACAGTTTTTCTATCTTATTATTACTTCCCGGTAAAATGTAATGCCGTCTTTCATGAGACTGGAAGTTGCACTTGACGTTCGACACAGTTTCACAGTACAATACGGCATTTTAAATACTGAATAAAATTTTTCTTTACGAGCACACACATTGTTCACGCATCGAATGTTAGTCGCAGAATAAAGAGCAAAAAGGGGGGGGGGGGGGGGGGGCGCTCATAGGTTATGATATAACCTAGGCATGGCGAGCGCCGGGCCTCGGCAAAGCGTGGTCTTGTAGGTTGAGTAGTCTGTGGTTCCCATACAACGGGTAGATTCGGATAAATACCCGGCTTGCTATTTTGAGAAAAATCTTATATTAAGTTGACGGGGGATCAAAGAACTCGTCAACACAAATATCTCTTGTTCCGAGACTTATACCGAAAGCAGTAGTTTTTGTTGGAAGGTCTGGAAGGTGCTGTCCACGTATATTTGTCTAGGATGCACTGCATTTGAATTTGTATTAGTATTTACTTTTTTTCAAGTATTATTTAAGTTTTAATTAATTGTTATAGCCGCTAGTCCACCCTATCAGTTTTGGCTCTTGGATGAGCTGTCGAAAAAATCTACTTTATCTATATGTATGAGGGTGCACATATATTGACATTGCTTAAGATGTCTGTTTGCTAATGTATAATGTAACATTTTATATGTTACATAGGTCTACAAACATTTGCCAGCCAAAAATACTACCTTAGATCTGTCAATTCGTATATTCTCAGACAACGGGTAGATTCGGGTAAATACCCGGCATACTATTTTGAGAGAACTGTTATATTAAGTTGACGGATGATCAAAGAACTCGTCAATACAAATATCTTTTGTTCCGGGACTTAACTGAAAGCAGTAGTTTTGGTTGGCTCCTGGATGAGCAGTCGGAAAAATCTACTCTACCTATATGTATAAGGGTTTTTACATATTGACATCGCATTTGATGTCTGTTTGCTTATGTAACATAACTAGGTCTACAAACATTTGCAAAGCAAAACATTTAACCATAGACCTGTCAATTCGTATGTTCTCATACAACGGGTAGATTCGGGTAAATACCCGGCATGCTATTTTAGGGGAAAAGTTATAATAAATTGATAGGGGATCAAAGAACTCGTCGAAATTTTTGTTTTTTTGTTCTGGGACCAACTCCGAAAGCAGTAGTTTTGGCTCTTGGATGAGCAGTCGAAAAAATGTACTCTATCTATATGTATGTTTTTATATAACGGGTATATTCGGGTAAATACCCGGCATATTATTTTATGGGAAATGTTACGACAAGTTGATGTAGGAACGAATAACTCATCAATACGAATTTCTTTTGTTCCGGGACCAACCCCGAAATCAGTAGTTTTGGATATCGGAAGACCAATAAAAAAATCTTTTCTCCCTATTTGTATGAGGGTGCTCATATATTGACATCGCATTTGATGTCGGTTTGCTTGTTTTAACATATTATCAGGTCTACAAATATTTGCCAGCAATAAATGTAAACATAGACCTGTCAATTCATATGTTCCCATACAACGGGTAGATTAGGATAAATACCCGGCATGCTATTTTGTGGGAAATGTTATGACAAGTTAATGGAGGATCAAAGAACTCGTCAATACGAATAACTTTTGTTTCGGGACCAGTTTTGAAATCAGTAGTTCTGGTCTTTGAATAAGCAATCAAAAAATACTTCTTCATATTATATAGGAAGGTAAGGCTTATAAGAATATGTAGACATCGCATTTAATGTTTTTTTTATCTATTTTGACACATAAATATGCCGTTGCACAGCAAAAATCATAAAAAGTCAAAAAAGCCTACTTTCAATGTATGAATGGTATGGGGGTTCATATATTTTAGTATCGCATTTGACGTCAACCTTCGTTTTGAGCATACTAAAACGTTTGCACACACTTTCCGACACGATTTGCGAAGTAATTACTCATATAATTCAATCTACTCACCTCACCAAACGGGTAGATACGGGTATTTACCCAATCTACCCAAACGGGTTGATTGGGTATATACCCACCGCCCATCTCTAGCCACGGACCATGCCATGCGTGAATTTACCTTTCCCACTTTGTTTCGGGCATAATGGCACAATATACCAAGTCGTCAATAAAAAAAAAGCAATTTTTGACATTGACAGACAGCGTCACAAACGTCAGATTACAGACAAGAGCGAAATAGGTACCTACTTATTTAATTTATTACATATTTTTAGACAAAAATTAATTTAAAAACCAAGCCTCACTATGCCGGTTCCTGGTGGAATGTACCAAAATCAAGGCCCATCCTGCTTTGACAAAATGAAAATGGGGTTTATGATAGGATTCTGCGTTGGTATGGCGAGCGGAGGCCTCTTCGGTGGTTTTACTGCGCTAAGGTTATCTTTCAGATCAATATGTAAGTAATTTAGTCAAATACTATTCAAGGTTCATTTCGTTTAATGTTGTATATTGGATTTCAGATACGGAGCCCGAGGAAGAGAACTGGTACACTCTGTAGGCAAAGTTATGCTTCAAGGTGGAGGAACTTTTGGAACATTTATGGCTATTGGAACGGGAATTCGTTGTTGATGCCGTAATTGTGTTGCAATATCAGTTTTGTATATACTTTAATGTTATTCTGTAGTCAATAATTAATTATATTATAAAAATAATTAGTAAGTCAAGTTGTATCTTTTTTATCTTGTACATTAGATGATCGACCTGATGACCAAAGACACGAAATGTAGGGTCGTGGTAGATGGGCAAGACATGCATTAAAGATGAATACATATGTCTTAGGCTAGTGGCCTTGTAGAAGCAATTAGATAATATGAAAAAATATGCTCTTAGCTCTTAGCAAACTAGTTTACTCGCACTACATGATATATTTTCAAAGTAAGTTAATAGATTCAAGTGTAACTTTGCGGAAGTAAAATTTACATACTACATGATATGAATTACTTTGTGTGATTCATCCAACAGTTAGTTCAGGAAAACTATTGCCAGCGGGTGCTCACCCACTACTGTTAGTCTCAGCATCAACCCATGTGCACCTGCCACCAATAGCTGATGCATGCTCCCTCCCATGCTGCTGTATCCGTTGCTGCTGCAGCAATATTGTATACCTCACAGGCACCAAACATGTTGTTGACAGTTGAGTTCAATGTTGCTGCAGCCGCATGGAAGGGAGCATGCACCAGCTGTTGGAGGCGGGTGCACTCGGTCTGTTGGTGGCAGGTATGTTGGGACTAACAGTAGTGTGTGGGCGCTGGCTGGCAATAGTTTAGATGAACTAACTAGTGGCAGAATCACATAAGTAATTTAAATCACATAGTACGTATTGTCAAAATGCTATGTCATTCACTGTTTTATGAAACCGAGCTAAACAAATTTTTTTTTGCTGTAATATCAAACAGGGTTTTGTCAAACAGCAGCTTATTTATTTATCACTCCATGTGGGTGATGGTTCACTTCAACTATAAAACTTGATTTAATTTGCTTGCTAATGGGCCAAATAAAATTAAGGCCAAATGTGGCAGAACATTTGGCCTTCCATGTTGATCTCTAGGATGGCAAGACAAAGAGTATACATATTGCGCATTTTAACTTACCTTCTTTAGCTAATCCAACTACACCATCCAGAGGGGCAGTATTACCACTTTCAATATCACTTCCAAATGATAAATGACGAATAATGTGTGTAGTATTAAATACTGAAGATGAATATGGTTGAACATCATGCACATGGACATGGTTGATTGTAAAACTCTTGCCTGGTGCAATGTGGAAACTACCACCAACCTGTATAAATAAATATTCATGGTGTTAGTTAAGTATAGTATGTATATTATTATGTCAGAAAAATTTGAAACAAACATTTCTTTCATTAAAAGAGCATAACATTACCCTGTTTACTTCCATATAACCATATATTTGACATCCTTCTTTCAGAGCTGAATTTGTTATTTCTATAGATTCATCGTCTTTGCATTGTTCAACTGTTGATAGGTCAGGTAAAGCCCATCTTCTATGTCTATATGCCTCTTTTACTTCTTCACAAGTATTACAACACCTGGCACAATTAAAATTTTAGCACAATTATTGGGATTATGGAGCATTCAATATGCAATACCTACAATTTTATGCTCCAAATATTCAAATGTGGAAAAATTATAACAATTGTTTAATAATGGGGTCTCAGTCTCATCAGCCTGAGACACAATACTAATATACAATATGTAACAAAAACCTTTTTTTTTTTTTTACGCGGAGAAAATCCCTTCGGATACCTCACCAGTCACGGGAGACCGGTAAGGTTATGTGGTGTTACCACTAAAAACTCCGCGGTGTCAACGCCGGTACCGCTATTGCCAGAAAGCTGCCGGAATTAATCAACAGAAGGGGTGTGGTTTTTCATCATGATAACGCTAGACCTCACACATCTTTAACCACTCAGCAAAAATTAAGAGAGTTTGGCTGGGAGGTGTTAATGCATCCGCCGTATAGTCCTGACCTGGCACCTTCAGATTTCCACCTGTTTCGGTCTCTTCAGAATTCTTTAGGCAGTGTCAGGTTAACATCACGAGATGACTGCCAAAACTACTTGACGCAGTATTTTGATCAGAAGCCCCAAAATTTCTATAGCAATGGGATCATGTCCCTACCTATAAGATGGCAAAAAGTTATGGAACAAAATGGTACCTACATACTTTAGTTAAATGTAAATAAACTATATTAAAAAATGTTTTGAATTTTCATATAAAATGCGAAAAGACTTTTTCCCCAACCTATTATATATACCCATGCTAAATTACAGCTTTTTTGTACTATAAGTCTCTAAAACCGCGAACAGACAGACAGACATGGCGCAATTATATAGGTTTCTTGTTTACTACTGAACCCAAAAAATTTCTCCATCCTGACGACCAAATCTAGGGATTCCAAAAAAAATTATATTAGGATTTGAAGGCTCGTGCTCGAGGAGGGACCCTAATCCACGATTCGCGTTAGTTACACGTTCGCCGCGCATGTAGCAAAATTATGTTATGACTAGAGATGGGCATTTAATGCTGAAAGTCTTTTAAAGGCATTGTTATGATTAATTACCATATAAATGCACTTTATAAGAGGATTAAGCTAGTATGCGTCTTTGTTATTTGGTCAGGTAAACGCCAATAAAACTACATAATATGGCTACAATAAACCTAAAACTATGAATTAAGTGATTATATGTGTGAAATTCTTATGATTGTCATATACGAGGGCTACACCGAAAAGATCGGGCATAGAATACTTAGGAAAACCTTTTTGGTGTTTGAAATGTAGTATTATTTTGAACACAATTCCTTTTATTAATTTTATATTAAGTAAAAAAGAAAAGAGTATTGACCATTTGAATTTGACAAGTCGGTGAGAAAAAATGTAGCTTACGCGGAAACATTTTCGTGCAATATTTTTCATAACTTTCGTCGAGGTTTATCTCAAGAACAATGGCTCGCCGAGCTTGTTTCTATTTATGAACTTGAAGCACCTAGTAAAACGACTATACAATGTCCTTTTTAATTAAGTACAAATATTTTAAGGGGTTATTCAGTCCATCATTTTGAACAACTTTGCCCAATAAATGTATATCGAAATACGAAAAAAAATATTTAAGTTCTCATACAGATCGAAGTAGTCACGTGATATCGTTACTATGAAAAAAGCAAAAAAAATTTTCGTATTTCGATATATATTTATTGGGAAAAGTTGTTCAAAATGATGGACTGAATCACCTCTTAAAATATTTGTACTTAATTAAAAAGAACATTGTATATTGTTGGTATTCTGACTTTCGTCGTGGACGTTCCTCTCTTACGACAGTCCCTTCTACTAGTCGGCCAAAAACAGCGGTAACACTAGATAACATCGATGCTGTACGTGTAATAAAAGAAGATAGACATGTGACATACGAGCAGATTCGGGTTTCTCTCAGCATTGGTATGACAGCCATTCAGACCATTTTACATGATGAACTGGGTGTCAAGAAGTTAATTACACGCTCACCCCACCGTTTGACCGAGGAACAAAAGTCGGCTCGTGTTAATTGGTGTCGGTCTGTTCTGCAACGGTTCAATAGAGGGAGCTCAAATGCAGTTTACAATATCGTCTCTGGTGATGAATCGTGGATTTATTCATATGAGCCCGAAAGAAAACATCAATCGGCAGTTTGGGTCTTCGAGGGTGAGGTCAAGCCAACAAAAGTTATTCGCTCACGCAGCGTGTCGTAAAAAATGGTCGCTTCGTTTGTATCGAAAACTGGTCATGTGGCTACGATTCCTTTACAAGAACGAAGGACGGTTACTGCTGATTGGTACACAACAGTTTGTTTGCCGGAAGTCATAAGAGAACTTCGTAAAATTAATCCGAATCGCCGTATAATCCTTCACCACGACACAGAGTACTATATACCACGATAATGCGAGCTCACATACCGCACGCAAAACAAGCGCGTTTTTAAATCTGGAAAACGTGGAGTTGATGGATCATCCTCCGTATAGCCCTGACCTGAGCCCCAATCATTATTTTACATTCCCAAGAATTAAAGATATGCTACGTGGTCAACGGTTTCACGGCCCAGAAGAGGCGGTCGAAGCTTACAAATCAGCTGTTTTGACTGTATCCACTTCACACTGGAATTACTGTTTCAATAATTGGTTTGATCGAATGCAAAAGTGCATTGACTGTCACGGAGAATACTTCGAAAAACAATAAAAGTAAACATTATTATATTATCTTTGTACTTTTTTCTATTCCCGATCTTTTCGGTATGGCCCTCGTACAACAAGTCAGCCATATTTTACTTAATCATACATTAAAATCGTGTAACAGATCGCTGTCTGTACATGGAAGATAAATGAGAAAAAATATTGTTGGGGGCTTTTATCAACGCAATAGAACACAAAACAATGATTTTTAGAATTTTTGTCTGTTTGTCTGTGCGTTTGTGCACGCTAATCTCAGAAACGGCTGAACCGATGCGGTTGCGGTTTTCACTAATGTATTTGGATAAGCTTTACTTAACATTTAGTGTTTGTTTCATTTAAATCCGTTCATAAATAAAAGTTATATCAATTTAAAGAATCACGTTCGGAAAATTGATTTTAAAATAACTGTTCGGTTACATTGGCTAAAACTTTAGTAATCGATATTTAAAATGATAAAAGTTAGTAAAAACCGGCCAAGTGCGAGTCGCACTCGCGCACAAAGGGTTCCGTACCATTATCTATAAAAATCCACAAAAAAAATATTTGCGAATAAACCTACCTTCCTTACCTACACACTACCTAGACATTTATATTGGTGGAGTATTTTATTTGCAAATAATTTATCCGTGGAATACATAATTCATTTGCCAAATAAATAATTCATGTTATGTAATTTTATTAGAGAGTTACTATGGCCACCTTTCAGCTCAATTATCAACCCTGGATACCATCTAAAGACAAAGTGCTTATCAAGACGAATCATACGAGCCCAAACTCGATGAGGCTATGTAGTTTTATTACGGAGTTCCTATGGCCACTTTCAGCTCCATCATCAACCCTGGATACCATCTAAAGTCAAAGTGACCGTCAAGTCATACGAGCCTAAATTTGATGAGGTTATGTCGTTTTATTACGGAGATCCTGTGGCCACCTTTCAGCTCCATCATCAACCCTGGATACCATTAAAAGACAAAGTACTCGACAAGACGATACGAGTCTTAACTCGATGGGGTTATTTCGTTTGATTACGGAGTTCCTATGGCCACCTTCCAGCTAAATCTTAAGACCCTGGATACCATCTGATGAGAAAGTACTCGTCAAGACGAATCAAACGAGCCCAAATTTGATGGGGTTATGTCGTTTCATTACCGAGTTCTTATTGCCACATTTCAGCTCCAGCATCAGATCAACTCCATCCATGCCGTTAAAATATAGCATAGTCACGCGATATAAGTACGTTTTACTTTTACTACTTGTACTACTTGCATAAATAATTTTTCAAAACTTATAACTGCACAACTGGTTTTGATAAAATTTCCATGGGACCACCTGACAAGTATACCCTTTCAAACAAAAAAATACTTTTCCAAAGTGAACATACTTAAAAAAATAAAAAGATCGCGACGAATTGATAACCTCCTTTTTGGAAGTCGTTAAAAAATTGGCTTGTAAAGACATAATATTTTTTTGCAACCGAAATCTAATACTGTGTAAGATGAATGAATCCTTTTTCTTCAATTTTTAAAAACATATCAAATACGAAAAAAAAACGAAAGGAAAAGATTTTGAATCATAACATTAATTTACGCCATCTATCTCAAAATTATCGCAATATATTACCGACGTTTGGTATCGTTTCTGATAGATTTACGAAGATGGCGCCACTGCTAATCAATCAAGGCCTGTTTTAAAGAGACAGGTATATCGGGTAACCACGATTAGGGACGAAACGGGGTAAATGGGCGTGGCTTGTGATTAGGTATTTGCTAGTCATGACTGGCCTTAAGAGCGCGCATAAACCTAAGAAAATATCAGATTTCTCTCGCGCACTTCTCACACCCCGCTTTCGTCTACCGCTTCAGCGAAGTCGCTACCACAAATTAGAAAGAATATATTCTAACGGACAGATGGGCAACAAGCCATGTAAACGTCATTTCATACTAACTAATGACATTACCCAGGACTCCATTGCGCTACCGTAGTATCGATATGTTATACATTGCGCTTTTTGATTTACTTTTAATTTTCACTTGGCGCACCTGCTTTCTTGCCCCGGGAGCCCTACTACCTGCATCCTGGACGACTTATATGTGATCGTGACGACGTCGTCAGAGTAGCTCAATATTGGGCTAATAGAATATAAACCATCGACGGCCAAAGTAGAAAAACAAATTTACCCGACTACAACCTATCATACCTTTTTTTTTTCTCTCGGAGAAAATCCCTTCGGATACCTCACCAGTCACGGGAGACCGGTAAGGTTATGTGGTGTTACCACTAAAAACTCCGCGGTGTCAACGCCGGTACCGCTATTGCCAGGCCCGTGTGCTACTCTCGCTCCACAGACCTGGCGCGGCGGCCGCTTTTCAGCGGCCTCGGCTGGGCTCACCACTCACGGTACCCTCTCATAAGCGAGAGGGGCCGGAGTGGCCTGCGGGGTGGCCCGTCGGCCTTCAGCTCTACCCGCTAGGGTAAAGGCGCGTGTTGACACAGACGCGCCTTTCAACCCGGAGGACCATATTTGTCGAGCGATAGATTCCCGTTTCCATCGCCCGACTGGCCCTCGTTATGGGGGCAGCAGTTGCAGGTTATAGGCCCGCCTTCTGCGCCCTGTGCGCCGGCGGCGGATGGCTAGGTCGGTTGTTGCCTCCCGGTCTCTTTCCGCCGCCTCTTTGCGGAGCATGACGCTCTCCGCAAAGGCCTGCACTGCTGTTCACGACGTCTCACTGTCGACCATGCGACGTACCACAGTCGGCAGTGAAAGGTCGTCCCCCACAACCGCGCACAACTCTGCGCGGTCTTCCGCCCAGGCTGGGCAGTCCGCAAGAGTGTGTTGGGCGTCCTCGTCCAGACAGCCGTCACAGTGGTGACAGACAGAAGTCGGTTCCCGAAGCGCTCTATGACAGATACCGACTGAAACAACCATGTCCGGTGAGTATCTGTGTCAGACGGAACGTCAAGACGCCGTGGCGCCTCGTCAACCACTGAGCCAAGACTGGCCGGACCGCCTCAATGGTCCTGAGCCCAAAACTGGGCTGCTCCAGCCTGTGGACCCACTCATCAATGGCGAGCTGACGCAACTCATTCCTGTATCCCTCTATCTCCCGAGGGGCTGGTCTGTGACCCCGGGCTAGTTCCTCTTCGCGCCAGACAAATAAGGACGCGAGGATAAGGGCATCCAGATCCCAGGGTACAGAACCGGCCAACACGCAGGCTGCCTCACAGGAGGTCGTACGATACCCCCTAATGGCCCTGTTCGCTATCGTCCTCTGTGGCCTTCGCAAGAGGGCGATTCCATCACGGTTCAGGGCCGTGGCCCACACAGGGGCGCCGTACCGGGCTATGGACCGCACGACCCCCATGTACAGATTCCTGCAGGGCGCATTAGGACCCTCCAGGTTGGGCAAAAGTTGCGCCAGCTTTCCAGCCACCGCTATTGCTCGCGGCACCATTTGCGCAAGATGAGCACCAAAGTTCCACATGCCGTCAAGGACGACGCCTAGGTACCGCATCGTCGGCTTGACGGCAATTTGGACTCCACCCACAATTATGCAAGAGCCTGCAGGCGGCGCCCCCCGGGGACCGTGAAAACACAGCGCTTCGGATTTGTGTAGCGCCACCTATCATACCTGCAGTAACAAATACTAGATTGCAAACTATTCATCCAATAAAAAATGCACAATATAGTGTGCGCCTATTGTTTAAAGGGGATAAATGATTTTTTTTAGGGTTCAGTGCTGCTCCCATTTGAAATAAATTATTTGAATGGAAATGGAGATATCATTTGAAATTTTGTCTAGATATCCCTTTCAAACTATTTTATTACTTATAAAAACACTGGCGACTCAAATATTTATTTTATTCGGTTTTAGTATTTGTTGTCTGTGAAAATTTTAACTGTCTAGCTATCACGGTTCACGAGATACATGAGATGCCTGATGATAGACAGATAGACAGACGGACAGACGGACGGACGGAAAGACGGACAGAAAAGTCTTAGTAATAGGGTCCCGTTTTTACCCTTTGGGCACGGTACCTAAAAGAATAAATTAAGATAGGCACTTGTATCCAGAGTCGTAAAATAAAAATAAATTGTAAGTTTTTGTAAAAAATGTACAGTTTTTGCGTTTCCTAAAGTAAAGACCATTTTAATAACACTATTTATCAATTTAATTTTGACCGACGAGAATGGTCTAGAAACATTATTTCTGTTGTATGTACTGTTAAGCTTAAAGACCGAAAACGCTCAATGAGTGAAAAAATAGGCCACAACGCGTTGTGGCTAATGTCAAACGGCCACGACCACGACAACGCATTGTGGCAATCACGGAACGACCACAATGCATTGTGGCCGTATTGATAAGGGCCACGTCGCGAATTGGAAATATAGGGAAGAAGGAAAACTGACCGTGGGTGCGTGGTAACATAGATAGGTGACCACACTTTCACAGCTTTAGCAACCCACCATGAATCAAAAAATTGCCAGTAAACGTCATTTAAATCATTACACTCCTTCAGCAGTTGGGTAAAAATAAGCAATAAATAAAAAATCGCAATGTATGTCATTACTATCTCTATGGGTTATTATTCTAAGATTATTACTATAGTGAACTGCTGACCTATGACAAGACCCTGTTATTATTTATGAACGTCAAGATGGCGGGACCCCGCACGGTTATACGAATATCATGTGACTAGGATTTAGTACAATATTAGTGCTATTTTATAGCACTAATATTGTACTAAATACGTAATTAAATTCGTACACTTATATGATTTCAAAATATTCAACAAAGAAAGTGGTCCCACTATTTTGATATCAAAATGGCGGGACCACTACTTAATTATTAAAAAACGAATGGCATGATCGTAAACCGAACTCATCAAATTATAATATGACTAGCTGACCCGGCAAACGTTGTTTTGCCAAAATTGAGGATTGTATGTATTTTTGTATGTTGTATCATAAAAAAATAGAAATTAAAAATTTTGTCAAAAAAAAAAAAATTTAGGGGTGGACTACCCCTAACATTTAGGGGGATGAAAAATAGATGTTGGCCGATTCTCATAGATACCGGATAAGCACAAAAAATTTCATCAAAATCGGTCAAGCCGTTTCGGAGGAGTATGGCAACAAAAACTGTGACACGAGAATTTTATATATTAGAAGATATTGTACGACAAAGTTCCAATTGTTGTTATTCATTTATAGAAATAATTTCAATTATAATAATATATTAAATTTTCAATAAAAAGCTCCTGAAGAAAAGTGAAATTTTAACGCAAATAACTAGTATATTGCTATTTAAATTTATTTAGGCGTTAAACTTTAGGGCCCCCTAAAGTTTGCAATATTTTATACACTACAGACATTTGAATTTAATACAGTTATTTTGCTACTTATAACTAAACACAGTTTTAAAATAAACAAACATCAAGTTTTCTCTTATATCCCTACATATACAAACCTACATATACAGGGTGGCCAAAAAGTCGTGGATCAAACGAAACAGGGAGATAAAGGAGGTAATTTTCAACAAAAAATCTTTCCCCAGCATGGCCATAACTTCAATACATTTTTTTTCAAATAAGTGCTCTTAAAGTGAGAAGTAATTTTTTGTAACGCTTTAAAATTTACGGAAAAAAAATCATTGCTCGTTAAGTTTGATACCAAGAGCTGCAATACAATTTTTGTAGTATTGATACATTATCGACTCATAATACAACACCTTTTGTTTTATTGTTTTTAATCAATTTAATTTTTTACTGATTAAATTGTAAAAAAACTCGGTAGTTTCATTGAAAAAACTAAAATAATTCATATCTTTTCGTGCAATGAAGTTATGGCCATGCTGGGGAAAGATTTTTTGTTGGAAATTACCTCCTTTATCTCCCTGTTTCGTTTGATCCACGACTTTTTGGCCACCCTGTATTATTTGATGATAAATTATGATTGCAGCGAGTAAGTTATATCTGTAACACATATCTGACAAATACTAAGTTGCATAAAAATATATTGCACCCACTTTTTTTTCTCTATCTAGTATCGTGGTAGTGTTCAATAGCATTTTATAAATAACAGTAATCTGTGTTTGTAACAAAATAATGAAAAGAGGAAGAAAACTCCTAAATAAATTTAAATAGCAATATACTAGTACTTGCGTTAAAATTTAACTTTTTCTTCAGGAGCTTATTGTCGAAAACATAATTTTTTTTTAATTGTAATTATTTAATTAAATGAATAACAACTATTGGAACTTTGGCGTTCGGGTCCGACCGTCTTGCCGAGCGGACGCATGCGCTCACTACCTGCCGAGACCGTAACGTCCCAATCGTAAAGCCCCGTAATCGTTCGCGCCCGTATTAGAGTAAAACGCAGTTCAAGTCATTTGGTCTGCGCATGCGTGCATATTTGTGAGTGCAGTGTATGGTGTAATTATAGATACTTATTCAGAAGCTAATAGTAAATACGATCACGCAGATTCAGCTATAAACTCTGAGGTTAATTGGTGAGATCAATCCTTTTATATTTATTTATATATGTATTATATATAGGCATACAGTTTATCCTAACTGTCACTGTATGCCAATCTAGAAACTATCCTTCTCACGTCCTCCCCTCTGTTTAGGAAAATCAGTAATTACAAGACGTAGGTAATAATCTTACACAAGAAAGTCGTGAAACTTTTAATAGCTTCGTAACAGAATGCGATATGATTTATTTTGTACCAGCATACCTCGTATAAAGCAAGTATTAGCTAATAAGTTCTATGACAAATAACTTGTAATTAACTTGACCGCTTAATTGTTTAATAGGCACTTACACTTTATTAGTATTTGTTCCATAAATGTATTACTTGTCTAATTGTAAAATTAATAAGATCGAGTGCTTTGTATAAAACCAAACCTCTTCAACAGTACCTAATTTTCCGTTTATCTGACATCCACTTTTTGATATTGTATTTCTTTTTTCTATCCATTTAATAGCAGAATTTATGTAGTATTTGTTATTTTAAAGTTCAGAATATTATCTTATAAATAAAGACTTGTAATTGGCACTTAGTAAATTCAATAAGCTGTATATCTTCAAAAAAAAAAGGATGAGAATTTAAAATCTTTACTTAAATATATTAATTATACTACTGCGTTCATAGTAAGCAACGACCTAAAACAGCACGCGTGGTACTAAAAAGGCCCTAAATATACTACACCAGAATCTGATAACTAAAATAATCTAGGTAATGACAAATCTACTATTTTTACAAAGCAGGCCACTGCACTTTCAACTAACCAGAAATTTCCGCAAAACATTTCGTTTAAGAAAAAGTTATTGCCTCTTCGTAAATTACCAACATAGGCACGTCGATAGCACGGTAAAGCGCAGTGACACTGTATTTACCACTATTGATAATTCTATTCACGAGATCCTGAACAAACTGATACTCGGTTGAATGTCTCACTCGCGGTTTTGAATTCAATTATCCGGCTGATCTAGCCAAGCTGAAAAATAAATCAACTACATCACTAGTTTAAAAAGACATCAACTCAATTCAGTTCAAGTATATCTTTGTTGTCGTGGGATATTTATAGTATCTTTATAGTATCTCTTGGTTTTGTCACTTTGTTGTGTTGCATAATTGTTGGCGTCAAAAGCTAGGTCCCCTGCCGCCTCCAGGGTGTTCGTGCGGAGGAGGTGGTGACGGGCTGCAATTAAGCATCTCCTCTAGACAGATACCTAATAAATAAATTCTAAATCCGTGAGGCTAATAAAATTGAACTAAATATCACACGAAATAGCTTTCAGCTAACACTACTAACCTCATAATAAAAAATAAATAAATAAAAAGAACAGAAAATCGACATTCATATTATAAGCTAACTTCATAACTTCTTTATTTTCTTCACGACAATCATAATCTGAACACTAACCAGCAAACCAGCCTATCATTACCTGAAAACTACTAATACACTTCTATAATACCGGTATTAAAACTAATCAACCCTTATAAAATCTATATATACCCCAAATAACTTGGAGCCTAAGTCTAAATTGAAAGGAAAACTAAACACTCTACCTCATATTCTGATCCCGTTAACAACTAAAAGAGACGGTAATCATAAAACCAAGTAGCTGCAGACTTAACGTTATAAGCATTCATACGTAGCATCCGCACATTAGTATAAAAGTATTGCACATATATAAATTATACTCCAAATCTCAACATTCAGATTTAAAACAAAAGCAATTAGAAAGTACCTATACATTAAGCTAACACTCCGTAAATTAAAAGTTGCGTAACCAAATCCCCGAAAGATATCTGAAACAATACCCACAGGAAAACAATTGAAACAATACTAGAAAATCTCCTACAAAATTCCCAAACCCTGAATGGCATTGTGAACCAAAGGCATTAAAAAAAAAAGCAAATAAACCGCGCTTCCACGCGGCAAAACTAAGAGCCTGCAACATTTTGTGTCGTAAAACATCTGCGGACCACTACGAGCTTAGAACCATTACTTACCTAAATTTAAACAAAGGAAATTTTGTCGTAAAAAGTAACATACCAACCTTCTCATTAAAGACTATACTTGCGCCCTAAAAACATTAAGAACGAATATTGCCCAAAATACAATAGCGCTCGCAATAAATCCCTCACCAACCGATAATTCTGAACAGCCTCAAATAAGACAATACATAAAGTAATAAAACAGCTGCACACAATGAATACAAGCCGAAACAAAACAGTTAGAAAAATGGCGGGAGATGGTAATTGTTTGTATAGAGCCTTAGCGGACCAAATTAACAATATTTTCGGAGTAACTTTTGACCATCACATGATACGCCGTGACTTAGCCTCTTACGTTAAAAACAACAAACATGTGCCTAATATTAACCTAGCACTACAGAAGAACATCTTAGACTGCACCGACCTGTCTTGTCCAAAAAGTAGTATGACATCAGATGAACTCATCAACAGATATATAGAAAATCAATTTGAGGATGGCTTCTGGGGGGGAGAGGACATCCTCATAGCAGCAGCAGAATATTATGTTATAAACGTTCACGTATATGGGCAAAACAGGAATCCAATTGTATATCATCCATCAGATAATGCTGTGGCAAACATCTATTTATACTTCGAGAATAGTCACTATGATAGTATAGCTAACTTCGAAACACCACACAAACAGCTATTACCTAATACAGAAAATAACACGGAAGGCCATAAAACGAATCAAGAACTTAACGAGATCTCAGATATTTCGCAAGACGTCACCGAAGTACGTAATACACTCTCTTCCGAATCCGAAAGTTCTCAAAACAACTATATTTGCACAAAAGGGCGACGTTCGCCCACTGTTATACGCGTACTACCTAAACTTCCACCCATGCCATGCGAAGCTTTATCAATTGCCACCTGGAATGTACTAGGATGCGCAACACTACGCGATAAGAACAATATAGGTAAACTTCTTTCAGACCGCAATATAACCATTGCAGGCCTACAAGAAACTCATATGGCTACCGGAGGCTATAAATCAAAGCACTACAACTGGATACTAGGTGGAGGCAAAAGAGCTAAGGAATACCGAGGAATTGCCATCCTAATTAACAAAAAAATTGACTACAACATAATACGCATATATCGCGAAAGCCGTGACGTAATAGCAATAAACTTAAAGATAAAAATTGCCGATGTCAATGACCCAATGAATATTTTCGTCATTAACACGCATATCCCGTCAGAATCAACATCCCGGTTCTCACAAGTAGGAAATCTTATTAGGAAAACCCCAAGCAATGCCTTCTTAATCATTATCGGCGATTTTAATGCCCATATAGGTATAGAAGATGTACGTGAATTAGGACTCCGAATCGAGACATTCAAAACATTAATCGGAAAAAATCTCTACCATAATACCTCAAATGCTAACGGAAACCTTTTGCTCAATTTAATACAGCAACACAAACTAAAAGTAAACAGTACGTGGGGCAGACCCACATGTAGGACCACATGGTCACGGGGAACAAAACAATCGCAAGTCGACCATATTATCACCGGTACGAAAAGGGGCATATTTTTCCACAGTATTATTGGTGAAAAAGGCCTGAAAGTTAAATCCGATCATAAACTGATATGGGGAAAAGTACAAATGACATCTTTG
The DNA here is from genome assembly GCA_943193695.1 of Acrobasis suavella. NCBI lineage: Eukaryota > Metazoa > Arthropoda > Insecta > Lepidoptera > Pyralidae > Acrobasis > Acrobasis suavella. Next base: position 12,085,579 of record OW971929.1, on the reverse strand, counting down.
ACATATAAAACGGGTTACCCAAAAAACAATAAAAATTGCCAACTCAAAAAAATCCAATATAATCATAAAAATTACGATTACGAGGTTTTACAAAATAAAAAGAATTTGACAATCTACCAGAACGCGGTAAAAGAAAAAAATCCAATTAGTTAAAAAAGAAGAAAACTCAAATAAGAATTTGACGGACAAAAACGATAACACACTTGAATGGGACACCCTAAATAATATTTTAAAAGAAGCTGCACATAAGGAACTACAAAAACCTGCTGCTAAATCAAAAGAAAGCAGAGTCGCTTTAGAAAATTTTCAAGAGGCGTTATTCCAAAAATCACAATATCCCCAAGACAAAAAAAAATTTAACTATACCGCGAAAAAAACTTAAAACCATCTTAGAAAAAGAGGAAACTCACAAAACAAAAAAAAATTTTCAGGGCCTAAGCAAGACACACAAATCACTACGTATGAAAATAACTTACAAATTTCTTAGAAATCATAAAAGGAATTATGCACGAAATCAATCCAAACACTACATTCCAATGTCTAACTGGATTGCAGACGTAAGACAAAGCGAAGGGCGACACGTTAATACCGCGAATGAAACAGGCCTTGCCTATACGAAGATGGAGCCCCCTAACGTTGAGAACATTAGGAATATTATACAGCGCATGAAAAATGCCACTGTCCCAGGAACCGATCACGTTGTACCCGAATTATACAAAGCAGCCCCAATTGAATTCTTAGAAGAACTCACCAAAACTATGGCTTTGATATGGCACAAAAATGAAGTTCCTAAGGAGTGGCGCCTCACCAAGCAAGTCCCCATCCCGAAACAACCTCACCCAAAAAACATAAATGATTTCAGGAAGATATCTATTTGTAACGTAGCATATCGAATTTACGCGAATTTCTTATTAGAAAGGCTAGACGCGGCTATCACTAATTTAGGAAATTATCAAGCGGCTTTCTCGAATAACCGATCAACTGAGGATCATATTTACACTTAGACGTGTTTTAGATATTAAGTGGAGAGAAGGAGCGGTAGTTTACGTCGTGGCCCTTGACCTAGAAAGAGCATTCGATAACGTCAACTTAGAAGTACTTAAAGATGTACTGCTAACCAGAGTAGGTGCACCTCTTACTAACAGAATAATCAAAGCATGTATGAACGACGAAACTTTCATATCATGGTGCGGACAAAATTCGGAAACTATCAACAAGGGCAAAGGCGTAAAACAAGGCTGCCCCCTATCTCCAAGACTGTTCACAATAATTATCGATGAGGTACTTAGAACGCTGGAGGAAGAAGAAAGCGCAGTGAGACTCGACCAAGATCTGGAAATAACCCTGCCCATGATATTATCTTTCGCGGATGACTTGATACTGATCGGGGAAGAAATAGAAGTAATCGATCGAATCATTACAAAAATGAAAGAACTTCTCCGTTCAGTTGGTCTCACCATAAACGAAACTAAAACTAAATTAGTTATTCGAGACCCTCATGGACCACCTGTCGAAGAACAACGAAGCAGAATTCTTGGAGGAGCCATATTTAAACCCATGTCAGAAATCAAGTACTTAGGCACATACATTTCAGCTACACACAACCGGAAATCAACTATCAAAACCCGTTGCGTCAAAGCAATAAAAAATTCAAAAATGTTATTACCATTTATACAAAAGAATCAAATAGAGTGGAGCATCGCAGTGTTAATGTACAAAATGGTAATTAGGCCGTGCATGACATATGCTTTGAACGTTTCTGCATTGACAAAACAAAACAAAATCGGTCAAGACTTAGGAAATACGAACGCCAAATACTTCGAGTATTACTTGACGTCGCCAAAGACACACCAAAACAAAAAATAAAAGAAATCCTGAAAGGAAAGACTGTATCCAAAATAATAAAGGTACGAAGGATATCATACTACGGTCATATATTGAGACGCCCAATCCCACACCTACTTCGTGCAATTTACAAACGCAAAGAAGCCAAGCGGAAAGTTGGACGACCTATTTATACTTGGGAAGACTCCCTCAATCACGATATCTGCCACTACACACACAAAACAAAAGCAGAATGGATGGAAATAGCAGGAAATCGAACCCTCATTAAAAAAGAAGCGGAAAGAATCTATGAAATATCAGAAACTGATACAGAAACTGAATTAGAATCGGAAGAAGAAACACCAAACCAACCAATCGCCCGAGATGGCCTACAAGCAACACCCCGAAGAAATAGATGTCGCAAAAGACCCAGACCACCGACACCAATATCGCTAAGACAGTGATCAGTATACCAATCAGGGGCACTGTCCATACAAAGACGAAAAAAAATAAATGAAACCATGTGGATATCACTTACAAAATAGTAAACTAAACTTGGTATGAGGTAATAATACGATGCGGGGAAAAAAAGAAGGGAATAAAAAACGGGAGTGACGAAAGTGAAGGGGAGAAAAAAAAAATTTATTTACTTTTTTTTTTCTCCAGCTTCGAGCCGCTGTATTTTTGCGAATTTTTATTACTTTGCTGAACTAAAAAATGTGGGGTCCTTGATTTTTGATAAGCCTCAGACAGAAATCAGGAGCCAGAACCCATTAGCCTAGAACAAAGAAGCAGGATTCAGAAATCGAACTACAAAAAAAAAAAAATGTACATAGGAACCAGAAAAATCAGTAAACAGAAACAGAAACTCGGCTGCGAAAAACAGAAAACCCAGAAGCCAGAAGTGAAGAGTGTCAAGACCAATAAACTGAAGTCAGAAGTCAAATTCCAGAAGACAAACCAGAAGGCTGCACTATTACGACAGTGTCAACAAATCTCTAATCTTACGAAGAAGACCTGCAGAGCAACGCGACGGATACAAAACAACAAAGCAGTCTATTATCCTTCCAAGTATATATCACACACCAAGTATTATATCTATCCTCCCCATACTGATTTGATGCTTGTATTCGGTCGGTTCTTTCAACTCCCTTTCTCTCCCCTACTCCCTGACTGCGAATATATCCTACACTCCTTTATCCCTAGCTACGAGTCCAACTGGTTTCTCGAGCCATGAGAGTGGTATAACGAGGTTTGGCGTCGCCATGTTCTAGGGACTGAGGACGATATACATGCATCGGCTTTGGTCTGCAAGCGTGATGACGTACTCCCCAAGGTAAACCTCATTCATAAGCTCTTGCAGCGTAACTACTGGCTGGGCGGACTCAGAACAGATGAATAACAACTATTGGAACTTTTTGGTGCTGATGGTGGTGTCGCCACTCACCATCAGCTCGCCACAAGCTGCCCAGCGTTGACTGACTACACTGGGAATCCAGTGGGCGATGGGGTCGTCACGTCCCGACGCCTTTATTTTTATTATCTAATTTTATTTTCTGATTCTGATCTAAATCTTTATGTATTATTAATACTAGATTTTAAAATATTTTAGTTTTATACATTTATAATTATTTCTAACACAATGTACATTGTTCAAGAAATAAATAAATTGAAATTGAAAAAAAAGTACTGCGTCTTGAGACGGTCGGACCAATCCCGTGAACATCTGGCTGTGAAATTAAGGGACCAAGAGTGAAAGTGCCATCTTACGACGGTACAACGTCCTGGGCCGCATACAGACAACAATTCCAGACCGTCGCTGCTGCTAATGGTTGGACTACCAAACAAAGACTTACCGCTCTCACCGTTGCCTTGAAGGGTTCAGCTCTATCGGTACTGGAAGTACTGCCAGGCTCAGGCAGCATCTGTGAAGAATTGATGGAACACGTTTTCCGAGCCCAGCTGCGCGACAGAATTCAGCGTCAAGAAGGACTACAACAGTGGGCGATAGAAATCGAGAATTTAGTACGTAAGTCCTACCCATCAGAGGATTTTAGAGTGGTCGACAGTAAAATTTTAGAATTGTTTAATGATGGAATTCGAGATAAAGAAGTAAGAGTTGCTGTAAGGTTGAAACATCACACGTCACTCAGAGATGCGTTGGCACATGCGCTAGAAGTTGAAGCACTGCGGCAGGACATACAAGAGCATAGCCTGCAACAATCCATGGCGGAAACGAACGTATCTTCAACTGAGCCTATGTGTTATAGATGCGGTAATAGAGGCCATGTACAGCTTAGCCGCTCGAAAAAGGATGGGCTCAAGAAACAGATTCATGAAGGTGCTTGGAGACAGAAGACTTCCATTTATGAAAAGAGTCCTGAAAGAGAAGTTGAATGGCAAAGTAAAGCTAAGTAAGTAAAAAAGTAAGTAAGCTTAAGTAAAAATTCACTGCATAGTAAAGGAAGTGAGCCACATCAGCCACACATAGAAAAAAATACTTGGAAGACTGATGCTGCTGAAACTGTCGTTTAACCTGTTGATAAGGACTACAACGGCAACGGTTTTAAGGAAGGAGATTTGGTTTGGCTTCAAAACGCGATTTGCCGAAAAGGAAAGCGTCCAAGGAAGTGATGGGAAGGTCCATACAAAATCGACACTCTAATGAATGACTTGACATATCGGATCCAACGTCAACCAAGAGGAGCATTTAAGGTGGTACACATAGACCGTCTAGCACCTTATCATGGCAGCAATAGTGACGCTCGGGACGCGCGTCTTTAAGAATCTCGAACCCCAGTTTTGTAACAGTATTAACATGAAAATGTATATTTAGAAAGACTTCAAAGGTAGAGGGCCGGCCCAGATATCTTGTTGGCCCACTGAACCATAAAACCCATCCTCTTGTTCTCATCTTCCAGACAAACACTATAGGAACAAAAAATCTTTAAACATAAATCGATGCCACATGCAGACATATAGGTATACATACATACACAGATACACAAATTAAACTTGTAAAACACCAGGGTCATTTCTTAAATAAGCAATTTTTAGACTTAACAAATTTACTAGGTTTTCGGGCGTTGCGCGGGCTGCAAGCAGCCCGCGCTTTTTTCGTGCAGCTGTTGAGGTAGGCTAAATATGTTTCCAGTTCAGAAAATGGATAAACATTGCAGTCTGTTGAGGAAACATTAAAAAATGTGTGGGCGGCCATGTTGGATCCAAAATCTGATTGCAGTTTGGAGTTCCGCGGGGTGCTTTACCCCAGGATACAAAATTTCAGACCCCTACACAGTATTCCAAAGACCCTTCGGACCGGACATTTTTAACTGACCCCGTAGGTTGACGTAGTTTGTTATACTGAGCAATTGTCTAGAAGTAACCCCTATTCAAATATGGATAGTTTTCGAGAAAAAAATTCTTAAAGTTCGCGGTTCCGGAGGGACCGAAAAATGAAAAATATTATTTATTTATACTTTTTTTTTTTAACTAATTATTTCTAGTATGATGTGCCATAAAGCAGCTCTTAAAGCTTTTTATAAAATAACAATTGTTAACAGTTTAGAAGATATTAAAAAAAAATCAATTTTTGATATTGATTTTTTTTTTCAAAAAGTATGTAGTTTCCGCACGAACTATTTTATGCTGGTAATACTTCAGCTTTATAACTACCTATAAAAAACAGCCCAGTATCTTGCGTCTAACTTGAGATATTCGCCATTTTAATTTGATAAAATTGATTTTTTTTATATTTTCTAAACTGTTAACAATTTTTATTTTATAAAAAGCCTGAAGAGCTCGTAATTGAATGGCACATCATACTGGAAATAAATAGTTGTAAAAAAAATAAACAAAGTATAAATAAATAATATTTTTCATTTTTGGGTCTCTCCAGACCAGCGAACTTTAAGAATTTTTTTCTCGAAAACTATCCATATTTGAATAGGGGTTACTTCTAGACAATTGCTCAGTATAACAAACTACGTCAACCTATGGGGTCAGTTAAAAATGTCCGGTCCGAAGGGTCTTTGGAATACTGTGCCCTACGAAGTCCCAGTGAAACGTTAGAGTGGCTCGGCCTACGGCCTCGCTACGCAGCTCGCCCTGCGGGCTCGCATCACTCGGCCTTCGGCCTTTTTGATTTGATAGCTTCTCTTAGCAAAATTATATACATATAAAATAGAAATAAATTTATTTTGGTTGCAGATTAAAGTCGTGAGGATTTCTTTCATTATTTTTTTTAAATTGAAAACAATCCTATTACTTACTGAGATTCATTAAATGCTGCTCCATAGCAACTTCCACAGATTACTTTTTCAATTGCTGTATTTGCAGTATTGTTATGTTTTACCTACAAACAAAATCAGATTTCAAGTCACAAATGCAAAAAAAAACTAGACCAACATGAATTTAGCAAGAACAAAAAAACATCAATTTATAAAGCGTCTTACTGTTGAACTAAGAGCAATATCTTGTTTCTTTGGTTCTTCAATTGGGTTGCCTTCTAAATCTAGTCTTCGCTTATGAATATTATGGTCCATTTGCAAGTGCTGCTCTCCAGAGGAGTCCATTGCATCCAACACTAAATCTAAAAATCAAAGATATAGTGTAAAAAAAAGAATGTTAAAATTATGTTTTGTATCTTGTATTTGACATTATTGTGTGATATGAGTACCTGCTAATTATCCATGGCATCATTTACAAATACCTTAATCTCTCATGTTTAGGATTCCGCACCCAAAGGGTAAAAATGGGGCCCTATTACTAATATTACCATGTTCGTTTGTCTGTCTGTCACCAGGCTGAATCTCATGAATTGTGATATCAAGACAGTTGAAATTTTCACAGATGATGTTAGTTGCCACTTGTGGTCAACCATCCAAGTACTGCGCTAGTAAAGCGCACTCCCAACGGGCCACCAAACTCCTCATTTAATTTATATATTTTAGTGGGGCTCCCACACAACAAACGTGTTTTTTTATAAAGGGTAATTATTTTCACGGCGACTAACAACTTAAAGGGCGACTAACTGCTTTGTTATTAAAAAAATAACTTGGCAGCGATTAAATATTGTAGCAATAATTATATTAGATGAACTTTTAAAATGCAAGGATTTATAAAAACTAAATAGTGGCTGCTACTTTAAGGTTGAAAACATATTAAACAGTACCATTGATGCTATATATAATAATGACATATACAAGGTGCTATTAATAATGACATGGCGACTAATATTATCAGTGGGATAACAATCATTTTATTAATGACATCTATATGCTTCCATATTAAAATACATTTTCGGGCTACGATTTGCAAGTAGCTGTAAAAATTAAAACGGGTACTATAATTAAGTATTAGGATTGCAGTATTTTAATTTTAGAATCATAATGTTATGAAAACGGCGAATAGTGCGCTCGTTGCATAGAAGCAGAGTGCGAGCCGCGGCGCGGGGGGTGGAGCGCGTTGTATTGTAGCCATTAGTAATTTTGATTTAATAAATAAATACATAATTATTCTTCCTTTATGCCCATTACTATTTCGCCATTGTAAAAGAATATAAGTCAAGAAATAAAATTATAGACTAACAATATTTTTTTTGCATGTCACTATTTGCTTTTTTTGAAGCTCTTAAGCTGTCGCACTGAGTATGTTTTTTATGACCATATTCACATTTTTTTCTCGTCTCAGTTAACTTTGTATACAACCTCATTTTATAATTTAAGAAATCCTATTTTCTAATTTTTATGCACTGTAGAGTGTTCCCTTAACAATAAATTTAGTTACTAAAACAAGAAAACAGTGCCAGTTTAAATTAAAACAAAGCCTACAACTGATTATTTACCTGCTACTTTCTACTTAAATTTATCCCTCACTGTAGCTCCCAACTTATTATATTTGTATCAGGCTTAAATTTTTTTAAAATCCCATATTCAGATTAATTTATCGCTGCGTTAAATACATGCCTTTTATAAATAATGGTATGAAACTTTTTGTGCACGAGTCAGACTTGCACTCAGCTGGTATTTCAAATTAAAAAGTATCTATAATAAGTACTTACTACATACGAACATTAATTAAGAATCCATTAATGTAATGGAGTTAAAAACTGCCAACTCATGAACATTTTAACTTTGAAATTATAGTTAACCCTTTCACTATGAGACTTACAAGACTGTATAGTTGGCGTGCCAGCCAAAGCATAGTTAATCGAAAATAAATACCAACAATCAGAAAGGAATCCAGATACTTACTTGCAATACGAGCAGTGGTTAATTGTCGAAAATATTCAAATCTTGCGAAATGGGCACAAATATATTTGATGAATAAATCCGACATCCCCATTGAAAGGGTCAATAATAATAATTAAAAGGGGAAATGAAGAAGATTATACAGTAGCAAAATAATGCATCATATTATGCATATTTGTTAATCGACAGATGAACAGATTTTACATCTCACATTGTCATGAGCAATGGTAGGTAACACTAAGTATACATTTATAAAATATTTCACTATCACTTACAATTACATGAAATAGATGGTATCACAATATCAAAGTTAATCTGCAATTTATGTCCTCTTGACGTGTCCACAAATAGCTCTTCTGATATATTTGGAGACATGTAAGTGTATAGTTCCGACAGAAACAATAAAATCATTGTTAGTGCCCCAGTCACAGTAACTAGAAGAAAAAATTAATTGTAAAAAATATAGGTAAGAAGGTACATAAGTTGGTGTATTGCACAAATTTAGATCAAATTTAATTTTGTAAGGACGTTAGTTACTTGCTGCTCCCGTGGCGGTTTTCACTCTAAAATCTTCCAAAGTTTTAGCGTATGCGTCAAACTGTTTAAACCTATCAATTAATTGAGAAGACATCGTTTTCCCGTACAGGGCAAATAACCCTGTGATCCTGTGAAATAGGATGATCCAGTAAAAAAATCCAAGAACTGGGCTGGGATGTGGATGGTCTAACCGGCATGCAAAACTGAAAGCGACAACTAGGTAAGTATATAATTTGTGCTGGAAGCAACAATTTTTTTCATCTATAGGTACCACCAATGGATGAAAAATAAACACAAAATACACAAATCTTTGAGTATCACACAGAAATATGTTCTTGGTAGTGTTCCGCGAATGCACTATTTCCACGATGAAGTGATTTGAGAATTGAGATAATGTCTAATTTGTGGATTTGAGATTGATTGAGTGAAGTCTCCAAAAGTCAAAAGCTAAAGAAAGTGTCATGTGTCAGTGTCACCTGCTTTTAGACGTCATAGGGCAGGGCATGTCCTTAACGCCCGAAGTGCGATTTCTGAAACGCGAGTCACCTAAACGAATGGTTTTCCCATACAAAAACCATACGTTTAGGTGACTCCGCGTTTCAGAAATCGCACTTCCGGTCACGAACAAACGCATGCGCGCGCGCCAGCGCGCGTGTGTATAGAAAGAAACGCTTTATTTGGCAATCATAACCATTATAAATTACATATAACTACAATTAAAACAACAACTACGAATTGCTGTAAGGGCTAACAGCTTAGCTAGCTATGTGCTGATGGCGGTTTGCCAAAGCGCTGATTTTCATACGGAAGTGATGTATTATACCTACAATATTTTTTCAAAACTAAAATCAGACTTCATCCCTAAACTACACAATCGATTTTGATAAAATTTCTATGGGACCACCTCACAAAAATGCCAAAAACGGGAGAATATATTCGTGACCGCGCGAATTAAAATCCCGAACCCCCCGGTCACGATAGGCATGTGTGCGGCGTGTTCAGACCATCCTGAAGTGCGATTTCTGAAACACGGAGTCACCTAAACGTATGGTTTTTGTATGGGAAATCCATTCGTTAAGTGACTCGACCACATTTAGCAATATGATGAGGTCATGATCAAAGCTCATTAAATGACGGGTTGTTGGCCCATTGTCTATTTAGAATTCGCAGAATAACTATCTACAGTAGTAGTCGCAGCTGGTACATTTTCTCTCTTATCTCCGACTGGCATCTAGTACCTGCCGGGATTAATTTAACTCTAACTTATATTAGACTTTTAAATCAGTGTAAGTTAATGTTAGAAATAAAACAAAATGGGTAGATACTTAAATAAAATTCTATACATAAATATAACAAATATAAATGATTTATTCTGATGAATGTATGTTGTTCTTGTTTTAATCTTTGTCTTCAGTCTTGTTTTGCTTCTTATTGTTTATTTCATCTGAGCCAACCTAGCTTGTCATGCAAGTTTAGGATCTCATTAAGTAAATCAAAGGGTTCGCTCATGACTCCCCGTATTTGCAGGAAATCCTCTCTTGACGATACAATACAAGAATGCTCCAGTAGTACTACGTACGTACGTAACGCGTAGCTGTTTCCTTATCCTTTAAACAGCCTCTGCAAACATCATAAATCATTTATTTCTTATACAATAAATATTCACTATGAGACTTACAAGACTGTATAGTTGGCGTGCCAGCCAAAGCATAGTTAATCGAAAATAAATACCAACAATCAGAAAGGAATCTAGATACTTACTTGCAATACGAGCAGTGGTTAATTGTCGAAAATATTCAAATCTTGCGAAATGGGCACAGATATATTTGATGAATAAATCCGACATCCCCATTGAAAGGGTCAATAATAATAATTAAAAGGGGAAATGAAGAAGATTATACAGTAGCAACATAATGCATCATATTATGCATATTTGTTAATCGACAGATGAACAGATTTTACATCTCACATCTCACATTGTCATGAGCAATGGTAGGTAACACTAAGTATACATTTATAAAATATTTCACTATCACTTACAATTACATGAAATAGATGGTATCACAATATCAAAGTTAATCTGCAATTTATGTCCTCTTGACGTGTCCACAAATAGCTCTTCTGATATATTTGGAGACATGTAAGTGTATAGTTCCGACAGAAACAATAAAATCATTGTTAGTGCCCCAGTCACAGTAACTAGAAGAAAAAATTAATTGTAAAAAATATAGGTAAGAAGGTACATAAGTTGGTGTATTGCACAAATTTAGATCAAATTTAATTTTGTAAGGACGTTAGTTACTTGCTGCTCCCGTGGCGGTTTTCACTCTAAAATCTTCCAAAGTTTTAGCGTATGCGTCCAACTGTTTAAACCTATCAACAAACCATTCGTTTAGGTGACTCCGTGTATCAGGAGTGCTATTTTTCATTTTAGGACTCACCGAAACACAAAACGTGTAGTTTTCCAACTCACCGCTCGCGTAAAAAACCATTTGGCCGCATTTTTGAAACCGTCGTATCAGCTAAAAACAATATTGTTTTACGCAGAAAACATCGAAAATGTGTCTATGGTTTTCTAAGAATTTTACCATGAATAAAAAAACAGCACGAAACGGAACGGATCTTTATAAAGGTTTCTTTGACATATCTGCGCCTCAAATGTCAAAATTACGAGTGGTCGAGACCACTCGTTGCGAATCACAGACGAAGTAGTGATCAGGATCAGACAGACATGTCGGTATTGGCTTTTTGTATCGTAGCGTTCTTGTCGCTGATTCGCTCTCGTAGCTTGTCGTAGCGAAGGCTCTTCAACCAATCAGTGCTCTCTTCAACCTATTTTAACCAATCCAGTGAACACAGAAATTCCGTTCTGGCAATTTAACTTTTTAAACTTCAGTACTAAGTTCCTCGGCAAAGAATATTATGCCAAACAGCCTTTAGCAAAAAATGCTGGAGGGGAGGTCTTCTTTTTTGCCCAAAACGGCGTACTAATTTGCCTTTTTTTATTGATAAGCTTTTTCTGTAATATATGAAAGAATAAGCAAATGAAACCAGTTAAGTTAATTTATGAAAATGATTTATTTTAATTTTTTATTTGCGTTTGATCTGCACATTTATTTTATAAATATTTTATAATGACCCATCTAACGGTATATATGCCTTAGAATGAATATTTAGTCTTCAAACTGACGAACGAGAAGTGGACGCAGCATTCGTTATATCTGAAAAAAAAAAATAATAACATAAATTAGAGATAAATATGCTAATTATAAATCAATTCGAACTAGAACATATTATTTAGGTAACTAACCTAACTAATATTTAGTGTTACTTTTTTAGCTCGTTTTTATACTACCTATATGTTTTAAATTTTATTCTAAGATTTAAATATTTTATTTATAGGTTAGTTAGCCAATATATTAATCCAATAAAGCTCCGGTGAAACATTTAAGTTTTGCAATTTTGGGGGTTTATGATTTGTGTGATACCAGTGCCTTTCTGTGTTTAAATTCGATAATCAGGTGTAGTATTTTCTGTAAAAAAAAAATAAGAAACATTAAAACATCAACTTCTTCATAGGGCCATTGCGTGTTGGATCTATTTCCTCATATAGGCCTCCTAAAGTTCAGGGGTGAAAAGACTCGTGAATCCAAAGGTTATACCTACATTAAGTTTTATCATTTGAACATAGCTACTACTATACAAAGTTATTTTTCGCATTGTAACAACAAATGCATATAAGAAGTGCTTATGCGTTATCAATGAACGAGTAATATCTAATATTTTTAGTTATGTAAACTATGGAATCTTCCAAAATGTATGACAGACTAGCAACTTGCTTAATTAAGCTTCACTTATTTCACAGATCTTCACTGAACAACGAAGAGATATACTTACGTACTTTTTGCATTGAACAGAAATCTATTACTCACACAACTTAGGAATGTAGCTTATGTAGCACTTCAATTTTATCTTCTTGCATATTCACCAACTATTACAAAATCTTAAGCACAAATATAAGATACACGAGTGCAAATACAAACTTGAGCTTCGGTGACTCAAAAAAGAAACAAGATAGAGGATAGATTAGACGAAAATCACAGTCACAGGCGAAAATGGTGAAGTGGAAAGAGGTGGGGGAGGGGTATAAACGTCATACAGTCGATTGCTGCAGTATTCTTATGACCACAGACAATAGTAGGCTTGATTTCTAGCCGTGTTGCGAATCCTTCGCAAACTATCATTTCAAAAATGCGCCCGTTTAAAACGCACGCATAAACCATTCGTGATGTGACAAGTGATTTCAAAAATGCTACCCTAGAAATCGCACTTCTGGTTTTTTACGCGAGCGGTTGTAACCTTCACGGCAAAGATAAACAAAATTAATTCTAAACATACAATTTTTTTAATCATAGTTTAAATCCTGGGAACGGCCCACCAAAATGTAACAACCTGGATGAAACATCCTGGACACTTAGCACCAAGATGTAACATCCTAAACGCTACCTATTTAAATTATCTATAAACTTAAGAAATAAATTATAAATACCTTAATTTACCATGAGACCTCTCTTACTATAATTATCTCGAGCCTGGTGAGTCCTGAGTTTAGGCAGTGATTGTCATTGTAGTGGGCCCAAGTTGTACAAAGCAGTAACTCAGATTCTAGCGCAACACGTTCCGTTCCACTATTCACAGTACATATAAATCAGTTGTATTTAGGATTCTGTATTAAATAATAAAACTAAAATTAGAGAATTAGAGAGATGAAGTTCTGTAGCATGTTCTGTTCTTTATGTAGAAGGATAGACTTACATATACATATTTATATTATAGACATTCGCTCATTATTTTATTACGGATAAAGGAAACGCTCCTCCCCGCGTTTTCCTGAGAGTTCAACCATAGACATGACCACTCCCCATCCGAGGGACTGCAAATGCTCAGTATCATACATAAATATTAACTCTAATAAGCCTTTTCAGGCAAGAGACAGAGGGAGGAATGCGAGTAAAGCTCGCCAAGCGTTTCCAGCAGCTTCGAGATCTGTACTTATACAGTATCCCGGTCTGAGCGTCAAAGTATTATATCAAATCAACTGGAAACTGATTGCTTTCTAGCAATCATTCTACAAATATTTGTTCTAGTCTGTCTTGTCAGTATATATGAGGGTAATAAATAAATACTGTAATAATAAATACTGCGATTATAAGGTTTCATGAAGATGAGTAGCAGTCATTTCAGACAACAATAGAAGCTTAATTCCATAGTATACATAATTTTTAATATTGTTTAAGATATACCTCTTTGTCAGTAGGTAGTTTTATTAGTTCTACACGACATCTCCGTGTTTGATAGAACATCATAATATCTTTGATATTATGTTAAAACAGCAATTAGAATACATAATTAGAAGTCTGTTAAGACTTAGATTGTTCAACAGGCATGGTAACAATGTCCATAGTTTAGCCTCAACCAGAATCGGTTTAGATAATTCCAATAAATGTCGTTCACATAATATAAGTCTCTTAGTCAGTAGACTTCATTCCAGATCATAACTTTTCTATGTTCAAACGGAATTTTTATGACGAAATGGGCTTCTCTAAACAAGTGTGTGCATAACACTGACGGTGACGAAAGGGAATTTCCATGCATTGCAGCGGGAATACCCTCTGGGAGTGTCCTCGCAAAACCCAGTAAAGTGCCAACACAGCCTGTTTAGATGGCTTAATACAATATATAGATGGGTATCAGAATTATTTAATCCAACTTCAAGTCTCGACTTTTCCAATACAAATCACCACTCCACTGTACAAGCCAGCTAACCAGAGTAATTGATTGAATTTCAGAAAGCAATAGCTTTGTTATTTATATAAGTATAATAACAAAGCTATTGCTTTCTGAAATTCAATCATTTTACATAACTCCAGCTTTGAAGGAAATATTCTAGGAAGGATAAGTATTCGTGAGGTGAAGTAGTTAATAACGATATTAGTAAACATTAAACACATCAGTGATAACATGTAACAGATGAATATAAATATCTTCAAGTCAATGACTGGAATAAATATGTTATCTTCAGAGAATGTAAACGTTGTTCAGGTTCCTTTGGAACATAAGAATCTAAGGTCCTTAGACCGTAATCCAGTCTATAGATTACAACAGAGTTTGTTAGTACAAATCACTTACAAATTAGGTGAATCCTCATAGATCATATCATCTCATCGTAAACTCGTCGTGTCGCTTTTATTAAACAAAGCTATAATTAACTCAGATTAGAGAAAACAAAGGAAATAAACATATATTGATTAATTCATCCCACATAGGAATCTATCATCATATTGGCTTTCTTATGTCCAATGTAGGGCAAAGGCTGGGAGAAATATTCTACCTCTCTCATCTTAGTAGACAATATACTTTCAATGCAAACACCGTATCCAAATAGGGTTGACTTGGTAGTAAAAATTGGAATCAAAAGTTTAAATACCTTTTCTTCATAATTCCTTTCATCTCATCTGAAGATCCATATCCTTTTGTGATAATCTTCTTTAAAATAATATAGAGTTAAAACCTTACCCCGGTTTGTCCTTGTATACAGTGACGGATTTAGACTAATAGATGCCCTAAGCAATCTACGCCTGTGGTCGATCTTTAAACCTTTACCGTTTGTTATCCTGTGTAATTTAATAGTTTCCACAAAATTCTCTGCAAATAAATCTTTGGAAAGATAACTTTTATTTTTCGTGACCAAATTACATACTTCATCTCCAAAACAAAAACTATTTTTTTTCTGTCAGTTTTAATCCAAGCTTCTTTTTATTTTTATCGAATTTCTTCTCTTTTGTCAATTACTATAATATTTTATCCGACTGAAAAAAGGATAAATACATTCCTGCAAGTTTGTAAAGTATTTGAGAATGGAAATAACGAGTGCGTATTTGCGAATCGTTACACGGTGAGTTGGAAAACTACACGTTTTGTGTTTCAGTGAGTCCTTAAATGAAAAAAAATAGCACTCCAGATACTTTTTTCGAAACGTCAAACCAAACATTATCTTTGGGATTTGTATGAAATACAGCACGGCTAGAAATCAAGCCTACTATTGTCCGTAGTCATAAGAATGCTGGAGCAATCGACTGTATGACGTTTCTATCCCTCCCCGTACCTCTTTCCACTTCACCATTTTCGCCTGTGACTGATTTTCGTCCAATCTATCCTCCATCTTGTTTCTTTTTTGAGTAGACATGTGTCGTTCGTTCAATTTTAGGATCTCAATCAATACTGAATCGTTCAGTAGGCGACCCGGGTCTTTCGACCCGTTCAATCGATTGATTGGTTTTCTCACGAAACAATCGTTAACGGCTTCCGATCGCAAGCGAATAGATACTGTGGTGCCATTTTTCAAACGCGGAGACATTAAAAGAACGGTTTTTTGTATGAAAAACTATAATGACTCTATTTACATTTTGTCAAAAACTGCCAAAATAGCGCGCGAAAAGAATTATACGTCACGCCCCACTAATGACAAAGACTAATCTTCAATTATTTTATTTCTAGAATGAGAGTTTCTTTTGCGCAGATCATAAAGTTTACAGTAGCAAACACTAGAAAGTGTTTATATGTAAGTAAAAATGGACTCTTAATATTGCATTTTTATGTGAACTTTCGTAAACATGCGGAATCGTGTCGCAGTGTCGCTCCGTTTTCTGACGGGTCTGTCAGTGAGTGTGAGGTGAGCTAAATCGATCGCGAACGAAACGGTTCGTCTCGTTCGCCGCGATCGATTCGCTCCAAGGCGGCCGAAGTAAAAAAAAAAGCCAGAAAAGAACGACCAAATAATTTTTGTAGAAGTGAACGAACGAGTCGTGACGAGCTAATGACCCGTTCCTTTTGATTCGTTCAATCGCGAACGATTCATCTCTATTTTTGAGTCACCGAAGCTCAAGTTTGTATAAATTTGCACTCATGTATCTTATATTTGGGCTTAAGATTTTGTAATAGTTGGTGATATGCAAGAAGATAAAATTAAAGTGCAACATAAGGTACATTCCTAAATTGTGTGTAAAAGGAAAGACTTTCTTCTTCATAGATTTCTGTTCATTGCAAAAAGTAGGTAAGTATATAATCACTTCGTTGTTCAGTGAAGACCTGCGAAATAAGTGAAGCTTAAGCAAGTTGCTAGTCTGTCATACATTTCGAAGATTTCATAGTTTACATAACTAAAAATATTAGATATTACTCGTTCATTGATAACGCATAAGCACTTCTTATATGCATTTGTTGTTACAATGCGAAAAATAACTTTGTATAGTAGTAGCTATGTTCAAATGATAAAACTTATTGTAGGTATAACCTTTGGATTCAACAGTCTTTTCACCCCTGTACTTAAGGAGGCCCATGTGAGGAAACAGATCCAACACAGAGGCCCTGTGAAGAAGTTGATGTTTCTTATTCTTTTTTATTCAGAAAATACTACACTTAATGATCAAATTTAAACGCAGAAAGGCACTAAGATCACACACATCATAAACCCCTAAAATTGCAGAACTTAAATGTTTCACCGGAGCGTTATTGGATTGTTATGGGGTAATGTTTTTTATTTTTGTTTGTATTTATTCATGAAGCGCTTGCCGAGGGTTTTGTGTGACAAAGAACATCTGATCTATTGTAGCCCTGTATTAATCTCAATGAAACTCAAATGTCGATATGTTGGCAGATGAAAATTAAATTAGCGCTTCAAGGCATCCGTTGAAAGTAAAAAATAAATTTCGAAATAATGTGTTCAGCTAGCATATTAAATGTCTTATAGTTTGTGTACTAAAGCATTGATCAGCAGTGGATTTCATGTAGCTGATATGATGATGATGATTATAAAAAATAATTTTGTTTGAGCTACTTTTGAACATATTAGATAGATAGATAGATAATTATTTTATTGATATCAAAAATACACACATAATTACACTCACATTAAATAAGTGCAGAATAAAAACAATAACAAATTAAACACAGTTAGTAAGGTACTAAGTATGTGTGCCGCAGCGATAGCAAAGGGTTGTGGCTCAGCGATACGTTTGCTCGGAGAACAAACCACTGGTTTTCAGCCACCACCTTGAGATCCACGAGGACGCGTGCAACAATACCATAGGTGTTAATACTATTATTCAATTATCAACATTTATGCAAGAGAATCATACTATCATATTCATTAAAAATACATATTAATATTAAATTAATTTTTTATAAAATTATTAAGAAATCAGCATCATAATTCGGGATAAATCACTGATATTGGACTGACAATGGTTCTAAATTAGTGCACTTTATTACAAAATAAATAAAAAATAATAATAATATAAAATTAAGTAAGCATAGCCATCAGAGCAACTAAGTCTGAAACCCTAGTTTTTGATTTTTTAGTAGCATTGATTTCATATGTTTTTTGAACGTAAATTTAGATTTTGCGCTTCTTAATGGAGGAGGTATATTGTTCCAGCACTAAGTTGCTTAGTAGCGAAAGCTGCCCTTAAAAGCCACATGTTGGATATGCATGGCCAACAGTGGTCGCATAGACCTCGCAGTGCCAGCCCCGTATCGATGGTGAAATGTATAAAACTTCAATTTGTTATAGAGATATTCGGGCCTCTTATATTTCATAAGGTCATACATGAGCATCGCAAGGTGTAGTCGTCTTCTTGATTCCATGTTCAGCCAATTCGCGTCATTGATAAAAGGACACATGAGTTCTGGGAGGAATGACAAAACAGAAGCGACAGCAAGCGTTTTGCACGCGCTGTACTAACTTGCCAGTCGCATAAGTCAGTCGAGGTCCATAAACTACATCGCCGTAATTCAGCCTCGACAGTATAAGTGACTCACATATAGTGATTCGTGATTTTTCATATAAGTAATCACGTATTTTATACAATATTTTTAGTCTACATAAACAGTTTTTCACAATATTTTTTATATAACTTTCAAACCTTAGGTTACTGTCTAAAACAATTCCTAAATTTTTTGCTTCGTCAACGCAAGCTATGTGCGTACCCAGTACTCCGACACTAGGATCACTATTTTTAATTTTTTCGATTTGTTGTTTGGTTCCCAGGATCATGTATTTTGATTTAGATGGATTTAATTGCTGGGAGTTATCAGAAGACCAATTAGCAATTGCCTTAAGGTCATCATTTAACAATTTTACTGCATCTTCAGTATTACTTGGATCCACTGAGATATACAATTGAACGTCATCGGCATAAAGATGAAATTTGCATGATTTTATGACGTTAGGAAGATCTGCAGTGTATAGTATAAAAAGCAGAGGTCCCAGTATAGAGCCCTGTGGAACGCCCCGTCTTAGTTGCTTCGGGCTAGATATTAAACATGAGCCGTCCTCTCTTCGTAGTTTGACCGATTGAAATCGACCATTCAGGTAACTGTCGAACCATTTGACAGCATGAGCATCAAAACCATAATAAGACATTTTAGAGAGAATTAATGGGATACTTATACTGTCAAACGCCCGTGAGTAATCAAGTAGTACAAGGAAAGTGCCTTTTCCTTTGTCTTGTTCGGCAATGATTTTATCGGTGACGTCAAGCAGCGTGGTGTTGGTACCTCTACCTTTACGAAACCCTGACTGATGACATGGTAATATTCTAGATCTGAAGTAGTCTCTAAGCTGGTCATAAACTGCTCTCTCCAAGATCTTTGAGAGATAGGGCAGAATGCTAATGGGTCTGAGGTCTTTTACATCTCCCGGCTGACCAACTTTAGGAATGGGAATGATAAGAGCATTTTTCCATTGAGCTGGAACTACACCTGAGGTTATTGACTTGTTCACAATATCAGTAATAACTTTCAGAGTATGAGGAAGGGTGAGCAATGCCATATCCCGACTGATATTGTCATCGCCAACCGCATTGGATTTCAATTCTAAAATATATTTTGCTACTTCATCCTCGGTAACAGGCCGCAGAGTAAATTGGGGTACTGCATTAGAGTCAGACAGACGATGGAATTCAAAATAAGATAGTTGTGAAATAGACCTATTTTCTGGGAATGGTAGATTTAAAAAATGATCGTTAATCTGGTCGGGATCACTAAAACAGTCTGGGAGATACTCTTTCTTGTTGGGTTCCATTAATATTTTTCGTTTTGCGTTTTTCCAAAATATTTTGCTATTGTCATGATTTTTATTAATGAAATTATCATAGTAAGCATGTTTTTCATTAGTTATAGCAATCTCAACTGTCTTTTTTAATTGCTTGTAGTAGTCCCGATCTTTGTCACATTTTGAAATGCGATACGTCTCATGTGCCTCATGTCGCAAGGTGATCATAAATTTGATCGTGTCAGTGATCCAGGGCAACGGTTGCTCGTGTTTAACCCTCATCGAAGTGAGAGGGGCATGGGAATCAAGAAGAGTCAAAAGTAACTTATTGAACTCACCAACCATGGAATCCACACTAGACAGCTCTGATATTGACTTCCATTTAAGTAAGACCAGTTCATTATTAAACTGTTGTAAGTTTATCCTTTTCAGAGGTCTATGTACAAACAAAGTAGGTGGTGTTTTAGTTTTTCTCAACAAAATACTAAAATTAATCATAGAGTGACCTAAACATGCCTTAATCTTTGTGGTTGTGACATGCAGTTTGTGCACACAACGTCTATCAATGTTTGAGAGAATTTTGTAAATCGATGAAAACGTTAATGTTTACCCATTCAGGTCTATAAGCAGTTCCCACAAGAAGACGGTATCCGTTTATCTGCGTTGACAGCCACATCTGTTCTATAAGTGATTCAGGATACTTCTCAAACCGAATTTTCAGTTCCCTCTTATAATAAAATGCGACGCCTCCACCTGCGTCTCTTCGATGTCTTCGACGTCGCGGTGTGTTACGCAGACGGTAACCTGGGGCCACAGGTGCCCGCGCTTCTTCACCGGCCGGCAACCATGATTCGTTTATTGCGACAATGTCGGGTTTGAAACGGTCAATTGCGACCAAGAAGTCATCATGACCAGTGTTTAATGACTGTGCGTTAAACAGCGCTAACTTTAGATATTTTGTTTTATTAATCACGATTAAAATATGAATTTATATTTAGTTTCAAGTTAATAACATTTATTATTTGCAAATAACGCAGCTCCAGTAACAAATAAAAGCATGTAGTATGCAATAATAGAGCGTGGAGAAAAAGCGAAGCACATAAATCAAGCAACAAAACGTTCTGACGAGTATAAAACTTGTAAGTCATAACGAACTTGTATAATTGCATTTTACTTGGATTTGGCATGAACTATACTATTGCTGCGACACTCACGATATTAAATACAGACACAAGACCGATGACAAGAGCATGAGATTGAATAAATTTAAAAGTAAATAGCATTGTTATTAAAACAAGACAGAACGCTTCAAGAATACCTACCATAACTATTCCACAAAACCCATATGGATTAATTGTTTTTTGTGAAGTAGTTTTCACATGGATGTATAATGATTTCATAAGTAGTATAATTACAGTATGCGTTACATGTGAATGATATATTGTATTCAATATTGCAAAATCATATAGCCAATAGCAAATATTCAATAGCTTAATTAATAATTTAAGCAATATTTTGCAAAAATAGATATATTTTATGCTAAAAGTATTAAATTCATAATATTTTTTAAGATACAAATTATTACAATGACTGAGATATATTTTGATCATTAAAAACAGTAAATAGCTAGCAAAATAAATCAATTCAATTATTATTACATGTGATAATTTTCCACAATAATACACTAACCAGTTACATGCATAATTATAAAGAAAGTACATCATTAAATGAACACAAACAATAATTCCTAAAATAGTACTTCGTGACACATGTTCTGCTGTTTTAAGAACTAACGCTTTCTGTCCCAAAAACACGTGTCAGATCCTCTTCAGTTCTTACACGTATACGGGTTGCGTCTTTGCCTTGAAAACGGCCTTTTTCAAATTGTCCTGGGTCTTAAATGTTTATCTACTTATGAATTTATTATTAAATATAGTATCGTTGAGTTAGTGTCCCATAACACAAGTCTCGAGCTTTCTTTGGGAATAGCTCAATCAGTGTAATTTGTCCTTGTATATTTATTTATTATTTATTACATTTTTTAAAAAATTTTTCTAAAAGGCTGAATATGATATTTTTTAAGTTTTTATCGCCATCACTTCCGCCATTGTGAAAAATTTCGAAAAACTAGATATGTAAAAAAATATAATTATCGAAGCTGAGACGCTTCGCTCGCTCGGTCAATAAATATAATATTCTCATACCCATCAAGTGTGATTTTTAATACACCTGCACTACTGTTTAAATGTTTATGAAACATAAATTGTTAACTCATAATTGATATTGTAATTTTCAGATCAGCAACACTCTGTGACTGCAGAGCGTATCAAAACAGAACACAACTACAGTGCTACTAGCAAAAATGGAGCTGGAAAATGTAAGGGTAAATTTAATTAATTTCTTACTAAAATCAAACAATGCACTGAATATTGTCGCGAACGAGATAGACGCAGAATGTTCGCGAGCAAGAATCGCGTAGAATACATCGGCATGGCGCAAGCGAAACTAGGCCTTATGTCCTTATAGCATAAAGTCTAGAATTGTTTGGCCGGTTGCACTTACACACACGTACCGGCGCCTCGATGTTTCCCGGCATCGAAATACATTCTTCAAGTATGGGGAATATTCGAGAATAATGTGGACCTCTGTACCGGCGCATATATAAAGGCGACCGAGTGCGCGCCACGGCAGTTCATTCTGAGCTACGAGAGCGATCACTTCGAGCGAACCGAAGCGAAGGAAGTAGAAGTACCTGCGACAACCTCGGCGAGATACCTGGACCTCAGCTGCTACGCGACTTGGATTTAGACATCAGGAAGACCATCTTCACGTGTCAACTTAGGGTTCCGTAGTGAATAAAGACCCTCATACGAAGTTTGGCGTTTTTCTCCAAATCTCGAACCCCAATTTCGTAACATTTGGTGTCAGAAGTGGGATTTGGAGATGCCAGTTCTTCCGAGGGAAGAAGAGGATACCACGAGGGAAGGCGTCAGAATTAGGGCCCAGCGTGCCATGGAGGCCCAAGAGGGCGTGGCGCAGGCCACGCCTACTGGACCTCAAGCCACGCCCACTGCCCCTGAGGCCACGCCCACCACCCATCAGGCTCCGCCCACTGGACCTCAAGCCACGCCCACCGGATGTCAAGCTCCGCCCACAGGACCTCAAGCCCCGCCCACTGGACGTCAAGCCCCACCCACTGGACCTCAAGCCCCGCCCACGGGACCTCAGGCCACGCCCACCAGACGTCTAGCTCCGCCCACTGGCCCCGCCCACCTTGGCCAGACCACGCCTACTGACCACGCCCACCATACAGCGCTGCGTGCATTAGAGTCATCAGCAGATTTAAATAGCTTAATGCGGATGTTACAACGCATGGAAGAAAATCAAGATGCACGATTTCAACGTATAAGGCAAGAACAGAAAGAAGAGCAACAGATGGTTCTAGCAGCGGTCAATAAGGTCAGCAATGTAGTGGACCAAATCCGTCAAGATGTAGATTCTGTAGAGAACCGTGTGAATGATTTACAAATTAAGGTGGAAAACAGAATGTTGGGATTGGAGATCGATTTTTCTAGTCTTCAAAAGAAAGTTCTGCGCCTTGAGACCGTTGGACCAATTCTGTGCTCCTCCAGCTGTGAAATTAAGGGACCAAGAGTGAAAGTACCATCTTATGACGGGACCAAATCTTGGACCGCATACAAACAACAATTCCAGACCGTCGCTGGGTTAAACGGTTGGACCGATGAACAGAGCCATACAGCCCTTACTGTTGCTCTGAAAGGCTCAGCACTATCAATCCTGGAGGCACTACCTAGCTCAGGAAGCACTTTTAAAGAATTAATGGATGCGCTAGAAGCCAGGTATGGGGAACGTCATCTTGAACACGCCTTTAGAGCCCAACTGCGTGACAGAGTTCAGCGCCCTGGAGAAGGACTTCAACAGTGGGCACTGGAAATAGAAAAATAAGTGCGTAAAGCCTATTCGTCAGCTGACACCAAAATGGTCGAAACAACTATTTTGCAAGCTTTTATTGCTGGAATAAGAGATGTGGAGGTAAGGGCTATAGTGGGAATCCATCATCACGCCTCACTTAAGGATGCCCTGGCACACGCTCTAGAGTACGAAGCCTTAAGGCAGGACATGCGCGCACATAAGTTGCGAGAAGTTACAGAAGAGATAAAGGTCATCAAGAGCCCGCCTAAGAAGACCAATAGCTCTGCGCCTGTTTGCTACAGATGTGGTGAAAAAGAACATTTGCGACTCTCCTGGCCAGATAAACATGAAATAACCAAATTACGAGAAGAGTTAAATCAAATTACGAGAAGGCAGGAGTCCTCCTTTCCTGCGAAAAATCAGGGAAACTAATAACAGCCAGGACTAAGGGGCGGGTACTGGCTGAAGCAGAGGAAGCCCCAGCAATTGTCATCTCACAAGTCAGCAATAGGAGCAGTTTGACGATTTGCGGACAAGTAAATAGGACAGATTGCAAATTGACCATAGACACCGGAGCCTCCAGAACAATAATTAACCCACACCTGGTGAAAGCTGCGATAAAACACAAAAACCTCGACTGTCGGCTTCTGTCTGCCTCTGGCCAGC
Organism: Acrobasis suavella; assembly: GCA_943193695.1. Taxonomy (NCBI): domain Eukaryota; kingdom Metazoa; phylum Arthropoda; class Insecta; order Lepidoptera; family Pyralidae; genus Acrobasis; species Acrobasis suavella. Next base: position 12,061,255 of record OW971929.1, on the reverse strand, counting down.
CGATACCTGTCCTAGGAGAGGTGACAGTAACCATATACGTGGGAGATTCACCATACACTCATAATGTCATTGTTGCTGAAATAATGGATGAGTGCATATTGGGCCTAGATTTCATGAAGAAATACAATTGTAAAATCGATGTCACCAATGGAGTTTTTAAGTGTGGTAATGAGGAAATTTTCATCCTTGGAGCCCCTACCGGTAAACTGACTTGTCTCAACAAAATCGTCGTACCTGGTCGCACACAGGCTCAAATAATAGTAAAACTGCCATCAGCTAAAAAACAAAAGCCTACTAGATGCGTTCTTATCGAAGATACGACAACCAAGGCAACAACTCGTAGATTCCTTACAGCTAGGACTTTAGTTAATGGAAAGGATACTGCAGTCGTGAGGATTGTTAACTTGGAGGACAAAGAGATCATCTTGAATAAAGGAGATGTTGTTGGAAAATGTGAGGAAGTTGTCTGGATGAAACATTGCCAATCAACAACAAGCTCAGACGCATCCAAAAACGCAAGTGGTTCTACTGTTGCCGAACTTCTGAAGGATGTCAAAAGCAACTTAAGTTATTCGCAGAGTTTGAAGGCAAAGAAGTTACTGCTGGACTTTGCTGATATTTTTTCTTCCAAGGAAGGTGATCTAGGAAGAACTTCACTAGTACAGCGCAGAATCGATACAGGAAATGAAAGACCTATACGTCAGCGAGCAAGAAGAATTCCATATGCAAAGGAAAAAGAAGTACAAGATCTGCTGGAAGACATGGAACGAAATAAGGTCATTGAACCATCTGCAAGTCCATGGTGCTCTCCGGTAGTTTTAGTTAGGAAGAAAGACGGCAGCACGCGGTTTTGTGTCGACTATAGACGACTGAACGACGTCACAAAGAAGGACAGCTACCCGTTACCAAGAATTGATGACACCTTGGATACCCTCAGTGGAATGCAATGGTTTTCAACCCTAGACTTGAAATCTGGTTACTGGCAGGTGGAAATTCATTCAAAAGACAAAGAAAAGACAGCGTTTTCAACAGGAAAGGGTTTATGGCAGTTCAATGTCATGCCTTTTGGATTATGCAACGCACCCGCTACTTTTGAACGACTTATGGAGTGTGTACTAGCAGGATTAGTAGGAGACGTCATAATCATGGGTCGAGACTTCGAAGATCATCTGCGGAATCTGAAGCAAATCTTCATTAAGATACGGGGTGCCAACTTAAAACTAAATCCAAAGAAATGCAATCTTTTCAGAAACAAAGTGAATTACCTTGGACACGTTATCACCAGTGAGGGCATCCAAACTGATCCTGATAAAGTTGCAGCAGTGAAAAACTGGCCTACCCCCAAAGACAAGACAGAGGTACGAGCATTTATGGGATTATGCTCATACTACAGGCGATTTGTTAAGGAATTTTCTGAAATCGCTAAACCACTGCATAGACTGACAGAAGACAAACAGCCTTTCAAATGGGATGATACCTGCGAGAATGCCTTTGTCAAACTAAAAGAATGCCTTTGCAATACTCCAATCTTGGGATACCCGCAGACTAGCGGCCAATTCATCGTTGACACAGACGCTAGCAACACAGCAATCTGAGGGGTACTGTCTCAAAAACAGGGTGAAAACGAAAGAGCAATTGCATATTTTAGTAAATCTTTATCAAGACCTGAAAGAAATTATTGTGTAACAAGAAGAGAACTCTTGGCCGTTTTAAAGACACTGCAACATTTCAAAAATATCTCATTGGTAGACAGTTCACACTTCGCACAGACCACGCTGCTTTGAAATGGCTGTTACAATTTAAAAATCCGGAAGACCAAGTTGCACGTTGGATTGAACAACTCCAAGAATTCGACTTTGTTATTGAGCACCGCAGCGGAAAGGCCCATGGAAATGCTGATGCACTCTCAAGAAGACCATGTGCGAAAGATTGTAAGCATTGTGCTAAACAAGAGACAAAAGAGCTTACGGTTAAGGTCACAAGGGCGATCCCTACAGGACGATGGGACGATGAGAACTTTAGAGAAGCTCAAGAAGATGATGAAGATATCAGGCTCATCATCGCATGGAAAGAACGTGGAGTAGATAAACCAAGATGGGCAGAAGTTGCACCTACAAGCCCCATCACTAAAGCTTATTGGGCTCAATGGGACAGCTTCATCCTGCAGAATGGAATACTTTACCGTAAATGGGAAAAACCAAACGGCAAAGAGTTTCACTTACAGGTTGTTGTTCCAAGAGACAGAGTGAAAGTCGTTCTCCGTGAAGTACATGATGGTGTAACGGGTGGCCATCTTGGTGTCAAGAGAACGTTAACTAAAATTCGGGAACGGTTTTACTGGCTGAATTGTCGGGAAGATGTGCAGGATTGGTGCCGCAAATGTACAACTTGTGCAGCCGTGAAAGGCCCGTCAACAAGAACTCGAGGAAGTCTACAGCTTTACAATGTCGGCGCGCCATGGGTACGAATTGCAGTAGACATTGCCGGACCATTCCCCGTAACTGAATCAGGAAACAAGTACTTCATGGTTGTCATGGACTACTTCAGCAAGTGGCCAGAAGTATTTGCTATACCTAACCAAGAAGCCACAACAGTAGCCTCGAAGTTGGTTGAGGAAGTAATCTGCCGGTTCGGTGTACCACTGGAAATCCACTCAGATCAAGGGAGGAACTTTGAATCGCAACTATTTCAAGAAGTTTGCAAACTGTTAGGAATGCATAAAACTAGGACCACTCCATATCACCCTCAGTCTGATGGCATGGTGGAGAGATTTAACCAGACACTGGAGAGACATTTAGCAAAACTGGTTGACAAACATCAGAAAGACTGGGACAAGTACATACCTTTTTTCCTCCTGACCTATAGGACATCGGAGCACGAAAGCACGAAGTTGACCCCAGCTCAGGTGAATTTCGGCAGAGAACTTAGGTTACCTGTGGATCTACTAACAGGGAGGTCACCAGAAGACCCACATACTGTGTTAGATTACGTGTCCGATCTTAGAGAGCGAATGGGATATCTATGACTTGGTTCGCGAAAATGGTTTGCAGGCAAGCGAAAACATGAAAACTAGATATGACCGAAGAGCGAACTCACGTGGCTTCGAAGAAGGAGCCTTAGTTTGGCTTCATAATCCGATGCGCAGAAAAAGGAAATCACCAAAATTACAAACAAGATGGGAAGGACCATACAAAATCGTCACGCGAATGAACGACGTGACCTATCGGATCCAACGTCAACCAAGAGGAGCACTTAAAGTGGTACACATAGACCGTCTAGCACCTTATCATGGCAGCAACAGCGACGCTCGGGACGCGCGTCTTTAAGAAGGGGGCAGTGTCGCGAACGAGATAGACGCAGAATGTTCGCGAGCAAGAATCGCGTAGAATACATCGGCATGGCGCAAGCGAAACTAGGCCTTATGTCCTTATAGCATAAAGTCTAGAATTGTTTGGCCGGTTGCACTTACACACACGTACCGGCGCCTCGATGTTTCCCGGCATCGAAATACATTCTTCAAGTATGGGGAATATTCGAGAATAATGTGGACCTCTGTACCGGCGCATATATAAAGGCGACCGAGTGCGCGCCACGGCAGTTCATTCTGAGCTACGAGAGCGATCACTTCGAGCGAACCGAAGCGAAGGAAGCCTACCTCAGTGCGACAAAGTAGAAGTACCTGCGACAACCTCGGCGAGATACCTGGACCTCAGCTGCTACGCGACTTGGATTTAGACATCAGGAAGACCATCTTCTCGTGTCAACTTAGGGTTCCGTAGTGAATAAAGACCCTCATACGAAGTTTGGCGTTTTTCTAAAAATCTCGAACCCCAATTTCGTAACAATATTTTAAATTTTACAGTACATAATGAAAAACATATAAACTCAGAATTGAATTAGTAAGAACCTAATCTGATGAATATAATGAAAAACATACTAAGTATTGTTTTAATAAAAATTTTATTCGCAAAATACCATGTAGGACTTTGGCCAAATGAAGGTTTATTTATCGAGGAGAAAATAAATATATACAAATTAAATTTCATTAATTTGTGGAAGTTTAGTAATCTATCGTTAAAATTAGACCAAAGTCCTTAACTGTCAAGTAACGGTCTCACGTGAAAACAGGCATCTCTGCCGGTCCGATTCGGTGGAATTTGTGTCAGGAAGGTGACTCTAACATCATTACCAGCTTTTTTTTCTACAGCACATGCCCCGAGCCCTCTGGTTAAAAAATGTTCAACCCTTTGGATGTCACTTTAGAGGTCTCGGTCGTATCTGAATCAAAAACAGCTTGGTACATATACCGCGATAAATTCCCCACATCGCCCCATTCGCAATGACCTGCCTGCCGTAATATTTTTTTTCATGCAGGGATATTGTATTACAGCTCGAACTTCAATTTTATCCATTTTTAAGAACATGACATGGCGCAAACAAACGATTCCTTTTTAAAAATAAATAAAAGAGAATTGATTTCTTTTTTTATTATCATCATATCTAATGTCTGGGCTATGCCTGCCAGATTTTTTTTTCTTTCCAAGGAGAATGTATCGCATTATCGCTATTTATTGAACATCTCTCGTACTATCGATTCTTGAGACGAACGACATCTCAGGCACTGACGGTAAAATACCTAATTGTATGTCATTTATACCTTAGAAGTAAGGGAAGTGCATGTTATGGGACGCCCCATGCGTGGACTCTCGCCCGTCGTCACATACGTAAAACTTCAATCCATCCATGACAAATTATTTAAAAATTTCAACTTGTTATATACCGGTGTCGGTTAAGACATGAGGCCCATGGGGACCTGGGGCCAAAATATTTATAAAAGATTTGTCTGTGCGTCTGGTCGAGGCAACAGGAGACTTCAGAGCTGGCAGCTTCTTTAACCAAACAAGCCTTGCTATTCAGCGAGGCAACTCTGCCAGTGTTCTGGGTACTTTACCTCGACCAGATTCGGAGGAGGTATTTCATATTTAATTTATTTTGCTGTAGATTCTCATTAAGATTGAATTCAAGTATTTTATTTTTAAATTTTCTTTTATAATATTTATTTCAGGGAATACTTGTTATGTTTGTAGTTTAATTCAATTGTATGTATTTATTTTCTCCTCAATACAACATATTAATATTGAATTTTCTTGTTTTCAGGCTCATCTAAAGCCAACGTTTTAAATATTTCAAGTATGAGACCGTTGCAGACAAAAATTCGTCACATGCGCTCGGAAATCGCAAGGCTGCGCAAAAGAGGGCGCACATTTAAGGAGAGATTGGAAAATGCTGAAAAAGTATTCAATTCTTCCTCATTCCATCATTTAATTCAGGACATGACCAAACCAGCTCAATTGTTTGTAAACATGCAACTGCAAACTAAAAAGAAACCCAAAGGAAGAAGGTTTTCTATAGATTAAAAAATTTTGGCACTGTTTTTATATAAAAAAAGTCCAAAATGTTATAGACTTTTGAATAAATATTTTACTCTTCCTTCGGTAAAAGCCATGAAACGTTTATTGAGCCAAGTCAAATTATGTCCTGGAATAAATCCTATAATTTTTGATAAAATTAAAGAGACTATTGAAGGTCAGCCTGTGCAAGATCGTTTGTGCAGTTTAATCTTTGATGAAATGTCTCTCACGCCGCAGGTATCCTACGATTCGCAGAAGGATACATTTGAGGGATTTTCATTCAATAAGGATTCTTTTGCAGACCACGTGCTGGTCTTCATGGTGAAAGGTGTAAAAAATAATTTTAAGCAGCCAGTCGCATATTATTTTACAACAAGGCTCAGTAAAATTGATTTGAAAAATTTAATAAAAGTAGTTATAACTGCTTGCCAAAATGCAGGGCTGATCATTCTTAATACTGTGTGTGATCAGAGCACGATCAATGTGAGTGCTATCACGGAACTCGTTCAAAACAAAAAGAATATTTTTAAGAAACGGTAGGGAATGGCGACACGATGTAATTAGAATTAATAAACAGCATATTATACCTCTATTCGATACTCCTCACCTTATTAAAGGAATACGAAATAATCTTTTAAATAAAAATTTAATTTATACAATTGATGACGTGGAACATGTAGTTAAGTGGGAATATTATCAAAAATTATATTTAGCCGATTTCAAATACGAAACGGATGAATTAAGGATGGCGCAAAAAATTACAGAGGAACATGTTAATCCAGATCGTATCAATAAAATAAGGGTGAAATCGGCTACGCAATTATTTAGTCATAGTGTCGCCGTAGCTACCGAGCATTTAACTGCTAGGGGTGATTTACCAATTGAGTGTAAACAACTTGTTAAGACGAAGTGGTAGCTAAAGTGGCGCCCTCATTTGAAATAAATTGTTTAAAACTAAATGTGGTGATAATAAAAAATTTGATTTGTATAAATGTCTAGAAAGACATTTAAACTATTTTATGAATAACCTTTGAAAGTAATATTGGAAGTCTGTCTTGTTTTAAAACTGTTTATCGCCAAAAGTGGCCACTTTTGGCGAAAAACAGTTTTAAAACTAGACGGACTATTAGTAATAATTTCAAAGGTTATTCATAAAATAGTTTAAAGGTCTTTCTAAACATTTATACAAATCAAATTTTTAATTATCACCATATTTAGTTTTAAACAATTTATTTCAAATGAGGGCGCCACTTTAGCTACCACTTCGTCTTAAAATAACATTGCTGTTAGATAACCTTTTTGACAGCCTCAATGTATATTCGTTTTTACCAAGAAATGGTTAAAAATACACTGGGGCTGTCAAAAACGACTCGTGCTATCATCAGTTGTGGAAGAAATCCAAAAAAATATTAAAATCAATTAGATTTAAAGAGATAAAAAAAGTTGGTAATAAAACTCAAATAATTGAAAAAATTGTTCCATCAGTCACAAATTTTATTAAAACTATTGATGGCATAGAAGCAATTTGGGAAGTAATGACAAAAAATATGGGTTCGATTCATTGCTGACAAGATATTTTAATCCTTATTAAAATATCTTGTCAGCAATGACAAGATATTTTAATAAGGATTAAAATACCGTCCTTACCCGGTTGAAAACTTTTTGGAAACATAAGGAGTTATGGGGCGAGAAATAATGCACCTAATACTCTGGCTTTCCAGGGAGCATTTAAAGCCCTACTTTTAAATAATTACAGCTCACCCCATTCAAATAGAGCAAATTGCGAAGAAGACACCAGTAAGTGTCTTCAAACATTAAAATTCTTTTTGACAGAAGAAACTGAGACTTCTTATGTTCCCAACACTAAAGATGAACATATCATTTGCAATAATGAATTATTTGATTTTACGTCTATAAATAAAGTAGATGCAGCACAAAGAAATTATGTTTGTGGGTGGGTCCTGAAAAAATGTCTAAAAAATATAGTTCAAGGCTGTAAAACATGTAAGCGAGACCTACTTGACAGCAATGACAGCAACAAACAAAATGCATATATAAAAAATAAAGAATATTGCAATAAAAAGTGGCTTTGCTACCCAAATAAGAATACTGAAAATTGCTTTAAGGAAATACAGAACATTGCTGTTTCATTTTTGAAAAAAGAAGTTCCAAAGAAGAATGTAAAAAAAAATATTATTGCTTTTGTTGATTTATTGGTGGAATATCCTTTTCACTGTCCAGTGCATAAAGAAAATTTAGTAAAATATTTTGCCAATACAACCCTAAATGTTATTTTAAACAGTTGGTGTCGATCAATAAACCGAATTTTAGGTGGAAAATTGACATACGATGGTGATGATCAAACAAAACTTGCTGCGCAAGAATACTACAATAAACATAAGCATTATAAGAATAAAAAATAATCACAAATGATGTTGTCTTTTCATTTATTTTGTTTGAATCCTTATGTAATTAAATTGATATATTATATTACTATGTTTGGTGACAAGATAAACCTACGTATATATCATGTCTTCATTTCTGTGATTTTAGTTTTTACTCTTGTTTATCGATCGTTGTTGTCAATTAAGGCTGCAATTATTAATGAACAAGAACCCTTGTTTGATAATAATTATACCCATAATTGACAACGACGAACGATAAACAAGGGTGAAAACGAAAATCACAGAAATGAAGACATGATATATACGTAGGTTTATCTTTTCACCAAACATAGGAACGCTACATATATGTAGATTGCTATAGAATTCATTTAGTTTGCGGGAAAAATATTCAGAGGGCGCCACTTCAAAAGTGTTGGCTTGAAACGGCCGCAAGAGGGCACTCTTTTCCCTCTATGTTACTCTACTCTTTGCGTTATAGTTTCTCGGAGTCAAATAGCGCTCTAATTATCAGTTTTTAGGCAATAATAAATCTAAAATCACGTTAGAATCGATATGTTCAACGACATGTAACATTATTTTGCGAAGTTTTACAAAAGTTCAGTACAAAATAATTTATTTATTTTTGACCCAGGAAGAAACACAATTCATGAAAAATAACTATCTAATTCCGACCTCTGGTCATAGTTAGCAAAAAAATGTTTGAATGTTTGAATCTTCTATTTCTATCCGCTTACTTCGGGCGTGGTCAAAAATTAGGATAGGTGACTACGCCTTCACAGGTTAAGCAACTTCAGGCGTGGTCCCTTAAAGGAGAGGTGACCAGCATGGTCACTCCAAGCAGAATGGTACCACTGGGCAGATTCTAGTTTCCAAGATATTTGAGATTTTGTAAAAAATGGTGGAAAATTGGCATTTTGCGCTTTAAACTTTCAATGTCTGTTTCCCAATAATTTGATTTTTGTAAGAGTGAACTATTAATATTTTTTTTCCAATAAATGTGAATGAAGTTAATTGTTTTTCATATATGTGTATGTTTGTTTTTAATGTATGTTCACCGATTATTCTAAGTTTGAAAATATTTTTTTTTTGTTGGAAAGAGTATACTTGTCAAGTGGTACCATAGAAATTTTATCAAAATGGGTTATGTAGTTTGGGGGTAAACTCGATTTGGAAAAGTATTGTAAAAAAGTGTTTCGTACGAAAATCAGCGCTTTGGTAAACCGCCATCAGCACATCGCTAGCTGAGCTGGTAGCTCTTACAGCAATTCGTAGTTGTTGTTTTTATAGTAGATGTATGTAATATTTAAAGGTTGCCAAATGAAGCTTTTCTTCCTTTCATATGATTCCTTATTGATTGGGTAGTCAACTAAAGTATATGACAGTGTTGCAGATGCCTTTAATCGAAAATATAGACCATTTTAAAGGAGGCAATTTGAATAAAAAAATAATTTGAATAATATTTCTATGCCTGCACTATAAAAAAACAATAACATCTGTCAATGTCACGCTCACGAGGGAAAATATGCAAGGTAACCTATTTTTGAACACGGGAACCAACGTAACACAAAAGTCATCATTCAATGTATTTTTTGCAAGAGATTTTATTATTTTCTGCGTGAAAGAATACTATTTTTACTAAACCGATAGTTTCAATGTTACGGTATAATGTTATTTCGTGAATTACTTCTCTCCCACGAAGTCGGTCTTAATTAATGCAGGTCTAAAGTACTTGCGCATGCTACGAGTACGCAGTCTGAAAAAGAAAACAAATATGTTTTCTAAAATATGTTTTCTTCTGAATGGGCGAGGCCGCCTTGCGATGCTACTGCCACAGTCATGCAGGGCTGCTCTGTTTTGCAGCATCATTCCTTGTCGCCAGCTTTCGAGTACATGACATTTGGTGCCACCGCCCGCGATATCACGCGTGGAGACGCGGCACACCTGAAATTGCGCCGCGAGACTCAGCAGCAACTTGTTTGTGGCATGCTGACATTTCCTAGACATTGTTTTTTAAGACCGTCGTTGCTAAAGGAGTTAGCGAAAACAAAACAACACATTTGTATTTTACTGTCTCCTGAGTTCAAAAATAGGTCACCAGCAAACTGTACATGACAGTGACAGAACAGTAGTGACAGACTGTCAGTAATGCCAACATTAACAACCACAGTATTACGTAAAAAAAATCTGCATCGTGACGTCACAATCTCAAATGAGCTTGACCTTGCTTGAAAATAAAGGTCATTGGGATTTTCGCATATATCTAAACACGAGCGAAAAGTCTAGTAGATAAGATTTTTGTTTGCCGAATAAAGATTTTCTTTCTTTCTTTCCTTTCCTTACTAAATTAAAGGGTTTAAATAAATCTAATTGTACAACGTACAATTAGATTTATTATAAATATCACAATAAAAAGGTGTGAGTACTTACGTGCGTGTGTCCTTTAGCGCAATTTGTGACACTCTTTCAATACGTATTCCTGTTTCTACTTTCCTATAGCTACAAGACAATACCAAAGTAAATTATTGCAAAACTAATTGAAAACCTTTATGTACTGAAAACCATTGAAAATGAATTACGAACTATTGTTATTTACCCTGACATTAATAGGGAGAAGTGTCACTGTCATGTCACATGGCATACTTTTTATTGCCAGTAACAAAAAGAAAACACATTTTATTAAATATCTCTTTAATTCTAAGACAAATGCATGTTTTTTTAATTGATTGAGCTATATTATAGTTGAATATACATAAAAACAATGTTAATACTTTAAATAAAGTACAAAAATGAACAAAAATATGAACCGGTAGAGTACCGGTTTCTAATTATTTCGTGCGGCAACCTTCTCGCCAAATATGTATTGCGATTTGAATTGAATTGAAGAGGAATTGGGAGATTTTGTGACCATTTTACGATTTTTAGAGAATCTCTAGCACAGATTAGATACTAGTTACTCCGTAATTAGATCTCTAGCAGTTCTGCGAGGAATATAGCTGATGAATTGATTTCGGAGCAATTCATCGAAATGGCCATTTTAAACCTGCTTATTTTAAAATCTGATTAGAGAAAGCTTCTCTTAGAGGCTATTTCAACGATGTTCAAATAATTTTTTTTTTAATTAGTTGACAAGCGAATAGTGCGGTACGAGACGGGCGGATGCCATGATCAATGCTATTTTCGAAATTCTTAGGTAAAAATCCATAAACTGGGGGTTTAAAACGGCCACTCTGACTTTTTTACCAGACGATACAGATATGAATTACATCGAAAATCGTAAAATGGCCACATAAGCGCAATAAATATATGTTTCACGAGCGACAATACTTTTCCTAATTCATTTTTTTGACAGTTTCCTTTGCAAATTCATAAAATGGGTCACAATGCCCGAATTGCTTTTGTGTCAAATAGGAGAATCATAAAAAGTTAGTCACGAGTAACTTTTTAAATTCGTCGAAGCCACACGGCCGCAGCGGCGTGCCCAAGACACGCGCCATCTACGCAGAGCTACCGGCCGACCTACTCATCGAGGCTGAGCGACTGTGGATACGAGCCAGCCAGCAAGATAGTTTTTCGCACGAGATAAAACGCATCCAAAATAATTCGAAGCCGGAGAGCAAACGTCGATAGACAGGATATAGTGCGACTACGAGGAAGAATAGCTGCAGCCCACGATGTACAAAAAGAGCAAGTGAATCCAGCAGTGTTAGACGGCAGACATCCCTATGCTCGACTCTACATACGCCACGTGCACGAGAAGCTACACCACGGAGGCGTCGAGATGGTCGTCAACGAGCTACGACAACGAGTCTGGATAGTGAAGATACGACCCACCGTGCGCGACGTCATCAAGTCATGCATACGATGTTGCATAGCAAGAAAGAAGCCTTCGACACCACTAACCGGTGACCTCCCGGCGGCGCGCCTAGCGCACCACGAGAGGCCATTTACTTTTACAGGTCTTGACTACTTCGGCACCATCGAGGTTACCGTGGCGTGCCATCGGGAGAAGAAGTACGGCGCGCTGTTCACCTGCATGACGTCGCGGGCGACCCACATCGATCCAGATCTCAGATATTTCGCAAGACGTCACCGAAGTACGTAATACACTCTCTTCCGAATCCGAAAGTTCTCAAAACAACTATATTTGCACAAAAGGGCGACGTTCGCCCACTGTAATACGCGTACTAACTAAACTTCCACCCATGCCATGCGAAGCTTTATCAATTGCCACCTGGAATGTACTAGGATGCGCAACACTACGCGATAAGAACAATATAGGTAAACTTCTTTCAGACCGCAATATAACCATTGCAGGCCTACAAGAAACTCATATGGCTACCGGAGGCTATAAATCAAAGCACTACAACTGGATACTAGGTGGAGGCAAAAGTGCTAAGGAATACCGAGGAATTGCCATCCTAATTAACAAAAAAATTGACTACAACATAATACGCATATATAGCGAAAGCCGTGACGTAATAGCAATAAACTTAAAGATAAAAATTGCCGATGTCAATGACCCAATAAATATTTTCATCATTAACACGCATATCCCGTCAGAATCAACGTCCCGGTTCTCACAAGTAGGAAATCTTATTAGGAAAACCCCAAGCAATGCCTTCTTAATCATTATCGGCGATTTTAATGCCCATATAGGTATAAAAGATGTTCGTGAATTAGGACTCCGAATCGAGACATTCAAAACATTAATCGGAAAAAATCTCTACCATAATACCTCAAATGCTAACGGAAACCTTTTGCTCAATTTAATACAGCAACACAAACTAAAAGTAAACAGTACGTGGGGCAGACCCACATGTAGGACCACATGGTCACGGGGAACAAAACCATCGCAAGTCGACCATATTATCACCGGTACGAAAAGGGACATATTTTTCCACAGTATTATTGGTGAAAAAGGCCTGAAAGTTAAATCCGATCATAAACTGATATGGGGAAAAGTACAAATGACATCTTTTACATATAAAACGGGTTTCCCAAAAAACAATCAAAATTGCCAACTCAAAAAAATCCAATATAATCATAAAAATTACGATTACGAGCTCTTACAAAATAAAAAGAATTTGACAATCTACCAGAACGCGGTAAAAGAAAAAATCCAATTAGTTAAAAAAGAAGAAAACTCAAATAAGAATTTGACGGACAAAAACAATAACACACTTGAATGGGACACCCTAAATAATATTTTAAAAGATGCTGCACATAAGGCACTACAAAAACCTGCTGCTAAATCAAAAGAAAGCAGAGTCGCTTTAGCAAATTTTCAAGAGGCGTTATTCCAAAAATCACAATATCCCCAAGACAAAAAAGTACACCAAAATGTAACTATAGCGCGAAAAAAACTTAAAACCATCTTAGAAAAAGAGGAAACTTACAAAACAAAAAAAAAATTTCAGGGCCTAAGCAAGACACATACTTAAATCACTACGTATGAAAATAACTTACAAATTTCTTAGAAATCATAAAAGGAATTATGCACGAAATCAATCCAAACACTACATTTCAATGTCTAACTGGATTGCAGACGTAAGACAAAGCGAAGGGCGACACGTTAATACCGCGAATGAAACCTTGCCTAGACTATACGAAGATGGAGCCCCCTAACATTGAGAACATTGGGAATATTATACAGCGCATGAAAAATGCCACTGTCCCAGGAACCGATCACGTTGTACCTGAATTATACAAAGCAGCCCCAATTGAATTCTTAGAAGAACTCACTAAAACTATGGCTTTGATATGGCACAAAAATGAAGTTCCTAAGGAGTGGCGCCTCACTAAGCAAGTCCCCATTCCGGAACAACCTCACCCAAAAAACATAAATGATTTCAGGAAGATATCTATTTGTAACGTAGGATATCGAATTTACGCGAATTTCTTATTAGAAAGGCTAGACGCGGCTATCACTAATTTAGGAAATTATCAAGCGGCTTTCTTGAATAACCGATCAACTGAGGATCATATTTTTACACTTAGACGTGTTTTAGATATTAAGTGGAGAGAAGGAGCGGTAGTTTACGTCGTGGCCCTTGACCTAGAAAGAGCATTCGATAACGTCAACTTAGAAGTACTTAAAGATGTACTGCTAACCAGAGTAGGTGCACCTCTTACTAACAGAATAATCAAAGCATGTATGAACGACGAAACTTTCATATCATGGTGCGGACAAATTCGGAAACTATCAACAAGGGCAAAGGCGTTAAACAAGGCTGCCCCCTATCTCCAAGACTGTTCACAATAATTATCGATGAGGTACTTAGAACGCTGGAGGAAGAAGAAAGCGCAGTGAGACTTGACCAAGATCTGGAAATAACCCTGCCCATGATATTATCTTTCGCGGATGACTTGATACTGATCGGGGAAGAAATAGAAGTAATCGATCGAATCATTACAAAAATGAAAGAACTTCTCCGTTCAGTTGGTCTCACCATAAACGAGACTAAAACTAAATTAGTTATTCGAGACCCTCATGGACCACCTGTCGAAGAACAACGAAGCAGAATTCTTGGAGGAGCCATATTTAAACCCATGTCAGAAATCAAGTACTTAGGCACATACATTTCAGCTACACACAACCGGAAATCAACTATCAAAACCCGTTGCGTCAAAGCAATAAAAAATTCAAAAATGTTATTACCATTTATACAAAAGAATCAAATAGAGTGGAGCATCGCAGTGTTAATGTACAAAATGGTAATTAGGCCGTGCATGACATATGCTTTGAACGTTTCTGCATTGACAAAACAAAATCGGTCAAGACTTAGGAAATACGAACGCCAAATACTTCGAGGATTACTTGACGTCGCCAAAGACACACCAAAACAAAAAATAAAAGAAATCCTGAAAGGAAAGACTGTATCCAAAATAATAAAGGTACGAAGGATATCATACTACGGTCATATACTGAGACGCCCAATCCCACACCTACTTCGTGCAATTTACAAACGCAAAGAAGCCAAGCGGAAAGTTGGATGACCTATTTATACTTGGGAAGACTCCCTCAATCACGATATCTGCCACTACACACACAAAACAAAAGCAGAATGGATGGAAATAGCAGGAAATCGAACCCTCATTAAAAAAGAAGCGGAAAGAATCTATGAAATATCAGAAACTGATACAGAAACTGAATTAGAATCGGAAGAAGGAACACCAAACCAACCAATCGCCCGAGATGGCCTACAAGCAACACCCCGAAGAAATAGATGTCGCAAAAGACCCAGACCACCGACACCAATATCGCTAAGACAGTGATCAGTACACAAATCCGGGGGGGGGAGGGTTTTTCCTTTTTTTTTTTCTCCAGCTTCGAGGCGCTGTATTTTAAGTAAGCCTCAGACAGAAATCAGGAGCCAGAACCCATTAGCCTAGAACAAAGAAGCAGGATTCAGAAAGCGAAATACAAAAAAAAATGTACATAGGAACCAGAAAAATCAGTAAACAGAAACAGAAATTCGGCTGCGAAAAACAGAAAACCCAGAAGCCAGAAGTGAAGAGTGTCAAGACCAGTAAACTGAAGTCAGAAGTCAAATTCCAGAAGACAAACCAGAAGGCTGCACTATTACGACAGTGTCAACAAATCTCTAATCTTACGAAGAAGACCTGTAGAGCAACGCGACGGATACAAAACAACAAAGCAGTCTATCTACGAGTCCAACTGGTTTCTCGAGCCATGAGAGTGGTATAACGAGGTTTGGCGTCGCCATGTTCTAGGGACTGAGGACGATATACATGCATCGGCTTTGGTCTGCAAGCGTGTTGCAAACTCTTCAAGGTAAATCTCATTCATAAGCTCTTGCAGCGTAACTGCTGGCTGGGCGGACTCAGAACAGAACAGAACAGAGAGAATGAAGTCTTCTTTCCGCTTGCGTGTAGTTGTTAGGTA
This sequence comes from Acrobasis suavella, assembly GCA_943193695.1. NCBI lineage: Eukaryota > Metazoa > Arthropoda > Insecta > Lepidoptera > Pyralidae > Acrobasis > Acrobasis suavella. Next base: position 12,045,533 of record OW971929.1, on the reverse strand, counting down.
TCACGGCGCCTTCCTCACGCCACAGCATGGCAGTTTCGAACTTACCGTCTGGTAGCCGCTTGCTTTCCTTCTTCAATATTTGTAGCGCGCGCTCTTCTGGGTCGTCCCTCGGCTTACGAGGCTCGATTCCAATTGACTCCAGCTTGAAATGTTGCTTCACGAGTTCTTCTATGTCTTCTTCCTTTTTCTTTAGCTGGCGGATGTTCCCACAGAAGGCTGCTGTACCGGTGTGTGACCTTTGACAGCCATGTAATACCCACCCGAGTTGAGTGTATGATGCGACGGGTTGATTTTTCTTTCCTATACGCAGCTGTCGTGACACTATGAGTTCCCATGAGTCTTGACCAAGCAATATTTTCGGTGACGCTCGTTCATACGTAATTTCTTCTATGATGTCGTTCAAGTGTGCGCAGGCACTTATATCTTCTTGGCGCACAGTCTCCGGTGTGAAGTCTAATCTTGCTACGGTGCGCGCGGCGTCCAAGTTGTATTCCTTGTCTGAGTATTTACCTCGTATTTTCGCCGAAATAGTCTTGCTGTTTTCGTGTCGCACCTCACTGCTTATTCCTTGTAGCCACATTGCTTTCTTCGATCCGTCCGCTCCTATCACGTCAGCTATAGATGCGTCGATGAGGCTCACCGTGCTTCCCTCGTCTAGTAATGCGTAGACTTCGACGCTCGTAGTCGGCCCGCTAAGTATAACTGGGATTATCTTGAGGTAGGCACGTCGCTCGTTTCCACTTGTCGTAGCGGCGATCTCCTTGGCTGATGTCACTGCTTCGATTTTTTCTTGCGGTTGCACTGATGTAGGTAGCGGACGGGACTCACCTCTTTCGTGATGTAGTAACTTGTGATGTCGCATGCGGCACCCCTTACGCCCGCATGGCGCGGCTCTGCACGTATTTCGGCGATGTCGGCTTCTCAGACAGCAAAAACACACACTACTTTTCTTGACAATTTCCCACCTGTTATTGACATCTGCTTGTAGAAATTGTTCACACTCGGCTAACTGGTGTCCCGCCTTGCACGCAGGACACGGGAAATCGGCTCCGTTGTCACGTTTCGTCATGTACGCGCGTTTTCGCTCGTAGCGCTCCGGCGGTATTGCTTCCGGTAATGCGTAGGCGCCACACTTGTCGGCCTCGTCGCTCAGAAAATCACACATCTTTAATATTTTCGGTGTGTCGTCACTTCTTCTCGCCTTGGAGTAATCGTACCATTTATGCCTGAGAATTGTTGATAGCTTGTCCAAGATGGTACGTCCCAGGCCGTGCGTTTCCAGTAGAGATGGCCTTTTAACGTGCCGACGAAGTTAGACACACGGCTAGCAAATATACAAAACTCTTGTTCATTATTATCGCTAACCTTTTTCAATCTCTTTATCTTCTCTATTTCTTCGTGAATGATGGCGTCCGGTCTTCTAAATCTTCGCTCCAGCGCTTCTATGATGGCCGAAGGCGCCGGTTGTCCCAACAGCTCCGACCCGACGGTGTCTTTTGCGGCTCCCCGTAGGCTTCTTCGTATGCGGGCGAGATTCTCCGTGTCGGTGAAGAGGTGACGGGTTCCCTCTTAGGCTGCTTTGAACACCAACCACTCTTGACAATTTCCATTGTAGTACGGCAACTCTTGTATGTACCTGGGCGGCTCCGTGGTGCTGCGTGCGGCGTGCGCTATTATCACTGTCAGGTCCGCGGCGTCGACGGCTGGTCGAGATCGCCGGGCTGTCCTACCAGTTTTCTTTTCTTCTTCCTGGTCCCGTGTCTCTTCTCTCTTGCCGTTTCTCTCATATTCTTCACGACGTCGCGGCTCCTCGGCATCTTCTTTTTTCTCTTCCTCTTCCCTGGGAGGCGGCTGCTCTACGTTGCCCTTCAATGGCGTGCGCTTGATCCATTCTTGAATACGCACGGACTCTAATTCCTCTTCTTGGTCATCATCTTCGGATTCCTCAGTTTCTTCTTGCAATTGCAGGCGCTGCAGACGTATCTTCTGTAGCTCCTCTTCTGCCTGCGCTTGCTTTCTCTTCGATTCCGCAAATTTTTCTTTAGATCCATGTATACTTTATGTACTTTAAGGCAAGTGCTAATTACTTCAAAATCAGTGTATCTACTTGTACGTATGAAAAGATCGTTTCCAACCTCGGGAAACTATTGGGTTTTAATAATAAAACACCGTAATAGCTTGATAGAGAAGTAACATTTATTGAACACCTCATACCTTATTTGAAACCGTGCGAAAATCTGCAAAGCGCGTTTTAAATACAAGGTAAACATTACAGCGCCATCTATCGGTATCCAGCTTAACTAAACGGGAACACTATAACATTGTGTAGGAATTTGACCTTATTACCTGTTTATCATTAAACTATTTAATACATTTAACATTCCGCCCACTATGAACGTTGAGGCTATGTATAACGTTCATAACCTTGTTGCACCGCCCACCATGAGGTCAAGGGAGTGTGCGTTTACAAAAAAACTTCTTAAAATTACTACAATAAACAACCTGAAATTACAACTATCATCTGCTGAACACAACTACAATCTAAATAGCTAAAATAACAATAACTTCTCATGTATTACTAACCGCGAACATCGTATAGTAAATACTAACAAAATTAAATTGATTCAGTCTGTTACTGGTAAAACACACAATTTTGAAGTTGGTCTCTTTATCAAGGACCCATTACATTTTAATGTTACTACCCGAGTAACTCCGTCCAAACCCGGATGTTTCTCAACTACCTTGCCCATCAACCATCGTGCTGGAGGAATGTTGTCTTCCTTCTCTAAAACTACATCGTTAATTCCCGGTTCAGAAATTAAATTTGACCATTTGTATCTGTTAGGGATGATTTCTCGGGGACCGCAGTAAATAGATTCAGTCGAGTACATATAATTTGGTTTATTGCCTGAAGTTACACTGAATTATGCACTGAGTTACGATCACTACAATGACACTATGGCCGCGGATGGCTCGAATACAGGTGCGCGTGCGTGCGTCTTGTTCATCTTTTGCTGACTGAAGGAAGCAAGCGCCGCCGGCCGCGTTTCCGGCCCCGCCTCCATTAGTGTTGTGTCGCACCAGCACTAGTGATGTGCCTTAACATACTGCCGCCCTTGGAACGTTCTGTTCCAACATTGGTAATGGACAAAGCCTGTTGAACGCTCTTCTCAGCGTGCCTGAAGTGGTTCGGACGTCTGCAACTCGAGCTACGCCATCGGAGCCTGGATAGACAGCTTCTACACGTCCTAGCAGCCATCTGTTGGGAGGCAGGCGATCATACTTGATCAGGACCATGTCTCCTTGATGTGGTTGACCCTTGTCCGCTTGTTATTTGTTTCTTAGTTGAAGTTCCGAGATGTATTCCTTGTAGTAACGGCTCCAAAAGTGAGATTTTAGGGCTTGTGTCCGATTGTGTCGGGTAAGTGTATGGATGGGAACGTCTTCAACCTGGGAGGCAGGCAGCATGGTGATCGTACGTCCGATCAAAAAATGCGCAGGAGTAAGGGGGACTTAATCTGATGGGTCTGAAGAGAGTGGAGTAAGAGGCCTAGAATTCAGAATTGACTCTATCTGTACCAACACCGTATTCATTTCTTCATAATCTAAACTTGCCATTGATAGAACTCGCTTCAGGTGATGTTTGACTGATTTGACCGATCCCTCTGCTAACCCGTTAAAATGCGGGCTGTACGCTGGGTAGAAGTGGAATGTCACTTCAATTTCAGAAGTATTAGCCATAATTGAATCTGAATTTGACTTAAGAAATTTTGCTAACTCATTACTAGCACCAACAAAGTTAGTGCCATTGTCTGAAAATATGTGCTGAGGCTTACCTCTGCGGGCAATAAACCTGTTTAAAGCGGCTAGAAAGCCTTGTGAAGTTAAGTCGGTGACAAGCTCTATGTGGACAGCACGGACTGCCAAACAAACAAATATACAAATATAGGCCTTCCTCAACCTACATCCTCTGCCCTTCCTGTCTGCTATCAGGTATGGTCCTGCATAATCAACAGCTGTGTTGGAAAATGGATACTCCGCATGTAAGCGCTGAACTGGAAGATTACCCGTAATAGGTTGATAGGTTTTACCAGAAAACCTGCAGCATTTGATGCAATTGCGTGTCGTCTTTCTGGCTAAGTTACGACCGTTGATGATCCAGAACTTATGGCGTAATGTGGCGAGCAAAAGCTGAGGACCAGCATGTAATAATAAAGTGTGATAATGCTTTACTAATAAAGAAGTTACGTGATGTAATGCGTGTAATAAAATAGGATATTTTGTGTTATAATCATAATTAGAATTTCAGTCGCCCACCAACTCTCATAATACCACTTTCATCCATAAATGGATTAAAATGTAACAGCTTGTCTCTTGAATCTAAAGTACGTTTATTTACCAATTGTGTATTCTGTTTATAAAACATAGATGTCTGAACCATCCTACAAAGTGCCATAGCAGCATTCCTAAGCTCTGATACAGTCAATGGACCCTTGAATTTATTGGATGGATTGCGACAGTTATGTATAAATCTCATTTTGTAAGCTACTACGTGTTGCAATGTACTATAACTTGAAAAGTTGTGGGTAAAATCTTGTTCATGTGTGTTATTATCTGTTTGATTAGACAATTGACACGTAACCTTAATTTCTGACAACTCCTTGACATCTAAACCTTGAGGTTGTACTGGAAATTGTATGTCTGTATTATGCAAAAAGTGTGGGCCGTTCCACCACAAACTTGAATTCTTTAATTGAGTGGCATTGAGCCCTCGCGACCCTATATCTGCAGGATTTAATTCTGAAGGAACATAATGCCACGATGAAGGTAGACAATAATCTGTTATTTCCTTTACTCTGTTATAGACAAACTGTTTTAGAATTTGCTTACGGGTTTTTATCCAACCTAAAACAATTGTTGAGTCGCACCAAAAGAATTTAGAATTGATATCAAGGCGAAGGGAATTCTCCACCTTTTTTGCTAACTGCATAGCTAGAACAGCTCCGGTCAGTTCCAAACGTGGTATGGTCAGGCTCTGTCTTAACGGGTTCACACGTCCCTTTGCAATGAGTAAATGTACACTGACAGTACCATCGCCTGCAACTGAACGTATATAGATGCATGCAGAATATGCCTTGGTGGATGCATCACTGAAAGCATGTAACTCTATCTTATTATGACCACTGCACAGAATTAATCGTGGAATTTGAATGGTAGTTAAGTCTGGTAAGGTGTTGATAAAATTGTTCCACTTCGCTTCAATATCAACGGGCAATTTATCATCCCATGAAATATTTTTAGACCATAGCGTTTGTAAAATAAGCTTAGCTTGTAACATACAAGGATTTATCAAACCTAACGGATCGAATACCTGTGCAATAGTGGATAGAATGGTACGCTTGCTTACATTGTGTTTATGTGTGTAATTTGGATTTGTGGATGAAAATAGCAATGTGTCTGTTTTACTCGACCAAAGTAAACCAAGAGATTTTGAATTATCATCCTTATTTAACACTAATAAATCGTCGTTGCTATTTTTATCAACAATTTGTGAAAGTATTGCTGGCTCATTTGAACGCCACTTACGTAAGAAAAAATGTGCTTGTTGTAATGCCTTGACGACGCCTTTACATGTGCGTATGATTGATTCCCCTGATTCATCGCCTGTGACAAGATCATCGACGTAGAAATCGTGTAATATTGTCTCACTAACTTTTTTGTCAGAGCTGTCAAGACCCAACTGCACAAGACACCTTGTGGCCAAAAACGGAGCAGAGGCCGTCCCATATGTAACTGTATTTAATTTATATTGTTTAAGTTCTTGACTAGGATCCGACCGCCAGAAAATCTGTTGCAAACTTCTTTGATTTTTATTTATTAAAGGCATTCTGAAAAACTTTTCAATATCACAAGTGACTACAATCTTGTGCTGTCGGAACCTAATCAAGATGCTAATCAGGTCATCTTGTACCGTCTCACCAGTGTACTGTATGCAGTTAAAGGATTTACCAGATGTAGTAGGCATTGACGCATTGAAAACCACCCGTAACTTGGTAGTAAGACTATTCTCTCTTAACACTCCATGGTGGGGTAAAAAATAAGATACCTTATCGAATTGTGTATCAGAATTTTCTGACATGTGTCCTAAGGTTAGATATTCATTCATGAAATCTGTGTATTTCTGCTTAAGTGTTAAATTGCGTTGTAGCTTACGCTCTAATGATTGAAATTGTGCAAGGCTTGTGCTCTAGAATCACCCAAACTCTCAGGAGGTTCCCTGAGAGGAATGGTGACCACAAACCTACCGTCTGCCTGACGTTGTGTAGTTTGCTTGAATATGGTTTCACACTCACTCTCACCTTTAGCCTGGACTTGTTGAGTAGAGGGAAATGATTCAAGCTTAAAGAACTTGTTTAGTTTCTCTTCGAGCTCAGTGTCTTGTGTAAAATGACAATGGACTGTATTTAATGTATGATTTTTGTTTGAATTTTGTGTATGAATAGAACCTGAGACAAGCCACCCTAATTTTGTTTCAACTAGGGTTGGTTTACATTTGCCTAAGGTTATGAAATTGTTTGACAAAACCTCCCAAAAGAGGTCGGCCCCTAACAGTATCTGCACCTCTGACGGAGTATGGAATGTTGGATCCGCAAGGTGGATATGCTTGGGAATATTGAATGGAATGCAATGAATTCTATTAGTAGGTATCAACTGGGTGATATGAGGTACTATAAAGCAATTGACATCTGCAGTATAGCCACTGTTAGTTTGTGATGATATTGAGATGTCACATCTCCTTGTAATTTTAGAAGATTGATTGTTCAACCCCTGTACAGAAACAGAAGTAGAGTAGCTTGGTATGTTTAGAAATTTGTGTAATTTGTCTGTAATAAAACTGGATGTACTGCCATTATCTAACAACGCGCGTACTGGATAAAGTTGACCATCGTGGCCTGCAATATTTATGATGGCAGTAGAAAGCAACACTTGGCTTTGATGTATTGATGACAATGTGATGTCATTTTGTTGTGTGGTTTTAGAGTGTGAGTCAGAACACACTCCCGATTGTGAAGTACGTAAAACGACGCACTCGCTAGAAGATTGTTTGTGATTTGTGTTGTGTTGAGAATGTAACATACTGTTGTGTTTCTCTGAACATAACCTACAAGGTCCTAATTTACATTGTTTATCATTATGACCCTTGCGCAAATAATTCATGCAAAGATTCAATTGTTTTACCCTTTGTACACGAGCTTCTATTGGCATAGCCTTGAATTTAATACAATGATAGATTGCATGATTGTTTTTACAAATGGGACATGTGTTGCCTTGTTGGTGTGAACTGGATGTGTGATTAGCAATGAATGATTTTGAACGCACATGTGTGTTGTCACTGTGTCTACGGAGCTTGATGGGTGTCCTCCATAGTTTCAAGCAGGTCTGCTCGATTTTTAAGAAATAAATTAAAGTCCTCAAGTGTAGGAATTTTTTTTAAATCGTTTCTATGTTCTTCCCAATTACGGATTGTAGTATGATCAAGCTTGCTTGAAACTATGTGAATTATGAGTATATCCCAGTGCTCTATAGGCAAGTTAAGTGCTTTCAGAGCTCTGAGATTTTTATTCACTGTATCAATAATGTTTCTGATTGATTTAGAAGACTCCTTGACTGTTGACTCGAGATTAAATAAAGCACTGATGTGGTTGTTAATTAAGAGACGATCATTGTTATAGCGATCACACAGTAAACCCCAAGCTATGTTATAACCATCGGCTGTAAACTCAATTGCTTGTATTATTAATGATGCATTGTCCTTAAGTGAAGCACGCAAGTAATGAAACTTCTGTATTTGAGATATTGATGTGTTTGTATGAATGAGAGATTTAAATGTAGTGTAGAATTCCAGCCAGTCCTGATAACAGCCAGAAAAGGAGGGCAGATGAATAACCGGCAGTCGGATAGATTTATTATTTAAGGAAGGCCCTGATGCATCACTAGCAGCTGTCACCAAATCTCCATTACCGCCCGCAGAAGCCGCCTCAGCTCCATGCACGGACAGCAACTCCTGCGCAGCAGCGACTGCACTGAAGTAACTGTCCTCAAATTCCTGGCGCTCCGAGTACTCCTCATCTGGAACGTCAATTAAATTTTCTATCTCAGTTTGAGTGGCATCAAAATCATTATACATCTCCTTAATCTTTGTCAATCTCAGATTCAATTCGTGAATTTGACGACCATTAAGCTCCTTGCTAGGTAATAATGGATGAAGATGAGACTTAAACAGTGTTAATTTAGATTTAAAACTGCTTCTTGTTTTCTTTAATTTCTTGAGATCCATGGTAATTATTTTAATTAGCACGCTAACCTTAAATTCACTTCTTGAAATTACTTAAAATAGCTGAAGGCTGTGCAACTAAATAATTAAAAAAATAAAGAAAATTTTTATTATTACTTTAGCTCTGGGTGGAAGCCGTAGCACTAGCAGAGGATGCGAGTCAAATCAGTCAACGATGACGTGAATGCGATGCCAATCTGAAGCGTTGAATGCAAGCGAAACGTGTCGGCCACACCCAAGACACGTGCGTGCCCGGCCGTCGTGCACCGGAAATTCTATGAATTTCGAAAAAAAAAAACAAGCTTTAGATATATTGCAAGGGCTAGGCAAGTGCTAGTTAGTACGGATAGAGAGAATTCCTAGCTCCAGACCTAGAAAAAGGCTAGAAATATGGGTCCCAAATAGTTGTGGTGAAATGTCAAAATCTGAGGTTATTTCAACAATTCCTTTGAATTCGATTGTAATGATGAGATAAATAGAAAGGATTGATGTAGAAAATAGGTGGATTAACCACTGGATTAAGGCCACTTCAGTTGATTCACACTAATAGTAAGAATGCATTAAGTTAATTTGGGGAGATGCGCTCTACGTTATTTGAAAGCGGAACGATACGTCACCAGCTGGGTTTACTTCCCTCTTCGTGGTTTTTTCGTGGTAAATCCTACTGCGATCTTCTCGATGCCCGCAAAATATGCCTTCGTCCATCCAAGTCCCATGCGACACGAACACGAAATGGCTGCCGTCCCGACGCCGGCCGCTGCTTGGTTGTGGAGCTGCTTTATGGCATCCGGCTCGAATCTTGTTAGGGATGATTTCTCGGGGACCGCAGTAAATAGATTCAGTCGAGTACATATAATTGGGTTTATTGCCTGAAGTTACAATGAATTATGCACTGAGTTACGATCACTACAATGACACTATGGCCGCGGATGGCTCGAATACAGGTGCGCGTGCGTGCGTCTTGTTCATCTTTTGCTGACTGAAAGAAGCAAGCGCCACCGGCCGCGTTTCCGGCCCCGCCTCCATTAGTGTTGTGTCGCACCAGCACTAGTGATGTGCCTTAACAGTATCTCTGCAAGCAATGAACCAAATATTCATTGGACCATTTACGCCAAAAATCTTGTACCATTCTTTGAGTAAATTGCCAGCGTTTTAAGGTACTTATATTGCTTTGCTCGTAATTACGCTCTGGTACGATAACTAGTGGCTCACCGACTAAGAAATGACCGGGAGTTAAAGGTGAAGGGTCGTTGTGATTATTGGATAGCATAGACAATGGTCTAGAATTCAGGCATGCTTCGATTTGCGACAGCACCGTGGACATCTCCTCGTAAGTGAGTGTAGAATTGCCAATGACACGCTTCAAGTGAAACTTCGTGGACTTCACTCCTGCCTCCCAGATCCCGCCGAAATTCGGCGCGTGAGGGGGAATAAAATGCCACGTAACGCTGTTGTTGCTGAGCCACTCTCGAATTTCCAAAGCAACTGATGATTTCTCAGCAGCGACAAGTTTCTGAAGTTCATTTGATGCTCCTACAAAATTCGTCCCATTGTCACTCCAAATATCACTAATATGACCTCTGCGAGCAACAAATCTCTTGAAGCCGGCAATGAAGCTCTGAGATGTCAGGTCACTAATGACTTCAAGGTGTATGGCCTTGGTGACCATACACACAAAAAGACATATATAGCCTTTGTAAGACCGATTGCCACGTCCTTTAGAGACTCTGATATTAACTGGACCAGCAAAATCCACGCCGCTGTGAATAAAAGGTCTCGCTGGTGTAACCCTACTGCATGGTAACTGGCCCATCAGCAGATTTTTTGTCATTGCTGTATGTCGCACACACACAACACATTTGCGTACATGAGCCTTTACGAGATTTTTTGCGGATATTATCCAATATTTGGTACGCAAATGATTCAGCATTAATGATGGACCGCCATGCAATGTCTGTTTATGCGCTTTATCAACAATCAGGTTAGTAAAATGACTTCTGTGCGGAAGAATGATAGGGTGTTTAACGTCATCAGGAAGCTCAGCGTTATCAATTCTGCCCCCGACCCTCAAAATTCCTCTTTCGTCTAAAAAAGGACATAAGGGTTTCAACTTGCTCTTGTCATCTCCGAATTCCGCATTTTGACATTGTCGTATGCAAACCGTGAGAGCGTCGTCAATTTCTGAACTCGTAAGATAAGGTTCCAATTTTTTGTTGCCTTTCTTGTAATCCTTGAGTTTCAGGAATCTTCTGCAAAACGCAACGACACGGACGAGAGGTATCGTATTTCCAAAGTGGTTAGTCCCACTTCGTTCGAAGTAGTTGACAGTAATGGTACTATTAAAGGAAAGTACCATGCCAGTGCACTGACACTTTATGTAGGACCATCACCGGTCATTGTGCATCAGCGCCGTCGTGGTCGTCCGGCCAAGCCACGGTCGGGACGACCTTGTGACTTGGAGGGGAAGGATATAGCGGACACTATGAATGACCCGTCGCAAACCTCTTTGCTTCCAACCCGAGGATCCGCGCGTGCGCGAAGAGCACCTCAGGTGCTCTGTCTATGATTTAGCTTATGACAGTAGATTTTTTGAGTTTTGAAAATATCGTGAGCTTACGCGCGGCGAACTTATTTCTGCTCCAGAATATTCATTTAAAGTGGTTTTGTTGCTGTAATAACGGAGTTTAGTAGTTAGCACATATTCACCGGAATAATAAAATAGTTTTACACGCGTAATGCGCGATTTCTTTTTATTCCATTGCTTATAGTGGGCGACGCCGTCGTTGGTGGAAGAGGCTTTGCCGCCCGCTATAATATGCTAAAATGGCATAATACTCTTGCTCAAATTCCTCACGAGATTCAAGCTGTATTTGGATTTGTGTGTCATCTACGAGGTCTTCGATCTGAGTTTGTATGCGATTTAAATCAACCAGTAACATATGCGAGCCTGTTATTCTCAATTTCAATTCAGCATGCTGTGTTGAAGACAAGATAGCGCTTTCACTAAATGAATTTATGTATTTTTTGAAAAGAGTAAGGCGACCTTTTACGGATGCACGTTTTTTCTTTAAATCTTTTATTTTTATGGCAAAGTTACCATCCGATTTTGATTCCACACTATCGCCAGCCATAATGTAGCAGTGGTACTTACAGTTTTCCCGAAAAGAATGCGGTGCCTAAGCAAAATGCTGCCTGCATTTTGCTTAGGCACCGCATTCTTTTCGGGAAGCTTGTAAACAGCTCGTAATCTTTGCGTGTGTAGCGGGTACTAACGGCGAAATAGCACACCCACGACGCGCAATTAGGTATGCACACTCAAAGCACTGGAATTCAGAAAGGGCACAGTATTACACAAGCGAAAGGACAGGGGTTAGAAGGATATTTTGTCTGGTACACCTCACCTTCTGCAACGGGAACGGAAACGGGGACGGGTACGGGGACGGGGACGGGGACGGGGACGGGGACGGGGACGGGGACGGGGACGGGGACGGGGACGGGGACGGGGACGGGGACGGGGACGGGGACGGGGACGGGGACGGGGACGGGGACGGGGACGGGGACGGGGACGGGGACGGGGACGGGGACGGGGACGGGGACGGGGACGGGGACGGGGACGGGGACGGGGACGGGGACGGGGACTGGGACGGGGACGGGGACGGGGACGGGGACGGGGACGGGGACGGGGACGGGGACGGGGACGGGGACGGGGACGGGGACGGGGACGGAGACGGGGACGGGGACGGAGACGGGGACGGGGACGGGATATTATAACACAATTTGTAACGTAAAAACCAATTAAAGACTATTAGAACCACTTCTACGCGGACGAAGTCGCGGGTTACAGCTAGTTGTAAATAAAGTACATGTACATAATCATAATATCAAATCATATAGTCGAGACCACTCGTTGCAAATCCTTCGCAAACTATCATGTCAAAAATGCGCCCGTTTGGAAACGCACGCGTAAACCATTCGTGATGTGACAAGTGATTTCAAAAATGCTACCCCTGAAGTGCGATTTCTGAAACGCAGAGTCACCTAAACGTATGGTTTTTGTATGGGAAACCCATTCGTTTAGGTGACTCCGCGTTTCAGAAATCGCACTTCTGGTAGGTTCACAGTAATAACCTAACTCACTTTTCTGGTAGCAAGTCTTTTTTGACGGGGTCGGAGTTCTAACCTAACCTACTTTTTTGGTAGCAGCTCGTTTCTGATAGCAGAGTTGTACTTGACTGAAAATAGGTGTCCTCCACATTCAAAATTAATTTAAGACAAATAATCCGATGCAATTATTTACCAAAACGTTTCTATTGGCAGATTGCATAGTTAAATTGATAGAATTAATGTCATTTATTTATTTGGTTTAACAGTTGTATTTTAAATATTACAAATTAAATAATTGTCCCATGAAATAACCATTTTTTCAATTATTAATATTTCAAAATCAATTTTTAAAACTGTCCCAGAAAAATCTAATTTCTGCGTGTCAATTTTGTTATCGTGATATTTCCCAATTTAAAAACTATATTTTGACGGGAGTGTAATCTTAAAGAAGGCAATATTGTCGTTTCATAGCCAAAATAACTTTATTAAAAATGTCTTGTCAGACATCAATGTAATATCAAAGCAAGCGCGTGCGTTAGATTTTGCTATCAGTTTGTGGTCAAATTTGTGCCTCGTTTAACTGGTAAGTATTATATCTAATGTATATGTTAATTTTTGTAATCAAAACTCCTTACGCTACGCTATTTAATCAATAATTTTGTGGGTTATGAGCTAAATTAAGGAATTTTTAACGCTTCGGGAATCGCCTAACCTCTCAATTTTGTAACTGTCAAATTTGTTATTTTTGAACGGTAACGTATATGTTGACTTGATTGGTAACAAAATTGAGCTGTTAGGAAACGTTCAATATAATTTTTATTTGTGTTCAATGTGAAATTTATCTTCATAATCGTCATCTTATTGAGGCTCCATACGAAATGAATGTTCACTCATTTTAATTTTTAGCTTTTCATTTTCGCTATGGAAAATTTAAAAAAAATTGTGTAAAAATTATTTTGATTATGGTTTTGAAAACATAGCCACATGGCACGAGTTTCGATCGGCCTGCACTCGCTGCGTGTGACGTCATAGGACAACGCTCGCGCCGTACTACGTAGTGCGCTCAGATACGGTTCACTAGAAAATTACGCAAATATTATTTGAAGTGTCTGATCCAAATACATGAAAGTCATATGTTGTGCTAAAATGTAAAATCACAAGCACCTATGCACCGAAAAAGTTATTTTTTGTGGTTCTAATAATTGTTCAAATGCAAAAGATATGGATAAAAGCCACGAAGAGGTTGTTGTAATTTTATCAATGCACAGGTGCTGATTGAACATAATGTAAATTAAAAGATTGTCAGTAGCAGTAATCCAAAGATTGAAATACATATTTAATCTTAAAATTATTCATAAGTAAAAGTATAAAGTCTATATTTTTTATATATTATAACGTTTATTGTAACTATTTGCTCTGGGAAAATATTCTAAAGAGCATCTTTTGACAATTCTTTGTATTAATCAAAGTCAAGAAGTTTTATTTATCATTCAAGATTAGGTAGGTATTCTCAAAAATTCAAGAAATAAAAAACATCTTCTTTAGATACTTATTTTATTTAATGTATACATATACAAGCTTTTGACCGCGGCTGCACCCACGTGAAATTAAATTTCCTGTAGAAACATGCAAATTTTCGGGATAAAATATTTCATCCTATCTTATGACCTTCTTCGTATCCCTGACATCTGTATGCAAAATTGTATGACATTTAGTTTTGTAGTTAAGGCAAGATAAACAAACAAACAAACTCACTTTTACTTTTCAAAACGAAAGTACCAGTATATGTAATAGAGTCCTTACTTTTTCATTGGTGACCAATCGCACTCAATTTTGTTACTGTCCCCAAATATTAAATAGACATTTTCTTTTCTAAAATTGTTATTTTCTAGATAACATAAAAAACTTTCTACATATTTCACTGAAGATGTTAAGGTTTGTTAATTGCCTTGATACTTTTAGCATCTAATATAAAAATTTTAAGGTCAATTGTAAAAATAGGTTTCATATTTTACCTAGGTATCAAAATTGACTTTCAACCTATAAAATTTTGATAATAAATTAATCCTTTTTTATGAAGACTATTTTGGTTCATACATAACTTTATTGTCCTTGAACTGCAATAATGTTAATATTTAACGAAAAATTACTTTTTTCATAATTAATTTTAATGAAATAAATAGTAACAAAATTGAACACAAATAGTAACCATGTCCAGAAAAACTGCTTTTATACTTAAACTGTAGATCTTATATCGATACCATTTCTAAATAACACAAGATAAATATTTGATACACTAAATTTTCCATTAAAAGCCAGGATAAACACACTTTTAAAAAAACATAAAATATTAAGTATGGTACAACATTTTTGAGAACTGCTTAGCATTAAGGCTGCTTAGGTATGGTCACAGTACTAACCTAACCTAATTTTCTGGTAGCAATTAGTTTTTGACGGGGCCACCGTTCTATCTAAGCTACTATTTTGGTGGCCATTTCTAATCTATTCTGACTTTGTGTTCTTTTTTTAAAATATTTTAAAGATATTTATTTATAAAATTATGAATTACAAACATAACGTATATGTTTAAATTTTCAGTAAAATAACATTCTGCGAAAATTATACCGAACAACTAACATTCTTTAAAAAAATATTCTGCTGTTTGATTACTTTATTAAATGAAAATATGAGATTATAAAATTAATTGAACTGTGTTTCTATAAATTATGTTTCATTCAAGTAAATAGTCTTTGAAACAATAATATTAGAAATAAAAAAGCACGAATTGAATATTCTATGAAACATTTTCTGCGAATCGAAATTCTGTGAAGTTTCCATCTGTGAAATAAGGGTACACCTATTTATCTATCTATCTTCTATATGTATAAAAGCGAAAATAACTCACTCACTCACCACGAAATCTCGAAAACTACTTAGCCAATGAAGATGAAATTTGGCATATACGTAGATTGTGACTAGGAGATGTCCTGATTTTTGGAAATTCTATAAAGAAAGAAAAAAGAAAAGGAGGTGAAATAAGGGTTGCCAGTTTGTATGAAACTTAGTAATTTTTAAAATGAGAGACAATATTTTTTTATTTTTTTAGTAGTTAGTCGACATTTTTGAAGATTTATTTATATATATATATATATATATACTAGCTGACCCGGCAAACGCTGTTTTGCCAAAATTGAGGATTGTATGTATTTTTGTATGTTGTATCATAAAAAAATAGAAATTAAAAATTTTGTCTAAAAACTTAAAAAAAAAAATTTAGAGGTGGACTACCCCTAACAGTTAGGGGGATGAAAAATAGATGTTGGCCGATTCTCATAGATACCGGATAAGCACAAAAAATTTCATCAAAATCGGTCAAGCCGTTTCGGAGGAGTATGGCAACTAAAACTGTGACACGAGAATTTTATATATTAGATTAGATATATATATATATATATATATATATATATATATATATATATATATATATATATATATACACAATAAAACTCTTTTGACAGTGGACAGCGAAATTCTCGTCGATGTCGCTACCAATTGGGCTGATGTAGTGACACTTGACACGTCTTTATCGTTAATGTCTTTAAAATAACTATTTAAATTACATAATATTTCTTTTACTTGGCTATTTAAAGGTTTTTATATTTATATATACATATAAAAATACCGAATAAATAAGGGGGAGGCCTTTGCCCAGCAGTGGGACACAATAACTACAGGCTAGTAAAAAAATATATATATAGATATACAGATTGATCTCTGACTTCTCAGACACACTTACATATGAACACATAGTTATCAGTCATATATATCATATGTGGCCTTTATTTAATTATATTTTATTTTTAAACCTCTCCTCTCCTATTTATGTACCTACCTAAAACATAATAATTTTTTTTTTTAAAGTTTTTGTCAGACTACTTTTGGTGATCACTCACACAAATGCAAAGCTCACCTTGGACCTCGCGAACTGTACGAGTACGGCGGCTGCACCTCTTTATGGTGCTGTTTCAGCAGCTCGTGAAAATACGAGTAACATCTCTCCTTCACTGCGAGGTCTTCGCACAGAAGGTTGCCGTTCGAACGAATTTAGCTCAGTGGCTAGCTCAATCAGTGTTATTTGTCCCCATATATTTATTTATTTATATTTATTTATTTATTAGTGGCACTTGGAAATATCCTCTGCCGCTTTGACCCTGGAACGTGCCAACTTATAGATAAGCTTCTGCCCCTCAGGCAACTCCAACTTATCGTACAATGGCTAAGCTGTATGTGGTGACGCCTGGTCCAGGCAACGGCTTTCTTAAGACGAAGTGGTAGCTAAAGTGGCGCCCTCATTTGAAATAAATTGTTTAAAACTAAATATGGTAATAATTAAAAATTTTATTTGTATAAATGTCTAGAAAGACCTTTAAACTATTTTATGAATAACCTTTGAAAGTAATATTGGTAGTCCGTCTATTTTTAAAACTGTTTTTCGCCAAAAGTGGTCTTTCAAACTTTTGGCGAAAAACAGTTTTAAAACTAGACGGACTATTAGTAATAATTTTAGGGCGCCACTTTAGCTACCACTTCGTCTTAAGGTGAACGCACACTTATCCGAGCCGAATGCGTCTCCGGGTTGCGGCACTTGCGGCTTCCGTATCCATAGTCGCCATGAACACGCTCAAACTCTTCAGACGCCTCACCCACATGACCGTTCAAGTCGCCACCTAAAACGATTGCCTGCGATGACAGGATGCCACGAAGCACCTTGCCGTGTAGGTTCCAAAACCGCGTCTTTAAGGCGACTTTTGAGTTAAAAAATATATATTTTTTTCATATATTTAGCTTTTCAATAGTTATTTATTATTACTGCATTATTTATGTAATTAGTGCAACTATAGTGCAAGTCTCATACAAACTTCCACCTCCTATTCCGAGGGGATGGGTTGGGTTAGGTTTGGTTTTTTAATGTTTTTGTTGTCTTTGTAGTAATATGTAAGCTAACATACCAAATTTCAGCGTTCTAGGACTTCAGGATACTTCCTGAAGACCTAGAACGCTGAAATTTGAAAAATTTTGATGATCAGTAAGTGAATTATTGTAAAGCATAAAAATTAGTGAGTGAATCAGTGACGAAATCGGGGGATTTTAGACATTAATAAAATCTAAAGTATAATAGCGATATTCAAACTTTGTATGTTTAATGATTGTACTAATGTCATAATATCTTGAAAATTTTAACAATTTAGCATCAACCAAACCAAAGTTATGAGAGTTCAAAAAAACGACGAAACTTTTCGAGAACAGGTGCCCTTGCGCTCCGCTTGGCTCGTCTTGGCGGGGGCACTCCCGTGTCCCCAGATAAGCCGAAACTCGATGGAGTTACGTCGTTTTATTAACCCCCAACAAAAAAGAGGTGTGTTATAAGTTTGACGCTATGTCGGTCTGTCTGTCTGTCTGTGGCATCGTAGCGGTCGAACGGATGGACCGATTGCAATGCGGTTTTTTAGGTGAAAGCAAATTTGTGATGAAAATCGGTTTAGCCTTTTAAAAGTTATTGAGGGTTAATGCTTGAAAGTCAGGGTTTTTCTAATTTCCTGGCGAATAACAGATGGCGCTACGGATCGTTTCGCTATTCATTGCTACGAGTAGATGTCTGTCGCGAATGCGAAGCTGGTGTACATTTTTCGTATTAGCTGTTGGCAATTCTATTCCTTTGTCCGTGCGCGGACGTTGGTGCAGAAAGGGTTACAGCGAAAGCCAGAGGGCGACACAAGTAATCTGTGGCTCGATAGTGGCAGACGACTGATCGGAACGGGAGACTTGCTAACCTATGAGGGGAGGTCAAAAAGTTCGCAGAATGAGAGGGAACGAGGATGAAATTAAACACCGAACTATTTTGCCTTTATAATGTATTCTCCTTTGACCCTAATCCATTTTTTGTATCTCTCAAATAATTTGAAAAAAACCATCGAAAAAAAAACTATTTGTCCTTGGTGTCAAAATAGGCCGAATTTGCCGATTTGACTTCTTCATCGTCTCCAAAAAAATTTCCCCGAAGCTTTTTCTTCATTTTTGGAAATAAATTATAATAACTGGGAGACAAGTCTGGACTATAGGGTGGGTGGTTCAGTTTTTTGAAGCCGCATCAGTGAATGGCAGCCGTCGCAACATGGCACGTGTGAACGGATGCATTGACGTGAAAAAGGAGCACACCCTTCGACAGCTTTCCTCTTCTTTTTTCCTTGATAGCTTTTTTTAATCTTTCCAGTAAAAAAGCGTAGTAATGTCCCATTATAGTTTCTTTATAATCGATTAGTAAAATATCTTCTGTATCACAAAAGACAGTCCCCATGATCGTTTTGGCCGGTTGTGACACTTTGAACTTCTTTGGAGGAAGTGTGCCTTTTTTATGCCACTGCATCGACTCTTGCTTTGACTCAATGTCATAGTGGGTAACCCAGGTTTCATCTCCCGTAACGATCCGGGCCATAACTTCTTCCTTTTTTTCTCCACAGAACTCCAAAAACTGGCGAGATCACTTCAATTTGCTCGATACTGGCCGACTTCTTCCCGATTTACTTGTTTGCAGGTCAATAACTCTAAAGTTAATCACTCGGTTAGGTCCAAACTTGGTATATATACTCATAATGTGCCTAACTAGTGCCTACCAGGACGAGTAATCCAACCCCCACCCAACCCTTCATTCCTCGAACTTTTTGACCTCCCCTCGTACCTATGCTGAGAAGGATTACAAAGTGAGCTAAAGAGAGATTTCGGTGAGTGTTTTATAAGTTTATTTGTAGAGGATTGCACCACCAATTATGTTCAATTACATATGTGTTATATTCCAGTGTTTAGAGTTAACCGATGCGTCGGTTTGCAGTTGGTCTAGTGCGAGTTGCGACTTGCAATAGATAAATCAGAGACAGAGAAAGAGAGTTACCGATGCGTCAGTCTATTAGTTGGTCTGTTGTAAACTGCGTGTGCTACAATAGATAGCAGAGTTAAGCGAGGCTCGGGGTGGCTATACGAGGTTAGAGGCCACACGGGGATGTGTCCCCACAGAGAGAGAAGCCGCTGGATGAGCCAGCGTACAAGCGGATGGAACAGCCATCCCAAGTCCGGTAGAACAGCTACCAAGTGCTTGCGTGGCACTGTCGTTGTATCAGATTTCAGTATATCATACGAGATTACAGAGTATTATAATATGAGATACAAGACTTTTGTCATGGCGACAATGTCTCAATGTTTACATGTGAAACTAAAACGCGCTATGAAGATTTTTTCGTATATATTATGACATTCGGCAACTATGGCACGTTTCAAATCGGTTTCTCTTGGCTAGTTCCCGATACTACAGAATAATTAGCAGCTCCTGGTCCAAGTGCCGGTCCTATAAATTATGACAAAGGCGTCGTACCAATGAGTGATAGTGATTAGTGCATAGAGTACTATAAGATTAGTGGCTCATAATAACATTCTTTTTCGTCCATCAAAATCTTTTTTCAACTAATCCATGTGATTTTTTCAGTGATCATTACCATTTTGATATTAATAAGAAATAGAGCTTTATTTTGATAATTTCATTGGGAATTTTAAATTTCAACGGCAACCACATAAAATCCCTATTAAAATATTTGACTTCAACTATACCTACGCCGACGACTGCCATTTTGGTTCAACTTATGTGCCGGAAATGTTACTTACATCCTTCGTACAACGGTTCTTCCTCGCAGCAACTTCCGGACGAAATAAAACACATTGTTATATTAGAATTTATTTATTATTTAAAAATATTTTCAATAAGTTTTGTTGTAACCTAAATTAAACTTAAGTTGAAGTAGGTGTATAATTTGTAAAGGCAGCTTTCAATTACATGTAATGGTGCTCTAAGCATCAATTCAAATCTGTAAGTAATTATATGAGTTGATGAGTAGAACAATCGTCATACATAATTATTATTTACTGATGTCGGCCTCATCCTGCCACATGATCAGAAAAATGAATTAAGTAGATAATAATATTACTGAGTATTATTTACATGTGTTTACAGTCTTTATAATTTAACTTAAAGAGATCACTTCCTCGTGTTGAAACCTTCTCCTGTAGGATCTAATATCCATGGATAATGGGCTGGACATTCCATACAAGTAAATAGACGTAATGTCTCACCCGGTAATTCTCGAGTGGTCAGAGGGCAGGCGTTTGGCAAGGAACAGAAAGGTTGACCTTTCACATCACATTTCTCCTGCTTCCATTCTTGGAAGTCTCTGAGAGACGATAGCTCTGTAGGGTTTTGCATCCATTGGATAACTTGGATTAAGGAAGTGAAGTATACATCATTCTTCTCGAGCATTTCTTCAATGAATTTGATTAGTTCATCTCGGAATTCTTTTTTGGATTTTAGCCACGAAGCGTGGAAGTGAAGTCCAAGAGGAGCACGGTTGGTCGTGTAGTGACGATTAAAATTGTGGCGCAGAAGACGACCGAACTGTTCTCCTGTCTGAATGTTAGAACAGGAGTCAACCACGTGACAACCT
The DNA here is from genome assembly GCA_943193695.1 of Acrobasis suavella. Lineage (NCBI taxonomy): Eukaryota > Metazoa > Arthropoda > Insecta > Lepidoptera > Pyralidae > Acrobasis > Acrobasis suavella. The sequence continues at coordinate 12,024,551 of OW971929.1, read as the reverse complement.
GGCAGAGATTCATCGAATGTCGGGTCATCTCTTCTGTCCAATTCGTTCATAACCATCTCCCACACAGGATGACTCCTGGAAGGGCAGTTGTGAGCATTTCCGTTACATTTATGTGGCATACGGAAGTAGAGCGTGTAGGGCCAAATAGGAACACGGCTAAGGGGGGCAGTAATAGAGGCATCATAGACGAAATATTGATCGGCCATCATTTCGAATTGCTTATTGCCACCCACGCGAAGGTAGGGAGCTCGGACGCCGATAATCGATGAATCGGTGATGTTGGCGAATCGCTCCATTATTAGCCTGGCGCCGGCCATTTCCGCCAGCCAGTCATCGTATGTACCACTTGTCCAATATTGTGGATCGTCTTTGTGCGTGATTGAGAAAACAGATATTTCATGACCCTTACGATGTAATTCCTGAACAGCTGCGTAATTTGTATACTTGTGAGAAACGAAGAAGGTACCACGAACCGTGCAGCCGTTAGGGTTGTGACGGTTTCCATTGAAGATTTGTTCGTACAAGTCAATGTTGTCAACGTTTACGGCACCGTTAAATGTGATAGTGATCATTTGGGGGACTTGATTAGGCTCTATTCCTCCAGGGATGCGGGTACCATCAGCCGAGCAGAAGCAGTCAGGGAGCGTACATTGGTTGGGATCACAATCCGGTGCTCTGTTCGGGTCTACGTCCACAGCTGTAAAATTTATGGGTTAGTTACGGTTACATATTCCTTTAATTAGGCTAACCTAAGTTACAGAAATAAAATTTTATGGGAGTACCTAACTATTTTATATTGAAGTTGATTAAGTATCTATACTATTATTAATATTCTTCTTCAACGTTTTATTGAAAATATAAAAGTTTACACATTCTGGGACACTCACGGCTGTGGACGCAATTTAATTATTATTTGCCTGACCCAATATTTTAAAATATATCTACTACAACATTAACCGTAATTGGTTTTGTTAGTAGAAAAATTGTTCGATCTTTTACCTAAGACGTTCCTGAGACAGTTCACATATAAATATACTGACTAACCCAACAGACGTCGTCACCTATTTTCTACGCCACATTTTAGGGTTCCGTAGCCGAAGGGTAAAAACGGGACCCTATTACTAAGACTTCGCTATCTGTCTGTCGGTCCGTCTGTCTGTCACCAGGCTGCGTCTCAAGAACCGCGATTGTTAGACAGTTGAAATTTTTTCGAACTATGTATTTCTTTTGCCGTTATAACAACAAACACTAACAAAATAAAATAAATATTTAAGGGGGGCTCCCATACAACAAACGTATTTGTATAGAGATAATGGTACGAAATTCTTCGTGCTTGAGTCCGACTCACACTTGCACGGTTATTTACCCCTAAAAAAACCTAAGTATGAGAAAAAAATAGATGAAATAGATAAAGTCGTTCTCAAGTTATGGCGGGACCAAAGGAAATAGAGATTCATTTTAGATAGATATATAAGATTTGCTGTGAGAGACATTACTTACTGCAAGCATTTTCGTCGGACTCATCTTGGCAGTCTGGTTTGCCATTGCAAAACAACTCTTTTTCTATACAATCTCCACTTCCACAAGCCAGTTTTCCTTCTGGACAAATGGGCTCATCTGTCTTGAGAATAGGAAGGATTTTTCTTGGTTCTGAAATGAAAAATATTATTTTTTATCTTGGTGAAAATGGTGGGATTCGTTTAATCATCGATCACTGATTAAGTTTATTTATATTGTTTGTGTGACTTTATCGTTGTTAAAGTGTTGATCGACTAAGAATGGAATGATAAGAAGATCGGCAAGCATAAAAGAATGACAAAGATAATAAAACAGGTAATAAGATGGGTAGGTACAGAAATATAAGTAGGGTAGATATAAGATGTAAATTCATAAAAGATATAAAGTAACATTCTTTAATTAATTGTTACTGTGGAAAAAGGAAAAGCCAAGGTACTGAAGATGATTGATAGAATTATTATAAAAATAATGATTAAGTAGATTTTACGTTTAAATCAGGAATAATTTCAAATAATCTTAAGGTAATTATTGTAAAAATCATGTGAAAATGATTAGAAATGAATCGCTGACACATTTACCCACACAGATTTAGTATATAAGGATAAATATATTTACAACACTGTGCAATAATTATAAAAGACTTGTTAAACTTTGCTGTATGACAAAAAAGTAAATGGTAGTACAAATTGGGCTTCACGGACAATTACTATTACTAATAAGTATCAACACTCATATAGCATTGCTCTTTGATGGTCCTGATTGTGTAAAAAAATATTCGGGGTCTGTTAATAAAAAGTCCGGTTTGGTAAACATTAACTTAAACAAAAAACTGTTAATTAAGTACATAGAATAATAAATTAAGTAATTGTCTGTAAAATCCAAATAAGGAACCCAGCCATTAATAAGGAAGAAATAATTTGAAAGTTAGTAGATTCCAGCCCGAAATATGTATAAATAGGTATATACATATTTTTTTGGAAAAATAACAGACATAGGGTAAGTATACCACCACATTATTAAGTTATTGTTCGTTATTAGGAAAGTAAAGCAAAAGCATTGTTAAGACTAAAAAGTTGACTGCTAAGTATAAGTATGTAACTGATGAATCTATGTAAGTAGTAGTGTAGAGTGTTTCTGTAGCGATATATTTACACTGTACAAATTCTGCGAGTGCAATAGTTAACAGTGTATGCGGTCCTGGATAGTAAAACACAATCTGCATACTTAGTCGAGGAACCGACAAAGAAAGAACGGTCAACTGCTTATCAGCTTACCACTTTGGGAGATCTATTTTGAGGCATGAATAACAGTTATACGCTTAGACATTTTTTATTTATTTCAGATTAATTTTAGGTAATTTATTAAGGTGATAATTTCAGTAAAGATCACTTGGACATACCATACATATAAATAGGTAGGGTACACTATGATCAGGCAGGTCCCTTATAACTTTTATAAATAATATAGAAAAATTAAACCATTATGATTAGGTCATCTGGCGCAAATACTACTGGTGTTATGCATACTTGCTAAAATATCTCTATATTTTACAAGTAAGTGGTCTTCATTACTCGTTTTTTTTAGAAGGTGTATTTAAAAACAAACAAAATTGCACCTAAGAATGGTAATATTGTATCTTAAGAATGTTAATGCGTAACCAACGGATCGGAGCACTGCGGGCCGCTCCCAGTCCGGGGCCTCATGCAATACACCTAGAGGTAATCTACAGTGCGACGCGGCCCCTTCACCCAAGCCCAGTTGCTCGCTACGCGCGAATAGCTTCTAATTCGGCACTTACTCTCGGTTTTGTCACAGTTGGTCACTTTACCCTTCCAGTCGCAGGTTTGTTTATCGAGATCGAAAGCCAGTCCAGACGGGCAAGTGATCTGTTTAAGACCTGACCTAGTGCACCTGCGTTGACAACAAATGTAATTAAAATTAATGTAAATAGGCAGGAAGTGGAAATCCGGAAGGCCGAAGATCTACCATTTGATGGTTTCTAACATTTGATCATTTCCGGGACGGAAGTTCAGCCCTCCGCACTGCCACTTCCTGTGATGGTAGGAACTTACTTTCTATTTTATCACAATTTTTAACATGTGTTTTCCAGTCACAGGTTTGGCGGTCGATATCGAAGGCGAGACCACCGGGGCAGCGCACTGAGGCGAGCCTGGTAACGCCGTTTTCGCCGCCCTGGTCGCACCTGTACACAGCCATGTTCTCAGCGAAGCTGCACCGCCGCGGCCGCCGCGCCGCCAGCGGCCGCGGCGGCGCCACGTAAATCGTTACACCATTGGTGAACTTCTTAATTATACATAATAAAACAATCTTTGTAGAGCTAGGTGTATAGACAAAAGATCATTTTAGTTCTGCTTGAGAGATTCCTATTACATCGGGGTTAAAATTACTGATAAATCGATGTAGAAAAATATCACGAATAAAACTTGGCAGAAGAGAACTAAAATTCCAGAAGAAAATACAGTGAGGATAGCTCTATGTTATAAAAGGAGTGGGTGAAGGTCATCAGCTTACAAGTTAATTTGTAAAAAGGAGGAGGTTATTATTTCGTCGCGATTTTTTATGTTTTTTTTTATGAATGTTCACCGATTATTCGAAGACGCCTGGGTCGATTTGGAAAGTTCTTTTTTTGTTTGAAGAGGTATATATTCTAGATAGTCCCATAGATCAAAATCGGGTCTGTAGTTTGGTGAAGTCGGTTTTTAGTTTTGAAAAATTATAACTTAATCAGCATATACGCTTGGAAAATGAAAGATAATTGTGGTCAAATCATATAAGCTATTGAGAATCTCGCGCAATTGATCGTGGCAACAGATAGCTAGCACAGAGCTAAGGTGGTCATGGTCTCATAGTGAATGCTCGGAAATTATGTGGAAAAGGATAGATCCTAAATCAAAAGCTTACCTACCAATAGGAAACAATTACCTTCGTACATAATCAGAAACACATACCTAAGTACAAAAGCAGTCTTCATATGTTAGGTTTTTAGACAAAAGACTTAATAAAGTACAAAGTCAATATAGAAGACTCTAATTTCAAGTATGTAAACATCCAGAATTTAAGATTTTATCATGGAAGTACGTGCCTTATTGTGAATAAATTAAAAATTCTATGTGTTTGCTGTATATTTAATAGTTGTTCATTTACAGTGCAGACAAAGGTACTTGTTAAAAATATTCATATCATGCCGCGTCGGTGATTGTTCACTCAGGGCCATTTTACTGTATATTTTATGATTCATGTAAAGTAAAATGCATAGACGAGCTAGACTTAGTATAACTAGACGTTTGCGCAGACTTTTAATTACATATATTTACGAGGTAATTATTTATTAAAAAAAAAGTATATGTATCTAAGTACGAATTAAGAGGTTACTTACTCGAACCAGTCTCGCATGCGCAAGTCAGTTTCACTATCTGGGCTTGTCATTTTGCTAACTAAGTAGGCACTCATACTTCCTTGGCCATATTAACAAAACTTGTTTAACTTCCAACCAGTCTATGCTGCACTGCTATGCAGTTTCTAATGAAATAACATAAAAGTGAAGTAACTTCTGAATTTGGCGGAGATTTATGTGTGTGCGTTACCTGACGACATCTCGGCAGTCTCCCTCGGTGGTGAGTCGGAAGTATTCGTCGGCGGGGCGACCCTCGCACAGTTGTTCAGCAGTCGCGTCGTCTCCTGTCGGGTCATCCTCTTGTCGCTTCACTCGCCTCTCGCAGCTCACTGCATCAAAGGCTTTGTAATGAGCTCTACTTATTTTTACAGTAAGGCTTCGCTCGTACACTCATAAATGAAGTTACTGCCTTAGCATATTTATTAGGTAACGCAAGTTAACGTAAGCGGTTGTTACAAAACTGGCAGTGATGGAATGTGGTACCGTTTCATTGCGGCGTTGAATGTACGCACGAGTTTAATGTATGTATGTAGGTACTTATAACAAACAATTAAATAACTAACAAAATTGAACTGATTATTGTTTTCATTAAGAACTCTACAGCACTCTAAACGTAATATCATTACGTTTTTTATCTAAAAAAAGACATATCTAATATAAAGTTAGGTATGACAGAACTTTAAATTGTTCAATAAGTATTAATTCGCGCTGTTTGAGCGTCAGCATTGAAAGTTAAATCGTTGAAAAGAAATCGAGGTCAACGCAGCCGAAGTAAACGAGCCACGTCGGTTCGGTAGCCGGCTTTGTTAATTCACAATATTTTCCTTTTGAGAATCCTGGCTGACTTTTGATTTAGGAACATAAATAGGTAAATAGATAACATCTATAAGACACCTAAGTTAAGTAAGCTGTTGCATGTCTGCTGAATTACATAAAGTTTAGAACAAATTGATTGTCGAATTGAAAATGTGTACGTAGGTTCTTAAAATAAATTAAGTAATGGAGTGCACAATTTCTTCATATACAAATTTAACATTTATAGAAATTATAAGTACTTTTTAAGAAAATTATTAAACTTTAATTAAATAAACAATCTAAAAAACAGAAACTTTAAATCTTTTTGAAAGCTTCACTGAAGTTTTCCTTTTACTTAACTAAAACTTTTATAATTTGACGTAGGTAGGTATAAGCATTTAAAGAAACTGTAAAACGTATCTAGAAATGGTTTTGATAGCTGGAATCAATTACATTTGTTTGTAATGGCGCAATCTCCGAAATATAGGTGGAGTACTCACCGTAGCTAGCGAGCAGTATGACACCAAGACACAAGAACGCGCGTCGAGCCATGGTGCTCGGCGAGGACTGGCCGCTACGTCGCGCGCCGCCAAGAAAGTGCAAGAGGTCTCCGCTGCCCCTCTTCACCTATTTATATAACCAGGCAAAGCGCGCTCCGACACCGAACCGGCGCCTGACACACTCCAGCCGTCCTATACGCACTACGCCTTTTGTCAATATAAATATCACCACCACACATCCACACCTTTTAATATCTATATCTACTACGATTTTTGTGATTGACCAGAAATAATGATTGCTCTTTAACTAATCACTTCTTAAAGAAAATAAGTTTAAAATTATTGCACCACCGAAAATCATTATGTATTTATTAGTCTAATAGGCAATAAGCTTAATTGCTCTTTCATCATTGAATGCATCATCAGCAAAACATATTCGAATAGCGTGTAAGTATGTATGATTTTAAATAGTTTGGATATATGTACAATATACGTACAGTATGTACAGTATATTATCACGTCTTTATTCCTGATGCAGTGGTCAGGCCATAAGACCCGAAGTCTACATACGTTAAGCGTGACTGTGTTTGTGAAGAAGGATCCTGCGGAAGCTCTATCGCCTATTGGTATGATTCAGATTCTCGCACGTTCTCTCGATCGGCTTTAAGAAGCAGCTGGAATATAGAACATTCTTTGTTTTTTTGTTTTCTATCGGAATAGCATGATAGGTATAAACATGTACGATGCGTAGATATCTCTTTAAAAATATAGCTAATTATGTCAGGTGTACTTATTCTATGTTAGGTTAAATGTATAAGAAATTTAAGCACTCATACGGATGCGGATATGAGTTGCCGTTTATATACCTACAAGTTTTCAATGGATCATCGATCAAGCCAATTTTTTTTCTTTGATTTACGTACGTTTTGTTCTCAAGCAACAAATTAATGTATTATTTGCTTCTTTTCCTGCGTAGGTTATACTTTAAAACCGAAGGAGAGTAAGCTATTACTATTTTGATTCCTTTAATCTTTCATGCTAGTCTGGGAGAGAAAAAATAACTTAAAATGTACAAATTGCTTCTCTTCCCGCGCAGATCATAAAAGCCAATCAAGGGAATGAGAGAGAAAATGTGGTTAGTAACTCATCACTATTTTGATTCTTTTTTCTATTTTCTTGCCCACCGTCATCCCAAAAAATTTAAAAAATCAAAATTCATACGTTTATGTAGTATGTAATTAGACCTTTATTTATAGGCACTTTTACACGTATAGTATAATTTACACAATAAATATTATTTACACTACGTGTCATGTATATCAAAATTTAATTTAAATTTAAAGAAAAGCTACCGATACCAGCGCATCGTAACGAACACTCCTGATAAGAAACGCCGAAAGAAACTATATTTTCATAGTATTGGTCGCTTACTCGCCAGAAGGGCTTTGTCATATTATTATTATGTATTTTAATTAATTAATACTTAGAATATAATACAATGTTGACGCATTATAGTGTGTAATGCTTGCGAAAGGGTTAACAAACATAAATTACGTAATAAGAAATAATCAGTAGTCAAAAAAGCGAAGCCAAGCTGACCAGTCCCTCCCGGCTAAAAGTGGTCTTTGAGTCTTGCGGCCCTGGACCCTGTCTACTTAGAGCCGCAAGACACAAAATGTTCGCTGCCTGCCCCATTAGGGATACAGACGTGATAGTGTATTTAATTTGCCTCCACGTGGCCTTAAGACTTACGGCCTGCTATTAGTCTTACGACCTACTAGCTGCACCGCTATATCAAATAAGCCGAATTGCGTAGTTTCCCTACATAAAGCCGATTTAGTCTTCTCGTAGTATTATTATGAACTCAGTACCAGCAAAAGATATTTAGAAATGCTGACAATGGCGTGTCTGGATAGACTAAACAGTTCATCTCCTCGACCGACAATAAAATAATGTAAATCAAATACCATTAGAGACGATGACCCTGTAGCGATGTGAGTTCTGCTTAAGCTCAATAGCTTGAATAAACTCTCATAAACATATATAGTAATTCTATTTATGGCACAATCCAAAAAGAGAGCGACATAGGTATGTAGATTTTAAGTATTTATAATATGTGATATCAGGGTCATAGCCAGGTAGGTTTTGGGGGTTTAAACCCCCAAAAAATTATTATATATGTATTAAAATTCTGTGCGCATGTGACAACGGTTTAGAGTGACTAAATCAGGGCGAAGTTGAAGGAGCAGATGATTTTACTGAAAATCACAGGAAAATTTCTCCATGGACTAAATTAAAATGAATATTCGCCATTAATATTAGTAGTTGGTTGTTATTTAAGTATGATCTTAGATTATGATCTAAATAATTTCAAATACTAGTCTTTACTTTTCTATTCTTAATAAATATAATGAAACAAAAATGATATCTTTATAAATGAGTCAAACACACCATAATGTATTACGATATAAGTGCGTTATGGTGGTTACATATAACAAAGGAAGTGGAATTTCAGCCCGAGCCACAGGTTCGAAAAATCCTCGAAAACGGACGCCCCCAAACTAACATGGGTGCGTGTAGCTAGGTAGCTTCTTGCTCAATCCCCCCCCCCTCCCGAACCACATATCTGGCTACGGCCCTGTATGTTATTAGTTCATCATGACCTCAGGACTACAAATTGACCACTTATTAGGTTAGGTTAGTAGGTCTATATGTATACTAAACAATGAACATTTTAACTCAATGTAATAGAAACAAACGCCCCGCCCCGACTTTACACAAGTATGTATTATCATGTTAACCCTGCTCCATTTTGAATTATAATCATGTAAACTTTTCTCTTGAATTACCTTGATTGATGAAAACCGCATTAGAATCCGTAGCGTACTTTAAAAGACCTAAGTGTACTAACAAAGAACAGATCGTGGGAAGCAACTTTGTTTTTTAATACTACTAGTAGCATGCCCTAGTTTTGCACAAGTATGAGTTATATATATGAACTTTCTTCTTGAATCACTCTATCTATTAATAAAACCGCATTAAAATCTGTTGCGTAGTTAAAAAAATCTGAGTGTACATACATACATATTGATGTATTTATACCTCTAAATAATTACTTCCTAACTGTGTACTTATATTAAGTTATTTCGCCTTCCTGAAACATCCTGTAAACCTCATGAGCTGGAATACGTCCAGTGTAAGTAGTTCCATACTGTATTATATTTATTTTTGTTACTGTTAACTTATTCATTCAGATTTATAAGTAGGTATGAGTATCAACAAGTAATTAGAGCAAATAAATTAAACTGAATTGCTAATTTCAAATTATGATTACTATATCCAGTTTCTTAGACTAAAACATTAGGAATGTTCCGTTGGGTATGTAATTTAGAAGTGTTTAACAACCACACACATGAGCTGTTGAAATGAAACTTTTAAACTTTATGGTACTTGCTAGAAAAAGCATACAAATGTTATAATGTTTATTTATATCGTATCTTTATTATGTCTTATATAGTGAAAAGGTGACCAATTAATTAATGTTGTGTTAAGATAATAATATCATATTTAGTAGATAATCTTCTCTATGGAGGCCTTAGAGGTCGCAAACAAAAGATTGACTTTATTTGTTTTAGGTTTCATATATACTTATATCATATTAAGTGTCTGGGTGTTTCAGAAAATTATTGATAATTTGTCCCGCATAATTTTAAACTCGTAAGCATTTGAATACCACGCCAAAGATTGTTAAAACCCTTGTTTACATACTCGTCCAGCGAGACTCGAGACTTACTTTTGATTATGAGACGAACCAGTTTATTTAATTTTATGTCAATGTCAAATAAAGGTGATTATAAGCCACAGAAAGTATTTTAGGATTTGGAATTAACCTTTACGGTCATGTTTAGTCAATTATAGCCTAGAAGTACTTAGTATAATCTCTCAGACTTATGGAAGAAATAGGCTGTACAATAAAAAGCTTTATTGATAAATGTTTCAGCAGTTTTTGTGAAATTTTCGAAAAATAATACATACATACCTACATATATACATACATATATACATACTGAGTTAGTAGTATGAGTTAGGGTATACTTTTTCTTTAGTGTCGTCAACATGTGCTGCTCCGCTGGTTTTTCTGGCATTCATTAAGCTGCGGTAACTACTTACTTTCAGATCGGCTTCCAATTTATTTGGCCAATAACTAAATCATTTGAATAAAAAGATAACAATTTTGAAAGAGATTATAAGACACGTGGTGGCATTGCCACGTCAAAGGAACTACATCTATTTCGAAATCATAAGAGCTTCTGTGAAAATGTTAACATATTCAGAGGTCATAGCATTATAGACGAGTAGGTCTACCATTTATCAGCTTGTTCTTAGTACTATTCACTTGTCAAAAGTCAAGGTTACTAAATAATATGAGTAAGTAAAAAATGCAGATATTTTAACATTGAATATTTTATTATTCCGAAGTGCATTGTCTTTAACACTCATTAAGAATTTATATTTACCAAGCAAAAGAATCATGTAGATATTCCTCAATCTTTTAATCTATAAATTAAACATACATGAGTGAGAGGTTCTTGAAAAAGTTATACATACTCGTATACCTACATTTTTTTGTAAATTCTACCTTAATTGGCTCTACTCAACGAAGTTCAATCGATCAAAAATATCGTTAAATCATTAAAAAAGAACTAATACTTAATATTTTCATTTGAAAAATTCTTATATTTTAACTCGACTAATTTCGTTACTTTAGTGAGCCTAGCTATTTCGAGAGTGATAAATTCCTGAGAGGGCTCGTTGATGTGTAATCCATAAGGAAATAAAATTGTAAAAAGCGTATACATTATAATTTCTTTGTGTTTAATTTACATATTTGAATAGAAACACCCTCCGAAAAACAATCACTTTTCTTTTCCATTTCGTTTGGTGTTAGTGCATTTTCTTCGATATTTCGACCTTTTTATTTGCTAAAACCATGTAGCAAAGCAAGCGGATCAAGTCCTTCGCTATATTTTATTAATAAAATGATAATGAAGGTCACAATATTTCTTAATAATGAATATCATAGTTTTTGTAATGATTGTTAAAATTAAATTAAAATAAAAAGAACTCCTACATATGGAAGTCATGCCTAAAAGCTAGTTTGTAATTGAAAATGGTGCACTAAAGAAAAATTACACACAATAGTTTTTTCATAGGTGTGTTGTGTTAGGTCGGTTTAGTTGATAGAGATTAGGTCCCATAAAGTTGCAGACTGGATAGGGAAGTAATAGGTTTAAATGTACGTAGTAATTGTACTCAGCGGAATAAAAACTTGTTTTCCACATACTCGTATAGTCGTTAACCCTTTTACCGCGAGACTTTTTATCAATTGTCGTGCTCCCAGCGCGAGGGGTAGTAAATCTTAAATAAATACCTACAACCAAAAAGGGATGTGGATACTTCAGTTATGTGCAAAACGGGCATTTTTTTTGTCGGAAATATCCGACGCTCGCGGAATGGGCACGACAATGTTTGTCGGATAAATCCGACGTTCGCGGCGAAAGGGTTAACAATGGTAGACCCAAGACCCAATCGAAAATTGAAGGGTATGTGTATTTATTAAAACATCACAAAGAAAATAAGATTAAGTAGGTACCCAAAAGAACAATGTATATACAAGTAACTGTGTCCTGACTACTTAAATACTTTTAGTTTAATTTCGTGAAATGTTAACATGAGGACGAGTGGCCTTGCAGTAATATCCAGGTGGCTGGGGTTATGTAATGTAACGTGGTGTCGAGGCGAGGAGCGAGCTTGATCGGTGTTGGAGCGGACAGGGCGCCGCGCGGCGGTGGCGGCGCCAAGCGGCTGGTCACCTCGTGCCACCATTTCGAGGCCGACATCTTGCCCGCTGATCAGATGTCACCCCTAAAAATTACACTTTCATTTTTCTCCAAATATTAACCCATATAATTGATCGATTGATATGTTTTAAGATAAATAACCAATGCGGCACATGTCAACTTGCCGACTTGCTGACAATATACAACGTTCGATTAAGTAATTTAATTACTAGTATAACTTATTTGCTCAGATATTGTGAATAAACGTTGAACGAAAGGGACTTAAAACTGTGACTTGTGACTATAGAAGTTTAGATTATTAATAATATGAAGGTAGTAAAAATAAATAAATAATATTTTGAAATGTTTTTTATTTAATCATATAATTTTATTACTACCAGAGACCATTTTGGGTACTCACGGGGCATTTATTATATTTTTCCTAGAACAAATGATGTTGATAATAAAGAAAAAGCATTGAAATCTGAACGTTATTTTAGAAGTATAAACAGACAGACAAAAAAATTTACTTTAATTTATCATATATTTGCGACCCGCACCCCACACCGCACCGATGTTGCAAGGGTCTCTATTATACATGTAAACCTTTCCAGACAATTCATTGCATATTAGTGAGAACCATCTACATCAAAATTAGGGTTGTAGTTTAAGAGCCACAAACAGACAGATATATAAGCGCTTTATTTTATTATAAATACGGAAGTATCAGTAGGGATACGAATATGTATTACGTAGACATCATGTATTACGTTTTTATCTAAGCATATTTTTATTACAAATATCTGTTTGCGATTTGCTTGTCATATCTATTGATTAGGTATTGAAATAGGTCTTAGACATTTGCACTTTCACGAGATGCGTTATTGCATAAGATTCTGAAGATTTAACATTTAACTATCTATTTCTTGCCTCGCCGACGCAGAGCTTACGTATTTACTTGCTTACCCGTTTATTCGATTGCGATATGACATGTTTCATGCTTACATTGGAATTTGTGTATTCGTGACAATTATGTTCTCACAATCATGTTTGATAGCTCGGTGCAGAATAAACGAATAACTTGTTATTGTAAAGCTGAAAGTGTCTCTCAACCCTGAAGCTCTATCAACCTCGCAAGGGACAAAGACTTGCATTATGTGTGAGGGTGTATCTTCACCTATTCAACTAGTTCGCCCTGAACTACGACCTAACCCTTACTATTTCTTATTTCGGCAACCCGTAAACCCAATCAAACTTATTCAATCAAGTTAGACTTACTAGTAGTCTTTTTGTACAAAATGAGGAAATTTTTGTAATAATTCGATCAGAATAATAAGAATCGTATTTACACGAAGGTGCGCTAGAAACGTGTTGTAGATAATAAGTATGTACTACTCGTACAAAAAATCTGATGTCATGAAATTCTTGGAGTTGCTGTAATATTTTGATGTTATCTCTGTCATTCTGTCTTTACCGCATAGTTTTAGCTCAGCAACAAACAACTAAGATGGTAGATATAGAGACGGATGTTTGTTGGTTTGATTTACAAATCAGTATAATACATTTTCTACGTAGACCTAAGATTGCTTTATAGTAAATGTTATCATTAAGCTACTCCGATGAATACTAGTCTGTCTATTTGCTCGTTGTATTTTGATAAATATCTCACTAGGTAATATGTTAAGCTGTTTCCGGATTTCAATATAAATCCAAGATGTCCTCTATTAAATGACTATGAATTCATCGTTATAAATATAGTTTAGAACTTTCCTGATGCACCAGGCAGTACCTCTGACACCGCACGCCCCTCACCGGCAAGTAGGCGCGCACGAGTCAAGGATCCCACAAGATATTTCCTTTCACTCGCGACAATGCATACCTACCTTCGTTCTGTACTTACGTATACTTGTTATACCTTTTGGTATATTGCATCTACTATAGCACGTTTTATATGAGTAAAGATATCACTATAGTATACATCTACTTACATCATGCTAATTGAAAGGTTAACAATTACAATAAATACTGCTGTGTTCCTTTTATGTGTTTTTTTCCAGAGAATCACTGAGGAATAACCTAAACTCTGTTTTTACTGTCTAGGGTTTTAGGCTGTGGTTTAAGCACTTCAGTGCTAGCATGTCTAATGAAGGTAGAGACAACGTTATGCCCATCTCGTAGCTTGAAAATGATAAGTTTGAGATGCGATGCAACAAGTTGTCGCATAAAAACTTATGGAAGTACATAATATGTTTAAAAGTTACGGTATCCACAGTAAGTAGGTACACCTTTTTTAAGCGGAACCAGCTCCGCGCCAGAGATTAAATGATAAAACTGGTTTATGTTTAGATTCTGCCAGTAGATTCGCAATCATGATTATGTCTGTTGGAAAATATAGCAACACGATGACGTAGTCCAATGATTCGCAAACATTATTTCGAAAGGGTGTATGTGTATTGATTATCCTTGATCGGACAAATTCCACCTCAGAAATACAGGAAAACGCTTAGATGGAAGTCGACTGACCTCGTGAAGTGACATTGTGCGTGTAAGTACATACCAACTGAAAGTTAGGAAATATTGTTGATTCTTACCATATATGCACTTTTAATTATCTGTAGTTTTTAATACTACCGTTATTATAGTATGTATTTCCTGTAAACCTCTATGATTATTAAACTTTACTAACTCAGTCTTTTGACATTGTAAATGAAAGAAAGAAAATATCAAATCATTATTAAATTACTACATTAAATCAGTACTGTTACTACCTAGAATTTATCATCTGAATGTCGATAGCATTTTGTGTACCAGGTATGTACCTACTTCTTAAATTCTTCTTCATTGTGTTACCTATATGGAAATAAACTTTGCCATTAACGAACACGTCACTGATGACATTACTTTATACATACTTGTATTACGAAATGAGACGAAGATCTCCCTAATCTTCAATTCATCTACAAGACTAATGGAGTATCCCAAATCATTATCTCAACAGTAAATTATAGCATGGCTGGTTTAACAGTATTAATTTCTCATTAGTCACCACTGTCATATGCTAGAAAATTCGACACTGACGTGCTGAAAGTAGAAAAAAACAGTATGGATTGGTCAATACATTGGTTGCTCTGTTGAATGTGAATTAATTCCTAAATGTTGTACTCAATAGTCAAGTCGGAAGCCTTTGTTTACTTATTGTAAGAATGTAAACACCACGTTATAAGAGGGTTAACAAATAGTGCTGCAAATACGAGACAGTAGTAAGCAGTGCGGTGGAGGACTTTCACTGCTTTCACTGTCGAAGGCTGCAACGCACTTCTGTACCATACCTAATATCTACGCTGCTGAGTGAAGGAAGGCCCAACTCTCTATTTATTCAGATGCCGTTAACAATACAATTGTTTTCATTGTCCTTATTCTTGCAGCGATACGTGTTGCAAAACAAATGGAAAGTTTGTTGTAGTGCTGACAGTATGCAGATGGCTGCGTGATGATGTGCAACTAGCCGCCCACGGGGCTCTTGAGAATAGTGTGTTGGTGGCGCCTGCCATCCTCCCGGTGCCCATTGTCTGCTGACTGCGTTACTATTACCTGCTACAAGCAATGCAATGACATTAACTCATACCATCTGCGTACTCATCTCAATTCCTTAATATTCCTTATTAAGTACTTAAGGGCCTATTTAGACGGTGCAAGTTTGTTGCCTGCATTTTTTGAAGCAATAATTGATTTTTATGGCTGACGTTTCGTTTAGTCCATGAAATTGCTTTTAATTGTACGCAACAGGTAAGAAAATTGCACTGTGGAAATGGGCCTGAATTCCATTTCAAGTGTCGTTTTGCCGGTAAGGTCCTTTGCACCAAACATCCACAACGATACTGAAGGAGTTGGCCAAGTCCTTTGACAGAATTTTTTGGTAGTAGCCTTTGAATTTTCGTTTATCCGAAATACATAATAATTCAATTTTTAACAAGAATTAAAGTTGAGAACTTTCAGTTTATTAGTTTTAGTTTCAGTTTTAGTTAATTTTTTTAGTTTATTACTTTGTGATTACCAGCCTGTAACGGCGGACAGCCAAGAGGCTTTTATTTGTCAAGGTTTCATGAATATCATTAAAAATACGTGGGAACAGATGAACATTAGTACTAGGTAATACATACACTTACCTACTTATAGACATACATTGATTCGTACCGGCAAAACCCATAACGGCATCCTTTTGGCTTTGCCGAGGTCGGGTAAAAAATATTTTACAAATGCTTTTCTATATACATACATGTTTGTTGTAAGTATTACTCATATCCTATTAATTCACATTACTTAACATGATTCATTGTATGCAACCTATACGCATACCGGATCACAAATTCATAGATAGTATAAAATAATGATTTCTTAGATATATAAGGTATTTTTTTTACTACTAAGTAATATAGTTAATTTCTTTTGTTTTGTTGACCGTTCTTCTCAACGTTGAAAGTCAAAATATCGATGAGTTGTATCCAGAAACTATATAATAGTACATAACAATATAAGTGCGTTATGGTGGTTATAACACACGAGGCGGTAAAATTCCGCCTCGTGTGTTATAACCACCATAACCCGTATAACCACCATAAGCCCGAGCCGCAGGCGAGGCCGTAATAGAGCCGAGTGTGTTTAACATATACGCACGTCTATCGTACGACGTTTTTAACACACTTGCGAAGAAAAATACCTTAAAAACTGAATTCTTTGATTTTAAATAAATTTAACCACTGTAATGCACGCTGTTGTTTTACCACCGTTTTAATTTTTTAATAAAATCAGCCCTGCTTAATGTACTGGCTGGCGCCAAGGGAAAGCGGGCGGGCCATTTCGAAATTTGAAAAAATAAAACTAAAACAAAATTTGAAAAATAGTGCGGCTATTGAATGTCACTTCACTATTTACGTTTATAACACACGCGTGAACTAAAACCGGTGTAATTATATCCACTTTACAAGCAAGTGTGTTGAAAAAACTATCTATGTTGAGTTATATTTAATTCGGTTCGCGTCGGTTAGATCACATAGCCAAAGCGACCTGAAGCGACCGTTGTAACTTCTTATTTCAGCAAAGTGACTATACCTACCTACTAATATGGTAAAACGTTGTTACAATTAAATCATTGCAACATTCTGAGCTCAACAAGTGAGCAAATAGTTATGTTCTTCTATTTAGAGTTCTATACCTACGAAGGAACCCTAAAAGTGCCGCTTCAGGGTTGGGCTACATTTGTCAGCACAGAACAGCACTTTTCTATGCTATCATTTTCTGTCGCTCAGAACCGTCATTTGCTAGAGCGAGAGGGAGCAACGGGCCGCCGTGAAATCGCCGATGCTGATGCGTTCTGTCGCTCTCTCTCGCTCTAGCGCATGATAGTTCTGTGCGACAGTAAAGGATACCCGCACAGAAAAGTGCTGTTCCGTGCTGACAGATGTAGCCCAACCTTTATTTATTCAAATACAAAAATGTTTAAGCAGGTAAGTATTTCTTGCAGGCGCCTGAATTTCCTGGAGAATTCAGGAAAATTAGACATCTGCAAGAAAGGTGAGGGTCCGCGAGGAAAAAGTCCACCAAACACGTTGAAGTAGCTGAACAGCAGATGAAATAGGCCATTGATACCTTAGTACGAGTATATATACCTCATCTCTTGTTGACTTAAACCATAAGCTTAGTCTCATAAGGTTCCAGCGGAATGCATGCAGACCGAAATATAAAACTGCGTTTTTTCTAAGCATTTAAGAGACTTCCTCGAAGTTAACTGCAAACATCATCTAGAATTAATAGTAGCACTGAAGTGAATATATAGGCAACAAAGGAATTTTTGTCGTTCTTGAAAGTCCTGGTTTACGACCACACTTTGCCAGATAAGCTATACTATTATAATATTTTACTCATATTTACTAACTATTATACTTACTGAACGTGAACATTACATAAAGTTATACTTGGCCGGTTAGAATCTAAATGACTTACAACTCATATTAACAAAATCTTATAACGAGAAAAAAAAATAACCTTTTGTAGATCTTTGACTCAAAATTACTGCAAATTTTCTAAACAAAAATATCCGTGACAGATTTAGTAAAAAAAAGTAGTCAAGTAGGTACTCCGAACGAATAAACAAAAAAGGCATTTGCTAAAAGCGTCATCCTTTGTTTGTTGTGAGCACACTTTATAAGCACCTATCGGGCTTCGGGCCGAAGTATGGATGTCGCGTCGTTCAATTCTCCCTCTGCGCTTTAGGCATACATCATGTGGTCAATAGCCTTTGAAGAAGACATGTTCGTTTTTTTACATACGTGCAAACTCTTTGGTATTCGGTAATATGTTGATTCCCTCAAAATCGCAACGTACCTATAGTCTTTTCTATCGTCATAAAGTTTGAGTGAGATCAAAATTCTCTTGAATAGGTAACTCAGTTAAAAAATAAAATTACTTAGTAAAATAAAAATGATTTTTTATGTATTATTTATTTACCAACAATAAATGGTACAAGAGGCGGACTTAATGCTAATACCATCCTCTACCAGTCAACCTTCGGGATAAATAGAAATTTAGCGTATTAGGCGCAAAAGTAGGTACTCAAACAGTATGTTTAAAATATATTAGCAAAGTAGTAAAAAAAGGACGTACTAAATTCCAAGATTTTGCAGCTTTTCCTTTTATATCAGCTAAATACTAATTAAACTACAAGTTTCTAGGTCTGCTAGAAGTACCTTAGAATAGGCATGAATAACGGAAAAATACATTAAGGTTATATTATTAAAAAATATTGTACACGTATTTCTCTGAGAAACCAAAAATGACAAAGAAAAATGAAACATTGAAATTTTGCATGACGTCACTGCTACGTACGATTTTTACATATAGATGACGTCACAGACCCCCACTCCGGAACTTTGATGCTTCGTATCTTTGTGAATTTTTACTTTTTTGTCAAACTGAAAATATGGGTCCATTATTTTTGGATGATCTAAATAACGGACATACAATTATACTTTTTTAACCCTGGCGTCACCCCTGTTTTGATGATTGGAAAATGAGTGAGTGAATCAGCGACAAAACAAAACTAAGAAACAATAGCTGGCGATTATCGCCAACTACAAAAATGTGTAATTTTAGATATACTCGTAGCGTATCTTGGTATAGTACGATCTCTGGGTCACTATTAATTAGGCTTCTAGCTTCTTCCACACTAAAGTTACACAGGAGTTAAAAGTTTGCTACGAATGTGCCTTTGTTTGTTTGCTTTTGTCCGACTTGATGGAGGCACTGCCGTGCAACCAAATGAATATTTGATTTGCTAAATATTGGTTCTTCAAAAGTCTTAGAAAATTACCTAGCAACTTTACTAACATAATTAATTACCCAATAGATATAGTGACATAGAATTCATTCCGTTATCATTTATAGATGAATGACCAATTATAAGATTTTATAAAAATGCAGAGATTACATAAAAAGCATAAAAAGTTATAATTGTACCTTTCTATTGTGTGCAAAGTAAGTTTATGTAATTAATATTTACTATGATACAGATACCTTTTCAGAAGAAATTTTGTCATAAAATCTTTGAATTCGATTATGTGATGGTAATGGCATAGTCGCGAGTTCTGACTACGGCAGAAGTAAGTATTTATTTTTAAAAAAGGAGGAGCCTGATGAATAAAAAACAAGCAAGTAGTTTTTATATTTTATATTTTTAAATTTATCAAACAGACTTACATTCGATGATCACATAAAGTATTAAACAGACCTATTAAATATTTATGTGAGTCTATATTACATAGGTAGGTACTTAGACTACGGGCGGGATTATGACCCGGTACACTTGGGAATTAAAGAATAACATATTTAAAGCCGTATTCTATCAAACTGGCACTGTGAACATTTGTTTCAGAGCTGTAAAAGTGTTATTCTTTTAAATTCACAATATTTTTTATTATATATCAACTAATTTTGAGCGCTGAAGGCGTGAGATCGTGGCGCTTCTAATAATGGCCATCGCCCGTAGGGTCATTGAGCCAGGGGTAGTTGACAGGGCACCTCAAACACGTTTGAAGGTTGATGGTCTCTCCGGGGACCTCTTTGGATGTAAGCTTGCAAGAGTGAGGCACCCAGCAGGCGGGGTTACCTTCAACGGCACACTTTTCTCTCCATGGCTCGAAGTTCTTGGCCTCGGTAATAGTACGTGGATTCTGAATCCATTGAATCACCTGTGTCATGGTTACGAAGTAAACGTCGTTGTGGTTTTGAAGGATTTCTTCAATCCAATAAATGAAAGCTTCTAAAAACTCAGGATTATTCTTTAACCAAGCGGCATGGAAGTATAAACCTAACGGAGCACGATTTTGCTCGTAGTGACGGTCAAAGTTGTGGTTCAGGAAGTTGTAGAACTGATCTCCTGTCAAGATGTTTGAGCAAGAGTCAACCATGGCACATCCAGGAAGGTACTCGTCATTGCTGGGATCTTCTCGACGATCAAGTTCGTTCATAACCATTTCCCATACTGCATGACTGCGTGTAGGGCAGCTCTGCAAGTTTCCGTGGCAACGGTGAGGCATTCTGAAATACATTGTGTAGGGCCAAAGAGGTGGGTTTGAGAGCGGCGCCGTGATGGTGCTGTCGTAGAGGAAGGCTTGCTCCTCCATCATGGTGAACTGGTTGTTTCCTCCCACTCGAAGGTAAGGTGCGCGGACACCAACCACGCTGTTATCAGTGATGTTTGAGAATTTCTCAATGATAACTCTCATGCCTGCCATCTCCTTACCCCAGTCATCAACTGTAGCATTGCTCCAGAAACGTTCGTCGTCGTTGTGCCTAGGTAAACAAGTTTCAACGATTAGTTATATGTAAAAAAAAATTACAAGCTGCCTTTTTCCTAGGGTTGTATAAAATTGATTGGGTAAGTTAATAGAGTCATTAAAAACTAACTTGTATGTTAATCAGTGATAACAAGATAAATCCGCTTGTAGATACTTTTCAATTGGAAGTAAGAGACACACGTTTTATTTTATGTGACTTCCAATAGATAAAATACTTACGTGATAGAGTGCACTGCTATTTCGTGTCCCTTGCGATGTGTTTCATGCACCGCTGAATAGTTCGTGTATTTGTGCGAGACGAAGAACGTCGCCTTAATATCGCATCCGTTAGGATTTTTACGTTTTCCATTGAAGATTTCCTTATACAGTTCAATATTGTTATTGTTGATTGCGTCATCAAAAGTGATAGTGATCATCTGAGGCACGTCTTTCGCAGGCAGGTCTCCGGGGATGACGGTTCCATCTTCTGAGCAGAAGCAGTCTGGCAGAACACATTGGGAGGGGTCGCAGGGAGGAGCCCTGTTAGGGTCGTTGTCAATATCTAGAACAAATACAAAACAATTTAACAACTCATTTATTTATAATATAAGAACATTTAAATTTATCGTGTTGCTTTTTCTCTTTTATTTTTACTTAAACGTTGTAAGTTCGTTTTTTGTAGAATGTAAATATGTTCCAATGTAAATATTTGACAACAGAATGCAGAAATTATTCAAACAGTTTCGAAACTGTGTCATTACTCAACATCGATTTAAGTTTCCTCGATTTCAAATATGCTTAGACGTGAAATTCATGGTAGATTGTGATATAATTTGTCATTGGGTGGCGATAGACATTCGACGTGTATGCAGAGGCGTATGATACCGGACGAGGCGAGACTCAGAACCAGTATGGGTACTTTCGCTCACTCAAATCGTTCACAGCTGACACTAACTACTTGGATTTCACTTTTGATTCAATTCAAGTTAATCAAAAAATTGTGTTGGTTAACTCACCGCCTCAAACGTAAAACATTACGTTTTATTAATTTTGTTTATATCTTGTCCCTTTTCCTGTACCTATGCAGTTATTTCATCATATACACAAAAGTGAAACGTTATTAACTTCGCTTCACTACTGAAATCGAAACTAAAGACAATATAGGTATTTTTCGCATGCGTTATACCTACGTTTTAGATAAGTACTCTATATCTAACCTAACTTAATTTTGAATTAGGTATTCTATTGTATCTATTTACGAAGGACGGCGAATTGTTATTCTCATATTAGTTGAAACAATCTTAAATGATTGCATGCAGCGACACTTGCCGACGTTGCACATATCGGCTCACTATTGATATGCCAGGCAAAGTAGGTTAACATTAGCATATTTATAAAACTTTATGCATATTTTTCTTAGAGCATTTCTTCACAATTTTTAGTATCAAAGTTCAGAAAGACATTACATCAAAGCAAATGTTAACATGCCCAATCAGAGACAAATAAAATAAATACCCCATTTGCTTAAAGGTGTGTTACTTCTTACGACATAGCATTGAGATGTTTTTTTAGGCCAAGTGATTGGCATTTCAGGCAGGTCGTTCGTCACGCCTCATGAGCCAGTGCTTATAAATTTGTCTGTTCAAGTTCAGCAGCGTATTATAATTTTAGATTAAGTTCACATGTGCGCATTATAAGAAAAGGGTTGAACAAATTTAAACTTATACATTTATAAGTTGACACGAGGAGACAGTCAGTTTATTTCTGTTCAGTGTTATTACTCACCACAAGAATTCTCGTCGGAACCATCGGCGCAGTCCTTCTCTCCGTTACAGAAGAGTCCTCTCTCTATGCAAGTGGAGTCTCCGCAGGCCAGGAAGCCGTCTTGGCAGAGAGGCTCCTCAGTGTACAACAGAGGTTTCACTTTACGCTCCTTGTTCTTCAGTTTGCAGTTCTTCACTGCGTCTTTCCAGTCACAGGTCTGTTTTTCGATGTCAAAGAACAAACCAGCTGGGCATCGGATAGCTTGAATACCCTATTGACAATGAAAAAGATACTTATTCCATACATTCAATATTAAAATAAACCGGCCAAGTTCGTGTCGTCTTGCCCATTAAGAGTTCGATTACATAAACAATTAACAAACGTATATTTACAGTCAAGTTACTTAGTAAGAACTTGATGACATGTATAAGTTTTTGGTTTAGCGATTTGACACATTTAAAAGTAATAAATTAATCATCATAGGTTTTCAGGTGGCAAGAACATTTACAGGTGACTAGAACTGTTATCTGTGTTTTTTCAAAAGTTTAGGCTTAGTGGTTATAATAAATTTACACCTGTTTTTCGTCCATTTTCTTAAATAACTTCAAAAATACCGATTAAACATAATTTAATAGAAAAAAATATCACTATAAAGTATATTTTTAAAGAAATAAATTTAAAATTCTCATAAATAGTTCTTTCATTTGATATACTTATCACACGATATAGTTCACAATTATTTTTTAATGTCTAAGTTATCCCCCATAAGTTGCCGCATATTTGAAATTCTTTTATTTAAGTTATACGTCCGTCTTTGTCACTGACTCATATATGTGTACCAAATATCAACTCAATCGGTCCAGTGGATTCATAGCTAATGGCTGTGTATGACAGACAAGTGAGTGATCCTATAAGGGTTTCGTTTTTACCATTTCAGGCACGGAACCCTAAAAAATGCTCATGAGTAATACTCTAAAGAACTAAGGTAAAGAAAAGTTTTGTAATACCAAGTATGGCTATGTATACACTTAATATTGTCTTTATGATTTTGTAGGGCATATTCACATCATAGCACAACGTTTTTTACTGAGACATGTTGAGTTGTATGCTCAGTCATTTTCTATTACGTGCACAGCATACATATGATGGAAAATGTACCTACATCAATTGAATAAATAAATATACTACATAAAATCAATGAGCGCACTAAACGGAGAATAAAATTTAGTGGATTCTATAAAAAGATATGAACGTAGCAGCTATTGCAAGGACAAGGCCAGACTTTAAAGCATCATGATAACTCGTCCTGCTAAATTAACATGACATTTTTCTCTGTAATAAGGCAACGCTAAGGTAGTCTTTTACTAATATACAGCGTTGTTTGAAAAGAACTAAAGTGCGTGTATTGCAAACGGTAAATCGACGTCATATACTATTTAAATACATAATACAATCGCTTTTTTCGTTGGTCAATTTATTTTTATTAAGAATTTATTAAATACGAATAAGACGACGACAATGCAGAAGTAGCGCTCTCATTGAAATAAAGTGTTTGAGCGTAAATGTATGTGGTGACAATTAACATTCCGCAAATTGTGAGGCATATTATAGACCTTTCAATTATTTAATAAATAATAACCTTTGAACCGTACTGTTCCTCTGCCCTGTCTTGGCCTTAATCTGTTAACAACCAGACTACGGAAATGAAACTGGACTAAATTACTTTAGGAATAGAAAACCTTTGTATTGCAATCAAATAAACCTATGGGCCTGTAAAATTCAAAGTTGTAATAATTACTGACAACTAGGTATTAGGCAAGATATTTTTAAGTATGAAAATAAAACGCTATTTGTCGGTTTAGTCTTGTTTTAAATTACATTAGCTTTCATTATCATTTACATTTTCCGAAATAATTTATTCGTAGCATTAAATTCTTCGTACCTTTTCTACACCATCTGAAATATATCTATTCCATCCTTTCTCCTGATCAGACATTCAAACTGGTTAATATATAATAAAAGTTATAATATATTTTATATTTATTTAACAGTGCTGTAACATTCAATGAAATAAATTATTTAAATTAGTGTTGAAATAAGCCTTTTGCTGCTGTCTACTACATCTTTCTACACCTCTTGTGAACCTGCATCCTGCATATAGGGCCCATTTTACCAAGCTGGTAGGCGAAACAGCTCTATGTCATACTGGTGACCGTCAAATCATTTTAAAATTTTGGTCTTTAGAACCATTTAAGTCATATAGGTTTTTAGTCATTTAGGATTCTTATTTTCATTATTAATATTAAGGCTTTTTATTCATTTTTCTTATTTATGACACCATCGAAAAGTATAAACAAAATATTCCTCGTTTGTAGTATGTGTAAATATGTAAATAGTATAGCTACCGAGGCGGTGCACTGGATGACGTCGCGACAGTTGTCGCCCTCGCCAGCCACCAGCCGGAACCACTCGCCCGCGTCCTTGTCCTTGCATAGCTCTTGCTCCAAGCTCTCGTCTTTCTTCGCTGCGTCATCCGCCTGCCGCCGCCATCGATGACCCTCCGCGACTGCTACACAAACACGTCAAAACTAACATTAGCCTTAGGAAAGCCATGGATCGAATGGGAAACAGCCTTCATGCATACATCCATACTGAACATATGTTGATTTTTGTTATTAAAAGCATTTGCATTATAATAAGTCTAACCGTTAGATCAGAGGTTCCCAAACTTATTTTGTCAAACGCCCACTTTAAAAAATCAGTTATTTTGTAGCGCCCCCCATTTTTTTCACCATAAAAACCTGAATCACATATTTGTCTTGCCTGTAGTTTAATTCAACCTATATTCTAAACGAGAGAGCAATAATAATACATACACCAGTACATTAGAGTATCTTTTATAAAAAATAACAATAATCAACATTGTTAATTTTAAATAAAAAAATAGCAATAATAATACAATTTTACAATAATAAAGAGTATTGGAAGTGGGGACCTCACCTGCGAAACTTTAAAACACGAAATTTTTTCAGTGTTTGATTCCTTTAACGATATAAATAGCGTTGAACGCATAAAAATAATAAATATTAATTACATTTTTAGTTTATATTTGTACAATAAAAAAGGATATAAATATGAACTAATAAATGGATGTTGTGTAGTAAGAGGATTTTAATTTCAGTGAAATTTAAAATATGACATAGCTGAAGTTATAAATCACTCAATGCTTAAATCACATCAGCGCCCCCCAACTTTATTCTGGGCCCGTTGCCCAGCCCCTTAAAGCCTCCAGCGCCCACAAGGGGGCGTTATCGCCCACTTTGGGAAAGACTGCGTTAGATAGATAAAAATAAAACTGATGGATAAAAAAAAATTAATCAATTTTATTCTCTTTACAGTTTTTGTTTTTAGGGTTCCGTACCCAAAGGATAAAAATGGGACCCTATTGATAAGACTCCACTGTCCGTTTGTCCGTCTGTCTGTCTGTCTGTCACCAGGCTGTATATTCTCATGAGCCATGATAGCTAGACAGTTGATATTTTTACAAATGATTCATATATTTCTGTGCCGCTATAAAAACAAATACTATAAACAGAAAAAAATAATTATTTAAGTGGGGCTCAAATACAACAAACGTGATTTTTTCATACGGAATATTTCGTGCACGTTCTGACTCGCACTTGGCCGGTTTTTTTGATTAGATTCAAAATATCACTTGGATAACGGTATCTAAATGTCAAAGGTGGGGTGAGCGCATGTGACATTTGACTCGCTTTAAAATGTCAGCGCTTGGGCAAGCAACAAGGACGACTCTTTCTATACTCTTCAGCGTATTATATTATGCATGGCATTTGAAACCTTTGTGTTTGGTTAATGAAATCAAAAATCTTGAGTAGAAACTGTCGATTTCCTTGAAACACTATTCCGGAAAATTCAAAACAACATTCCACTTGCTGAGAGCTTAAGTAGACAGAAATGTAGACATGTTTTATGGAACAGTATCTCGAAGCGTGTCAATAGAATGCTAAAGTCTGCCGGCAGGTGTGAATGAAGTTATATTCCCACAGCGTTATGTCGGCATTATCTTAGTGCGCGATAGTTTTTGCTAGTCGAGTTTCACGTGCTTAGGCAATATTTAGTAAGAACCGATGCAGGTCGTGCGTTCAGCTGTGCCGGCACGTAAGCCGCCACGAGGAACCTCCTCGCTGCAATTATCTAACTGTTTCACTTACGATGCGAGACGAGTACACCTCAATGAGAATGACTCCTCATTTTTTCTTAACGATTTCTTTTTATTAAAGTTTATTTACGTTAAGTTGAAGATTAACCCTTTTATTCATAAAAATTAACAACGTTAGCTAAACCTATTTTAGTTAAAACATCTTAAATCCCTTTCCCTCTTTTCAATATTTGACATAGTAAGAAGGAGACAAAACACATTTTAACTAAAAGAGGTTTAGCAAAGGTTTGATAACTTTTATGAATATGGGGGTAAAAATATAAAATAATAATAATAGGCAAGAGTTATGTGCATCCTAGGAACTTGCGGAGTTCAATAGATCAAAGATTATTCTACAGGTTGACCTTCCTAACCTTTTTATTGCGATGGCATAACAACAAATGTTATTTTAGTAAATGTCAGTTGATCATCAACCGAGAGAAACATTAGCACACATACCCACCTTACTATTTTTATTGGCACTACAACTTCAAAAACTAAAAGCAATAGCAAAAGCAATAAAAAGTAAAACGTGTTTCGCTGTGAGGTGACGAGGTGAGAGCCAGCGCGGCAGTCGTTGGCACACGATATGCCAACGTGTTGCATATGAACTTATTGTCCTAGTCTTATTGTTAGATTACTTACAGATACTTATTGCACAATAACTTCATAAACTGACATAGGTACTGAACTGGTTATGCCAAATCACAAAGCATTGTATTTACCGATTAAATATAAGAACTTGGTTAATTATCTACTGAAAATATCAACATTTTTATTATAACCAAGGAAATATTTAAAAGAAAAGTAGGAACAACTAAAAATTCAACTCTCATTTTCTTATCAATTCATGAATAATAAAATATTTGAGCCATGACATATTGTAAATAATAACTGGTTCTCTTTGACCCGGATCTACCACGTGCGCTTTGAAGATTGTGATATACTTTGATCTACACACTTAACCCTTCAACTTAATTGACTGACTTGCACGTAACTAATATACGTAGAAAGGCAACTTTCAAAATTGATTTATTTATCATACCAAAAGAGAAATTTATTTTGAGAGTATATCATATCATAAGAATGCAAAATTAAATGTTCGTAGCACTGAGCGCGTTGATGTCTTTTATAAGGACACTTTTCAAAATTAATTTTTAAGCTAAGTCAGTCTGCAAGTATGATTTTTACCTTGAAATTAATATTCTTTCACCTAAAAAAAATACTTAAAGATGACTTTTTTAGTACATGATACAATGTTAGATTATATTACTCATATAATAGACTAATTATCTATCTATATCAAACATCTCGGTATTGGTAGTACTCTATTGACCCGCCCGCCCTGGCTTTGTAAGGATATGTATTGTACATACTTACAACTACACGTATTGTACACCTTCCATCAGAAATGGTCTACACGAAAGTGAAATTCGCATCAAAATCTGTTGTAAAGTTATAAAGGTGTAAGCGCCTTTTGTCCTTATGTATGTAACATAAGGACAAAAGGCGTGAAGCGATTTATTTTATATTATATAAACCAGTTACTATATTAGTGGTTATAATAAATGCGAAACATACGTTTTTTTAAATTGTTTTGCGTTAATTACCGTGACATAATTTAGTAATGATGCAACCCTATAGTTTAACCCTATAGGTATTTCAAGTTATCTGTAATTTTAATACAATATACAAATTTTCTTAGCTGTTAGTTAATACGCTTCTATCTATGAACGAAAATGTTAATATAAATAAACATCATTTAGATACATAGTATTAATAAACGTAGGTGTTCATGATGCAGACCGACAGAAAATGATATAGATATGGTATAAAAGGAAAAGGATGGAAAGATATTTCATATATATTATTTTTGTCCATCGAGGGCAAACAAGTTGTAGAAAACTGTACGAAATTGTCTTATTTTCTGACATTGAAAGTGGCTAAGTTAAGTTGTTTACAGTATTTTGAGGGCACATGAGTGGCAAGCGAAAAAAGCGGAGGCTACAGGCATGCGCCGCGGACGTCGACCGAGCGCCGCGCGCCGCTCGCATATCAAGCTCGAGTCGACCTTATGAATATTTAGCGACACCTCTCTACTTTCCTTCTATGGATGTGCTCCCTTTAAAAAACTGCCTATATTAACGGGATATATGTCCGTCCAAAACCACTGATGCCGTTTTATTATGAAATCAATATTATTTAATGTCTTAAAATATTCAAAGCCGGAGTTAATTATTTTAGAAATATTTTTTTATTCATATCACTTCCCCAAAAAACTATATAAGCCTCAGACCAAGGACCAATAATCAAAACTATTAATAACATTGATCGAAGTAAATGTAGACAATAAATAACCTTGCAATTGTTTACAGAAGTTTTTTTGATAGCAAGCTAAATAATGTTTGTGTTTAAGTCTAAATAATTATTCATAGGCATTTCGAAATGGCAACCATTTTTAATTTCGTGCTAAGAAATGATTGATAAATTTGTTACGCTTGTTAAGCAAACGCAACCAGCTCATGGCGCAGCAACCAGGTATATTGCTATGGCATAATTCTTCGATACAGATTATAATGGTTGGACATACAATATTTTCCTGCTACCAAACAAAATGCATGCAACACTTTAATTTCTTAAAAATACGCACGCGTATGCCATTACGAATTAAAGGCATATAGGTACCATGACGGAAAACATTTTGTTATACTCGTATAGAAAGAGAAACTTTCCCGCAAGTATAGATAACCGGATGTTACTGTCTGATCAAGTTACATTTACACTCGTTCAACATGTTTCCTTCCTGATTTATATTAAAAAATAGAATATCAAATTTGAATTAATGTCCCTTCTATTCTAGTACATTGTACTCCTTAATTTTAAACTCTTGGAATATATTGGCTATTTTATAGGATGTCTCTGAGTTTACTGTGCCTTTTGGAAAAGGCCTCCTTTAACCATTTCCACTCCACTCTTGAGTAGCCAGAGATATACAGAGTAAATTGAAGATTAGCCAGAGATTTCAGCAGTTAAAACTTTTTAATGAAATACAAAGTGACCAAAATCATACCTGTAATAATATTTTTTATTGTTAGATGAATTTTTAATGGCTGAAAATTAGGCGAACTATTTTGAATTACAATACACAATAAATCAAAACTACACTTAAATTTAAAAGTTTTTTAATGTGTCTGGCAAAATTGTATCTAAGCCATCAACCCAAGGCCCACATCTATCAAAGCCATAGCGACTTAATAATTTATAAAATAATTGGGATCTAGCCCTAGCTCTCGCTCTAATAAAAAAGTTTACACTAACCCTAAGAAAGTTTATTTTTAACTTTTTATTTTACCTCTTTGTTATTATACCTCTATATACCCATACAATTACAGCTTAGTATGAACAGACAGACAGAGCGAAACTTAGAGCTCCTTATAGCGACTTCACAGAATAATCCAACAAATCCATCCTATCCATTTCTATGACAATCTTTCTCGTTGTGTTACTTTCTTATTTGAGTATGATGAGTTGATGACCTTACTTTTCTCATACTAACTTATCAGTATAAAAATTGAATGATACTTTTTATTGGACAATAAACAAATAACTAGAAGATTGTCTACAAATATTTCCGGAAGTAAATGGTGATAAAATTGTAATCTTTTGTACTTATAACTTTCGGTCATATTAGTACGAGGAGAAAGACAAAATATGTTATTTTGTATAATGTAAGTAATTAGACGTCTTCTTAGATAATTATTTAATTTGTAAGGCTTTTGAATACAATCAGTTTTGTGTCCGTAAATCAATGCACAAAATGTTGAAAACGAATGGAGCCACACTTCACTGATGTCCCATATTGCCTCAAGTGTCTAGACTCTAGTGACGATAATCACTTTATTGAAATTTGACTGTAGTAACAACTCTTTCAGCTGTTTAAGGGTGTATGACGTA
The DNA here is from genome assembly GCA_943193695.1 of Acrobasis suavella. Lineage (NCBI taxonomy): Eukaryota > Metazoa > Arthropoda > Insecta > Lepidoptera > Pyralidae > Acrobasis > Acrobasis suavella. The sequence goes on along the minus strand of OW971929.1, from coordinate 11,993,715 downwards.
TATTACTCGATTAACTGAATATGTATGTTACGTGATAAAATGTTCATTTAATTATAGTGTTATAGTTCATGTAACTGAAAATAGCACGTAGATTTAAAATGTTAAATTTACTTCATTTCATAGATATACCTTTTTTATATTTTGCTTACTTTGTATTGGCATTGTATCTATCAAATTATAGTGCAAATGTATGAAAAAAAGAGACGTATTTAATTGTAAACAATATTTTGACGTCTTCAATTATTTTGAATAAAAATTAATATTATAATAACATGGGATAAAGACATTATGAATGATGTAATTGTATTGAGTGAGAAAATGTATTGTTACTATCAAATTAAGATTAACATCAAACTAACTACCCAGCTCAAACGAATAAAACATGAGCATAATATTATTACCTATACTCAAGGGCATGATACAATGTACGTCTCTGGTGTTAAGGTATTCTGATTTGAAGTTATCTACTCGTAGTTAAGAAATGCCTTTAACAGACCGTAGTATAGCACGCGAGTTCTAATGATTAACTTAACCGTGTTCTAACGCTGAGCTTTTGAACTGAACTGTGCATGGATAAAAACAAACACTGAAAATATATAACGTGGAAGGAACACACCCGTAATAAATCGAACCATGGGCTCTACTAGATCACTATAGTATAATAAAATTAAAATAACAACCAAGAAACCAAAAAAAAACGACATTTCCATATAAATTGCCTGGGCGTCTGTACACTATTGAATGGAAATGCCGAATTTTTGTTTTGTGATTGGACAGTTAGTACTTCTACGTTGTATATTGCAATAGTATGTATATGACGTCTAACAAAACAAACTATTTAAGAGCCAAATTCAGTCCATGATACTAAGGAACATCGTATATCGAAATATAAAAAATATTTTTTTTGTTTTCCATACAAACTCTGATCAGCTAATCGGTCAACTTGTATTGTATGGGAGGCATAAAATTTATTTTTCATATAATAATGTATGTTCCTTGGGGTAAGTAGTTCAGTATCGTTGACTCAATAGGGAATAAGCACGTATTTTTTTTATTTGTTCAATTAAATCCTTATTGACCGCAGTAAACAAATATAAGGTTGGGGAAAAAGTCTTTTCGCATTTTATATGAAAATTCAAAACATTTTTTAATATAGTTTATTTATATTTAACAGTATGTAGGTACCATTTTGTTCGATAACTTTTTGCCATCTTATAGGTAGGGACATGATCCCATTGCTATAGAAATTCTGGGGCTTCTGATCAAAAAACTGCGTCAAGTAGTTTTGGCAGTCCTCTCGTGATGTTAACCTGACACTGCCTAAAGAATTCTGAAGAGACCGAAACAGGTGGAAATCTGAAGGTGCCAGGTCAGGACTGTACGGCGGATGCATTAACACCTCCCAGCCAAACTCTCTTAATTTTTGCTGAGTGGTTAAAGATGTGTGAGGTCTAGCGTTATCATGATGAAAAACCACACCCCTTCTGTTGTTTAATTCCGGCCACTTTCTCTCAACTTCTTGCTTTAATCTTATCAGTTGTTCTCAGTAGAGTTCTGAATCGACGGTCCTGCCTGGTGGTAACAGCTCATAATGAATAATGCCCTTCCAATCCCACCACACACACAGCATCAGCTTGTTGCGAGTTAACCCGGGTTTCGCCACAGTCTGTGAAGCCTGACGGGCCTTTGACCATGACCTCTTTCGCACGTTCTTGTCGTATGTGATGCACTTTTCATCACCAGTTATCAATTTCAAAAATGATTCGGTCTCATTACGTCGTAATAAAGAATCACAAATGAGTACACGGTTCGTTAGGTTTCTTTCAGAGAGCTCGTGAGGTACCCAAATATCGAGCTTTTTTGTGTACCCATTTTTTTTCAAATGCGCCAAAACTGTTTTGTGGACAATTCCCAGTTCTTTAGCTACGTCGTAACTACTGATATGCCGATGTTGCTCCACTTTTTAAAAAATAGCATCCATTTTATTCGTAACAGGGCGACCAGAGCGACGTGCATTTTTGACATCAAAATTTCCGGATTGAAAACGCTTGAACCAAATTTGTGCTACTCTCACACTCGTGCACTAGTTCTACAAACATCGCAAATTTTTTACGCGGCTTGCGTTGCATTTTTACCTTTTTGGTAGTAAAATTTTAAAATGTATTTAATTTCTTCATTAGATTCACTCATCTTGACGGTAAGAAAAACAAATGAAAATCACGCATTTTCCTAATTTGAATTTGGAATTATCTTCTTTAAAATTTTAACTTTTGAATGATACCAAAACCAGCCAGTTACAAATATTAAAGCCAAAGTGGTTTTATTACAAGTTTATACATACTATATGCGAAAAGACTTTCCCTAACCTAATAATATGAAAAGATTTATAAAATATTTTAATTAGCAAATATTAAAGTTTGAATTCGAAGTCCGATATGAATTGGTGACGTCAAAGTCCATATCATCCATAAATTTAAATAAATAAATGATAAATATATATATAAATATATAGGGCAAATAACACTGATTGAGCTAGCCCCAGAGTAAGTCCGAGACTTGTGTTATGGGAACTCAACGATACTATATTTTATAACAAATAGGTGGGTGGACCATGGAAGGCCATGCTCCTTCGAAGGCCAATTATTAAAATTTCGTAGTTATTGCCATGTGATGTCAAATTCCTTCTATTTACACAAACCCCCATGGAACTGGAAATCACAGACGCGGCGGCGAATCACTCGCGCTACTATTTTGGCAGTACTGTCCCTCGCTTCTTCGATATCGGGAATCGACGACGTTAAAATAAGGTGGGTGTGCCATGGAAGGCCTCTCTAACAAATAAACAGTTATTATTCGTTTATTTACTGGATAAATGAAACTAACAAATATTTAAGTAATACTTTGTTTTATTACGTATCATATAAACCACTTTTTTAAATTGCCGATTTAATCGCTATTTAGTAACTTTTAGTGTTAAATGACTGATTTATTATAATGGCCTTCTAAGGAACCTTGTTCCTAGCAAGGCCATTTGGAAGAGTCCAATGAAACTTAAGTTCAATCAATATTGATTAAATCTACAATAAAAAGAAGTGGTTTATATGTTACGTAATAAAACAAATTATTACTTAAATATTTGTTAGTTTCATTTATCCAGTAAATAAACGAATAATAACTGTTTATTTGTTAGAGTGGCCTTCCATGGTACACCAACCTATAGATAAACATCCAAGACCCAAGACAATTTGAAAAAGGCCATTATCCAACTTGCCCTGACCGGCGATGGACTCCGGGACCTCCGGGTGGCGAACTAGCATGGTGACCACTACGCCACGAAGGTCGTCAAATATTTTTAACATTTTCCATAATAAATAGCGTTTTTGCGAGTGATATAGACATATTTTCGTAAACTCGTTATATCTCGTTCGGTTTTCAACCGACTTGCTGACGACTCGGACACGATATTATTCGGATACACTGTCCGAATCGACACTTTTTAATTTTAATATTTTTTCACTGACAATTCGGACACCAATAAAGAAAAATTGTTTTGTACAGTCAGAAAAAAATTTTCGACGATACTTTAAAAGACAAAAGCTGTAAAAAAATAGTTTTTTAACGGATATTTTTTGGTCATCATGAGTTTTAACATTTTCAACGTATGATTTTATTGTAGATTAACCAATATTTATAAGATGGTTCTTTTTATACCAAATATATGTTTTAAGTGATTTTAGTTTTTTTTCACTATCCAAGAGTGTCCACAAAGCAATTTATTAAAGCCACTTTAAAATATTTTTTCATCTAGTAACGCTTTTTTTTTCACATAGTTAAAACTTTTTCTAACTGACTGTGCTAAATTTGATGGTGTCCGAATTATCAGTGAAGAAATATTAGAATTAAAAAGTGTCAATTCGGACAGAGTGTCCGAATAATATCGTGTCCGAGTCGTCAGCAAGTCTTTCAACCAATTTGTATTCTGTTTTCACTATTTGTACTTTTCTTATGAATATAATATAATATATGAATAAACTGGTTTGATCACAAAAATTTTTCTTGTTTCCCTAGTAACCCTTAAAATAGTTTCATTGTATTTTGTTATTATTTTGTATAGTTATGAAATATACGTATTATATTTCATGTAAAAAAACATTACTTCATTAACATCTTGAGAAACAAGGATCTTGTTCGTGTAAGTATTTCGGTCAAATATTTTGAATCGATTAATACACCTTTAACCAATTACCTGTGGTCTGGTACATAATTATAAATTCGTCAATAAGTTACACGATTAGTTACTTGTAATTATGTTGTCATCGATTACCTATTACCATGAAATAGCTTAAGTAAAATATTATGTTTTTATTAACTTAAGTGTTGCAAATTTTAAATTGCATTAACTTTAATAAATGTACAAGGTTGATATTAATGATTTGGCTTGTTTAATTAGCTCTTTTTTAAGGTAGGTTATTCAATAATAACAATGTTTCCAAAAATTTTGAAAATTTGTAACTCATTAATCTTTGTATAAATAATTAGGCAGATGTTCCTATAGATAATTTATCCGAATACTTAGTAACCGGGTTACTTTTCTTTAATAAGATTGAACACGATAATATATATTTTGATTATAAAATATAGCAGATATTGCAAGAGTATGCCACTTTTGTGGGTAAGTGCCGGCTTGTGGCTGGTTGCACTGGGTCACAATCGAGTCGACGTCTGGAGTGTGACGTCACCACCGCAGGCGCATTACAACCCGCAGCGAATGTGAAAGTTCGGCCGCAGCGGCCGCAGCAAGCAGCCGCAGCAGGTGTTAAACAGTTGTATGCTAGCTCATTAATTAGATTGTTTCATAATGTTATATGCATGTAACATCACAGTGGTAACTAAGCAAATAGACTTATAGCGAAAATTGAATAATCTTACGAAAGAAAATACTGCTAATAAACTTATCATAAAGCATCGCACTCTTATCAGTTGTGCCATTATTTCAAACAGGACGGAAATACTGGGTTAATTTAAACATTTCGTAACACCGGAAAGTTTCCTGTATTTAATCACGAACTGAATCAATTTAGGTATCAAAAGGTATTCACTTCGCCGGCATACTTGCATGAGAGTCGATACTCGTCACTCTTGCCAGTATAGCAATGTATCTTTGGGCATCCTTGAAACGCTCGTTTCGCGGCGCGTTGATATCCTTTAGTTGTCCGATGCAAGGCGATCTTGGTCAGCTGCATTCATTCGCAAACTGTACGGACACTTGGTCTATCTCGCAACGCGACAACGGACGGGCTCGGGACCACTTCACTGTTCACTTGTGCGACACTCTGCTTTGACGCAATCACTTAGTAATTCGAAGTGGACGGTGATGACGTCGCGTTCTTCAACGCCCGTGACGTCGCGAGATGGACAACGTCTGGATGCGTAAGATAAAGGTTAGGACTCACCGCAGACGAACAAGAGACACGCGGCCAAAGTAGCGACACGGGCGTAGCGCGCCATGACGGGATCACAACAGGTCGTTGCGCAGCCGACGTGCGGTTAAATAGTGGCCTCAATCTGCGCCCCGCCCGCCCCGCTCGCCCACGGCGCTTACACCTCTGCCGACACCCTTCGCATCAGCTGTGAATCACCTGCATCATCAGGAGGAAGCTTCTGACAGAAGACAGCATCACACATCTCTATATACAGTAGATTTCATTCTTATGACATAGATAAACATGGTTTGATATCATCGTCATCACTAAATCATCAGGTGTGGCAGGAAGTTCGCCTTCCTGTTACACCATATTAATCTACGGTCATCATCATTCAGTCCATTTTTTTATATAGGGACAAATCCCACAGATTAAGATAGCCCCAAAGTAAGTTCGAGACTTGTGTTAGAAATACTAACTCAACGATACTATATTTTATAACATATACATATATAGAAAAACATCCTAGACCCAGGTCAATCTGAAAAAGTACATTTTCGATCTTGACCTGACCGGGAATCGAACCCGGGACCTCCAGTGAGACAGACAACTTCTAACTCGAAAGGAAAAAAAATAGGTGTCCCATGAAAATTTAACAATTATGTATTATGATACAACCTTCTATCTTTATGATCTACAAACATATACTAAAAGTTCTAAGACCATTATAAGAGAGATTCAGTCTTTGCACCTTCCCCACGGTACGAATATCAAAATAATAAAAAAAAATCTTCTCGTAAGAGTGGATTGATCTGCCGAATGGGAATGGTAAATTTTCGCTTATTATTTTTGCCTATTTTCTTAAATAGCTTCAAAAATTCCGATCTAATAAAATCTTACTATAAATACGAGAAAGTTTGTATGGATGGATGTTTGTTAGTCTTTCACGCAAAAACGGCAGTACGGATTGGAATAAAATTTGACATGTAGATAGCTTATTACCTGGATTAACAAATACATAGGATACTTTTTATCCCGGGAAAATGTGAGGTTCCCGTGAGATTCTCAAAAATGTTGCACGCGGGCAACGCCGCGGGGTTCAGCTAGTATCAAATAATGTACTAGACATGAGCGCCGATGGGTATATTGTCGGTGGCAGCGCGAAGAGGTCGGCGGCGGTGTCGAAGTCAGCGGCGTGACCTTTTTAAAATAGTTTTTCATTTTTGTTTAAAAAAAATCAACATCTTCTTATATTTAAGAGCATTTTTGTTTTAAAAAAAAATCAACATCTTCTTATCGGTGGACTGCTTCCCATGTCTCTCTTTTTCCAGCTAAGTTCTTAATTAACCTTCTTATTTAATTTTTTTCCGTATAATTTTTATTTTATTTAATTGAGTAATTTTCTTCTCGGTCTTCCTACTCTTCTTTTTCTTTCTATTTTTCCTTGAATTATTGTTTTATAGAACGCATCGTGATATAGAAGATAACTGAACATTTTCACACTTTTATTTTCAATAATTTGTAGTGTTTATCTTTTCTCTCCCACATTTCCTATACCTTTTCATTTGTAACTGCTTTGCCCAATTTTTTTTTTCATTATTCTCCAGCACCACATTTCAAACGCTTCTAATATATGTTTATCCTTTTTCGCCATCGTCCACGTTTCACACCCATACAAAGCAGTACTCCATATAAAAGTTTTGAGAAATCTTTTACAAAAACTTTCATTGATACTAGAATGAATTATGTATTTTTTACACTTAAATGTTTATTGTGAAATAGCAACCCTATTTTTAATATATTCTGTGCATCTTGATTCTTGACTCTTCGTTAATAATTATTGTACCTAAATATTTAAAACGTTGAACATGCCTACTGTTTCAACGTAATAAGCCAATTTTAATATCAATGAACATTAAAAGGCTTATAGTACAACATAAAAATAAAATAAGTAATCAAACTTTAGTTAACTGAACTTCATAAAAATTATTATTTCTTTACATTATGATTTAAAAAATCGTATAGGCTATTCAGTCAAGTGCAATCACAGTACACCAGTTAAACTTATATAATTATAACTAGAAAGAAAGAAAGAAAAAGATTTTATTCAGTTACAATTTATATTAGTTGCATTACTTAATAACTAAAATTAGTTTTATACCGAAAGGGCACCACTCAGCATAGGGCAATGTTGTGCCTTTACATCATACCGCTGGTCTTCGTGACATAAGGTTATTTTAATAACCGTCTAATTAACGTCAAATATTTTTTTTATCTCTTCCTATACTTACCTTCTTGTATTGTTTGGGCTCTTGATTCATTGAAAATCACAATAAAAGAGTGATTAAACTAACAAACTTAAGTAATTTTAGATTAAAATAAAATGAGCTTTTTATCGAGGTTGAATGCTGTAACGTGTCTTTGTGCCAAATTTGCTAATAAAACTAGCAAAAGATGCAGAATTAAGGCCTGATTCCGCCGATGTCGTTGATGGTGCTCGTTCAATGAGACACGTATTTTTTGCTGGATCATCATACTAGTAAAAAAATACACTTTGTCGTGAGTTTCCAGTCAGATACGTGGGGCGCACTATAAGTTTCCGGAATGAATATGAAAAAATACTATTAAAGGTACAAAATTAATTTATTGTTTTTCAAAATAATCTCCCTTGGCGTCTATGCACTTTTTCATTCGATGAAACCAGTTTTGAAAACTTTTGTGCCATTCCTCTGTGGTGACCTCTGAAACGTGTTTTTCATACTCCTCGACAGCCTCTTCTGGTGATGAAAATCGTTGACCGCGTAATTGGTTCTTAATTTTTGGGAACAGAAAAAAGTCACAAGGTGCCAGGTCGGGACTGTATGCAGGATGACTCATGAGTTCTACATTTTTCGCCTTCAAAAAGTCGTTTGTCTGTCTGGCCGTGTGAGAACTAGCATTGTCGTGGTGCAGGATAATACGGCGTTTACGGTTATTTTTACGGAGTTCGTCAATAACTTCCGGCAAACAAATGGTCGTGTACCAGTCACTATTCACTGTACGTCGATTCTCTAAAGCAACAGTAGCCACGTGTCCAGTTTTATTAAAAAAAGAAGCAATCATCCGCTTAGATGCACTTTTCACGCGCGCCACTTTGGTTGGTTTCGGCTCATCTTGAAAGACCCATACGCTCGATTGCTGCTTTGTTTTGGAATCGTAGCAATAAATCCATGTTTCGTCACCTGTTACTATGTCCCACACCAAATTTGACGCACCTTCGTTGAATCTGGTAAGCATGGCACTGCACCAAGTGACGCGGTCCGTTTTTTGAGCCTCGGTCAAGTTGTGTGGGATCCACCGCGAGCACAGCTTTCTCACACCCAAATGTTTGTGTAGGATTAATTGTATTTGACTCATGCCTATTTCTAAGGATGCGCGAATTTCATGGTAGGTCACATGCCTGTCTGTTTCAATCATACGGCGCACAGCATCGATGTTTTTGTTGGTCACAGCGATGGACGGCCGACCATCGCGAGATTCGTCACTGAGATTGATACGACCACGCTTGAATTCTGCAAACCAGCTATAAACAGTTGTCTTGCATGGTGCTTCATTGCCAAAAGCTGTTTCAAGCCGAGCGATGCTCTGTTGAGCTGTCAAATTACACTTAAAATCGTAGAAAATCATACTACGAAAATTTTACCGAGTTAAATCCATGTTGATGCAGACACACAATTTTTTAAATGGCGCCACAAGGAAAAAACAAAAGACAGTCAGATGAAACAAACTGCATTCTACAGCCAAAGAGTTCTATTTTCAAATGTTGCAATAAATTTTTAAATATTGTTTATGTAAGTGGCCAGTTCCGGAAACTTATAGTGCGCCCTATGTAGAACCAAAAAATAATTTTCTTTATATATTGCTTAGCAGCGGCGGCGGCGCGCCGGCGCGGCGTTTATGTCTAATGTACATGTAAAATTCTTATAAAAAGTCCTTTTTAGGGGTCCGTAGCCAAATGTCAAAAAACGGAAGCCTTATGGATTCGACATGTCTGTCCGCCCGTATGTCACAGCCACTTTTTTCCAAAACTATTAGAACTATACTGTTGAAACTTGGTAAGTAGATGTATTCTGTGAACCGCATTAAGATTTACACAAAAATAGAAAAAAAAAACAATAAATTTTGCCCATATTTAGAACTGAAACTCAAAAATGTTTTTCATGAAACCCATACGTGTGGGATGGATAGGTCTTCAAAAATGATATTGAGGTTTAAATATTTTTTTTTCTAAACTGAATAGTTTGCGCGAGAGACACTTCCAAAGTGATAAAATGTGTGTCCCCTCCCCCTGTAACTTCTAAAATAAGAGAATGCTAAAACTAAAAAAAATACATGATCTACATTACCATGCAAACTTCCACCGAAAATTTTGAACGAGATCTAGTACTTGGGCGAGTCCGACTCGCACTTAGCCGCTTTTTATATGTCACACGACACAGTTCACAAATCTTTTTATTTAAATGTCTAATTAAGTATATGTCTAAATAAGTCTCCCCCCATATTTAAAATCATTTATTAACTTTATACGTCCGTCTTTAAGTTAATGTGTTACATTACATGTGTACCAAACAACTCAATCGGTCGGCTGGGACAAACGGACAGACAGACAAGTGAATAGTCCTATAAGGGTTCCGGATTTACCTTTTGAGGTACGAAAATCTAAAAATCATTACTTTGTAGGTATTTTACGTAGTAGGTTGTTATTGATATGATTTACCTAGATAATACATGGGAAGAAAAGCAACTTTTTAATAAATAATAATAAGTCATCTTATTAAGCATACTTAAGTAAATTTCTCAAATATTTAGAGTAATTGCCCTTTAGATAACGTTCAAGTATTTCACCCTTTCTGAATGTTCTACCAGAGATTATTTATAACTATTTACATGGGTATGATATGCACCAATGTCAGAGAATCTGATTTCTGTCTGTCACTTTCAGAGATCTAATTTTATCATCATCATTATCACGTATTCTTCGTTTTAGTGTCATAATTTTGACTTGGCTTTACATCTCCCTACCTTTAGCTTTTCCAAATCAAAAAAATGCAACACAACAGTTTAAAACTTTCCGACACACTTACGGTTTTAAACGTAAATCGATTGTTACTTAATGGGCTTGAATTGCTTGAATGTCCCACTAAGAAATTCTCATTACTGAATATCGCTGATGTTCTGACGTAAAAATGGTCCCAAGATCTTTTAATAAATCTTGGAATTCAAGACACTTTTATTGTCTCTGGGTGTATGTATCTTAACAGCATTCTAAAACTTTCAAACGTTTCTAGCTTTTGCATTACGAGATTAAAAGAATCAATTTATAACAAATAATGTCATGATATCAAATGTTTTCAATGGAAATGTTACAGTTTGGATGGTTAATTTGATATTTATTAACCCCCGACGAAATAGAGGGGGTTTGACGTGTTTGTGTATTTGTGTGACTATGTGGCTGTCTGTCTGTGGCATTGTAGCGCCTATACGAATGGGTAGATTTTCATGCGGTTTTTTTCTTGTTTGATCGAGAAAGTTGTATCGATAGAGATGGTTGATAGATATTTTTGATGGAAATCTGTTCAGCGGTTTAAAAGTTATATGGGGTGAACGCTTGAAAGTTTGAGTTTATTAATTTGCCTGGCAAATAAACTTGTTTTTAAATACGTAAATACATTTTTAAAAAATCTAACATCAACGACATGAGTTCCTTTCTATTTAAAACAGTTTGTTAAAAATATATATATATTAAGCACTAATATTGTGTTACAAAAGTAATAAATTACGTTTGTAGAAGAATTTACTCTAGATTAGCAGATATTGTATTTTTTACAAGCTTTTATTTAGTTTCACCTGTCGCGTTGTCTGTCGGTCTGCCTGTCTGTCTGTAATCAAATCATGCAAGTAAAATTTTACCCACTTCCCGGTATCCGATTGAGCAGACAATGCAATATTGTGATGACGTGGAGCTGATCTAAGGATGGAGAATAACGGTGGCCATAGGAACTCTATAATGAAACAACGTAACCGAGTTTGGGCTCGTCTGAATCGTCTTGAGACTCGCTTTAGATAAAAGCTTGTTTTGAAATATATTTTTTTTAATAATGACTTTTTCTTGTTATCTTTATGCCAACTTAATTTACAGATAATTAAGGTCTTTAGGTTCGATATTTATAATTTTTCATTTATTTAACTTAAATTTTATAAATTTAAGTTCCTAATAAAAAGAGCATTCTTGGCCTGCAGGCCTTTAGGTAATACCATAGATTTTCAAAACAAATTCTAGGTCTATGAGAGGCAAGTTTTATATGTAGGTACTTATGAATTCAAATACTTAGATAATATAAAATATGTCAGGTACAAGTTAAACGAAGTAATATCTAGACACGCGGCAGCGTGTCGGAGCCAAGTTCAAAAAAAGGAACTGGTGACGCAGCAGCCGTGTATGTAGCCGTGTGCCCTTTCACAACTCGAAACCTTTTAACTTAAATATATAAAATTGCACATAGATTAAAGTCTTTTAGCTCATCTTGAATCCAAAATTACAATAATTTAGCTTTAACAGTTACCGATATAATAACGTTTAAAAAACCTGAAAAATGTGATTGACTAATCCATGATCAAAAAGATAACCTATTTTTTTGATCATGGATTAGTATTTATATTCTGTCTTCGAAAATTATGATCATGTGTCTTCCTTTCGTTCTGAACTTAATTGGCTTCCTATCCGCCAACGCAGGGAACTTCGGTTGCTGTGTACTCTTTTTTCTATTCTCACAAATCCTGACTATCCTAAATATCTAAAATGTAAATTGAAATATCTTTCAGACACTCATGATCGACAACTTCGCTCTAATGAGACACGTCAGCTCTTTATCCCCCTTTTCCGGACAAATTTTATGTCTAACTCTTTTTCTCTTCAAGCGTCACGGCTCTGGAATGCTTTACTCGTTGACATCAGAGAAATTTCTACTAAATTCTCTTTTAAAAGAAAAGTTCACGCTCACCTTTTAAACTCCCTTTCCTCATAAAATCATCATTATTTAGTTCTTCTTTTCATAGCTAGATGTATGCATATACTTTCATAAGTATAAGTAGATGTAAGTATTGCATAAGTAGATATTTATTCTGAAATTTATATATAATAGGTATATAATGTAATTGTATATTATATAGTAATATTTTATAATGTAAATATATGTGTATTGCTTTTTGTGCCGCATAATTTTCTCTGTTTATCCCTATGGTTGACTGGGAGAAAATGCTCTTAGCATTAAGTCCGCCATTTGTTAAAAGTATATTTGTACTTTGGAACAATAAAGTTTGATAAAATAAAATAAAATATTTGGCATCTAGGTAGACTATAAGGCGTATACAAAAGTAAAATTCAAAAAACAGTGAATTTGGTAGATTTTTTTATTTCAATTAAACTTATCCATGATCAAAAAGATAACCTACTTTCATATGACCTGGAATGTTGATATTTGGCATCTAGGCACATAATTAAGCGTATACAAAGGAACAATTCAAAAAGCAGTGAATTTCGTATAATTAATTTCTTTTTCTATTAAACTTATCCATGATCAAAAAGATGACCCACTTCCATATGACCTGGAAAATTGATATTTGGCATCTAAGTAGACTATTAGGAGTATACAAAGGAAAAATTCAAAAACAGTGAATTTCCTAGATTTGATTTGATTTATTAATCGATTTCATTAGGTAAATTGCCTATCAAAATTATACGAGCAAAAATATATTCTTTCCTAAGTCTTTCTAAAATTTAGAACTTTATTTAAGTAGGTAGTTAAATCATTTTATAACAAGATGACTTTTGAATTAATTAATTTATCAAAAGGTAATGACATAACTACAAAAAACAAATTATAAACATACAAAGCAAGTTCCACTATTCACATTTAGATGGCGTAGGTAAATACGATTTAGTAATTTTATTAGGTGTGGGAAAAAGTCTTTTCGCATATAGTATGTATGAACTTGTAATAAAACCACTTTGGCTATACTATTTGTACCTGGTTGGTTTTGGTATTATTTAAAAGTTTAAATTTTAAAGAAGATAATTCCAAATTCAAATTAGGAAAATGCGTGATTTTCATTTGTTTTTCTTACCGTCAAGATGAGTGAATCTAATGAAGAAATTAGATACATTTTAAAATTTTACTACCAAAAAGGTAAAACTGCAACGCAAGCTGCGAAAAAAAATTGCGATGTTTATGGACCTAGTGCGGTGTCTGTGAGAGTAGATAAAATAGTTATTCATAAAATAGTTAAAAGGTCTTGCTAGACATTTATACAAATAAAATTTTTATTTATCACCATATTTAGTTTTAGACAATTTATTTCAAGGCGCCACTTTAGCTACCACTTCATCTTAAGCGTTTTCAGTCCGCAAAATTTGATGTCAAAGATGCACGTTGCTCTAGTCGCCCTGTTACGGATAAAACTATTTTTGAAAAAGTGGAGCAAGGTCGACTTATCAGTAGTTACGACGTAGCTGAAGAACTGGGAATTGACCACAAAACAATTTTGGTGCATTTGAAAAAAAATGGGTACACAAAAAAGCTCGATATTTGGGTACCTCACGAGCTCTCTGGAAGAAACCTAATGAACCGTGTACTCATTTGTGATTCTTTATTACGACGTAATGAGACCGAACCATTTTTGAAGAAATTGATAACTGGTGATGAAAAATGGATCACGTACGACAAGAACGTGCGAAAAAGGTCATGGTCAAAGGCCGGTCAGGCTTCACAGACTGTGGCAAAACCCGGGTTAACTCGCAACAAGGTGATGCTGTGTGTGTGGTGGGATTGGAAGGGCATTATTCATTATGAGCTGTTACCACCAGGCAGGACCGTCGATTCAGAACTCTACTGCGAACAACTGATAAGATTAAAGCAAGAAGTTGAGAGAAACCGGCTGGAATTACTCAACAGAAGGGGTGTGGTTTTTCATCATGATAACGTTAGACCTCACACATTTTTAACCACTCAGCAAAAATAAAGAGAGTTTGGCTGGGAGGTGTTAATGCATCCGCCGTATAGTCCTGACCTGGCACCTTTAGATTTCCACCTGTTTCGTTCTCTTCAGAATTATTTATGCAGTGTCAGGTTAACATCACGAGAGGACTGCCAAAACTACTTGACGCAGTTTTTTGATCAGAAGCTTCAAAATTTCTATAGCAATGGCATCATGTCCCTACCTATAAGATGGCAAAAGTTATCGAACAAAATGGTACATACATACTTTAGTTAAATGTAAATAAACTATATTAAAAAATGTTTTGAATTTTCATATAAAATGCGAAAAGGCTTTTACCCCAACCTATTATAAACGCCATTTTATGATCTATTCATCACTAGATGGCATCACCTTTTTCTTCTTTCTGTTACTAAAAGGCTATGAGAGAGCTTAGAAGCAGTCGTTGAAGTATACATAATTTTATAACTAAATAACTTTTGAAAAAGTAATTTATCAAAAGTAACAACATACTACGGACAAAAAACATAAACATATAAAATACTTATACAAATAAAGTACCTACTTTGCTGTAAAATAAGTAATGATATCCCACCAAAAACATAAATGTGAAAATAGGAGCCAAGTTTAATATCCGACAAAAGAATTGAGAACTAAATGGCCGCCAAGGTCTGTAGAGAATTTTGAAATTTATTTATAAGAATCTTAACATTCGACTTGGCTAGTTTTAGCATAAGTATATTTAATTTTTGCTTTAACTAGCCAACTTATATTTATTCTTATACTTTTACTTAAATTTGACTAATTACTTATCATCTTAATGTTATATGCAAGTTATTGATTTAATTACATTGTAAGATTACATTCTTCTAAATATGTGTCAGAATTGCAGCTAAAAAACTAGTCAGGTCAAATGTTGAGATCGTTATAAATAAATTACTACTCTACAGAACTTAGCGGCCATTTAGATCCCAATTCTTTTGTCGGATATTGAACTTGGCTCACATTTACGTTTTTTGTGGGATATTGTACACATTACATACTAACGTATTAAATTGATTACTTGTTAGTAATCTGTGGTAATGGTCAAGTGATTAAATTCTGCCCAGTCAAACTAGTACGGTAACTGTAGACTTTGTTAAGTTTCATTTTCTTCAGTGACTGTTTTATAGACGACCCCTTACTTACTTCTGATGATGGAAACATAGAATTTGTGAGATGTTTTAGGCAATTTCTCAAAGGACTAAGACAATCCGGCGTATTGTATATTGATGTGTATATGTATGTTCGATAATTTAACTGACTTTAGCTTCTTTATTTAATTATCACCGAGAGTTTTTGGCGGAAAGTCAAGGGGTTCAGTTGGAGTTTGCTTTAAATAGTTTTGCAAATTGATTCTAGTGGGCTTTATAATATGAAATTGGTGTAGTTTAGTGTTATAAATGCTCATGCTCATGGAAAATATGTAAAATGTTTAAAGTGGACACTCAAAGTGCGGTTGTAGTGATATTTATTTGCGGACTGTGGTGGGCGTCTTTAGGCACCGCCCGCCACTCAATCAGCTATGAAAACCAGTGGGCTCGTATAGATTTGTCGCCAGAAGCTTCGTTGAAGCAATCAAAGGACCTACACCAACCTTTGATTGTATAGTTAGGGTTAGGGTTAGGAATAAAGAAGTGAATAAATAAAGATAGGCCCTAAAGGACTAGTATCCTGAGCCGTAAAATAATTATAAAAAAAAATTGTCACTCTCCAAGTCTGTCAGTCGAAAATAATGACACACTTATAGATATTGCTTTATTCAATCAAATTATAGCCAAGAGAAGTTCAACCTTCGGATGTTGAGCTAATACAAGTACAAAATTATTAATAGTCACGAATCACAGGAAGATTATATCACTAGAGAGAAAAATAAAAATATATTATATTTTTCTAAGTAGACCTAAATATACTAAGATATATGTACAGACATGTTAATATCATTATATCACCACTAAAAACTCTACATTAGTTTAAGTAAACATTTTTTTGTAATCTATTGCATAAAGTAATATTCATCTTAAGAGTTCAAGTACACAATAAATACTAAGTTAGGCTAAAACTAGGCGACTTATAAAAGCACTTTTTTCCTAATAATTTTCTAATAAGCAACGAAAAACCATGGATCGGTATACGAATATCTAGATAAATATACATTGATTTATATCTAGGAATATTAAGCGACATCGATGCTATTAAACGTATAATAAAGACCTAATAATGAATATCACAATATAGCTACTCAATACACGAATATGTAAAGATGAGGCAACACTGACTATAGACCACAACCGTCCCGGTACATAAACGCAATACTTGCATTCATACTTGCATTGCATCCACGAATCCTTTTTATCACAACTCGCTATTTTCCAACTACTCAAATCGATATTTTTTTCTAAACGTCGTAATAAACATTTTTTTGGGATTTTTATGATACATAGACTTTAGACTAATGACATCATAGTTTCTTGCAGTCAAATAGCGCTCTTAATATCAGTTTTTCTGCAATATAAATCGAAAAGGTATGACAAATAACATTATTAGTAGCAAATAATTTATTTTTGACCCATGAAAGTACTTAATTGGTAAATTGACTGTGAACTGTGAACCTCGGTATTATAATCTACTAATATGAATAATATATACATAAGAAGTATATATACCAAACCATAATGTTTTGGGTATGAAATCAAATGTACTAAGTGACTGTAGTGCACTTAGGATTGGGTTATTTTTTTATTCAAGTTCAAGTCATAGTTGGTACATTTTACTTAAACAAGTAATGGTAATTATTTTAGCTGTCAGTTTTTTAGTTATCAGTTTTAGTTGATCACTACAAAGGATGCCTCACATCTAACATACACCTACAGATCTAACTAAATGGGCAGCGTAATGAATATGAATTTACGAACCTAAAATGCGTCAAACTATATAATTACAGCTAGAATGAAGTAGGACAAACTAACTTCTAGTTATCAATCGATTACAAGTTGTAACACACTATTTGCTGGAATACTGAATATTTAATAACCTGCAAATAACATAATACCTAGGTACCTAAATACCATCTATAGTGCTTGTGTCTAATTTAATTTAACTGGGCACATTGTTATTTGACGAGTATAAGATTCATAATATTATTTTGTACATGTACAAACTATTAGGTAGATACACTTAAATATATTTTGATATATTGTTTAAATAATTAAGCGTGGATAGATAGGTACTTAAATGATAACTTAAGTATATGATTCAGGCATCTTACTTTAATAATTAGTACTTACACCAAGTGACACTAACTATCTTAAATGATATTACTACATTCAGGACACATCATTAATAAATAATTTACATTAAAAAAGTGATAATCACATCACAATTATAAATATGTCGCAGGTTAGCCGAAATATTTAGCAACAACTGTTAGGCAACACTTACTTTCCCATTAAGTATTATCGTCATCATTTCACAATTACAAAAATTAATTACTTATTGGAATTTCACTATAGCAGCATTCTTGTTTGGGACTAGAAATAAGGTATTGCATAAAATTGATTTCCTATAAAGTAAGAATAGAAAAAGTAATATATAAAAAGTATCAAATGATCGTTGTATAATTTAAACAGAAAAAGACTATACATTAAAAGAAAACAAGATGTCTATGAATATATGAACTACGGTAAGTAGGTAAATATGTATTATGATTGGCATACTTACCTTTCTTAATACCTTTTAATTATGCTTTTAAGTTTGTACGTACATTATTTAGTCACCCTCATATTCATAAAACATCTGCACTCCTTAATATAAGTAAAATAGTGAGTACGCTACCAATTTAAACGCTCCAGGCCAACATGTTTATGCAATCGACAGAAAAATAATACTCCTTAAATCAGTTGCGCTATTTTTATACATACAACTGTAAACCTAAATCTGGGCAAATTTTTAACTAACTATAAAAAAATACTTATCAGAAACTTTGGTTTGTCTTTCAATTTATAATACTTGTAACAAGCGGAAAATATGCCGTCCCCTATATCCGAATACTTCCTTCATTGCATTTGGTGTCATTTTTAATCAATTAATTTAATTCATACTACATACAAAGGCACTACTTGTGTGACCCTAACTCAGGACAACTATATTTAATAAACTAATTTTAATACTAAACTGTTTTACATAACTTGTACCTACATAAGTAATATAAACATTTTATTGCAGTTTACAGTCGAGTTTGCTATCCTCGAAATAGGTAAGAGAAAAACCTCATCAGAAGTGAAATTATTACAATGTCCAGAATGCCCAGAATAACTTTATCAATTTTATAACTATTCTGATGGTGTCCCTTAATTTGTGTTTGTGATATATTTATTTATATTGTACGCGATTTTGGGCTGACCATGCAGTCTTGAAAATAGAAAACGTGAACTTGTTCACCAGTAATCGTTATCTCTGTTCCGCTTCCTTTTTGATTCATGAATGGTATCAGCCATCACATATCTACGTACCTATTTAATGCATTTATTCAAGCGTATCCAAGCAAAACCAACCCGATGAGACATGGCTTGGCGAACTTCGGTCATCATTAATAAAGTATGTATGTACTAATATATAGGTACTACCACTATGCGGAAGTAAGTAGATAAATTATTCTAGGGCAAATATTAGGTTGGGGAAAAAGTCTTTTCGCATATAGTATGCATGAACTTGTAATAAAACCACTTTGGCTATACTGTTTGTACCTGGCTGGTTTTGGTATCATTTAAAAGGTTAAATTTTAAAGAAGATAATTCCAAATTCAAGTTAAGAAAATGCGTGATTTTCATTTGTTTTTCTTACCGTCAAGATGAGTGAATCTAATAAAGAAATTAGATACATTTTAAAATTTTACTACCAAAAAGGTAAAAATGCAACGCAAGCCGCGAAAAAAAATTGCGATGTTTATGGACCTAGTGCAGTGTCTGTGAGAGTAGCACAAATTTGGTTTAAGCGTTTTCAATCCGGAAATTTTGATGTCAAAGATGCACGTCGCTCTGGTCGCCCTGTTACGGATAAAATGGATGCTATTTTTGAAAAAGTGGAGCAAGATCGGCATATCAGTAGTTACGACGTAGCTGAAGAACTGGGAATTGACCACAAAATAGTTTTGGCGCATTTGAAAAAAATGGGTACACAAAAAAGCTCGATATTTGGGTACCTCACGAGTTCTCTGAAAGAAACCTAATGAACCGTGTACTCATTTGTGATTCTTGATTACTACGACGTAATGAGACCGAACCATTTTTGAAGAAATTGATAACTGGTGATGAAAAGTAGATCACGTACGACATCACCGTGCGAAAAAGGTCATGGTCAAAGGCCGGTCAGGCTTCACAGACTGTGGCGAAACCCGGGTTAACTCGCAACAAAGTGATGCTGTGTGTGTGTGGATTGGAAGGGCATTATTCATTATGAGCTGTTGCCACCAGGCAGGACCATCGATTCAGAACTCTACTGTGAACAACTGATAAGATTAAAGCAAGAAATTGAGAGAAACCGGCCGGAATTAATCAACAGAAGGGGTGTGGTTTTTCATCATGATAACGCTAGACCTCACACATCTTTAACCACTCAGCAAAAATTAAGAGAGTTTGGCTGGGATGTGTTAATGCATCCGCGCTATACGAGTAGTTCTGACCTGGCACCTTCAGATTTCCACCTGTTTCGGTCTCTTCAGAATTCTTTAGGCAGTGTCAGGTTAACATCACGAGAGGACTGCCAAAACTACTTGACGCAGTTTTGCGATCAGAAGCCCCAAAATTTCTATAGCAATGGGATCATGCCCCTACCTATAGGTTAACATCACGAGAGGACTGCCAAAACTACTTGACGCAGTTTTGCGATCAGAAGCCCCAAAATTTCTATAGCAATGGGATCATGGCCCTACCTATAAGATGGCAAAAAGTTATCGAACAAAATGGTACCTACATACTTTTGTTAAATGTAAATAAACTATATTAAAAAATGTTTTCAATTTTCATATATAATGCGATAAGACTTTTTCCCCAACCTATTAATATTATATATATTCGAATTTTGGAGTGTTGTTGTACATGTACAATATATTTATTATCGTTCATGTAGGTCTGTTCAAGTTATAAGTAATAAGGATCTGCGCTTCGATTATTTTTAGATGATCAATCATTCAACTCCTGGTTGTAACTTTTTAAACTTTCCATGATTTTTATCTGCAGGATCTGCGTCGCGAATATTCAATAGTTACGTAGGTATAGTGAGGTAGATCCTCGTACAATATATGAAAAATTACTTTGAGCTTAGCTTTACATTGAGCTTAAATATAAAAGTAAAATTGCAAACTAGGTATTCTAATAGTATTAAACTAACACTTTTACAGCATCATTAGTGAAGATATTTGACGCGTACTGTCAAAATTATAGATAGGTAAAGTATAACAGCTCTCCTAGGCCGTCTAGGCGGAAATATTTTGTGCCAAAACTTTTACGAAATCAACTTTTATGAAATCAGCTATTCTTAGCAAAATTATGACGGTAATAAAGGGCGGTCTGCATTGCTGCTTGCGCCAGGCGGAGAGCGGTGGTGCGGCGCGACAACGGCGGACGGCGCGGCACCGTTGGCGAGCAGCGCCTCGCTCTCATTCGACCGGCCTTCTTCTATCTAAAAAAATTTAAAAATTAACCTTACCCATTGGTGCTGTGGCAAAATCAATTCATTGTAAAGTTAAAAACTACAATGTTTGACGTTTCATTACAAACAAAACTAAACAGAAAAAAAGACAAAATTCACCAAAATGTTTTATTTATTTATTTATAAAACACCTCGCCTCATTCCCTACTCAAAGCTCATTTCTTATACACGACAGAAAATATCTGATTGGCTTGACCGTATATACTTAATCCGAATGCCTCTAAGACGCATTTTGTTTGTTTTCATACAACAGTAGCATCTTGCCCTCTTCTAATATTAATATTAAAATTCATGCTTACAACTGCATCATCTCAGAAAGTCCTAATTCAACCTGTGATTGCAAGCATATTGCTAAAACTGAGTCTTTCAAATATCTGGGAGATGAAATATATGAAAACCTTAGCTTCAATAAACACATAACAACGACCACTGGTAGGTTTCGTAAATTAATTCACAAAATGAGATTACTTCGGGACGCTACAGATGGTTCATTGTTAAAATCGGTGTACTTGGCCCTCTGCCAGTCTATAAACTACTGCATACTGGTTTGGGGTGGATCTGCAAGTTAAATGTAACTAAGTAGCCTTAATAAGTAGGTAACTAAAGTGCTTTGGTTTCTACTTCATTTTAAATGAACTAAAGTATTTTATTTAACTAAATGGGTTTTGCTATCCAGCATTGTAGAGCTGTATCATAGAGGCCTTAATTTTACCAGCGTTCTCTATTGTCATTTTAAAATATGGCTTCATTAGGCAAATATTTATTTTCACCCGGATAACAAAAGAGATTATCAGACAGGATCGAGAGGACAAATAATAGGGAGACCTTTGCTTAATATTATAAAAATAACTCTTTTCAATCAACATCGCCTTTAAATGATACCACCCCGAAAGGCGAGTAGAAAGAGAACTAATTCAATACCCTTTCTACATTTTTATGGACAAAAGAAAATATATACAAAATACGAGTATGAAACCATCTCTGTAGATAAACGATTGGCGTGTGTAGAATCGCGAGCGATCCGGGCGGCCTGTCCGTTCAGGGCGACAAGGTAGGTCGGCCTGTCCGGGTAGACTGTCCGGATCGCATCGCCGGCGATCATAGACGTCCTCTGCTGCGGGCTATTGCTGTCAATTCTTCAAAAAATGTTAATAAGTGATTTAAAAGACTTCAAAATTACCTAAACTTAAAGACGAAAATATACCGGTTTTGTGTGCGGCCTCTTTCGGTAAACAGTTTCAGTCTCTTCTAAAACTAACCAGCGATTATTTAGCAGGTCATAATAATAATACGAGACATGTTATAAACAGTTAAATGGGCACTGCATAATTTTACCTAATTAATATTACTAACAGTGGATTTGTCTGTTTGAGCGGTGGGTGCATCACGTTTGCCCTGCAGGTAGTAGGTCATCAGCTGGCCCTTGCCCTTCACCGCGACCAGGCCGCGCTGCTCGAAGTAGTAGCCGAAGCTCTCCAGGATGTGGCACGTCTCCTCCGTCACCTGACGAACAAACAAATACATCCACAAATATTATCCATAGCATTTTGTTGACATTGAGTATATTTTAGGATCTGGAGAATCGAGCTATAGTGACCAATGCTGATACTCTGCTAGCAAAAGTACTGTATAGTTACCTATTTACAAACACTAAAGCATCGTATTTACAGATACCTACACAATCACATATTTATAATAGAGATGAGCGGGGTAGATAAATCCTAGAGTCTTAGTAATACCTAAAAGCCACAGATTATTATATTTTAATAATAAATACATAATTACCATTTATATCGCAATAATAGCGCAGGATAGGCAAAATACCACGAGCACCGATAAGATAAGATTTATATGTTGAATTTGCCGCTAACGCGGTTCTCGACATTAAAAAACAAAAATCAGCACACCTGTATGCAGCCAGCTTTGCCAGTACTCTCCATTCTGGAGGCAACATTAACGGTATTTCCCCAGATGTCGTAGTGCGGCTTGCGTGCGCCGATGACTCCGGCAGTGATGGGCCCGTGGTTGACGCCCATGCGTAGCACGAAGTGGTTGAACGACTGCTCGTTGATGGCTGCCAGGACGCGCTGCAGCTCCAGGGCGAACTCCACCAGACACGCGAGATGCGCCCAACGGACCAGCACACCGTCTGAAGGCTTTCCAAAGTAAAAGAACATAAATTTATTGTTTAATGATAATAATGATAAACACCTGAAAGATACACGAGTAAGGCGGTCAGTTGACTGAATGGACCATCAATGTGTTATACTAATAGCGTTACCTAATTATGTAGATTACGAGTAATACATAAGAAACTAGGGTAAGTACATAACATTTAATATAGTACTTATGGAGAGCATAAGACAAGAGAACTATTTCATATGGGGAACAGTTTAAAAAATATCCAGCTAAAATCAGTTCCATATCCTTTCAGAAAGGCACTAGAGTCGCAAGAGTGTGTGTTTAATTCTCGTGATCTTTTATTGACATTTTTGGTGAGTGTATAGTCATCATCATCATAATCAGGTTTTTTTAGACTCTGTACCACTAAAGCCATACTTGGTGAAAATAATGAATGAATTTGTCGCTCAATTTTATCTATGTTTAGTAAGATATAAATTAAGCGAAGGGCGACAAATTATAATGATAAAAAATTGTCGCCGTAAACGTAACTAGCCCCGCAGGAGAATTGGTTTACCTATTGGCTGTGATAGACCACTCGTTAGGATGATTTGTGTATCAGTAGTATATTCTTTAATACTGCAACTAGGTAAGAAGGCATGCAACCCACATGCGATGGTATATTTCTAACAATGAACCAAACCTGCATATGCATTGAATTTATTTAGAGGTCACAAAATATTTTGTGATGAATTTTTAAATACCTTAAACCTATTGTATTCATTGAGTCAAAAGGTCATATTGCATAACATTCTCGATAGCTTTTTGCGACTGCAGTATGGACCAGTCGTGAATCATCAGATTTCACAGAATATAATTCTTTGTCACAGTAAACGAGCATGGATATTTTTTTACAGAACGCATTGCAACAAGTCCATGTCATACACATAAAGATAACCAGCTATTTTTGTCGTTGTAAAGAGGTAAGTATTTGAAAACACTGAAGGAATCTCATTTTTTCGTGATGCAATAAATCGTGTATATTTAGTAATGAGCTATCTTTATCCCAATTTTCATTCTAATACGATCGCCGTCTTGGCTTGAAAGTGGATTTACATCCATACATCCTTACAAATTTCGCATTTATGACATTCCTATGTATCTAACTAGATGATAACATATTATTATTATCTGGTTTTATTACTTTAACAAATGAGACAGTTATCAGATAAACATATTATAGGTACCGTTTTGGCTTGAAAATGAAAAAAAAAACATATAACCTTACAAGCTTTCACATATACATACGTTTATACTTAGTAAGATAATATATAAGGTATTATTATCTGATTTTATTTATTTTATTACCTAAGCAAATGAGATATTTAATAGATAATATCGTGAAATTAAAATTCTGTAAAATAATCATGATAGACTAAAATATTTATTTTATATAAATCATGTGAATTTAAACTTGCCTGCATTTGTCGAGTAGGGTTTAGGCCTGATGCAGCCATGTAGGTTGAACTAATAGTTTTGATTTTTATTATATCCTTACTGAACTTAGCATCTTCCAGCAGCTGTAAAATAAAATTTTAAATATTAAAACACAAAAAATACCTGTAAAACATAAGCCGATGAAATAAAGACAAGCAACTAGGTAGGTACTTATGTGAAATTATTACCAAATCGAAATCTGATATAACTTCGTTGAGAAATCGTAAACATTCCAGCCCTTGGTTGTTGACTGTTTCTTCTGAGTAGAATTCTGGGAAAGATGCAAAACAATAGATGCAATTAATTCCTGTAATATTATAAATAACTAAAAATACTAAATGTCATGCAGGCATGAATAACACGACCTACGAGTATAACTCTACTAGCTGCACTCGTTACTGTGAAGGAATATATTTACCCATAGACCTAAATTTTTTAAAGTCTTGACATTAGTTAGATACTAATGCCTGCTTTTACTACAAACTTTGTATGCTTATTAATAACATTAGAGTTCTCTTTCAAAAATACAGTAGTTAATCATGACAAATCGGCTTATAGTACTTTCCCATACTTAGCAAACAAAATAATACATAATCAGCAAAAAAAAAAGATACTGGTTTATCTACAATAAGTTTTTTAAAATTCTTGGAATCATCACAGGCGTGTCTCCATGTCATGCCTATATGCGTGTCAAACATGGAGTTGCAAGAAGGCAGATATGGAAAAAGACGACTTTGCTTATAAAAATTTCGCTTTAGCGTTGTAGCTGTTTGAGAATATTTAGGTTCTTTCCTTCTATATTTTTTCAAAACTAAAACCGAATTCACCCTTCCAACCGATTTTGATAAAATTTCTGTGGGACCACCTGACAAATATATCCTTTCAAAAAAAAATTTTTCGATTCGGTCCAGGCATCTTCGAATAATCAGCGATAATACATAAAAAAAGGTCGCGACGATTTGATAACCTCAAACGATGAATTGATTAATCATATAATAACCATCATCATCATCATCATCGCAGATAAAGGGAGACTTATGCCCAGCAGTGGGTTTTTGAAAACATATGATGATGTTGTACCTATTAAATTACAATTTTATTATTATGATTTGTTAACTGGTGTCAGTGGACACATTTATTGAGTCGATATATATTTACGATAACCATCAATCTTCTCAAAATATACCTAATCAAGTTTCATAGTAAACAATATTTACTTTAAAAAGAAATCGAAAGGTAAAAAAAAATGACACAATTTAAAATGAAATTACTTATTCAAAAGCGAAATGTATGTTCTCATATTATTTTTAAACAGTTTCACATTATGTATGGGTGGCATTTTATTTCTCATCATCATTATTCTCATGCCTAAATGTGAGATTTTCGAAATAAAATCACACGGTATATTGTTATTCAGCCAAAATTTACAGAATAATTTAAAACTAGCTAAACCCGCGACTTCGTCCGCATAAAAGTCTAAAATGATTTTTAAAGGATTTTTAAATGGCTTTTTACATTATATGTCTATATATATTGTTATAAACTATGAATTATGAAGTTTAAATGTTATAATACAACTATTAATAATGCATAAAAAATAACATTCTTTATTATAATGAAAGAATTTAAAGGCATAGCAGATCCGGCAATATTTATTCTGCCTATTCCCTCTCCCTCTCCCTCTCCCTCTCCCTCTCCCTCTCCCTCTCCCTCTCCCTCTCCCCCTCCCTCTCCCTCTCCCTCTCCCTCTCCCTCTCCCTCTCCCTCTCCCTCTCCCTCTCCCTCTCCCTCTCCCTCTCCCTCTCCCTCTCCCTCTCCCTCTCCCTCTCCCTCTCCCTCTCCCTCTCCCTCTCCCTCTCCCTCTCCCTCTCCCTCTCCCTCTCCCTCTCCCTCTCCCTCTCCCTCTCCCTCTCCCTCTCCCTCTCCCTCTCCCTCTCCCTCTCCCTCTCCCTCTCCCTCTCCCTCTCCCTCTCCCTCTCCCTCTCCCTCTCCCTCTCCCTCTCCCTCTCCCTCTCCCTCTCCCTCTCCCTCTCCCTCTCCCTCTCCCTCTCCCTCTCCCTCTCCCTCTCCCTCTCCCTCTCCCTTTCTAAAATTTGGAGTCTCAAGATCCAGCGACTTAGGCTGCGCATTAATATGTCAGTCAGCCGGTCTGTCAATCATTCATTAATTCAATTTCTTCTTTTATAAATATAGTCTCTCGTTCAACCCTACTTTCCTCAAGCTTCGTCGTCGACAGTACACTTACATCCGGTATAATGAAGGTATTGGAAATCCCATACGAAAAGTTGTTAAGTTTGACGAACCGTTTCACCCCTTCAAGTAAGTAGTTATGTGTTTAAAATCAGTAGTACATAAAATAATTACGATAATTTGTCCCTGTCTATTTATTTAGGTACCTGAAAAGTTGGGCATAGATGCGAATAAGACGCCGACTTCTGCATAGCTCTGACTGTAGAGGTCGCGGTGGTGATGGCGGGCGCCCATGAAGTGACGCGCTACGTGGGGGGGCAGCACGTTGTGGATGAGCGCCTGGTTGCGCCGGCGCAGGTCCGCCGCTTGCTCGGCCTGCGCGCGCATGCGCTCACCGCGCGAGTGCCGAGCGCGTTCCAACGATTCGCTCTGAAACGTAAACACCGATATAAATATCAACGCCGTATCTCGCTGAACATCGCAGTTCATCGCTTCCCACTCTGTAAATAACGTAATACCCGAGATATACTCACGTATCTGTTGAATATGAGCAGCGCTATCGTCACGAAGAACAACATAATGATGTTGCGTGCGGTGTGTATTTTCGCTCTGTGGATGAAAAATAAACAGTTGTTATGAATGTAGATCGCCATTGGCTTAATAAATCATTTTTGCTTGCGCTTTTTTACGTATTTCATAGTATCATAGCACAAGTATTAGGTACCGGTACCCCTGTATATGTCTTTACCTAAATAGGTTTATAAAATTTAACTTCCTATAGGTTCCAATTTAGTACACACGTAGTTACTTCTACACATCTTAATTATAGCAGATAACGTGTTAACCCAGAGACAGTGCCCGTGGTCATTGCGCGAAACCTAATCTAATATTTAGGCATTATTTTACTTTGGCAAATTATCAAGTACCTAATCCTCAAAGCCGGAATCACTAATAGCTGAAGCTACCAAAAGTTTGATGTAGAGCAAAGAGTAACAAGCGTTATAGCGCGCGCTTCTCAAATTCTCTCGAAGCGTCGTCGATGGGGTTGAGCGTATTTCAAGACATACGTTACAGGTCAGGTTCATGAGCAGGTAAAGAATAATAAAAATAGAGAAGACTAACATGATTCTGAAGAAGTCCTCATCGTAGTCAATGGTGGCGTTGTACTGCGCTCTGTAGGGGTCACGGTCGAGGCTGGGCCGCGGCTCGAGCAGCTCGGGGAAAAGAGCGGCTGGGAGCGCGTGCGCGGCCGCCAGCGACGACAGTAGCGCACCGCGCGCCCAACCACCTAGGGGAGACACCCACAAGGCACCGCATAGTGCTCCAACACCAACCTGAACAAAATAAGACCATCCAACACCAACAACCAACAAAATAAAAATTTTTTAGTCCATACTGACGTAAAACATTTAGGTATTTTAAAAACATGGCAATCCACAATTATTTCCGATTTCGGTTTTCATCTTTTATTTTGGGTTGTACAAAGACTAAATTTTCCCAGAAATGGCAGTGTATCACTATCATGAATCATCTATATGCAATACTGCAACCAACTGCTGCAACCAACTACCAAGCTATAGGTAGGTAGCTACATAAAATTAAATCATAAAATGTGCTGAGACATGTCCAATGTCCATTTTGTCAATCTCTAGCTCTCTTCAGCCCGATAATTAGGTGTTGGTAAGACTTATAGTATCTTGGTTAAAACTCTTAATACAAAATGTGGCAAAGTTCCCTCAATATCTCCAACGAATAGTTATGCAAGTTACGAATACATCTTCAAAAAGCAATCCAAGATTTAAGTATTAATTAATTCTCAATTGTCGCACTTCTGTGCTAATGCAGTGTGATATAATGTGTCTACCTCTCTCGTCCATTGAAGCTGTACCGTACAAAGAAGGTGAAAGTGCAATTTTCTCTTACGTGGTAATAATAAGAAGGATGAATGCAGCGACGTGCCCCGCTGTGCGCAGGCGCATCCTCTCGTAACCCATCCTTGAGCACCGATTCGTAGCTTCCGCAGATGATCTGTATGATATTTTGAATAGTTTTACATCATTATTTAATATATAATACATATGTTTTATATATAAAAGAATTAAGTGTAATATAAGAACACATTACTATATTGACTTGAATGTATTGTATCTACAGTAGGTAACATATCTCAAACACATGTATTTATTACAAATACAAATTATTTTTATAAGGTATTTCTTGGTTAATAATCGAGATTATTATTCTGCGTTGTTGGTATAATACGTTGTGATTATAATGATGATCAATACATACCAATGGGGCGACGTTTGCTGCGACAAACATGGCTATGTTGAACGTTCCGCACGTCAATTTCCAGTATGGACTTATTGACTTTTTCTAAAAAGAAAAATATTTTACATCATTATATTTGTATGTGTTTTACCATGATCAGCCTATAATAAGAATATTCATTTCTTTGAAACCAATATTTTCCATTCAGTAAGAAAGTACCTACATAAAAAATGCATGTGGCCAATGATTATATTGTTGTCAATTGTCTATGAAGTCAGAAAAGTATTTTTTGTCATATATTCAAAGATTCAAAGATTCAAAGATTCAAATGTTTATTCAGTAATTAGACCTTTACAGACACTTTTACACGTCAATAAGTATAATTTATGTTACGTGTAAAGTATATTAAAATTTAATTTATTTTTAAAGAAAAGCTACCGATACCAGCGCTTCGTAACGACCACTGCTGAGAAGAAACGCCGAAAGAAACTCATTTTCACAGTATTGGTCGCCTACTCGCCAGAAGGGCTTTGTCATATTATTATTTTAATTGTCTCTTAATTAATAAATACTTATAATACAATGTTGACACATTATAAAATGTAATGCTTGCGAACAAGTAAACAAATATAAATTGCGTAATAAAAAATATTAAGTAGTCAAAAAAAAGCGAAGCCGAGCTGACCAGTCCCTCCCGGCAGCACCCGTTCACGAGTTGACGCACGGATCAGCCATCGTTAAACTCAACCATATTAGAGGGAATCCAACGACCCGACCAGCGACGCCACCACCGGATTGGACATTTTAGTGAGCATGAAAATCCCGAACTCGCAGACCTTGTCAAGAGAAAATATTAATTATATGTTGGTCACTTATTGATCGCAGAGCATTTACATGTTTTTACAGTAAGCTTATTATGGTAACAGAAAATGCAGCTATTTATGTTTCATGTGTGGAGTGTAATGGAAAATGTTTAGGAAGTATCCACGCGTTTTTATCTCTTAAATAATTAATCATTGATAGTATATGATTAGGTACCTTATATTGAGAATATCGAAAGTAGGCGTAATAGATGACATTGATGAGGCCGGTCTCAAGAATCAGTGCGAGGTACACGGCATGCAGCGACCAGGCCGGCGGCACGGCAAAGCTGGCTAGCGTGACCACGCATGGCAGCAGCATTACCGGCGGCGCCGCCACGGCCAGCGGGGCGGGGTCGGCGCGCCGAGCGTAAGCCTCCTCGGCCCCCGATGCTTTGAACGTCAGACATAGTGTAGTCGCGTTTGCTAATTCCCTGAACAAACCAAAGGCAACAGTTACAATACAAAATATGCAAATAAAGAGGGTGAGCGTTACCTGTGTACCGTCTTTATTAAAATGGAATGAGGAAGAGGAGGATCAAATTCTAGGTAATTAAATCGGCTGATACAACCATGTCTGGATTTTTCTTTTTGCTATATAAGTAGGTCCTGTAAGAAAAGCTTCTATCATGTGTTAAAAACGAGTTCTAGTCTTTGTAGCTCCGGCTCTGAAGTTGTACCACCTTCGAGTTCACGATGACTAGTTATTAAGTAAACGCTGTTTTTACCCGACTGCGCCAGAAAGAAGGTCATATTTTCAAATGTAAGTATTTGTATTTTTTTGAGACGCTCTGTAGCCTAAACACCTTGATGAAATGGATTTTAGCTTGAGAGGTTTCGTTGGATTTGTTTTAGTGACACTGGGTACATACAAATTTTGAAAAGAAAGAGGTTATATTTGGAGAGTTTTCACGGAGTCGGGTTTATCTTGTGTTTCTAAAGTCAAATAAAATGAGCTATAAAAACTCAAAGAAGTCTCCAGATCTATTCAACTCCATTTTAGGCGTCTTCTATGACCTGTGTCATGTCAAGGTCAATAAAAAGATAGATCAATAGACATTTAATAATACAGTATTAGTTTCCAATTCTTATATTGTAGCACGAACCTACATAACTAGCTAAAGCAATGATATAAACCATTTACTGAAACAAATGGGAAGTGAATACTTATTTCGTATAACGAGTACTATAATTAAATATACAGTACTTACAGGTGGTAGGTAGAGTTAAATTGAAATAATAAAATAAGACACTTATGTAAATATTTCCCAGAATCTCTACATATCTTTTTCTGGGTTCTTTCTTTCATTTGCCAGGTTGAATTTAAAAAATAGTAAATTATCAATATTATCATCTTCATCTTATTCAGCATACCTCCACTCATAGGTCAGCATAGACTGATAACATCTTCAGTTTAAAATATAAACTATTAAATATAGTTTATATTTTAAACTATTTGTCTGATTTCATGCTGATATATTTTATTTTCATAGGATGAGTGGTACTTTATATGAACTGATGCGATGGTAGTTTCCTGATACTCTATTATGTTTAATATTCCCCAAATTAATAAAGAAATTCTCCTGTTACTATCTAATAAGCAGTTACTCTGAGAAATTGCTGAAAAAAATCATTCTATACATCAATACGAGTTTAAATACAACTGTACCTTAGTACGTTCCTGCCATCCACATATAAGTGTACTGTAGATACCTAACCTATACTGATATCTATCTACTCCACAATGTAAGCAGGTGACGTAAGCCAAGGATACAATAACACATGCCCCAAACACAAGAGTTGGTAAACGGGAGCCTATTCAATAACGGCTCATTATGTTAATTGTCGTCAAAAACGTAAACAATGGGAAACAAGAACTTACTTGTCGTCATCTCTATTCACGAGCTCTTCTTGCAACATTGCTAGTATTTTCAGCTCTTCATTGTCCTTGCTCTCGTCTTGCGGCGATAGAACCTACGAATAATTTACGAAGCGTTTCTATGTATTGAAAAGCAACAGATCGATATGACTGCTCATGGAGCCATGACTGATAATATGTAGTATGTCACAAAATTGCCATCTTTAATACGGATAGGCCCTGGAAATTTATGACCTGGGGCACAAGTCGCTATGATAAGCACCCTTGACAGAGTCATATTGATTGGGAGTTTGATGGTTTAGAAATGAGGGGCTCGGTACGTGGCATAAAAATGGCAGTATGTTACAAGGAGGTGCTCGAACAAAACTAATGAGCATTCATTCAGATGGGGCTTTAAAAACTATCTTAGCTGTACCTACTAAATCTAAGTAGGCTAGTGCAGGCCGCGAGCCTAGTGCCCCCGTGTCCTAGATTTGTTTAGGCTCGCGGGCAAGAGGGGCCGGGCGGGCACAGTAGACAGTAGTGCACTCACCGAGTCCTCGTCGTCGTCTTTGAGGTCGGAGAGCGCGTCGGCGTCGCCACCCTCGCCCACCTCGCCCTCCGGTGCACTCTTGTCGTCGCCTCCCTGGTACTAGAATAAACACGACATTACGAATACATGCAAAAGCTGACAATTTTAAGTAAAAACATAGTATTTATTACCTAAGGATATTAAGACTCGCGTTTTCTAAATTCCGTCAAGAATAAGATTAAATTATTTTATGAAAGTTTCTGACTGGGATTGAGTTAAATATAAATTAAACATGTTTATATATATATATTATTTATGTTTATTCTGGTATTGTATATGTATAAATAATATGTATATTTCAATGAACTATGTCAGTGTTTTAGATTTTAAGTATTGTACAACGTTCCACCCCACTTTTGTCATTATCTCCTCTGTTTGTAGGGTTGACTGGAAGAGATCCCTGACAGGGATAAGTCCGCCTTTGTACTAATGCTTTTTTATATGAATTGGACCTTTTTATGTACAATAAAGAATTTACTACTACTACTACTTATTTACAAAGTTTTGTGAAGAATAATAATGAATTATTCAACAATCATAGTCACAATTTCTGTTATGTCACAACAGAAATTGTGACTATGTTGCAAGTTTTTGGCAGGTGCTTATACTGAAAGGATTCCGGAATATCTATAACGATTGTTCTTACCTACCTAGATTTACTAAGAACAACTTTATTATGATGGTTTAGTTAATAATAACGATTTTTTTTGTCGGAATAGAACAGCTCTAGGTAGCTGTACATACATATGAGCTGAACAATTTTTGAATTGGAAGAAAATATATGTTTTTACGTTACTTACAATGAGCATTTGCCGTAATATCGGTGCATATATATATTTGCTAAAAAGTTTTAGATTGCTAAGTGGTAAGTACTTATATGTATGTTACAGAATGTCGGAAATAATTAAATATGTTCTCACCGGCTTCAGCACGCGCACTATGAAGAATGTTTTATATCCGGCTTGGCGGAGCATCTCCTCGCGGCGTTCCCCATGGGCAGGCTCCACTTCGAACTCATCATGGAGGAAACTCAGCGTCACTTCGGATATATGTACACGTCTGTAGATATATTTCAGAGTTGGTTACAAAATAATTTTGTTGTACCAGTTGTATTTAAAATCTTTCTCATATGCACAAAATAAATATAGGTACTTACCTATATTTATTTTGTGCATATGAGAAAGATTTTAAAGTGTATAGTGTGATATTGTTTATGCTCTTAATAAAGGCTTTCTACTTCTATTTAAGTCATGATTGAATCATTGCCGCCATCATTTAGTGGCGGCAACCAGCGTTTATTTAAATTTTTGCTTGCTGGTCCACCGTCAGTAAAGAATAATTAGAGTTGGTAAGTACTTATTTCTTTCTTTTATTCTGAGCCTCACCCTGCCATTCCGCTGCTCTCCATTTTGTTAGCAAGTTCCACATCTCGAGAATAAACATCAAACTGCCACTGTCTCTGCCCCAACACGCCAGCGAGCACCGCTCCTGTGTGTATCCCGACTCGCATGTCGACGGGGGAGTTGGTTGTTTGTTGCACATATCTATAATAAACACCAACATTAGTACATATTTTTACATACATCATTTTTTACATTAGGTAAACGAAACTCGAACCGGTGCAGATTTTCTTGTAACCCGATGACGCCAAATTACGTTCAAAATGGTGTGATGGGGTGGAAGTTTTGACTTAGATTACCAACTATGTTATATACTTGAATATAAATTCTTCGCATGTTTAAATTTATTCATAGAGAACAAAAGAGTGTTAACCCGATCGGTATAATTCATTTACGGGTTCGTTTTATTACATAAAATCAAGATCAGATCACGGCTAGGACCAACCTGCTTGCGAAGATGCCATTCACGAAGGCTATAACATATTAACAGTTAATAACATTTACGAAAAAGTGACATCTTTTTATGCCCTTTGAGTGAATTCGCAAAGGTGGCCTTACATAAATTAGTTATATACAGAGATTAGTTTTTAGTATAATGAAATTAAAATAACAGTCAAAGAAAAGTTCTTATTTTTTTTATTTATTTAACTTTATTACAAATGTAATAGGCGGACTTAAAGCCATAGGCTTTATCTACCAGTCAACCTACTGATGATGCCGAGATTAAGAAGTCTTTTGAAGGAGGCGCAAAATAATGTGATTTTGGAAGATATATATTAATAATATAAGATATAAGAATATATTAATTAAAATAACAATAAATTTAAATAAAATTACATTAAAAATATACATATATATGAAATATAGGTAATAACCAATACATATACTACATATATATTATTTGTATTCTATCTGACAGTTCTCGAAGATAATGTGCACGCACTGCACTTTTAAACGCTACTCGAGTACGAGCCTTCTGGATATTGATTGGTAGGGCGTTCCAAAGCTTTGCCGCTTGAACATCAAACGAACGTTCGAAGAACCCACTCCAGTGAAATGGTATATAGAGACGGAGATTGCTAGAAGAGCGAAGATTTTTGACATGGGTATCACCAAGAAAAGTGAATTTTGATTTTTGATGACGGAGTTTTAGGGTCAAAAAGAATTGAAAAGAGGGTTGTGAGAATATGCAGCTGGCGACGCTGACGAATAGGCAACCACTTTAGTTGAGTACGGTAAGCAGACACATGGTCGTACTTCCGAAGGCTATATATAAATCGAAGACAGTTATTTTGAAGTCTGTCGAGTTTATTTAGGAGGTCACAATTCAAGTCCGAGTAACACACATCCCCATAGTCTAGAATAGGGAGAATAAGAGTTTGAATGAGCATAGTTTTTACATTTACCGGAAGAAATTTTATAAATTTGTACAGGGAGCGCAATCCACTGGTGATCCTACGAGCAGACTCAGAAACTTGCACATTCCAGGCGAAATTGGTATCTATTTGTAGGCCCAGGTCTTTCACGCTGGAACTAAACGGAATGATGATGTTTTCATATAAAACTGGTTGTAAGGAGTCATTGTCAATACGACTTAAGAGACGTGGGCTGCCGATCAGTATAGCTTGACATTTGTTGGGATTAACAGTTACTCCAAAGCGCCGAGACCAGTCACCTACCGCCTTCAAATCAGCATTTATTCTTTCTACGGCGCTGTCTACCTGATCGACTTCAGTCTGAGTATAAAGTTGCAAGTCATCGGCATATAGATGATACGAGCACTGAAGTTCTTTGGTAATGAAATCTATAAAGATTGAAAACAATAGTGGAGAAAGAATTCCGCCTTGTGGTACGCCAGTATCAATGTTGTTCCAACTGGAAGTACGTTCGTCAAAACGAACTGACTGCTGACGACCACGAAGATAAGTAGAAAACCAATAAACTGCTGAAGGTGAAATGGAATGATGGGAGAGGATTGCTAGGAGGATGTCATGGTCAACGGTATTAAAGGCATTAGAAAAGTCCACTAAACCCAAGACAGTGAGTTTAGTATCCATACCGGCACTAATATCGTCGGTCACTTTAAGTAAAGCAGATATAGTGCTATGTCCAGGTCTAAAGCCAGATTGTAATGGATTCAACAGACCATTACCATGGAAAAATGAGGTGAGTTGCTTGTGGGCGCAAGCCTCGAGAACCTTGGACAAGAGCGGTAGAATTGAGATGGGACGAAAATGGCTGGGAAGGGAAGGATTAGAGATTTTGAGAAGAGGGCGAATATAGGCTTTACGCCAAAGGGTAGGAAATTGGGATGCTGACAGTGAGTAATTTATAATGTGGGTAATGGCTGGTAAAATAATATCAAAAATATTTTCAATCATGCGACGATTTACCTGGTCACAACCAGCAGCCCTGGTTTTTATTGCTAAGAATATTTTCTTAACCTCTTTCTGACTGACAGCAGTGAATTCAAATTAAGGAATGTTGGGACTTGGGAGAGATTGAATAAAATAAAATTCTTAGTTAGTAGTCATTTGTGTACTTATTATGTTTGTGTATAACAATATATTCCGTTATAACGCTTTAAAAACTATCCTGTAAATTTAGTTGTGTGTATATAATCTATCTAATCAGGAAGAATAATCCACTATATTGGTGTTCATCGCCCCTTAGCTTATCCGACTCACTCTGCCGTCACCATACGGCCGGGTGTTTTCTATTATTCTAAGCAAATTCTAAGTTACTCAAACATGAAAATGTTAAATAATTATAGGTACATGATATATTTTACATATATATATGTAATGTCAGTCTTAAATACTATATTTAACTTAAAGTATCTACTTTTTCTCCATATTTTCTCTGTGAAGTAAGTAGTATATATTTTACCGCCTCATAAAATATTACATGGATATATATTTAAATCGTTTGATGATTACAAACTCACTTTATAGCTTTGACCATCGACAAGCCCATGTGTACACAAAGGACGGCGTGGTCGGGTCGTTCCACCGGAGCGCCGCTGATACAATAGTAACAATCGCCCAAAATTTTTATCCGCAGTTGTTGATATTTCTAGAACAAAAAAGCCGGTAGGTAAAGTGACAATGGAAAAATATACAAAACGTTTGGATTGTTCTCATTTACCTCGGCTAATCGATCGAACCGTGCAAACAACTCGTTAAGAATTGCAACAAGATCTTGTGCGGAGTAAGTGGAAGAAATAGCCGTGAAGCCCACGATGTCCGCATACAGGATGCTGGTAAAGCATGCAAAAAGTGATGTTAAAATAAGTACGTACATAGATATAAAACATAAATAGCATGACATAACCTTATCTATCCATTCTAAAAACTTACCTAACGTTCTCATGCCTTGACATATAAATTTTTTTGAACTGTGTATCAATGAGGCCCAGGTCTTGCCTCATTTGGACTGCCACGTGCTCGGGAAGTACGGATAACAGAAGACGTTCCTAAAATAATTTCCAATGTTATGGCTCATTACAACGTTCTACGAAAAAAAAACAATTAGGTTCTTACTTTACCGACATCAATTACATATTTTTTTTATTTACATTCGTTTGATTAAGTTATTTAGAAAAGCTTAGCAATGGAACCCTACCCTATATAAATAATATAATTAACAGAAATAAATGAATTATTTATCTAATCACTAAGCACAATATTCTACGGTTAGTAGATAATTAATTACATTTACTTGCAAAAAAATACCTTTACTTTTTAAATCGGTTAACTAAGAAAACCTACGTAAATACCTTTAGATTTGGTCATATACCTGCTCTTTACTTTGTTGCTCAATTGTGAGTTTATCTCCTAAACTCCGCTTTGTTTCCTGAAAGGAACTGCGCTGTTGTCGCTCGCTAATTGCGTACGCTGTTCCTCCTAGCATCGTAGCTCCAAGCAAGAGAGATCCGTTTGCTATTTGCTATAGAAACAAAATTTTAACTTCATACTGTGACAGTAACAACAAAATATCTACTCTACAAGTACTTATACATTTAAAAATTCTCACCTGCAAAGTAAAATCTTCCGCTATTCTGCTTTCTGATGTAGAGGCATTATAGTACTGTACTAGGAGGTAAGAAGAGAATGATAATAAACTATAGAATATTAAAAGCAAATAGTGAAATGGGAGGGTTGCCAGTGTGAAGTACTGCAGGACAACCGCCCAGCCCAGCAGTTCATTATAGGAGTCTCCGAGCCGTCGGGATACACTGACTAGGAGTTGGGCCCACAGGACGAGCCATGCAATATGAATAAGGGCAGGACGAGCGGTCCGAATGCAGATGTACACTGAAGCCAAGGTCATGTTGAGAAACAGCGCTATTGTAACTGAGGTGTACGCGAAGAACATGTCTCGCTCTCCCGGCACCACGGCCGCAAACAGCTGCAGCAACAAGCCGGTGACGAGCAGCCGAGGTATGGCGCGCTGTCGCTGACGTTGTGTGTACGCCGAGTACAGCTGTTCTTCTTCTCGGTCCTTGAATCCCCATGGTGGCAACAGACATGGCCAACCGGAGCATTTTTTTAGAGCTCGAGGTTCCGCCGACTTCTCCATTGTATTTTACACTGCTGCCATTTTCTATGACTTATCGGCTTTTCCTCGCCATTGTACTTACAGCTTTTATTGGAACGATGCTTTTTTTATTAGAGAATTATTTTAATAGGGTTTTTCTAACATTTATTGGTTTTAGAGCTTAGTCAAAGATAATGTACAGTCTAAGCAGTGGGTAGGCAAGGCATAGTATAGGTAAGTAGGGTATCTGAATATTTGAAAATCACAACGCTGGGAATATAAATAAATCAATGCAAACGATGGTAACTTTAGGTGGTTTTTGCACAATGCCATCGTTACCACCGTTGAAACTTGCGCCTCTTTTATACCAATATCGATTGACCTTTTACTTGAGGACAATTATTATGATTATTAGATCTGCATTCACTTACGTGTTTACTAGGTACTATTAAATACTGTACTGGGACTAACAGCGGCGGTTTAGTCTACTCGTGATCATAGATACTTATTCCTAGATGCGTAGATATAACGTTCCTATAAAAATAATAATCGCGACCCCTAATACCTTTATTACGAGTTGTCTGGTAGAATTTCTGATCGCAAAGGCACCTGTTTCCTTAATTTTTTTCTACAGTGCTTATTTTTGTCCCTTATTCTATTTTTTCCACATTAATCATGCCAGCGAATAAATAAACAGCGGAATGTCCCTACCAGTAAACTGCGCTGAGAACTGACATGCAGAGCATTTGGCGTCAGAGTTCATCAAGCGGAGACTTTCCGTTACCGGCCTGATCGAATACGCCTGTGTAATGAATAAATTACACGCTGAAACATTGTTCCGATACTCATTCATTAACTGGGCCGTCCATAGTCATTGCCGGCTCGTTTGTCCATAGATACATACATACCTACTAATTTAAATATTGACAATGTTATGTACGACGCACATAATAGCGTGACCGTGAAACTCGACTCACATCAACGACAAGTTACTTGTTTCACTTATTTTTACTTACTAATTGCCGCTTGGTCCAGCAAAGATTAGTAGAATTGAAAAGGAACTACTTTCAACTGGTACTCTTGTCTAGCCATCTTACTTGAAGTTCGATATGCCGTCCATGCTAAAATACCTACTAGAAAAAATATATAACACGCAGTTAGCGTTGATGGACATCCACCCACCATCTTCATGCTAATATGTACAATGCGACACAAATAAGTTGAATAATACAATAATTGGCCAAGTGCGTGTCGGGCCACGCGCAGTTTAGGGTTCCGTAGTTACGCCGCGCGCGCGAAAAACTGCGGACGGACAGACAGACAGACAGACATTCAGACAGACAGACAGACATCGCGAAACTATGAGGGTTACTTATTTACTACAGAACCCTAAAAATGGCGGACTTCAAAGCATTTGTGTACAAATTCCCGGCATGTAGGTCGAACCAATATGGCGGTTATCGGCGCAGGTACAAATAATGAGCCGACAACCGCCATGTTGGTTAAATATACGTGTCGGGAATTCGTACAAAAATGCTTTGAAGTCCGCCATTTTTGTTCAACTTATTTGTGTCACATTGAACAGCTTATTCAAGCCAAACTTAACGAAGAGAACTATTGCTCTTGAAGCATGTCAATATATTATCGTAAAAGATAATAGTTGAAAAACCTCTAAATATTCATCGAGATCTAAGCCGTTCCTAAAAAAACATGTACTACTTTTATATGTAATATAGAAATTAATTTGCTATGATGCAAAACACAAACAGTCTTACAGAGTAAAATGTACTCAGTCTTTTCCGATAATGTGGCAAAATTTTAATTTTATCATTCTTGAATTGAAGCAAGTCTTAATCAAGGTCATATGTCTACTGC
Organism: Acrobasis suavella; assembly: GCA_943193695.1. Classification (NCBI taxonomy): domain Eukaryota; kingdom Metazoa; phylum Arthropoda; class Insecta; order Lepidoptera; family Pyralidae; genus Acrobasis; species Acrobasis suavella. The sequence continues at coordinate 11,953,309 of OW971929.1, read as the reverse complement.
ATATACGATATAATAAAAAGTTTAGATAAAAAATATAAAACTAATAGCACAGTTATATTAGATGATGAAGGCAAACTTTTAACAAATAACAAAGACATAGTTCAACAATGGAAAAATATATAAATAAATTATATGATGGTGAAGAAAATGCAGATTTGGAAAATGAAGAAAACATAGATGAAAATGACCTAGGTCCACCAATACTCAGGGAAGAATTTAATAGAGCTATAGATAATATTAAAAATGGCAAAGCTGCAGGAGAAGATAAATTATACATTAAAATGATCAAATATATACACTATCAACCACAATTAGATATTATTTTTGAGTTAATACAGCAAATGTACCTAACAGGAATTGTGCCTACAGAATTTCAAACAAGTAAATTAGTGACCTTACCTAAACAACCTAACACATCAAAATGTGATGAATATAGAACTTTAAGTCTTATTTCTCAAATGTCTAAAATTCTATTAAAAATAATGTAACGACGCATTAGACCTAAAACAGAGGCATATATTGGAGAAGACCAGTATGGATTTAGACAGAGGCATAGGAGAAGCAATATTAGCACTAAGATTAGTAAAAGACAGGAGAATAGACTTAGGTTTAGACATACATGTGGCCTTCATAGATTTAGAAAAAGCATTTGACAAAGAAAATTGGAAAAGAATGATGAAAGTATTAAAATTAGCAGGACTTGATTACAGAGACAGGCGCATTATATTTGAACTGTATAAAAACCAGGAATCATTAATTAAAATAGGTGAAGAGAAAACAAAGGCAAGAATAAGACAAGGAGTCCGTCAAGGATGTCCCTTGTCACCTACTATTTTTGATATATTTATTGAATGTGCAATAGTTAACTTCCTCGAAATGGATATGGGTGGAGTTAAGATTGGAAAGACAGTGTATTTCATACGTTTCGCAGATGACATTGCAGCCGTGGCAGAAGATGCTAAACAACTAGAGCGTTCAGTGTATGAAGTGTTCCATGATTTTGCATAAAAAATTAATACTTCCAAAACAAAAACTTTTTGAAATATTTAGGTAGTACAATAACAAATGACTCAAGATGCTCCAAATACATTATTCAAAGAATAACCATAGCCAAAAAACAATTTAATAACAAAAAGTCACTATTTAAATCAAAAATATCCAAAAAACTAAGAAAACGACTCATAAAAGTATATATTTGGAGCATAGCCCTATATAGCTGCGAATCATAGACAATGAGAAAGAAAGATAGAGTTAGATTAGAAGCGTTTGAGATGTGGTGTGCTGGCGGCGAATGAAGGGCATTAGTTGAACGGAAAAGAAAACGAATGAGGAGGTGCTGGCACTTGTTGGAGAGAAACGAAAACTACTTCAAACTATTAATTCTAGGAGAGGGAAAATGTTAGGACACCTAATTAGACATGATGAATTTTTAAAAGTAACATTGAAGGGGAAAATAGAAGGAAGAAGAGGTAAAGGAAGACCTAGAGATAGTTTTATAAAACAACTAAAGGATTAAATTAATGTTTCAACCTACAAGGATGTTAAGGAGTTGAATTTAGACAGAGAGAGATGGAAGGCATTAGTTGCTCCACAGACAAGAGCTTAGCTCTTTAATAATAATAAGAAGAAGAATTGTTGCGCTACCATATGAGCTCTACATATTTTTGTTTTGAAAGCAAATAAGAGTACCTAGTTGTCAATGATGTTCACAATCTGTTGATTTGATTCGTTCTGCTTCATATTTGTACACATATTTTTGATTAGCAATCTACACACATGTGTACAGCACACATAAACCTCGAGTCAGAAAAGCTCTATAAATTACGTGCGTATGCTGTAAAAATTGCAAATTTTTAGCTTCAAATATACGAAGGTTTATTTTCTACGACAAATTTTCTACACTGAATTCAATCTATGATGCTTTTACTTAAATTTCATAAGAATCATACTTTTGCTCACGAAAGAAACCTGTACTCGTATGTAGTAAAGTTAACAAAATTTTATCCACAGAGAAACAGACAAACAATGTCAGTACCTCGTTAGGCATTTATTGATTGTTGCTGATACAAATCTGGACTAGCTCATCAACAAATAACGAAGTGATACCTTGAACATAAAATACGAGTAGGCATGTTACTACTGGGGCGCGGCAGTGCCTACCAAATTCTACCCGTAGCGTAGCACTGATTTTTTACAAAGTTTTGCAGATTTTTGTTTTGGGCCCCTGAAATTTGGAGTTTAGCCTAAAAACGCATGATAGTACTTACTGGACTGCATACTTCCTGTGACTGAAATGATACTAGTAGGTTGTATAAATCCTTCCATTACCAATCTCTTTCATAATTCTATCTTAGTCTTATTTTTACAGTCTGAAACTGAATTAGGGGCAACATTCAACTCTATAAGTCTTACCACACTTAACATAATGTTCATTCTTGCCATTCTTGGGATTAGCCGAGGCATCCCTCATTTACAATTATGCCTAGATCAAACTACTATTTAGGCTGATATATTACCAGACCACTGTACTCTCTTCTAAAAAAAAACTGCACAATAACTAGCATACGTATCCCTGGAAGTAAATGGGCGACGATAGTGTGATAATAGCACGACTAACTAGATCACTGCACCAAGCAACTCAAACTTGTTACCATCGCCATGCCAACTTGTTGAAATAGGTACTTGTTTGTATACCTCACTCAGACGATATAAAGGAAAGATACAGGCAATAGAAGGGACGAGACAAATGAAATAAAACATGGATCTTGATGGATCCCACTTCTTTTATCTTATTCGGTAGGTATATTTGTTTTTCTCAATCACAAGATATTACGGATTTAGTTCGAGACAAGGGGCTTAGAGCTTAACTCGCATTTAGTGAAGATATAGTAAGTGAGTAAGAAATGATTTGATTGAAAAAAATAATATTCACATCGTTTGCGCTACAAAATAAAATAAGTAAGGTAACAAAAATGTGTTTATTGCCAATAAGGTCTCCAGTTCAACTATATTTATATGCTATAACAGTCAGCCATATTTGTTTATATTTAACCTAGTTACCATTTGTTTATATTTCAGCTAGTGCCAGAGTAATGAATCAATACGAGTATATACCTACCTAGTAGCATTGTGGTTTATCAAATGCATTATAAATGAAATTGACACTTGTTGAGGAAGAGACGAGTTTTTGTAGTGATTCTATTTTTGAAACTTCAGTATTGTGTTTATATAGTATTTTATACAACAGTTGTATAAGAAGAGTCAAAAAATGCGAGTGGCGCAGGTTACGAATGTTACGATGCAAGCCTTAGCGAGCATCTTTTGGTGAAATAACGACATATGTGCTATTATATTAGGAATAAAGTACGTATAGACTTTTCTGTTCAATTCAAATATATCTCTATTATCATAGGATATTTATAATATCTCTTAATAATCGTCACTTTGTTTTGTTTCACAATAATTGTTGACGTCAAAAAGTTATCTATGTTCTTATATTAGTGTTCGGGACCATTTAAAAGACAGGTAACAGTACAGGAGTAGAAAAAAGAATTTACCTATTCCTAAATACAATCGGTTTGAAATCTATAATGAGATTTGCATAATTATCTGACGAGACTTGGCTCACTTTTGTACTTTTATGTATTCTGTGTGTTTGTTCCAAGTTAGTTCCAAATCAGTCAGTTAATTTGCAGGATTCTTCTATTTCTTCGCTGCGCTCTTGTCGGTGGAATGTTTTCCATGTTTTTCTTTGCGGAATTGAGAATCAAATATTAGATTCAAAGATTCAAATGTTTATTCAGTAATAAGACCTTTACAGGCACTTTTACACGTCAATAAGTATGATTTGCGTTACGTGTAAAGTATATAAAATTTAATTTATTTTTAAAGAAAAGCTACCGATACCAGCACTTTGTAACGACAACTGCTGAGAAGAAACTCTGAAAGAAACTAATTTTTACAGTATTGGTCGCCTATTCGCCAAAAGGGCTTTGTCATATTATTATTATTGTCTTTTAATTAATAAATATTTAAAATATAATACAATGTTGACACATTATAACACGTAATGCTAGCAAACAAGTAAACAAACATAAATTATGTAATAAAATATAAATAATACAAAGTGGTCAAAAAAGCGAAGCCGAGCTGACGTCCCTCCCGGCAGCACCCGTTCACGTTTTGACGCAAGGATCAGCCATCGTTAAACTCAACCATATTAGAGGGAATCCTACTCGTATCAACTCCCATGTTCATAAATATAGTAGGTACCTATTCTACCAAATTCAGGAGTGTTAGTTCTTTGGTAAAATTTTAAGGCTATGTAGTCAAGTAGAAATAGAAATAAGTAAGCAAGTATTTGTTTACCTATTCTACGGTAGTATTAGATTTTTAAAATTATGTATGTAGTATTATTGACAGAGTATATTATATCGGTCAAATTATAATTTGGAAAAAATATTTTCTTAATTCGAAGGACATTGTATGATTTTAACGGATCACTTGACAAACATCTCATTTTAATGTTACTTTATAAGTAAATCATTTCACAAAATACAGACTTCGCGAATTTTTAAGTGCTTTGAAAATATTCAACTGTTTAACTATCATTTCAAAAATATTCATTTGACATAGTATTTTGTTTGTTAAATTTGCGATTGCACAAAATGACGCTGCAAGAACATTCTTAGTGGCATTCATGCAACATATTTGCGAAATGAGATATTTGATCATGTTTGTCAAATTATAACTTTTTATAATTGTATTTTTCAAATAGTCATTTGTCATTCGTTTTTTGTCTAATGACTGGATACTCGTACGATTTAGCACCCTTTTTCTTTTTTGCATATTAATTACGTCTACGAGTACCAACCACTGTAAATCTTACAACGGGGTTTTTTTAGATTATCTTTTATCCTACCAAGTTAGTGCTATTCAATTTGTACTTACGATTTTATTATACTCCCAGACACTTACTTAAGTATACTTCTTTACTTTCAATAACAAACCTATAAATCTATCCTCTACATATGATTTTCTTGGAAAGCAATAAGGTCAACCGATATCAGTATCTATTATAAATATATATATCCGTCATCCAATTTTCATAAAGAAGGGGCAAGATGTAAGCCACCACTTGTCCGTGAGTGATTTCATATTATACCTATATACCTAGGTATGTGATTTCATAGATAAATTAGTGCTGAAGTACTCTAAGTTTGTGTAGAAAAGCTCTGTAAAGCTAAACCTATCCTTACCAATGTCTTTCATCAACATTCGAATTTCAGTAAATACACAAAATATTATTTGAAAGATTTTTTCAGTTAATCTGAAGTAAAATATCCTTAGGAAGTTTAAATAACAATGAATACCTACTGAAATGTTATTAAATTCAGTGTTACTTAAATAGGTAATTTAGATTTTATGTCATCATTCGTTACCCGATTTATTAATGTGATAATTTTTCCCGCCGAAATTAATGTCTGGATGATGTAAGCAATCTCCTTAAAAGACTTACTATTGACTCATAAACGTTAGAACCACTGTGAAGATTAAATAAGTCACGAGCTAGGGAAGAAAAGATGTGATAATGCGATTAATAAAGGAATATCTGTCGTAGAATATTGCACTATAACGTCCCCGAAATATTGAGCGAGTCGGTTGGCGAGGGCGCGCGCGGGTGTTGTATCGGCGGAGGCGCGGAGGCGGTGCGCGCACGTGGCCGCGTGCGACTGCCGCGCGGCGCTGCTCGCCGTCGGCCGCGGCCGCCGCCCACCGCGCCGCCCGAGCCGCCCCAGATGAACGACCCGCGGCCCGCGCCCGCCCGACCCACATTGATTCTAGTCTTGTTCGTTAACATGTAGCGCCTCTGCCTCACATCTACGAACAATCACATTACTGAAACTGCTAGTTACCACACGTTGCGAATACCTCCCTTCAAATTCCAGCCATTCTTTGTTATTTAACATTGCTAGCTTTGCATTGCATTAGCTAACAATGACAAGTATCTACTACTATTTTATTTTGATAAAATGTCCTATTCATTGATTAGTATTTATATTTGTTTGCCTTTAGGGAGCTTGAAAACTTATTAGCCATTTTATGCATATGTGCTATCAGAAAAGAGCAAGAACTAAACTACATTTTCATTTTTGGTTTTGTGGAATTTGTTACAATCTTTAATAGGGTCTCGATACCGCGCTTTCGACCCTCGGCTAGTTTAAGATGGGATACTGTCCTTTTCAAATTATCCTCAGGAAAATAAAAGATGTTTATCTGTATCAAGTAGGGAAGTAGGTACTAGTAAGTAGGGAAGTAGTACTGCAAGTTTCTTCAAATACTACGAACGTACCACTACGAGGTGCTACGAACTGAGTACTACAAATGTTAAGTACGAGCCGCTTACGAACTCCAATATAACAAATGCTACGAAAAAGCTGCTACGACGCGCTACGTACAAGCCGCTATGAGGCGCTCTGTAGGTAAAAGCTGCTCCACTCCAAGCCGCTACGAAATATCTTCTATAAACGCCGGAAGCAATATCGAGTTTCTTCGAGATGCTATGTTCTGACTACTACAACGACAAATACTTCTAGCGAGTGCCTACAACTTGCTACTACAAATTCTACAGGCAAGACGCTATAATGCTACAAGTTAACTACAACAAATACTGCGAGTGAGAGTCTACGAGATGGTACGAACTGACTGACTATACATACCATTTACAAATTCTACTAGCATGCGATAATTTACGGGAATTGTTACGAATGACTACAAATGCTACGAACGAGTTGCTACAAGATGCTACGAAGTAACTATGAATTCCAGCAGCGATGTCGTGCGACAAGAGTTATACTACGACCTGACAACTACATAGCTCAGGAGCGCTACAACTTACTTCTACAAAAACTACAGGCAAGATTCTACGAGTAAACTACAAAAAATGCTACGACCGAACCGCTACGTGGGGCTACGAAGTAACTAGTATGAATTTCCAAAGAGATAAAGAGGTATTATGAACAGACATTCTAATAGCAACAAGAAGTAAGAAATGCTATAAGAGCTTCCCACTACGGAATGTTATAACTTAAATACTACAAATTCTACATAGTAACTACTACCTATGATTGCTACAGATCAGACGCCAGGATCCTTACTTGCAAAGCGGCATGCCAGACGCACGTAGCTACGTGTCTTCGTCTCAGTTTCAAGCAAAATTGAGCGTTATGAAATGATGATTAAGTTTAATTTGGTTTGATATAGAAAAAGGGCGATAGGTACTATCGGATAACTATCTGGGGGCACTCCCGTGCCCCCGCCAAGACGAGCCTAGCGGAGCGCAAGGTAACCTACCTTTTCTATGCTAAATAGTTAAAAATTTCAAGATATAATGACACTAGTACAATCTTTTTATTTAGAGTTCTTTTTTCTAAGATTTTATTTATGTCTAAAAACCCCCGATTTCGTCACTGATTCACTCACTATTCATCATCATCAACATTCTTAAGGTACTTCCTGAAGTCCTAGAACGCTGAAATTTGGTATGTAGGCTAATATTACTACAAAGACAACAAAAAAATTAAAAAACTAAACCTAACCTAACCTACCTCCTCGGAATACGAGGTGGAAGTTTGTTTGAGACTATATTTGCACTAACTACATAATCATGCAGTGATAATAACTACTGAAAAGCTAGAACTCAAAAAGTCCATTAAACAACTTACAAAAATAAATGAAACCCCACCAAAATCATTTTCACGTAAAAATATTGCCAAGACGAGTCTACATAGCTTACCCTGTGAAAAAGTCATCAGATCTCGTATAAAGACAAGCTCTAAAGACTACACGCTTTAATCTACAAGCTCTACACTACACCTTAATCAAAATCTATGAAAAAGTGGTCAGACTACTTTACCAGGCCTAACTTCAGATACTCTACTACATTTTAGTCAAAACGTGTGGCTTGGCCGTTTTATTTCACACACGATGAACGAATGCCTATGAAATCTTCGTAACGGTAGCAAAACGGCCAAGCATCACGTTTTGACTTAAATGTAAAGTATGTGAAGTTAGGCCTAGTAAAGTAAGGGCGCATAGATCAAGAATCTTGGCTCTACATGAGATCTGACCACTTTTTCATAGATTATAATTAAGGCGTAGTGTAGAGCTTGTAGATTTAAAGCGTGTAGTCTTTAGAGCTTGGCTTTATACGAGATCTGATACCTTTTTTACAAGGTAAGCTATGTAGACTCGTCTTGGAAACATTTTTACATGAAAATGTTTTTGGTTGGATCGTTTTTTTTTATAAAGTATGACCCTGATAAGCTATTATCATTGGTCTGTCCAATTGTCTAAGTCGTGCGGTTGGTAGAACTTGGAGCTAAATCATTTATCGAGTATACAAGTCGATACACAAACATGATTTAAAATAATCTTGATGTTTTGAATTTAAAGCTTATAAGTGTATTTTGCGATGTAGGGAGTAGAAAGTTTGAATGTTATCTGAAAGGAGAGAAGGTACCTTTACTACTTACTTCTAAACTTAGCTGAATGTAAACCCAAAATTTTATGTTTATTATGTTGTGTAGTCTTTCATGAAATGTGTAGGTACACAAAATTGTTCTTTCTAAACCTGGCTGTTTGAACATTTTGAACCCCCAATATTCTCTTTTTATTTCATTAGGTTAGAGTTCTGGGATAATAAAGTAATGTATACTTATGTATGTGATAGTAATTCGATTAATTAGCTACATGTTTGTGGCCGCACTGCCACTCTTTTGTACCTGTATTTTGTATGTACATATATTCTGTATGAATAAGTTGTAAATATTGTATATTTTCATTAATTGCAACGTACAAGCGGGCATACACTCTTTTACATGTACCTATAAAAACATATTGTCATTTATGAAAGACCGCTGCGCGCATGCGTGGCCATCAACCGTTTTTATGAAGACAGTGTCGCCACGCCTGACGCGCAGCGGCTAGTTGCGTTACTATTTTTTGCTCTCGCTTTTTGTTTTATATTTTCCTGTGATAAAATAAATTTTAATAGGGAGTTGTAAATATTTTTGCAGAGCATCGCTTATCCATAACTCCGATTACATCGTTTACCTTCTGTATATATAACATTTGTTTGTGCTAGTGTGAAGTGTACATAAATAAACTGTAAATAGGGATCTCCTTTTTCTTCCTTCCTATTTACATATCTTACGGCTAGCCATAATATCTGATCCTGCGCTTGGCTTAGTCTTTATCCCAACGCGCTTCACTACATTGAACACGAAGATGAGTGATTCGGAGAGCGGAGATAGCCAAAAAGGCAAAATGGCGCTGGAGACATTTTGAGTCGGCGTAAAGATACCTCCTTTTTACGCCGAAAAACAAGCCCTTTGGTTCGCGCAGCTTGAAGGCCAATTTTAGCTGGCAAATATCACCGCAGATGGAACCAAATTTTTCTATGCTATTGGGCAACTGGCAGCACAGTACGCCGCTGAGGTTGAGGACGTCATCACCTCCCCACCGTTGACCAATAAATATGATAAACTGAAGACCGAGCATCTCAACTCAAGAGGTTGTCGGCATCTCGTGAGAAGAAATTGAAACAGCTTATGGACCATGAGCAGTTAGGAGACCGCAAACCATCAGCATTCCTGCGTTACCTACAGAACTTGGCTGGCCCTGTTGTTCCTGAGGAATTTCTTAAGACAATTTGGACAAGCCTACTGCCATCTGGGACCCAGACAATCATAGCTTCCCAGCAGCGAGCAAGACTGGATGAGCTAGCTAAGTTAGCTGACCGTGTCCATGACGTTGTCTCACCGTGTCAGGTTGCTTCGACCTCGAGAGAAACCCCATCTAGTAGGAGCAGTGAAACAGCGGAAAACCGGATCGCTGAGCTCACTAAACAAGTTGCAGCCCTCACAACGAAAATCAACCAGATGCCGGTAAGAGACAGCCGTCTTCGATCAGTCAATCGCAACCAAAGCCGTTCCCGGTCACGTACGAGATCCCAGTCCAACTACAGGAAGTACCCAAATTGTTGGTATCATGCCAAGTTTGGTGATAAGGCGGATAAATGCATCAAGCCGTGCGACTTTGATTCAGGAAACGCAAAGAGCAATCGGTAATGGCGGTCGACGATTGCGTGAATAGTGGTCGCTTGTTTGTGTCGAACAAAAAGACTAAATTGCAGTTTTTGGTAGACACGGAAAGTGATTTTTGTGTATTTCCCCGTATTTATGGTAAAGAGCGCCGGGCTCATACTGATTATGATTTGTGTGCGGCTAATGGCACGACCATAGCAACTTACGGGCACGTAAACTTGGTATTAAACCTAGACTTGCGTCGTGACTTTGGTCATTTATTGTTGCCGATGTAACAAAGCCGATTCTAGGTGTTGATTTTTGTCGTTTTATAATTTGATGGTAGATTGCAGGAACCAGCGACTAATCGACAATAGCACTAGTCTGTGGACTGTGGCTTCGCTTGCACGACTGTCGGATATCATTTCTTCGGTCAAATCCGTAACTGGTGAGTCCGATTACCTTGACATATTACGACAATTTCCTGACATCACTCGCCCACATGGCACATCGCATATCGCACACCTAAACACAATACAGTACACCACATACGCACTACTCCCGGCCCGCCTGTTAATTGTACACCCCGAAGATTAGCCCCAGACAAATTAAAAATAGCTAAAGAGGAGTTTGCATCTATGCTGCAGAGTGGCATAGCCAGACCCTTTGAGTCTTCCTGAGCCTCTCCTCTTCATCTTGTTCCTAAAAAGATCAGTGGTTGGCGTCCTTGCGGGGACTATAGAATGCTTAATGCGAGGACTGTTCCGGACAGGTATCCCATTCGCCACATCCAGGACTTCTCTCACAGCCTTTCAGGATGCAAGATCTTCACCACTATCGACCTGACGAAGGCATATCATCAAATCCTAGTTAACGCAGCTGATATCCACAAAACAGCATTTCAACTCCGTTCGGATTGTACGAATTTCCGTAAATGACTTTTGGTTTACGTAACGCCGGTCAAACTTTTCAGCGTTTTGTGGATGAGATGGTGCGGGATCTGAATTTCAGTTTTCCCTATCTGGACGATTTCCTGGTCTTCTTCAGGACTCCAGAAGAGCACAAAGAACACCTTCGCACTCTGTTTTCCAGGCTACAGGAGTATGGCATCGTAATTAACTTTTAGAAGTGCGTTTTTGGCGCCTCAGAGGTAGTTTTCTTAGGATATCTCATTTCAGCTGAAGATGTTCGGTTAGATTTATATTGTGAAGAAAGAGATGGCAACGTGAGACCTTACGTCCCGAAGATATATCGTCGGCGGGTATTTGACTGCCTGCATTCCCTTAGTCATCCAGGGGTGAATACTTCCCTAAAATTAGTCACGGATCGGTATGTGTGGCCAGGAATCAGAAAAGCCTGCCGAGAATGGACCAAAAGTTGCCTTGCTTGTCAGCGATCAAAGGTCACTCGACACGTCTCATCTCCATTAGGTTCTTTCCATCTTCCAAGTGCAAGGTTTGCCCACATTCACATAGATCTGATTGGCCCACTTCCTTTATGCCAAGGTTATAGGTACTGCCTCACAGCTATTGACAGATTCACGCGATGGCCTGAAGTAATACCACTTCAAGAAATCACTGCTGAATTCGTAGCTAAAGCCTTACTACATGGTTGAATTTTTAGGTTTGGCTGTCCTATTAGTATTGTCACCGATAGAGGCAGCCAATTTGAGTCTGCCTTATTTAAAAGTCTCTTTCATCTGGTAGATTTTCAACATAAACGTACGACGGCTTACCATCCGACCTGTAATGCCCTTATCGAGAGGTTCCATCGGCAGTTAAAAGCTGCGATTGTCTGTCATTCCAGCTCAAATTGGGTCGATTCACTTCCTCTAGTTTTAGTAGGTATCAGGAGCTCTTTTAAGTAAGACCTTTCATCTTCGTTAGCTGAACTCACCTATGGCGAACCTCTGAGACTCCCTGGAGATTTTTTTCAACCTGGCTAAGAAGATTCCACTGACTCAACTGATTATTTGTCACGTCTTAGGTCGTTTGTAAGTAATATTAGACCTACACCAGCTTCTCGACACGGCAAGCAATCGGTTTTCATCTTCAAGTACCTTGCAACTGCTACACATATATTTCTGCGTGATGACACTGTTCGTGAATCGCCAACTCCTGCATATTCTGGACCTCACGAAGTGTTACAGAGAGGGGACAAGAATTTCAAAATATTAATTCGTGCTAACTCGGTCACGGTATCGATAGACCGCATCAAGCCGGCCTACATACTTCGTGACACAAACACCACACATGCCACCCCATCACATTCTAACACACGTACACACACCCCAGTTACGCCGTCATTACCTCACAATACACTCCCTGAACCCCAAAGAAATTATATCCTACGGACACATTCAGGCCGTGTTGTCCTAGGCACCTATTATCGCTCTTTACGGTCTCTGGAGGGGGGTGATGTGACCGCACTACCACTCTTTTGTACCTTATTTTGTATGTACATATATTCTGTATGAATAAGTTGTAAATATTGTATATTTTCATTAATTGCAACGTACAAGCGGGCATACATTCTTATACATGTATATAAATATATTGTCATTTATGAAAGACCGCTGCGCGCACGCGTGGCCATCAACCGTTTTTATGAAGTCAGTGTCGCCACGCCTGACGCGCAACGTGTACATATACGGCTGGCCATAATATCTGATCCCGCGCTTGGCTTACCCCCAAATTCATAAAAAATTACAAGCGTTTGCTAAACCTATTTTGGTTGAAATATGTTTTGTCTCGTTTTTTCAATGTCAAATATTGAGAAGAGGAAAAGAGACAAAACATGTTTTAGCTAAAATAGGTTTAGCAAACGGTTGTATTTTTTTATGAATAAGAGGTAAGTGTTTATCCGAACGCGCTTCATGTTGTAGGTATTTAACGACGTAAACTACACATTATTTGCGATATTAAAGGAAGTTTCACAATTTAATGTAATATAGGTACCTTTGTCATTTATTATTATGTAAGTAGGTATTATAATAACCTGCCAAGTGCGAGTCGGGCTCGCGCTTAAAGGGTTCCGTACCATTATCTATAAAAATCACGTTTGTTGTATGTCACTTAAATATTTATTTTATTCTGTTTTTAGTATTTGCTGTTGAAACGACAATAGAAAAACATTATATGTAAAAATTTCAACTGTCTATCTATCGCGGTTCATGATCATGAGATACAACCAGGAAGGCTCCCACCAACACTTATAAAACCATTCAGAAACAAGGCAGTTGAGGTGCAGCGGACAGTGGATTATTAGTAATAGGGTCCCAGTTTGAACCTTTGGGTACGGAATACCAAATAGCAAAAAAAATTGTACGCAACTCAAAAAGGAACTTTTAAACATTGACAGTGACAGTTGCCAGAAAGAGTTTCAATTGACGGCATGACAGATGACAATTGTCAAGCTTGACAACAGACAGACTCAGTCTTTCCGCTTTATGGGATTTCGCCCTTTTTAGGGCGAAACTACTATTATAAAGTATGGTTAAGGGCTATTTTTATTTTTAGGGACTTAGGGTAATTTGGGGCAAAATAAAGGGGGCTAAGCTCTAATTTTTAATCCCACAGAAAAAAGGTAAATCATGGTGTGGTTACAAAAGAAAAATACTTTACAATAAATACTTTTTGTAAACTAAGAAAAATCGTGTTCCTACGGAGCTGTTTTAGATTTAAACTGAGATAAAAATTTAAAAGTAACGATAGTAATGAATTTTTATACTTAAATTACGTTCAGGAAATAAATTATAGCAAGTATTGTGATTATTCGTTTAAATTTAATTTATAGTACTGGTAACATTTCAAGGGTATAGAATGAGGGTCGCTTTTTAAAAAAATAATGACTCGATATACATACGTAGGATATTTATTGCCAATTTTTTGTTTTTTTTAATTATTTACTTATTACATTATTTACATGCTCCATGAGTAAATATAAATCGTGGATGTAAAATGCCTCTTTTTGTGGCAATTTTGACATAGAATACTATTTTTGACACGATGAGTCACAAATCGAATGTTTTTTTCCGTAATATTATAAATGCAAAAATGTTGTGAGGATGTATGGATGTTTGTGACTCTTATGCTTCGGCCGCATCTCCGTGTATCGCCCCGAAGCAATGCGCGGCGAAGCTTCGTACGTTTTGCACACTAAAAAGCGATCGCGATAAAGCTGTGGTCATACAAGTGGCTTCGTTATTTTTTACGAACTATCGGGCAACAATTCAAGATGGCGTCATCTACGCGTTTTAAATATGGACGACGAGTCGACGGCTTTCTTTACTTTTACATGTGTGCTAACAATTACATTAATGCATTTATTGCAACCTAAAAATACAAATACAAATGCAAATGCGTTTATTTATCGAACTCCTTAAACTAGTGATGTTTACTGGTGGCCCCACACTAGGCAACAATGCCTGTCCTGTGGAAGCCTTTATTAACATTTCCAAAAACTGATTTTATTATGTAAACTGACTTAAGCCGGCAATAGCTTATTATCAGAAAAAGCTTATAAGTAGTATAGTTTATTCTATTCTATTATACTAGTAAATTTTTAAGTTGGTATTTTATAAAATAAATGTGCATAGTTGTAAGTAAATGATCGGACAGTAACAATTATTATGAAATAGAAAGAAAAACAATTACCAAGTAATGATATTAGAGTGAAATCAAAAGAAAAACAATTATCAAGTGATAATATTAAAATAGTCTAGTCTAATGTACCCTATTAGACTTCAATGCGTAGGAACTTTTCGGTAAAATCATAAGTCCATGGTAACAAAAGTGATTGAATAGAAGATCTTGCTGTTCCAACTGAGGATTCTCTGATATTACACATCCTGCAAATACTATAGATTGTTGAAGGGATCTGGATATACAATCTCTGAATTCCTGACCACTACACGACATGCAGTCTTTGTGGAAGCACGCAAAGCCCTGGGTGTCAAGGGTTGCTGGACTGCTGATGGCAAGATTGTGGTTGTGGGAGTCAACGGCGTGAAGCGTAAAATCTCAACATTGGTGGATCTGCGTGCTATTTTGGCTGAGCTGCCTGTCGAAGTGGGCAAAGGTGTCATCTCTGAGGCTTCAGGTCCAGCGGTTAGGCCTGGCGCTTCTAATTCCAACAAGCACGGCGGCCGGCAGTTGCGGGCCACCAGGACACAAAGGCAGAAATAACGCCGCAACGCTAGGTCTTCGTCAGGTTGTTTTGGGTTGAATTGGGTTTCCATTGGTCTTGGTCTAATCTATGTAGGTATATTTGATTGTATTGTATATTGTGAAGCTTATATGTGGTTATTATACGTATGTGTGACTTTAATGGGTAGATGAATTGTAAACACACTTTTTTTGTTAGAAACAAAGGTAGAATAATTTTATTTCTTTGACGGTTTCGTGTAGATATATAATATTGTTTTGTCACACACAAAGTAAACTTAGAAAGTCTGATTATTTGACATTTGTGCCAAACAAGCATGTAGTTGACATTGACATGATAGTTGCTTGACAGTGCGTTTTGTTTCGTCATAATTTTTCAAAACTAAAATCTGACTTCAACAATACTAAACTACATAACCGTTTTTGATAAAATTTCTAGGTTTGGCATTTGGTAGTTTTAAGTTTTTCGTATATTTTCTCCAAAGTTAAAAATCGAATAAGGCTTGGGGCGCTTGCATGTGGCGACTTCAGCGGTATGCTAGTATTGTGTGATTGTATTATCTTGTTGCTCATATCAATTTCAAATAGGTACACTTCAATCATACACTTGGCGGGCAGCGGGAGTTTGCGATGTGCAGGCCCTAAGATATTGTTTATACAAATCCTTTGTTATACATTTTTCGAATTTTTGGTAATCACATATTTTCATATGAAAAAGTGACTTATCTACCCAAGTGCACAATTTGATCATCCCATTCCATCATTATTATTTGTTTTGTTTCTTGTGCGGTACTTAATTGTGTGTACTTAATTTAATATTTGTATTGCGGCCATTCATTTGTAAACGCCCAGTGACTGGCGAGTGATTGAGGGCTGGACGTGGGTATCTAACCTACCTAAGCTGGTAATACCAACTCGGTTATTTTTATTTATTTTTGGTAAAATATAAGTATATATATTTATATATTCTTTTGTACTATTTATAAGTGTATTTTATGTTGTTTATAGAAGGTACCTGATTATGTCTGATGTGCTTAGTGAGGACTCTGAATATTTTTCGCTTTCTTCCTCGTCTGTAAGCTTACTTAGTGCAAAGAGTGATGATTCCAATGATATCTCATTACACGATCATTTAAATGTTAGTTTTGTTAAGTTAAAATCAAACTTTAATGTGGTGCATATCAATGCACAAAGCGTACCCGCTCATTATACGGACCTTTTAGCTACTTTCTCGTATAGCCATATTCATGCCATACTAATATCTGAAAGCGTTCTTAAGCCTTCCCTGCCTTCTGCACTGTATCCGTTACCAGGATATCGTCTTTTTCGAAATGACCGTGCATATACTGTGACACGTGATGACGGCAGTACTAGAGTAGTTGGTTGGGGTGGGGTTGCCATTTATTTGCGCAGTGACATCCCTGCGCAAGTTCTTTCACAATCTGACACTACTGCCCAAATGCCTGAACATCTCTTTCTAAACGTTAATCTCCACGGTTCGAAAATTCTTCTTGGCGTTTATTACAGCCCTTCTTTACATATTAATTATTTCAATTCGATCGAAACTCTCTTATCTGATTTTCGTCCTCAGTTCGACCATCTTATACTCTTAGGAGACTTCAACACATGTCTTATTAAAAAAGATTCCCGTGCCAATTCGCTTCTTTCTCTCTTCCATTCTCTCGATCTTCACGTTCTACCACTTAATCCTACTCACTTTCCGCATAATGGTCCTCCATCCCTTCTTGATCTTATAATTACTTCTTCTCCAGAGCTTGTTTCTAGGCACGGTCAACTTCATGCTCCTGCATTCTCGGCCCATGATCTCATATTTTCCTCGTTCAAGCTGCGTACTAAAAAGCCCAGACATAAGTTTGTGTTGAGGCGGAATTACAGTGGTATCGACTGGAAATCGTTTGATGGTGATGTTCGAGGTCTGGACTGGAACTCAGTTCGAATGGCAAATGATGTCGACTCTAAAGTGGAAGCGTTTAACTCCCGTTTACTGTCCCTATATGATAAGCATGCCCCAGTCGAGCAGATAAAGGTCAAGCATTTTCCAGCACCCTGGCTGACGCCTGATATAAAAAAACATATGGCGAAAAGGGACAATGCTAAAATAAAACTGCGCAGAAACCCTTCCGATCAAAATCGCGAAAAGTTTATATGTTTACGCAATCTTTGTAATAAGCGTTGTAGGGAAGCAAGGCGTAGATATATTCACCAAAATGTTGTGAATTGCCCTTCTGGTAAGATGTGGACATTCTTGAAGGGATTAGGGGTTGGTAAGCAGTCATCTAATCCTATTCTCGGTATTGATGCGAACACTCTTAATAAACATTTCTGCTCTACTGGCTCCACCCTTCCTGCAAGCGTCAGGAATGCTACGCTTGCGGAGCTTGCTGATAAAACAAAGCCTGATTGCCCAGCATTTGATATACCACCAATGTCAGTTAAGGATGTGCAGGACATTTTTATCAAGTTGAAATCTAATGCGGTTGGTAATGACGGCATTTCCCTTGATATGTTGAGGCCCATTTTACCAGTGTTATCCCCTATGTTGGTTGACATTTTTAACTGTTCGTTGTCCACTGGGGTTTTTCCTTCTGCTTGGAAATTCGCGCACGTGATTCCACTCCCTAAACAACCTAACCCTTCTTTACCTTCCCAATTCCGTCCTATATACATACTCCCTGTCCTTTCGAAAATCCTAGAACACTATGTCCAGCAGCAATTAACGAATTATCTATCTTCGTACAAATTACTAAATGAACTTCAATCGGGGTTTCGTGCCGGACACAGCACTACTACTGCCCTCGTCAAGATTACGGATGACATCAGAATGAACATAGATAATAAGGAGCTCACTATTCTGGTTCTATTAGATTACTCTAATGCATTTAATGCTGTAGATTTTGACATACTACTCGGCGTTCTAAATTCCCTTAACTTCTCTGCATCTTCTCTTACGTGGTTTCACTCTTACCTACATGGGCGTCGACAGTTGGTGAAAATTGATCAGAGTCAATCTGATTGGTGTGACCTAGCTGCCGGTGTTCCCCAAGGTGGAGTACTTTCCCCAATATTATTCTCAATTTTCATTGACGGTGTCACGTCCTCTCTTAAATCTTCTTTTCACTTGTACGCAGATGACCTGCAGATTTATACGGCTGCCCCTCTCGATAATTTCAGTCATGCTGTGAGCACTATCAATTCCGACCTTGCCGCTATTGCGACTTGGTCCCATAACTTCGGGCTTATGGTCAATGCAGATAAATCCCAAGCAATAGTGATTGGTAGTCCACATTTCATAGCAAAGTTTCATTCTGCTGTTGTTCCCAATGTTATACTGAATGGTACTATTATTCCTTTCACCCCAACAGTTAAAAACTTGGGAATAATTCTTGATGAAACGTTGTCTTGGTCTGCTCAAATCAATGAGGTGAGTCGCAAAATGTTTGTGGGTTTGCATTCCTTGAGGCGATTGCAAAATTTTCTCCCGATAAGCACGAAAGTACTGCTGTCACGTTCTTTAATTATTCCTATACTTGATTATGCTGACGTGGCGTATTTAGATCCCACAGAGGAACTTCTTGACAAATTAGAACGCCTCCAAAATATCTGTATTAGGTATATCTTCAACATACGGAAATTCGACCACATCACCGAGTTTCGCAAAAAGCTAGATTGGTTACCTGTTAGGATACGTCGTAATATCCATATTCTTTCCCTCCTTTTCAACGCCCTTTTTAATCCTTCTGCCCCTAATTACCTGCACTGCAAATTTAACTTTCGGAATGTGGATAGTCGTTTGCGCTCAGCCGGCAGCCTTATTTTGGACATTCCACGGTTTTCGTCTCAGTCGTACTCCAAATCTTTCACAGTCTTGGCGGCAAGGCTTTGGAACTCGCTTTCTGCTGAAGTAAAGATGGCACCTTCACTGGATACTTTTAAAATTAGGTTATTAAAGTCCTCTCTGGTTGCGTCACACTTGGACTGAATAGGTACTTATCTGTAAATCTGTTTTATATATTTATTATGTATGTATGTAGGATATGTATATATATATAGTTAGTATATGTGTATATATGTATTGCTATAATTTATGTATGTATGTTTATATATTTATATATTTATTTATGTATGTGCGTAGCGATGTAAGTATGATCTTATCGTTAAATTTGTACGTACTTGCTTCTACCTTTTAATTGAGTAAATATCCTCTCAATCCATCGCAGGTTGACTGGAAGAGATCCCTACATGGGATAAGTCCGCCTTTGTATATTTGCTCTTTCGTATGTTGTCTTTTTAATGTATTTTTTTTGTACAATAAAGTTATTACAAACAAACAAACAAACTATTATAAATAAATGAAGATGCAAACTGAGTGAAGCGGTGAGCAAAGGCAGTGTTGACGCAGTGGATAGAAATTCTAAATACTCTTCTCTTTACTAAACTGGGATATTTTGGAGATTTCAAAACTTGGCGATGAGTGTCTATAGCTATTTTTAAAATATAAAGCTTACGTACACTTAAAACTTTTACCTCGTCATAAAGTGAAACTGTGGGATATAATAATGGCCTATGCATCATTGCTTTTAGGATGGCCCGCTGTGTCCTTTCAATTTTAATCATATAGCAAGTTGATGCGCCACCCCAGATGGAGATACAGTAATTGAGAATAGATTCGCAGAGGGCTTGATACACTGTTATTAATAGATGTATATTGGCAGATTCTCTGAGAAGTTTCATAACGTGTACTAGTTTCCGAAGTCTTTTACAGGTCACTTCAATGTGTGAGGCAAAGGACAGTTTTTCATCTAGAGTAACCCCAAGATAACGTACAGTTGGTGATCTCTCAATATTAGCACAGGTACAGTTTGGATTATAATTTGTTTGTAGACTTTTGCAACTATGTAATCTGACCTGAGGATTGAAAGTAGGCTCTGATGCAGCAGTTTTGTGGAAACATAGCAGTTTGGATTTTTGGGCATTCAGAGTTAAAACGTTATAGTTGAGCCAGTTTGATATAATCAGCATGCCCCTATTCACATTTTGAAAACAGTCTTCCCATTTTTCGCCAGAAAAAATAATAGCTGTATCATCTGCATAGCACACAATAGATGCATGAGGTATTTCAAGCGAAGCTAGGCTATTAATGTAAGCTAAAAACAAAGTGGGCCCCAAGATACTGCCTTGAGGCACACCGAATTTTACTGGTTTTAAGCTACTCACCTCCAAATCTACTTTAATACATTGTTGCCTGTCAGTCAAGTAGCTTCTGAACCAGTTAAGAGCCATACCTCTGATACCTAGTTGCTCCAGCCTACGCATTAATATCGGTATAGACACAGTATCAAAGGCACTTGCAAAATCCAAAAAGAAACCAGCGCAGCGTCGCCCTTCATCTAGATGAGTTACAACAGTGTTTGTAAGAAAGGATACTGCTTGTTCAGTAGATCTGTGTCTTCTAAAACCAAATTGTCTAT
Organism: Acrobasis suavella; assembly: GCA_943193695.1. Classification (NCBI taxonomy): domain Eukaryota; kingdom Metazoa; phylum Arthropoda; class Insecta; order Lepidoptera; family Pyralidae; genus Acrobasis; species Acrobasis suavella. Next base: position 11,932,570 of record OW971929.1, on the reverse strand, counting down.
CAGATAATAAGTTATGTGATTCCAAGAAACTCATTAGTCTAGAATTGACCAGTCGTTCAAGTAGTTTTGAAAAAGATCCTAAAAGAGAAATAGGTCTGTAATTTTTGGGGTCATTCATAGGACCACTTTTATGTATTGGCAATACTGCTGCTGTTTTCCAGTGGTCAGGAAATATTCCTGTTTGAAAGCTTAAATTAAAAATATGCGACAAGGGTACTGCAATGTTCTTTCCAATAATTTTAATGATGCGATTTGAAATTCCGTCAAGACCTGGTGAGCTATCAGTTTTAAGAAGGTTGATTCGTGACTCTACTTCACAGGGATCAGTTGGGCTTAGAAAGAATGATGTAACCGGACCGGAAGAAACATTAATTTTAGATGCCAAGGATTCCTCACTTTCATTGATTTTGTAAAGAATTTGATCTGCCAGAGATTTTCCAATTGAAGTAAAGTAATCATTACAATGATTAAGAGAAGTCACGGGAGAGTCTTTAATTTGAGTGAGTTGGTGTGATGACACTTTTTTCGGTAGGGTGTGAGTGACTTGACGGATACTTTTCCAGAGCTTTTTGGGATTCTTATGATTTTCAGTAAGGATTTTTGCATCATGCTCATTTTTTAGTCTTCTGATTAAGTTCTGGTAAAAATTACGATACCTAATGTACACTTGTCTTTTTACTGTATCATTGGGATTTTTACGTACATCTGCATGTAGCTTATCTTTATGACTAGAACATCTTATCAGACCACGAGTCATCCATGGTTGAATAAGGAATTCAGAATGACTGACTTTAACGGATGTGGAGTTGTTTTTGATAGCTATATCAATTTTTGTTTCTAGTCGTTCCGCTGCTTTAGTAGGACATTGGATTTGTAATATATCCGTCCAGGCAAACTGTCCCAATTCTGTCAAGAGCCCTTCATAATTTATTTTGTTTCGATACCTAGATTTGGGTTTTAAATGTTTGGACAAACTAAGTAAAAATCCGACCATATTAGGATAGTGATCAGTCAGAGAGGTGTGGCATACAACTGAAGTTGCAGTACATCTGGTTGGAATAAAAATATGATCGAGACATGCATCCTTGCGTGTAGGTTTAGTGATTGCTGGAATGTAGCCAAGTTCTGACATAAGGCACAAGTAATCGTGATTTGCACCATCGGAGAGAATTTCAATATTCATGTCACCCGCTATTATAAGGCGGTCTTTATACGCTACATTTGCAAGCTCAGTGCCAAGAGAAATCAAAAAAGGTGTATTATTAGTAAATGACGGAGACCTGTAAATACCCAATATTGAGAATACTCCAGGAATTTCGGCAAGTACGCAGTTTGCATCTACAAGAGGGGTCTCAGAAAAATTTGGAGACCATTTACTTTTTATATAAACTACGACACCACCAGCCTTGTTTATAAATTTATTTGTGTTAGACGAGATATAACCCGGGATATGAGGAATTGTGGAAACATCAGAAATCCAGCACTCAGTCAATACTATGGCATCAAATTTGATGTCAAGTCTAGCCAAAAGGATCATAAAAGCATTGAAGTTATGTTTGACACTTCTTATATTCATGTTCAAAACTTTAAAAGGAAAATTATTAGTTAGCGTATGACACTTCTCAGATATATCAACAGCATGGCAGGGTATGTCAAAAGAATTATCAATATTATCTAGCAAATCTATGGTGGCCATACCTTTACACAAAAAATAAATTTATAATAGGGGAAATTTTGAGTTGCCATGCTGTGTAAGAATATAAAAACGGTTTTGTCGCTAATAGTGCAATAAAATGATGATGAACGTAGACCAGACTCACATACATTGTTTGTCAAGATGTGTGCTAAATACATGTACAATACGCGGGTAAACCAGAAGGTGTAATAAATCTTCTCAAGGAGAGGGCCCAGTAGCAGGTCCGGCCAGACCACAGATGTCATTCTGGGACGTAATGCGCAGCGCTGCACTGCCTTCCTTCTTGCGGACATAGATGCAGCCATTCTTGACCCAGCAAAACTTGAAATCGCATGCCATGGCTCGTTCCCTTGCAATACGAAATAACTGTCGATTCTCCGTGGTCAGCCTTTCGTTTACATAAATTCTCCCATCCCGGCTCCCCTCAATCACATCTCTGCTATTTAGGTTACGTCTCGTCCTAGCTTCTTTCAAAAACTTGTCCCTGATAGATTTCTTCGCGAAACGCACCACAAGAGGACGTGGAGCATTTTTATCTTCGGAACTCCGACGGGGCCCGGCTCTAGATGCGTCGTCTATGTCATTTTGTTCTAAAGAAAGTCCAATCTTGGTTGCAAGAACTAATGCCAAATGTACTGGTTGTTCACCGTTGCTCTCCTGTAGACCTAGGACCTCCACTTCATTTTTTAAACTTTGCTGATTGATAGAAGCCAACCGATATTCCAGGGTTTTAACCATCAATTCCAAGTCTTGATTTCTGTGCTCCAAGATTTCCTGTTTTGAATCTAAGTCTAATTGTTTGAGCTCCAGAATATTTTGTTTGGACTCTATGGCTTCCATTCTTTTCGCATTCTCCAGAAGTGCTAAATTTATTGCATCCAGCCTAGAGTAAATCTATGGCTTGAATTCCTTAAAAAAAGAAACCTAGAAAGAAAAACCTAAAAATTTGAACACCATTTTATCGTTTACTCCGTTTTTACTCATTAACAACCATGGCACCGTCGCACAGCAAGCGTCTGAACAAGTTGGAAACGAATGTCTAAATGAACAACGCTAGTCCGACCACGCGCGCGCTAAAACCCTTTGATGTACCGCCACCCGCGCGATAACGAAGACGAAGTCCGTTTTTCCGTCCGTTTCCGCAGGCAAAGCTGCGAGCGAAAGCTAGTATAAAAAATGTGAAAGTTTGTGAGCATGTATGGATGTTTGTTTGTGGTTCGATTGTATGTCGTTCATATATGTTTTTTATAATGGGCCCGTATTCTAAGAAGCCCTGAAATGTCACACTGACAGTGACATAAAGTTGTTTACCTTTTTTTTATCGGATTAAAAATTAGACTTTACGCAAAGTGATTTTTGTGTAAAAAATTTAAGAATTTAATATTTTTTTTGTTTCCATCTTTTTAAAATTTACGCCCTAAATCAATAAAATTCGGAGACTAATTTGAGGTATTTAGAGCAATTTTCAAAAAAATCTATGTCAAAACTAATACCTGGAAGGCTACTACCAACACTTATAAAACCATTCAGAAATAAGGCAGTTAAGGTGCAGTTATTAAGCAGGTCAAAAGCAGGAAGGCTACCACCAACACTTATAAAACCATTCAGAAACAAGGCAGTTTTTAAGCAGGTCAAAAGCAGGACAACTTTAAATCCTACCATTACGTTCATAATGCTGAACGTTTTTTGAATGGTTATTTCTGAATGGTGAACTGTAGGTCTACCGCGTAACTGTCGTCGATTTCAAGCCGGCGTCGTATTCCGATTCCGATGCCGATGCCGACGATGTCATTTCATTGGTACCGCGCAAAGAGAGCGGCGTCGCCTTGACGACCGTCGATTACTGAATGAATGAAAAAAACACCGTCGGTTTGCGATCCGTTTCACTTATTTTAAGTACAATTTTTTTTATAGTACTTTGTTTTTTAATTTAATAATAATGTTAAAAAACAACAATTATTGGTATAGTTTTAATTAAATAAGCAAAAAAACTTGATTGGAAGGTGGTCCAATTGCGTATATATTATATAATTGTGTTTTATCAAATTATCAACAAATGCGTTCCGTAAAACCGAACGGGGTAAAATTTGACAATTACGAATTCTTTTATAACCTCACTTTGTAAAATTAATATCGTGAAGTGAAGTGAATTAAAAAACAGTAAGTAAATAACTTGCTTTTTTGTTATATTATGATAAAACAAACATTTAGCTAGTTGCACAGACCTCTGGGACTTTATTCCTTTATAATTTGTAGACTTTATTCCTTTATAATTTGTAGACTTTATTTCTTTATAATTTGTAGATGCCTGCTTCAAGAAAAGTAAGCATTCAGCAGGTGGAAATCCTGCTGAATTATTTAGAGGAGCACTCGGCTATGGCGAAGGGGCAAGCCGTTAACAACCCACAGGCCAAGGCGGCAGTTCGGAGCCTGTGGGAAGAGTTAGCGGCCACCCTTAACGCCCAAGGCACGGGTGTGCACAAAAGTGCATCAGAGTGGCGGGACGTAAGTGTATACAAATCTTTCTAAGTTATTTTATGCTTTGTGACAAGGATATTCATTTCCTATATAGATCCATAATGAGTATGTTTTTAAGTGTCTTTTAACCAGTGTTTTGTTTTTCTGTAATGCTTGTTGCACGAAACAATCTTCATTACACATAGACCCATAATGTGTATGTTTTTAAGTGTTGTCTCTTAACCAGTGTTTTGTTTTAATTAACACAATGTTTTTCTGTGATGCTTGTTGCATGAAACTAAATCTTCGGTGCACTCAATATTTTCCCATGTTATTTTCTGCAATTTTTAATTTTACTGCTTTTTTGCATGTTTGATGTGTGGGCTAGTATTGGCGCGATATGAAATATCGCGTCAAAAAGAAGGCTGGCGAGCTGGTGGTGGACAGACGAAGGACGGGAGGTGGCCCCCCTGCTCGAGCCCCTTTGAGCGAGCACGAGCAGCGGGTATATGCCATCATTGGCACCCGGGCAGTGTGTGGGGACGAGCTTGTGCAGATCCCATTTGAGGTGGTTTTGTCTTTTTGCTTATTTCTTATGCCTTGTATTTATAGCAAATTAGTTTGATATATTACCCATGTGGTTCCGGGTCAAAATAGGACCACTCCATCTCTTCCTGTGAATGTTGTCAGAGGCAACCAAAGGAAAATAGCACTTAAAGCTCGTGCTACAATAGCATTCCCAAGAAGGGTTGACGGTTGACGTCAGGCCGGTGGGTATAGCTGAGGATGCAGCCGGGAATGTGTTCAGATGAAGAAGAAGATGTTTGTGATATATGATGGAACACATATCATTTCATAACTAAAGTGAAAGGAGAGTTTGAAATAGCAGTTTTCATTAAAAAAAAATATTTATCAATTACAGCCTGAATTCGTCCCCCGAACGCCTTCGCCTAGTCCCCAGCCGCCTTCGCCTAGTCCCCAGCCACCTTCGCCTAGCCACGAGGTAGATGTGCCACTCTATCACCCCGTGTCGCCCCTTCCCTCTACGAGCCGTGCTCCTCTGGTTCAAGCAGGTAAAAGAACACTTCATTTTTTACATAACTGCAACATTTACTGACTGTGTGTTTAGGGCCTAAATCGTTGCACCGATTTTTAAAAATATCGAGGATTAAATTATAATGCAGAAAAATTTGTACGGGAATTTTATGTCCCTCAATAATTGTTCATTAACATAGACATGTCTAGTTTTAAAATAAACAGCATTATAAAAAAACTCAATAGCATTTATAAATTGATAATTTTATCTAGTGATTTTTTTTTTGTTGTATGTTCTAGGATCTTCATCTGCTGAGGCCGCCTCACCCGCTGCTAAGAAAAGAAAGAGTGGTGCTCCTGGGACAGCAAGTAAGTTTATTTTGATTTGCGTTTACCAACAACATCAATGTTTTTTATCTAGGTGTTATATTTGCATCTAAGTATATTCATCAGTCTGTGATGCCCATAGCATACAGGCTCTGCCTAGTTTAGGACGGATGACTGTGTGTGATTTTTTAAATATAATTTTTTATTGTATGTTTATTATCTTATCAATACTTAAGTCACTTATGTCTTGTTTTAGGTACCGTGGAAATACCGCAGCCTAGGTGGGCATGGGAGGCTGAGCAGGATCGGCGGGCGCTCGATGAGCGCCGTCTGCGGGTGGAGGAACGCCTAGCTGACGCTATAGAGTCCATGGCTGGGTCGATGGCTTCACGACTGGATGTGGACCAACGCCTAGCCGACGCTATGACGTCAATGGCTAGGACGATGGCTTCACGTCTGGAAGTGGAGCAACGCCTAGCCGACTCTATAGCGTCATTGGTTGGGGCATTAGCATCCATTGTCGAAAACAATCTCAACAATGGATGCTAATGCAAATTTTTTTTCCTAATTTATAATTTGTTTGGAATGAGTAACCCCAGCAAAATGTTGCGCCTTAGAGAAATGAGAGTATTACAGATACTTGGTTCATAGTAAGCCTTAATATGTTCAAATATAGCAAAATTCGTTCATGTTGTATTTTCGAAGTTATTCGAAAAAAACTGTTTTTGCTGGAGTAACGTTACCCCAGCAAGATGTTTTTCAAAAAAAGCATTTAGCCTAGAATCAAGTATATGAAAAGACAGCCCTAAATGAGTTGTAAATGTATACCGATAGCAAAATTTGTTCATCTTATACTATTTGAGATATTCAAGGTTTGCTGGGGTAAGGTTTTGCAATTTTCCTTATCTCGAAAACTGTTAGTAGCAGAATTTTGAAAAAAATGCTGTTTATAGGCCTTAGTATGTTCAAATTTGTCTTTTCATATACTTGATTCTAGGCTAAATGCTTTTTTTGAAAAACATCTTGCTGGGGTAACGTTACTCCAGCAAAATCAGTTTTTCTGGAATAACTTCGAAAATACAACATGAACGAATTTTGCTATATTTGAACATATTGAGGCTTACTATGAACCAAGTATCTGTAATACTCTCATTTCTCTAAGGCGCAACATTTTGCTGGGGTTACGCATTCATTTTTTTGTTGACTCGTTTGCAAGCATTACATGTTATAATGTATCAACATTGTATTATTATAAGAATTTATTATTAAAAAAAGATATAATAATATGACAAAGCCCTACTGGCGAGTAGGCGATCAATACTGTGTAAATGATTTTCTTTCGGCGTTTCTTCTCAGCAGTGGTTGTTGCGAATCGCTAGTATCGGTAGCTCACAGAAAAGTAATTTAGATATAAATAAACATTACACATAACGTACACTCAAATTTTTGACGTGTAAAAGTGCCTGCAAAGGCCTTAACTAAATAAATATTTGAATTACTGAATATTTGATTTTGATTCAAGTATAGCATAAGTACCCGACTGCGCCAGGAGGATTTTGTTTTTCGAAAGGGAGAGCTTGAGAGCTGTCGTTAGATGTCCTAACACTGAGAGTGACACTGAGTATATCAAAAATTTAAATATATGTTATAAAAATTAAAAGAATACACTTATCTTTCGGAAACGACTAGTTTTATTTGTTATGGACGTAGTATTTGAATGATTTATAAATAAATAATAAACAGAATATTTAAAACTTGCACTCTAATTTATTTTGTCACAACTTAAGTCATTTATGTACCTACTAACCCCTTGCCTACTAAACTTTATAAAAAATAACAGTCAAAGTCAAAATCATTTATTTATCTTTTATTTATCTTTGGATATCTTTTGATTACATAATAGGTAGTTGTTGACGTCAGATTATTTACTTAGAGCTAAGTTTACACCGCTTCCTAAGCGCAAGTACAGAAGAAGCGGTAACAAACTGTACTGCAGCATTTTCTCCAAAAACGTCAACTTACAATCATAATTATACTGATATTAAAATTAGATATGTGGACTGAGAGAATACCTTGTTGTGTCATAATTATTAATTAGGAATGTCAAATTTGAAAATAATGTCAATTTGTAAAAGTACTTAAATATGTACAGAATGTACTCAATAAATTATGACATTTGTGAGTGTACAATACAAATACAAGCTCAAGCTAGACGGTTTTGTCTGTAAGGTAATCATCGGTTCCGTGATAAGCTTTCTCACAAAGTACTTTCTTTACATAAGCTTTTAATTTTAAAATAACAATCATTAGCCAAATTTATTTTAGCAAAAACAATATTTTGCCCGTATCTTTCTTTACAATATTTGACATACGAGTAGTAAGAATGAGACAAAACATAAACTAAAATTAAGTACATACTTACATGTGTACAACTGTAATAAGCAATTTACAATATAAGCAAGTTAATACATAGAAAAAGAATATTTATACAAAAAAAAATCTCTTCAAAGCCCCATGCAGGTGGTTGTCCACTTCTCTCCTCTGGTATCTTCTTTACTCTGCAATAAAGTGTCTTTTTAACATTTGATTTGAGGAAGACCATTATTTAAATTTACAAATGTTCATTATATTTTACAACATACTTATTAATCTAGATATATACATACCTAGCGTCGTTGGTTGCGCCACAACCGCATGACCACACTTTGCCTGTCAGCACTTAAACGCCCATCATCATCGGCTGGCGCTGGTAAGCGAGGAGGCTGTCGCTTTGCATCGCGACGCATTTCATCGTGGTCAACGTCAAAGTTTGGGTCATTTATTAGATTATGAAGTACAACACATGCGTTCATAATCTGTGCAGCCTTTCTTGGTGTATAGTGCATAGTTCTGTGAGCCAAGAGACAGCGAAACCGGGACTTAAGTACCCCGAAGGTTCGCTCGACCACATTACGCGTCTGCACGTGGACTGCTGTGTAATTGGCTTCTGGAGAATTTGGTAGGGTGCCGAGGATGGGAGTCATCATCCATTGACGTTGGGCATAGCCAGAGTCACCTGAAATGTAATCAAATTTTTGTTATTTTTTTTAAATATTTATCTTTTTTATTTTGTTTTTCATATATAATTAATGTGCACTCATTTTCCAACTCCACTACTTGCATATCTTGCATATCACAATATGTAGAATATTATGTATTACAAATATAATTTACACAATACTAGATAATCAACTTTTATGGACCAAATTGTATTTTATAGATGGACTAGAATGTAAAGTAATTTGACTGTCAATTATTTCCTTGTGACTGCTATTTTAGACAGATTTCTAAGGTATCAAAATATCCAACTTACCCAATAACCAGTAAACCTGCCCTTCATCGTGCAGTCTTCTCATGGCTGTGTTGACAGGAGACATGTTCCATACATGGGAATCATGGCTTGAACCACCAAAAGATGCATCAACATACAAAATCCTGAGATCTGCATCACAAATCTAAAAATATACAAATAGATAGGTAGGTATATTTATAAATCTAAGGGATATCTTACTTACAGATTTTTTATTTGTTTTTGTAAAAACTTACCACAAGACAATTAAGTGAGTGATAGCCCTTTCTGTTGTAGTAGACCTCCTCATCAACCCTTGGCTTGATAATAGCCACATGGGTCCCATCGATGCACCCGATGACCCCAGGGAATCCAAAATTGTTATTGAACCTAAACCGATAAGTTAGTTTATTATTTTTACACAATACATATGAATAAAGTAAACCTAAGTGGAAAATAAATTATATTATTATATTAAAGGAAAAGGTAAACATTGTGTCGTACTGCGAAGTTAAACAACTGGCAGGTGAGACCGTGAGAGACAATATAGATAGATATATTAATATTGTATGTCTATAAGTAGGATTACTGGTGGCTGTGACTTTTGGTTAGCATGCATTTATTATTATTAGGTTCAAGTGCAAAATTTGCAATTACATACCTCCTAGCTACCGAGTCTCGTTCTGTTTGAGTATGCGGAAATTTTATATACTTTCTAAGTATTTCAGGCCTGTTAAGAGCCTCTGTGACCTCTTGTAAGCATTCTGATGTTGATTGCTGGCTGAGGTGAAGAACGTCGTTACCTCCTACACTTCCTTGGTAACTACCAGTAGCGTAAAAGTTCAATGCCGCTAACACCTAAAACAAGTAAAATATTTTAACACTTCAAGCATTTGTCCATAGGTTACCTAAGTTTGACAAATGAAGTACATACCTTAATTTCGGGTTTTATTCCACTGCTCCTTTCATTTGTGGGCAAAAACGGAATGATGTCCCCGCATAGCCTGACAAATGTAGCTTTGTTCACGCGAAATCGTCCTTGAAATTCCGTGTCAGGCAGCAGCAAAGGCTGCGCCACTGCGCGCTGTTGGCGTCTCCGCTCAATGTTCACTTTCTTCAGCCGCTGCTCCTCCGCTGCAGTCATGAGCGCCATCCAAGCCATGGTTTCCCGCCTTTGTCTCAAACAAACAAAAACGACACAAAATTTGTTAAATACGACTACACAACAATAATGAAAAGCCTGAAGCTTTCGTAATACAGCAATTTAATTCAAAAAAGCAAGTTATATGGAAAAATATTTCTTATCGACGGTTGAATGCGGTATCCCAAGAGTCGCCGTATTCAATTTGAAGTGTCGGTATCGGCTTCAAGCCGACGCGTCGGTGTCAAAACTTTGCGCGGTAGCTTTTATCTGTCAAAGTCGCTGAAACCATTCGTTCAATTGGCGTCGTCATCGACTTCAAAATCGACGCATCGATATCAGGGAATGCGCGGTACGAAATCACCGTCGGCTGTCAAATTGAAGTCGATGCCGACGGTAATTTGAAATCGACGCCAGTTGCGCGGTAGACCCCCTGTTTGTTGTCTCTGGCTTCTTTTGGTGATGAGACTGCGAAGACGTTCAAATCCTTGTCAAAAAATTATTATTTTAACTGGTTTTTTTATTTACGTTAAACAAAATTATTTCTATCATTTTTATTTAAATATCTAAAAGTTAGTGTTATTTAATTTGTTTTCATTTGATTATGTACATAATTTTAATTTGATATTGACCATTAAAGATGGCTAAAATTTTAATGAGTGCGAAAAAAATTGTGAATGAAAGTTTTGAACGGATGTCTGCGTCTGGTTTTCGAAATTATAAATAAATCGTAAATTCGTGACAACATAAATGTTTTATGTTTTTAATGCTGGAAGCTGAGCAACCACCTGACAAAATATATCCATCACTTCATATTATAGTGCTTTTTCGAATTGCCGTGATAAATAGTTATTATACGATGGTAACGACTAGTGTTTGGAAGTTAATTTTATTGTGGGCTTCATCGTACAAAAGCACAGTCTTGTCATAAATATATTTTATCAATAACCATGTCGTAAGTAACATTTTAACTACATACCTATTCAAAGTTTATATTTAGATAATTATGTGTTCAAACTTGCAGCTTTTTCGCTAAGAGTAAATAACATAAACATATACAGACAAAGTAAGTTCGAGACTAACTCAACGAGATAAAGGGTAGGTTTTAGTAAGTACGCAGTGATTGTAGTGCACAAAGAATTTTATTACAAAGTATGGGTATGTATTTGATATTCGTAGATTGCGACATGAATCTAAACAATTTTTTTTTTTAGGTATTCTGGTGAAAAAGCGAACCAGCCTAGCAACAGATCTAGCCTTGTAAAATGCTTGGAATTCAACATTCTGCCATTTCACTGGTTCAATCACAGGTTCCAAAGGAGGCTGTAATCCTCTGGCTCTCTCAGTCTTGTTTGTATTTAATAATAGGCTCCAGTGAATCCTGTCTTGTATTTTTTAATTTATGTCATCATGGTACTTCTCAGAGAGTAACCAAAGAATCCTGTAAGACAAAACGTATAAATGTATGTAGTTGTAATTTTAATAAATAACTTATACATAAGAATGTGTTGTTATTTGTTTTCGTGTGTGAATAAATTTTTACAAGGATTAGCATTGTTATTACTTACAAAAAAATATGTTACGTAAGTTGGAATAACTTACTATTTTTCACATAAGTTGTACTAAAATAATGAAGTAATATATCTTACTTTGTTTTTGAAATCCAAATTTCCAATAAAAGGTATTAAGTAGGATTAATTAAGGTCCCATGGTAGCGTTACTTCAATTATCTACTGTTTTGTAAAAATCTAAAGTAAAGAAAAAACATATTCACATTCACAAGAAAACCAACTAAAATTAAGTTACTGGAAAGTAACTTTTTAAGGATCGCTTTATTTGACACTTGAGACGCGCAATAATCGTTTTCGTGCTGTCAAATAGACGTGATGGTAGGAATAGTCCATACAAAAAAAGGCGAATGGTTTTGTGACGTCAACCAAAACAATCCTGTTTAAGGCCTGCTATAAAGGTGTCATGGTTGCATTAAACAATACAGTTCAGTTTAAGTGCTGCTATAAGAGATAACGGTAGGATTCCTGAATCCTGATAGTAGTGTGGTAGAAACACTGGGACAGACCTCCGTCGTCGACTCTCGACTCGAGCAATGATGTCAGACGTACCAACTTCTTGGTATACATACTAGTTTTTAGTGTCACATACCATGTACCAAGGCTACTCAGTCCTTGTATGAAAAAATACCAAGATTGGCCGTTGACCGACAAAAATACACTGACAATATAGAATAATCGGAGATTCATGTAAAAAAAAATTCCAATGAATTGTACGTGCTTATAAATGATTAACATTCTTCAATTGATGAAAGAATATTATATCCGAAATGCAATATAATATCCAAAAAAAAATGTTAAAAGTGATATTTCTTCCGTGTGTTCGATAATTACTGCCCTCTATTAACGGTCTACGAAATTGAAATGTACATTTTTTTTACTGGGATGCGATTTCCCACACAGTTTGTCTCCCAGAATTGGCAGCGCCAGAGCGGAGCACAGGCGTACTAGTTTCCCGTCTCGAATACCAGCTTTCAGCCAGCTCGGCACAAGGATTTCTAGGTGGCCATCTAACATCCCTGGACTCGAGTCGAGGTCGAGTCTGTGGTCTGTCTATTTATTTGTTTGTGTTGTGCCTACCATTTGTTGTTTACAATTACATTAAAATAAGTAGATAATTTGATATTTTTATTATAAGCATGCTTGTTTATTTAACGATAAAATAGGAGCAACTTACATGTCTCTTAATTTCGTAAAGTGGATTTAGTCATATAACCTCTAAAACATGGACGACATGATATTTATGAAGCCTGTTCTGCCCCAAGTATTTCAAGCTATTCAACATGTTGACATTGAAGCACTAATGAAATTTACGCAAGAGGAGATTAGACCAATAATACCATGCTTGGTACGCATGGCTCTTATATCTCCATTAGATATCACCAGATATTGTGCAGAAGCCAAGAAAGACATACTAACTCTACTCTCTGGAATAGATTTAGTGAATTTTATTGTTTCGCTGTTATCAATAGAATTCCATACTTTAGAAGTTGACCTAAAGAAGGAACAGCAAATGAGGTTTGTATAAGTTTGCTTAAAAACAAGTAATTTATATAATAAATTATTATGGTTCCAAATAAAAAGTACTAGGTTAATTAATGATATAATAAAATTAATGATATAGGTAGTAAAATAATATCCAAATTCACACTATAATAGAGACTAGACTTACATTGATAGAATTTTTATGTAATATTTTAGTGATGTATATGATAAGTAATTTTTTATAAATACTTAGTAGCTATCTTAGCAAACTTTCCCACTGTTTATATCTTCTCCGTACTTCCACAAGTAGTTTAAAATCAAGCCAAATCGGTCCAGCCTTTCTCGAGTTTTAGCAAGACTAACAAACAGCAATTCATTTTTATCATATAGAAGATCACAGAAAAAAAAGACATCAAACTTTAAAGTCCTTTTTGCAACCAACCAAAGCATGATATGCAAGTTGAGACCTACCTATCTTCTTTGACTTGATTTTATGCTGAAAACAACCAAATTATCCAACCTTTTTGCACTTATTTTATTTATTAAATTTGTTTAATTAATTTAATTAACATATTCTAGACAAAAAAATGGATCTCAATGTGCAGAATCATTTCTAATACAAAAGGTGGTTAATGGAATCGCAAATGACTTCGAACATTCTGACTCTGCCCGTCGTGTGCGTCTTGTGTTGTCAGAAATATTGCAGATGCAAGCCCAGATATCTGAATACAATCAAAATAAAAACAGTAATGTGGAATGTATCATCAAGCCTTCAGAGCTGTTTGACAATGAGGTTTACTTGGAGGAGATCACTGATGTAATATGTATAAGCTTGGCAGAATTACCTAATTTGCTTAACATATGTGATGTGGTTGAAGTTCTTCTACATGTTAACAAAGGACCTATCATAATATCCTGGGTTGTTGCAAATATGCCAGATACACTTCAAGAAGGTAGGCAAAATTTCATTAATTTCAAAGCTTTTTCAGTACCTCACATAACAATTATTTTATTAAAATTTATATTTTTTGCAGTTGCAGAGTCATTGGTATTAAATGCAGAGAGAGGTGAAGAAGGAGGAATCAGGGCTAAAACTCTCTCTGCTCTCTGCAATGCTTGCCCTTACATAGCTGCTGCTGTAAGATCTAAAGCAGCATCAGCGGCCCGTCTGCCATCGCTGATTGTCAGTCTCACATTAACGCACCATGAAGATGATCTGGTAATCTTAAAATCTTTCTCAGAAACATTAAGAGTTAGACTTCAATTTATTGGTGGTTAGGACCACAGACAATTTAATAGGCACTATCTCTTGTACAGAGCATTTCATTATTTTCAGGTATCCTTTACGTCTGGATTATTATTAGGTTCTGATCAAACTACTAGAGCATGGTTTGCCACATTTTTACGCAATTCACATAAGAGAGGCAAAGGTGATGGACATGCTGCTTTAACAAAACTTCGTCAAGACTTATTGAACAGACTAAAGGATGCAACTGCTGGAGTCAATGCGTCCGCATTGTTAAGGTTGTACTGTGCTCTTCGAGGGATAGCCGGCATCAAGTTCCAGGATGATGAAGTAGCTGGCCTGCTTAGACTGGTAACCCAAAAGCCACCACCAACTCCAGCTAGTGTTAGATTCGTTTCCTTGAGCCTGTGTATGATACTGGCTTGTCCATCATTAATGGGTTTGTATGATGTATTCATTACTTACTGTAACTTAAGGATGTAAAACAAAAAAAAGGGGTCGTTGCAGAAATGTATGGTAGCTGGGCCAGGTCATGGTACACCCACCTAAAATTTGTAGTTATTTATGGTAAGCAATATTTTATCGATATTTTCCAAAAAAAATCATTCAATTTTTAATGCAGTTTTAGTTTGAAATGCCTTATAATTGAAGTTATAATCGTCGTATCTCGTCAAAGTGACTTTGGCGTTTGATTAGCATATACATATGAATGAAATTTTCACAAATTTGACAGATTATATCCTGTGGTGCGATTTTCAAACGCGGAGTCACTAAACGCACGGTTTTTTGTATGGAAAAACCATTCGTTTAGGTGACTCCGCGATTGAAAAATGGCACTTCTGCAAGAATGATCGTCCGCCGGTCGATCGATGACGTTATGGTTTTTGTCAATCGTTGTTTGACTTTGACAGTTACTAAATGTGACATTACACATTGACGTTCAGTGGTGCCATTTTTGAAACGCGGAATCACTAAAAGAACGGTTTTTTGTATGGAAAAACCATTTGCTTAGGTTTCAAAAATGGCACTTCAAAAAGTGCTAAAAATGGTGCCACAAGTTTTGAATGCACCGAAATGTAGCCGCCATGACAATGTCGCCATTATATAATATTATACTCGATATTTTGAAGTTAAAGTTAATAATGCTTGGGCCGGACCTGCGCCTATTACACGATACACGTATTCGGGTATCGTCCCGAATATTCGGACTTCGTGTTAGTTAACGCGCGGGTGGCGATACATCAAAGGATTTATGCACGCTAACAATTCGCTCTGCGTGGTCGCACTTGCGTTGTTCATTTTGACGTTTGTTTTCAACTTGTTCGGACGCGTGATGTGCGACGGTGCCATGGTTGTTAATGCGTAAAAATGGAGTGGAACGATAAAATAGTGCTAACATTTTTAGCTTTTTCTTTCTAGGTTTCTTTTAGGTTTCAATAAATGCAATGTAATTGTTAGCACACATGTTAAAGAAAAGAAAGTCGTCGTCCATATTTAAAACACGTAGATGACGCCATCAGTGTTGCCAGATGCCTTGAACGTTTTATCTGTAGTAAAAACTGCTTAAATCTGTATGCTATTTTAACTTAAAATCTGTATCATCAAATAAACCAAAATAGAATATAAATCATCATCATTGCTTCTTTTCCAAAGCGAGGGATAACTTATAACGTGATAAGGTTTCGTATAATAAATAATAATTTTTTACGTATTTTACGTGCACGCACGACGTGACGAATGCAAAAGGGAAGTACCGTGGAGAGCACTAAAAAATCTTTGAGGGATTTCCCGAGCAGAGCGAGTTAAACTTCTAATGCTGCCATACGAAAAATGAACGTTGCTTGTGAAAAAAACTACCATAAAGAATAGAGTCACACACAATAGCGGCACCGCTTTCCGTCACAGGTGTGAGCGGGATAGACTTGTATACGTGCATAAGTCTGTCCCTCAAGCAAGTTGAAACCAAAGCATAACGCGGTTTTAAGTTGAATATAGTAATTTATACCGGCAATAGGCAACCTCTGCGAGGCAAGTATGATTAGGGCGACAAATTTTATCCTTCAAATTTGTGCATTTCGCGTAATTTACCGCACCAAACATAGACAAAATTATTAAAAAATAACTTTCATTCATAAAACGTATTTTATCTCATGCCTAACTCCCGTGCGAGCATGGTTTTGACAGGTCAAAGTAGACATATCGACGGTTGGCAACGTGAAATCGTGTAAATTTGTCGCCGATTTGCTAGACCCACATAAGGTTCAATTAAACCATTTTTAATCGTATTTTAAACAGTTATTCCATTGAACTAATATTAAAGGTATATTTACATATTTAAATGTAGGCAGACAAATTATTATATTTTCTTAGCAGACATTAGAAACACTGTTTAAAACCTGCCTGCGTGTGACGACTCATTTTACTACGTGTCCATTCATGAATTTTATCTTGCCGTTACAGAGGGAAGATACGTAAAGACCTCTCAGATAAAACATCATACTTAGGCCGCTGGTGTTGTGTGTCCATGGGCAGCGATGACCTCTTACCATCAGGAGGCTCGCTTGCTCATTTGCCGACTATTAATAAAAAAAAGGCAATGGAGAGAAATCTGTATAATCTAATCCAGTAAAAATCTGTATAATCCAGTGCTAATCTGTATCACACATCGAAAATCTGTATAAATACGGAAAAATCTGTATATATGGCAACACTGGACGCCATCTTGGATTACTGCCAGATAGTTCGTGAAAAATAACGAAGCCACTAGTGTGACTAGCGCTTTATCGCGATAACTTTTTAGTGTACAAAACGTACGAAGATTCGCCGCGAATTGCTTCGGGACGATAGGCACAAGTGCGGCCGAAGCAGATTACAATGAATTAAAATAAAATGTTAGCCTCATTCTTCTTCTTTAGGTGCCGCTTCATTCCTGAAGATTGGCAGTCAGCTCTTTGAATCTTGATTTGTCCATGGCAAGCCTGAACAGTTGTTCTACCGTTTTGATACCAGTCCATTGTCGGATGGTCCTCAGCAATGACATTTTACGACGTCCCACCTTGCGCTTTCCGGCAATTTTACCCATCATTATGGTCTGGAATAGATGATATTGTGGGTTTCTCAACACGTGACCAAGATATGTGATTTTTCTTATTTTAATGGTTCGAACAAGCTCTACTGTTTTGCCCATGCGCTCCAAAACTTCAACATTAGTAATGTGATCCGTCCAGCTTATGCGCAGCATTCTACGGTAAGACCACATCTCAAACGCTTCCAAATTCTTTCGGAGGTCTCCTTTTAAGGTCAACGCTTCGCAACCATACAACACAAGAGGCCAAACATAGCATTGAAGCAACCTTGTTCGCAGTTTGATGGAGAGATCTCGACTACACAACACTTTCCTCATCTTTTCAAAGGCTGCTCGTGCTATTTCTATACGGGTCCGAATCTCTAATTCACTTTCTCATGACTGGGTTAGCCAAGACCCAAGATATTTATATTTGTCGACTCTCTCCAGACGATGGTTCTCTACAGAAGTAGACACATCTTTTATTTCTTAAGAGATTACCATGAACTTTGTTTTCTTCACGTTCAAATTTAGTCCTGCATCCCTACTGCACACCGCAACCCTGTGAACTAATTTCTGCAGATCCTCCTCGCTATCGGCAATGAGCACTGTGTCATCTGCGTAGCGCAGGTTTTTGATTACTTTGCCGTTTATGATCATACCGGCATCTACGTCTTGTAGTGCATTTTTAATAATAGCTTCAGAGTATACGTTAAACAGCAGGGGGGACAATATGCAGCCCTGTCTGACACCTCTCTCTATAACAACGGGTTCTGTTACCTGTCTGTCTACTCTACGGTTGCTGTTTGGTTCCAGTACAGATTTTTAATTATGCGGATATCTTTGCCATCTAGACCTATTTGTTGTAGTTCTTGTAGAAGTATCTCGTGTTGAACACGGTCGAACGCTTTTTCATAGTCTATAAAGCAGATGTAGACGTCACGTTGCATTTCTCTGCATTTCTGTACTAGAACATTTAATGCAAATTGCGCCTCTCTGGTTCCCATCCCCGACCTAAATCCAAACTGGTTTTCGCCTAATCACATTTTTGTCTTATACGGTTGTGTATTACAGATAAAAACAACTTTAGAATGTGGCTCATGAGGCTTATAGTTCGGAAATCAGAACATTTTCTGGCATTTGGTGTCTTGGGAAGAGTAACAAAGACAGAATTCAACCATTCTATTCGGATGTCTCCAGTATTGTAGATGGTATTAAACATATAAAGAAGAGCATCAGTGTTTTCTGGTTCTAACAGTTTAAGTACGTCAATATGGATGTCATCAGGTCCAGGCGCCTTTCCTGTTTTCGCTTTTTGTAGCGCATAAATGACCTCCGATTTAAGTATTTGAGGGCCATTATCGTCTGACGAACTTATTTGACTGTTTTCTAGCTGTACAGGTGTTCGTGTACAATCTGAGAATAATTTTCTGATGTAATCCTCCCACAGTTTTTTCTTAGCGTCAGAGTCCAGCACCATTCTATTGTCGGCATCTGTCAAAAACGTAGGACGTTGTTTCTTGTGGATAGCTGCCATGCACTTAATTTCTTTATGAAGATTAAAAGAGTCGTGTTTCGCCATCAATGATTCTACGTAAGTGCACCGTTTTTCATACCATTCCGCTTTTAATTTACGATATTCGCGATTCTTTGTCGTAGTTCGGCGTACTTAGTCTGAGACGTGCTTTTGTACTGCCTACATTCCTCAATTAAGCTCATAATTTCATCAGTCATCCACACCTCCTTTTTGATTATTTTGCTGTTAATGACAGTGTTGTTAACAGTAGTCATAGTGGTCATCAGTTCATCCAAGGTGTTTTTGACTTCTATTTTTTTGTGTTTGATTGCCCAATCGTTCACGTAACGGTGAACGCGAGCCCTAACCTCAGGCTGTTTAAGTTTTTGGATATCAACACCAACACTTCTCTTCGCCTTTTTTGTGTGTTTGAGACTGCATGAGAATCTTGCAACAACAGGGTTATGGTCCGAACCTATGTCAGTGCCAGGGTATGTTTTGGCACTTTTTATACTGTTCTTGTATCTGTTGTTTATAAGGATATAGTCTATTTGGTTGCGAACCACATTATCAGGTTTGTGAGCAGGAGATGTCCATGTGTAAAGTCTTCGTGGATGTAATTTGAAGAGCGTATTTGTGACCACCAAATTATTTTCCTGGCAAAATTGGACAGGAAGGTCTCCTCTGTTATTCCTATTGCCCAATCCATATGCGCCGACAACACCTGCAACCTCTTCTTTACCCACTTTAGCGTTGAAGTCTCCAAGGATTATGCTGAATCAGCATAATCCTTAAGCATAAAAAAAAGAAGAGATCAGCATTGCTGATCTCTTCTTTTTTGGTGTTTTTGGATAAGTCGTTAAGAGATGTATAAAACGCTTTAATTTCCTCGTCGCTTTTGTCTTTAGTTGGTGCGTACTCTTGCATAACATTGATTTTGACTGGTTTTGTGTCAAGTTGCAACATCATAGCTCGGTTAGATAGTGGAATGAAATTGGAAACGGCACTCTCTATTCGTTTACTAACAAGCATGCCCACTCCATATGTGTCGCTTGATGCATCTTCCCCCGAGTAGTATAGAGTTTTATCCTTGATGTTAAGTTTGCCGCTTCCTGTTAATTTTATTTCACTCACACCCAATATGTCAATATTAAGGCGGACCATCTCCATACTACGTTGAACTGCTTCGCCAAATCTTGAAAACTTTTCACGTTCCACGTCGCAATTTTCACTCCTTTGTTGCTTTTCCTCCCAGGGATTCTTAGCACCACTGTACCATCTAAGGAACGCTGGGAACTCGGGGCCATACTTTTTGGACTTTCTGTCATGATGCGGTCAGAGCTGACCAAACTAGGGATGATAATCAGTGGTAGTTTCCCGTTGCTTTCCACTGTCAGTACTTATTGATGATATTTAAGTTTCAAGGCCACTGATGCCTATTCCACCAGTTGCCCGGCAGTAATGGGTATACCGCCATTGACTCGGTCGCCAGAGCCTCGTTTGTTATCTAGCAGGGAGCACCACGGTATCTTATACCGCCGCCATATGGCGCGTGCAGGTGAGATTGACAATAAGGCCGGATAGATGTAGTTCCGGTCTCCCCTTACCCCCTCACAGCCTCATTACATTCCTACTATTTTAAAGTATTTTTTACGCTAGTGTACAATGACCTGGCCCATTATGGAACAACCCCTTTCGTACATTGTCACGCCATTTCCTATTTGTATAGATCACCGCTGTGTGAGCGGGACAGCAATATAATAAGGCGCATGCGATAGAGATCGCGCAAAACAGTTCCAGTTGACATGGGCCAATTTGCGGAAAAAGAGAAAGATTGAGATACATCCTTATTTTAGTAATATGTCCATGGTGCCATAACTATTACTTTTCAAAAATTACAAGTACCTATTATTGACAAACTTTCAGTAGTTTCCTAATATTATTAATTATAAATATATATAATGTTTTCCAGCTGCCCCAGAACATGAAAAGAAAGCCATTGAATGGGTTCAGTGGTTGGTAAAAGAAGAAGCATACTTTGAAAGGTAAATATTTTTAGACACCAATGTATTTATGCTGAAAAAATGAGTACAGAGAAAGCAAATTTTCGAAATGGTCTGATTTTTTTATAATTTATATAAGATTCACATTTTTTGACAAGGACAAAATATGTATGTGTTCATTGCTGAGGTTTGTTCATCAACTCTCAATTTTTATTATTGCAGCAATTCAGGCGTGACAGCGTCGTTTGGTGAAATGTTGCTTTTAATAGCAATCCACTTCCATTCTGGGCAACTTGCTGCTGTGGGAGAGCTGGTGTGCGCCACTTTGGGCATGCGGGTGCCGGTGCGCCCAAACGGCCTGGCGCGCATCAAACAAGCATTCACTCAAGAAATATTTACAGAACAAGTAAGGCTTTTAGTATTAAGCTGTTTATGTTAAGTATTTTATGTTAATAGGTTTGGTTTGGTACCTAGACCAAAATATTAATTATATAAAATATTTCAGGTGGTAACAGCACATGCAGTCAAGGTCCCCGTCACTGTAAACCTCAACAGCAATATACCAGGTTATTTGCCTGTGCATTGCATTCATCAACTCCTGAAGTCAAGGGCCTTTTCCAAACACAAAGTCCCAATCAAAAACTGGATTTACAAACAAATCTGCAACTGTACCGCTCCATTACACCCAGTCATGCCAGCTCTTGTCGAAGTATATGTTAACTCTATCCTGGTCATCAACAATAAGGGTACCCATGAATATGTTAATAAACCAATAACTGAAGAGGAAATCAGAAAAGTTTTCAGAAATTCTATTTTTGGAGCAAACTTTGATGTACAAAAAAAAACTTTTCCTCCTATGGAAATAGATAATGGAGATTCTCCAATTGAAATTAATTTAGAGAAGCCAACATTGGCAGCTCAGTTATTGCTAATCTATTATCTTTTACTGTATGAAGATGTAAGACTGTCTAATACAGCTACCTTGATTTCAAATGGGAGAAAAGTGAAGAGCTATTCTGCAGCCTTTTTGTCTGAACTACCAATAAAATACTTACTTCACCAAGCCCAAAAAGATCAGATGAGTTACGGAGGACTATTCAGTCCTCTTCTTCGTTTGTTGGCCACTCATTTTCCTCAGCTGTCACTTGTTGATGACTGGATGGATGATCAAATCTTCGGAGATTCATGTCGGCACCAGAACGATATCAACTTAACAGAAGCTGCAATTCATGAAGCATTTCGAAGCATTGAAGAAAATCCTTACAAAACAGGCAAAGTTCTTAAAGCCATGCTCAATAAGAACCCAACTGACATTTGGCCTTTTGCCGAAATTTTCGTCAAATGTTTTAAGAGTGTTCTCGCAGATCAGGTTCCCAGACATATTCAAGAACTGTATCGTGAAGTGTGGTTGAGACTTAACACAGTACTTCCTCGTTGTCTGTGGATTATGTCCATCAATGCTTTATTGGATATTAATGGAAATGGTAAAAATGTAACTATTACACAAGAAAATGTCCTCGTAGATCCATTACAAGTTTTAAGATGCGATATTAGAGTATTTAGGTGTGGTCCAATTTTAAAAATAATATTGAGAATTCTAGAAGCAAGCCTAGCTGCATCAAGAAGTCAACTGAGCAGGCATTTGCTAGACAAACCTCTTCTAGAGAAAAGTGGTCAGTTAACATCAGACTCAGAAAGAGAAGAACTGAAGAATGCATTAGTGGCTGCTCAAGAAAGCGCTGCTCTTCAAATTTTGCTTGAAGCATGCTTAGAAACTTCAGAAGATGAATCCAAACCAGAATTAATGTGGTCTTTGAGAGAAGTCAGAAGTATAATTTGCTCATTCCTTCATCAGATATTTATATCTGAACCATCACTGGCGAAACTGGTACATTTTCAGGGATATCCTCGTGAGCTTTTGCCAGTGACTGTTCAAGGTATTCCGTCAATGCATATTTGCTTGGACTTCATACCAGAACTGCTGAGCCAGGCGTCACTAGAAAAGCAAATATTCGCAGTCGATTTGGTTTCTCATTTATCAATACAGTATGCATTACCGAAAGCAATGTCGATTGCCAGATTATGCGTCAATACTCTTTCCACGCTTTTATCTGTACTGCCAAGTGATTTACGCTTGGACCTATTTCAACCAATTTTAAAGTCTTTAGTAAGAATTTGTATAGCATTTCCATCTTTATTAGAAGACATAACTTCTTTACTTCTTCAACTAGGGAGAATCTGCGAGTCTCAAGCTTCTCTTGGCCACTGCTGGAACGACTCGCACATCATGGGCGATGGTGCTTACGTAGCGTCAGAAGTACAGCCGGAGACAAAGGTCTTAGTAGCGGAAGTTTTGTGTAGAGATATTAAAGTCACTATGTCGGAAATTGTGCATAAAGCTCTTTTGAACGACAAGCTTTTCTAAATTATTTTTAAGTATTGTATTTTGTATTAATATAAGAACTCGTACTCGTATTCAAATACAGATATTCTACATTGTTTTTCTACATTGACACATATTTTTTTTTATTTCATTCAATCAGTTCTAAAGACGATAAACGTTGTCAAAAACTACCTCTGTGAACGAAATACAATATAATTAATTAATTCTAAGCTTCCACATGAAAGACCAAAACGAGGGTTTTTAAAATACTGTAAATAAAAAATAGACTGCTTTTTAACAGTTTATTAAACCTTAAAACTAATTTCAATACATGATGAGAAGCATATTTGATGGCTCTACTGGATTTTGTGTTTCTAACTGTCGGTACATCCACGCACATTGGTTCCTAGCCGCATGGTTTCCAATATCGTGATATAATTGAGCCTGGAATAAAAAAAGTATAATTAATAAGGAAGTTTCTAACAACTCAAATCGGGTACCATTTTCTAAACAAACGTCAAAACAAACATTTTCTATGGGATTTGTATGAAAAAAAAAGACTAATTGAATTCATAATTTCTTCGAGTTAAAATAGCGCTCTTAAGGTTGAACTAGTTGCCGGCCCGAACTCACAGGTGGGCGTGACCTAAAAGCATGCTGTCTCACCTAACATTATGTTCGGGCGAAGCAGTGAGGTGGAATGCACGATAATTCATCGAAATCAAGCGCGTAAAAAAATACGTAAAGTCCTTTGGGAAAATGATTTTATGCAAAAACTACTGCATTAATCAATTACAAATAAAGTTTTTCAAATCTTCAATAACTAAACCGTCTCGTGTGGACTTCGTTTTGGAGATTTTACCGTTCTTTTATTATTATTTACGCCGAAAGTTAAGTAAAAATAATATAAAAACAAAACGAATCATTGATGGCTCATAATTTCTTAATGGCTTGTTATTTAACTATTCTGTATTCATAAAGACAAATTTATAATCAGACAAAACGATATCATGTTAAACTTTGAATGTACAATGTCAAACAGTGGAGGAAATCCCCACCGAAATTTGTATACAAAAAGTATCGACTAGTTCGCTATTAAGAGCAAACTAGTCGATACTTTTTCTATAATCAGTTTTTCTACAATAAGAAATCTAAAAACACGTTAAAATGGATATATTCAAAGACAAGTGACATTATTTTGCGACGTTTTATTTTCTTAAACGTTGGTAGTAATTTCTTTTTGACCCAGAAAACTTCCTTCATTAGGTACTGTCGATAAAGATGTGACAGCCGTTCTTGGTTATGGTCCATTACTACTCGTACTGTCATAATCAATCGTTACGCGGGAGCGTCTTAATTTTTTTGTCTGTGCCCTATTATAACATCAGTATATTGGGCCTTCCTCCACTCGACTCACATGTAAGAATTATTAAAGATGTAGCTCAACAATTATACCTATAGCTATAACGCTTAAGCTTACCCCTGTCTGAGAAAGTGCTCTACCCATGTCACAAATCGCTGTTCCTGCATTCGCCAGGCAATGTGTATCTAAAGCTGTAAAATCACAAAATCCAACATTACCTGTAAGTACCACGTCTGCAACAAGCGGACATGGGCGCCAACTTTTGAGAAATTTTTTTTGACAGTTTCCAACGCCTCGCAACATGACTGCAGAACTTGTACGCGGGGCTCACCCGCAACCGGCGCCGACGCGATGCGGCATTTTGTGTACAGCAATAGCGCTACAACATATTACACATTTTAAATGAATGGGAGTTAGCATTAGCTAAATACACATTTTTTTTCATTATGATTTTGCGACCGTGTTATCAGAACTTTGTTTCTTATGTGAATATACATCTATATGAGTTATGCCTTTGGTCCCGTTTGTTAACTCATGGCTATAATTACTGAATGGTATAGCCATTAGTGTCAAATGCTTTGAGGCAGCTCAGAAAACCTGATACTAAAGTAAACAAGAAAAAAAAGAGTAGATAAACTTACATCTCGCCATGTCGTAGGCACTACCGTGGGCCATTATTGTGGGCAAAGCTTTTCTTACTAGAACCAATGCATTCTTAGCACAACCAGAGTGTAACTGTACGTTCGCGATATGCATTTCCGCAGTCGCGGCTAAATAGTGCAAATGATATTTTTTGGCCAAAGACAAAGTTTCATTGAGAATCATGATATTCGTGGACTGTATGCTGCTGAAAGTGTGTTGAACTTGTGACATCAATATCATTGCTTGTAGTCGGAGCGATACGTGATGGAGGCTGTCGTCTTCCGTTTTGCAGTAGTCGAGGACATCGTGCAGGGACCGCAGCGACTCGGTGGCGTCTCCTTTTAAAAAGAACATCTCGGCTTTCAGAATTTGACTCTCCCATCTATCTAATGATGCCAGACGTTTTATACTTTGATCCGCTTCTTCCCATTTACCTAGAAATTAAGAAAACAACTCGAACACTCATTGCTTGAAACACGAAACGACACAGACCTGAAGTATTTATCTAGATGTATGGTTCAAATTCAAATGTAGTTTTATTTGAGAATCTTTCAATAGAAACCATTAAAAACTATTTTAAAATGGATTAAATATATATATACGCACAAACTCGTTAGGTAGGTAAGTTTCAAAGCTACAAGAGGATGCTCACAAGGTGGAGTTCTCTCACCACTGCTTTGGAGCCTTGTTGTCAACGACCTTAAAGCAAACCTAAACGATAACTACTACTACACAGTGGGATATGCGGATGACCTGGCGATAAAGATTCCAGGGAAGACCGCAGACACAGCCTGCAACCGCACCAGAGGGGCTCTTAAAATTGTAGAAGACTGGTGTAGAAAACAGGAGCTAAACGTTAATGCTAACAAAACAGAAACGGTACATAATGTTAACAAACAAGCAAAAACTAGGACATTACAACATGCCAAAACTCTTTGGCACTAAGCTTACTCTGTCTGAAGAGTTGAAGTACCTCGGAGTTACGCTAGATAGCAAGCTCAACTGGGCAAAAATCTAGATGAGAAGCTAAAGAAGTCTGAAATAACACTATGGCACTGTCGTAGAACAGTGGGGAAAACTTGGGGACTAAGTCCAAAAATAATGATATGGCTTTATATAGCGGTAATCAGATCCACCATAACCTATGGGGCCGCAGTGTGGTGGACTCGCACAAACCTGACAACTGCACAGGACAAGCTCCAGCGCTTCCAAAGAACGGCCTGCATGACCATAAGCGGCGAAATGAGAACATGTCCAACAGCTGCCCTGGAGGTAATACTGGACATCACTTTACTACACCTACATATAAAACAAGAGGCAGAAACCGCAGCCATGAGACTGTGGACCTTAGGTTTGTGGAAACGCAATTCAAGCTCTCGTCCTTCAAAAATACTCAAGGAAGCCATGAGCTCATCCTACCTGATGGGGGCAATAAATGATATTATACAATTTGTGTTCGGCAAGAAATACAAAATACAATTACACGAGGACAAAATCGATAACTCAAATATCAATGAGGTAAGGGTATACACCGATGTCTCGAAGATGAGCACAGGAGTGGGAGCCGGTGTTTTCTCACACGACCTCAACATCTACTACGCCACGGCCCTGGGAAAAGAAAACTCCATCTATCAGGCAGAATGCATAGCCATAACCCACGCCGCGGCAAAAATCAACAGATTAAAGGTAACAGGCATGTCTATTCGTATTCTAACCGATAGTGCAGCAGTCCTTCATGCTCTGAGGAATCCAATGACTGACTGCATTAACCCTTGAATGCCACAAAGCATTGGAACAACTCTGTAAGTATAACAACAAAGTCACTATCCAATGGATAAAAGGGCATAGTGGCTCACTGGGCAACGATGCAGCGGACGAACTGGCGAGAAGGGGGCATGGTGCCAGTAGGACCACAACCACTAGCTCCTATCCCCTTCAACCAAATTCGTTCCTGGATCCAAACTAAAACTAACAAAGAAAAACAACAAGCCTGGAATACCCTACGAGGCCATCCCGGAGTGGAACAAGCGCTACTCACGTCGACTGCTTACACTTCCAAGGGTAAAACTTAGAAAAATGGTAACCCTACTTACAGGACACTGTACTCTTAACAAACATCTATTCGTTATAGGTATAACCGACAGCCCCCTATGTAGAGACTGTATGAAAACAGCAGAAACAGCGAAGCACGTGATACTGGAATTTCCGTGCGTCGCATCAACAAGAGAGGAGTACTTGGGATCTCCAAGTACGATGGTGGAAGCCTGCAGCGCACCCTTTGCACTGATCCGCTACCTCGACGAGCTGGGCTGGCTCGAATGAAAACAACATCTACAGTCCAAAAGGGGAGACACAGAAGAATGTCGCTGCCTCCCTCACGTGCAAGGCGCTCAAAAGAAGAGCCTAGGCGCGGAAAAATGCCCACGGTACCAGGTGAACCAGGTGAGGGTTCAAAGTTATATAAAGTAATATGGCTATCAGTTTTAATTATTAAAAAAAAACTTTTTAAATTGGCTAAGAACACATGCTAAGCGGTAGCGGCGGTGATAAAGTGACGCGCACCGCGCACATGTTGAATCACTGATATGACATAAATCGTCAAAATCTTAAATGGTGCAGTCGATTGTCCTGAACTTTTAGCTAAAATTAATATCAAAATTCCGACTACAAGGCTAAGAAAAAACAACACTTTTATGTTACCACTAGCTTCTACAAATTATAGACAGAATAATTTTTTCTACTTTGCATGAAAATCCTGCAATAAAAAACGAGTGCGTAGATATATTCAATTGAACAACTGTTTTTCGATTCCCAACCCTCTTTACGTCCTTTATTGTCAGTTTTTCGATTCCCAACTCTCTTTACGTCCTTTATTGTAATGGATATATTATTTTTTTTTTTAAATTTGAGACTATATTGTATTCTATAGTTTTTTTAGCATCAGTTTATCACATTGAACTTTCGTGTCCCTGAACTTAAAATAGACCAAACCAAAAATAGATCCAACCATTGGAACCTTTGGAAAACTGGTAGACAACGCTTTAAGCGTTTAAGTTCGCCTGTACAATTTGTATTTGATGAACAATAAAGAATAAATAAATATAATAGTGTCATCAAATTGGTTTAAGTGCTATAATGTTTCTATTCGGTTTTTTTGGCTCAGTTTTATAACTATTTGTTGTTATTGTTTGCATAGATATGAAATGGCTGTAAGTTTTCAGAAATGAATAAAATAAAAATCACCACTATATCGTACTCCATGCAAATTCAAAGTAAATGAACAATGTAGTCACCAGCAACTAGCGCATCGGTCGCGTGATACCGCATGAGCATGGCCGCGAGCGGCAGGTGCCCGGGTGCGCGCGCGCGCACGTGCTGCGCGAGCGCGGCGGCGAGCGCGTGGTGCGCGCGCCACGCCGCCACGCACGCCGCGCCCGCGCCGCCCGTACTCGCCGCCGCCGGCCACTGCCGCACAGCGTCGCCGCTGCCCGCCTTGCTCTCTAAGTACAATCATACACTACGTATTAGCACAGAATAAATACTAGCACTCACGTACAAGTCTTATGGCTCGTTTACACAGTGCGAGCTAGCGAGCGAGTCAGCCTGCCGAGTACAATGCGACACAAATAAGTTGAACAAAAATGACGGACTTCAAAGCATTTTTTTACAAATTCCCGGCACGTAGGTTGAACTGATACGACATTGAAACCTTCAAGAAACGTGTACGTGTGGATGGAGTGCTCCTTTTCCGAATCCATATGAACAAAACGTTAGGTTTTAGGACAAAATTGTGCTAATCTTGACAAGGTCTGCGAGTACTGGTTTTTCATGCTCACTAAAATGTCCAATCCGGTGGTGGCGTCGCTGGTCGGGTCGTTGGATTCCCTCTAATATGGTTGAGTTTAACGATGGCTGATCCGTGCGTCAACTCGTGAACGGGTGCTGCCGGGAGGGACTGGTCAGCTCGGCTTCGCTTTTTTGACTACTTTATATTTTTTATTACGCAATTTATGTTTGTTTACTTGTTCGCAAGCATTACATGTTATAATGTGTCAACATTGTATTATAAGTATTTATTAATTAAGAGACAATTAAAATAATAATATGACAAAGCCCTTCTGGCGAGTAGGCGACCAATACTGTGAAAATGAGTTTCTTTCGGCGTTTCTTCTCAGCAGTGGTCGTTGCGAAGCGCTGGTATCGGTAGCTTTTCTTTAAAAATAAATTTTAATATACTTTACACGTAACATAAATTATACTTATTGACGTGTAAAAGTGCCTGTAAAGGTCTAATTTCTGAATAAACATTTGAATCTTGAATCTTTGAATCCAACATCGTGACATAATTCAAAAAATTGTTCCTCCTATAGTCAAAAAGTTATAGTCAAAGAATTGGAACACTCTTTGGAACACTTGGATAAAATCATATCTCATAAAGTACAGCTACAGCTGTGTAGAAAATTTATATATAGAAAATTAAGACTTTATTTGTGTTATCGAATAACAGTTACGTCAATAGATTTTAACGTTTTATTTAGATTTTATTTTATAAGGGTTAGTTAGGAACATGGGCGTAGCCACAGTGGGTCACGGTGGGGCGCTTGCCCCACCCTGGCTCAGACCTTTAAGTTACCAAACCAAACCTAAAAATTAAATTATCTAGGTACTTACTACAATACTTAATATTTGTAAAAAAGTTCACACACGACATTTTAACTGGGGTAAGCGGCGGACCGTGTAGTTTGCTAGTTACATATTATTTCAGATTGCTGCCCCACCCTGAGCCCATGGCTGGCTACGCTTATGGTTAGGAACACTCAATCCTCGTAATTGGAGAACGGAGTTCCTGAAATTTCCTATTCCGGCTGGATAAATTCGTTGTTTTTTCGGTACAGTATAATACTAATTTAGAATGATTTTTTTTTTCATAAAAGCGCTGGTTCAAAAGCAAATTAAAATTTTCTTATTTTTTCAATGTCCCTTATGACTCTTATCAGTGTTCCATATTTTGACCATTATTTACTAAACCCAACGTCATATCAATACGGAACTTTTATCCAAAATTGTGCCAATGCAAGTACTAAAACTTGGCATTTTATTTATAAATGTAAGATGCTTTATTAATTATCAACATTTTAAAATTTCCAAAGGAAATAATTGTGTAGGGTGTCCATGCATTACAAAAGAAAAATATTCATGCGTACATAACTAGGCATTTATTTTTAAAAATTAACAAGAACAATTCACACATAAAACAATACAAATAAAATGTAGATAGCTATACCAAATCTGAAAGCATAGCAGTGCGTCTAAGACGAAAAAACTGAATGGCAGCTGAACCTACCTGTAACAGATTCGTTCTGGATACTATTAGAAAGTCTAAGTTCTCAGGATATAAATGTCAATATCACTTAAGTTGAACTTATTAAATATGCCAAGTTTCTGAAGTATACCTAGCTATTATACTTCATATTTAATTAATATCTGGAATACACAGATTTCATCCCTTCCTGACTGATGATTATCGAAACTGTTAGGGTAGGTCTTCCTAAAGTCATAGAAAGCTATTTGGTATAAGGCCATAAAAATTAAAGTCAGTACATTTCCCCCTCATAACTTAAAATAGGAGGATGAAAGTTTTTATGAAATTTCGTTAATTTTTAAGCTGAGGACATAAATAAAAATAGATATTTAGTAAGTATATTGTTTACAGAAAAAAAGGTACGTTCTTCAGCACTTCCTTCCTCATATTTGAAATAGTTGGAGTTAACTTATTACTTGTTAGGGGATAAATATCAAAAACAATATTAGTACCTATCGAAATAGGTATTATTGTTAATTTTAAAAACAATGGTTATTAATAATAAATTTCTGAGTATATGAAAATATTGCGCGGGAATCTTTGAATAGACCACAGACTAAAAAGAATATAATCCACATCTGGGTGCGTTCGGCAGAAACTGTCCATGGAGTTTGACTATCGATGGCACACGAGATGTATGTATTTTTAAAAGGTTCTTTAAACACTGGCTGGTAGTATAGAACTTACCCAAAAAAGAAAAACAGGCATTGAGAACATTAGTTTTCTTTTTAAGAATAATTTTACGGCAAATGAATACAAATCCCTACCTTTAATTTTTCCCGACTTCGCCAAAAGGAAGGATATGCGCGTGTTTGTTTGTGTACGTGTGATGAATTAGTGTGTTAAAGTAGTTTTGTAAGTTTGTAAGTTTAAGAGTATAAAAATAAGTGTAAGTATAAGTATAAAAATAAGTGTAAGTATAAGTATATGCATAAGTGTATGTATATAAGATTTGAAAGAAAAAGACTTACCCCCTTATTCATAAAAAAATACAAACGTAAGCTAAATCTCTTAGTTAAAATATGTTTTGTCTCGTTCTCACTATGTCAAATATAAAAAAGAGGGAAAGGGACAAAACATGTTTTATCTAAAATAGGTTTAGCAAACGCTTGTTATTTTTTATGAATTTGAGGGCTAGAATGTACTAGCTGCTTCTCTTCGCGCGCAGATCATAAAAGCCGATCGAGGGAATGGGCGAGATTTGAATCATGTTAATAGACGATACGGCTAGCAACTCACTATTTTAATTGAAAACATACAATATTTTGATTTTTGCTTTAATTTGAATCAATTTTATGCAGATTACACCACTAGTATATTAAAAATTAAAATACTTTCATTTATTGCCTAAATTGCGGTTTTAAACTGACAGTTTTAATTTTCGCGCAAAAACAGAACTGTCTGTTTGAAACCGCAATTTTGGCAATAAATGAAAGTATATTGATTTTTAATATGTACACTAGTAGTATATTCTTCATAAAATTCATTCAAATTGAAAAACATTGCAAGTTCTCTATTCCATTTTCCCATTTTAATGCCCATCATCACGTTAAGCGTAGCCTTTGGGCTCTGTCTACCCTGTCAGGGATAAGGAAGTGACAATGTAAATATTTTTATATAACAAAAAAAAAGCTTGAAGCCGTTTAATTCGTACCTGGCATGAGATCTATTTAATAATCTTGGCCACTAGGTACTCGTACAAAATATAATCTGGATCCAAAAATAGTCGAAATGATCCAGTATATGACGTAATGTAAGTACGTTAATTGTTGTACGCTTGTATGATATTAATCGATCTCAAGAACTAATATTAGGTACTTATAGCTATCAACATTTTATTTGTATTTTTAAGGTTCCGTACTTCAAAAGGAAAAAACGGAACCCTTATACTTTGTTGTCCGGCCATCTGTCTGTCCGTCAAGACCTTTTTCTTAAGAACGCGTTGAGGCATCGAGCTGGAATTTATATCAAATACTCAAATCTACTGTCCCTCGGATCTGTGAAAAAGTCAAACCTCTAATACAACGAAATCAAAAGATACAGCCGTTTATACCGCAAAATTCCGCAATTTTTCCACACTCGCAAGGGAATCAAAACCTACATGGTACTTCCCGTAAACTCAGAATCTTGAAATTTGGTACGAAGCAACGTCTTGTAGCACAGATAAAAGAAAAATTGCGAAAGTAAGTTTTTAGTTACATCATTGTATATTCGGTGCCCAATAAAAGAGGAGAAAATTCTAACTAGTTGTTTATTTGCGTACAAAAGAATGATGATGGTTTCAGAGAGCGATTAGACCTCCTACCAATCCTTTTATACCAGGGTTGAGCGCCATCTTCTGATTTATCTATATTCCAACTATTAATGTTAGTAATATTTCGTCGATGTTATTTGGGTTAATTCTCAACATTTGTGCTAGATGGCGCTGTTAACAATCATATAATAAAAATAATTTTAATAATTTTAAACTTACTATACCTACAAGTTTGTACGAAACTCGGTGCGGAATATTGATAATTAATAAAGCATCCAACTTACATTTATAAATAAAATGCCTAGTTTGAGTACTTGCATTTGCACAATTTTGGATATAAGTTCCGTATTGATATGACGTTGGGTTTAGTAAATAATGGTCAATATATGGAACACTCATAAGGGACATTGAAAAAAAATTTAATTTGCTTTTGAACCAGCGTTTTTATGGTTACGGTTTTTATGGAACAAATTCATTCTAAATTATTATACTACTGTACCGAAAAAACATTACGAATTTATCCAGCCGGAATAGGAAATTTCAGGAACACTGTTCTCCAATTACTAGGATTGAGTGTTCCTAACTAACTCTTATAAAATCTAAATAAAACGTTAAAATCTATTGATGTAACTATTACTCGATAACACAAATAAAGTCTTAATTTTCCATATATAAACTTTCTACACAGCTGTAGTACTTTATGAGATATGATTTTATCCAAGTGTTCCAATGAGTGTTCCAATTCTTCGACTATAACTTTTTGACTATAGGAGGAACAATTTTTTGAATTATGTCACGATGTTGGCACAATGGGGTTGTTCCATAATGGGCCAGGTCATTGTACACCAGCGCAAAAAATACTTTAATTTTTATTTTTATTCGTTGTAATCTTAGAGTAACTTTAACTTCAAAATCGAGTGTAATATTACATAATGGCGACATTGTCATGGCGGCTACCTTACGGTGCATTCAAAACTTGTGGCACCATTTCTTAGCACTTTCTGAAGCTCCATTTTTGAAACGCGTAGACACATAAGCAAATGGTTTTTCCATACAAAATACCGTTCTTTTAGTGATTCCGCGTTTCAAAAATGGCACCACTGAACGTCAATGTGTAATGTCACATTTAGTAACTGTCTAAGTCAAACAACAATTGACAAAAACCATAACGTCATCGATCGACCGGCGGACAATCATTCTTGCAGAAGTGCCATTTTTCAATCGCGGAGTCACCTAAACGAATGGTTTTTCCATACAAAAAACCGTGCGTTTAGTGACTCCGCATTTGAAAAATCGCACCACAGGATATATTCTGTCTAATTTGTGAAAATGTCATTCATATGTTAATGCCAATCAAACGTCAAAGTCACTTTGACGAGATACGACGATTATAACCTCAATTACGGCATTTCAAACTAAAACTACATTAAAAATAGAATGATTTTTTGGAAATTATCGATAAAATATTGCTTACCATAAATAACTACAAATTTTAGGTAGATGTACCATGACCCGGCCCAGCTACCATACATTTCTGCAATGACCCCTTTGTCCTAAAACCTAACGTTTTGGTCATATGGATTCGGAAAAAAAAACACTCCATCCACACCAGAGGGGTTAATGTTAGTACAACAAAGTAGGAAATTATGATGTATAATGATATCGATTCAAAATGTATTCTATCTTTGTATGATCCTTATATAAACCAAGATCATTTTATTTGGTCATATAATATAAGTTCGTACTAGAAATAACAGATGGCATAACTAGTAAAAGTAACTAAATAGTTCAATAGAATTTGAAAAGATGTCTCTAAATACTCACTCATTTTTTAACGATAATAGATTTTAATAATAAAAAAATATATAATTCGATACAAATGAGGGTGAAAATAAAACCAATAAATATGATTTTAACTAAAAAAACATTTAACAAACCATAAAAAGACAAATGTCCGTAAAATTACATCAACGTCAATTTTGTCTTGGTACAATTTCTATATCTGTAAATGGCAACACCGATAAAGTTTTAAACTTGTAGGTACTAGTTTGTAATGTTGTGATGTGAACTTTGGTGTGAAACAAAAATCAAGAAAACTTACTAAATATATAAAGTATGTGCTGAGACAAATAGAACTGTGTTATATTTTGGATATGTTTTGTCATTTCAACCATGTATATTCTGCGATGATCGTGTGATTTGATAATATAATTGATTTTCATTACATTTT
Source organism: Acrobasis suavella (assembly GCA_943193695.1). Classification (NCBI taxonomy): domain Eukaryota; kingdom Metazoa; phylum Arthropoda; class Insecta; order Lepidoptera; family Pyralidae; genus Acrobasis; species Acrobasis suavella. The sequence goes on along the minus strand of OW971929.1, from coordinate 11,897,470 downwards.
AAATAAGGCTTTCATTTTGAGCCTATTTCGCATTGTTTATGTACTTAATTATTTATAATCCAAAATATTGTGTGACTGCCATCTCCATTAATTGTCTCTTTGGCGTAATTACATAAACATTGTGAAGTATGGCAGGTTTATCTCCCAAAACAAAAACATCATACGTAGGTAAACTATAAAGTAGGTATACCATAGACGGCTTCGTGGTATAGATATATATATCTAATCCTTACTAAAAATAACAGATGGCGTTAGTTATGCATTGCAAAATTTATTTCCGCTTCACATCGCGAAGATAGGTCTCTATTTCAGTATATACAAAAGTACTCTGTGATCCACACGCACACCAAAAAACGAGTCTATATCTTCCTAAAAGGCCGGCAACGTTTCTGTTACCAGTTGTCCACGGGCAGCGGTGATCACTTACCATCAGGGGACCCGCTTGTTCGTTTGCCGCCCTATAACTATGGAGGGTAAATGGAAGGAGAACTATCTTATATGGGGGATATTTGAAAAAGTGTCCAGCTGTACGCAGTAAATAACAGTTGAAAAATCCTCCAAGAGTGGCGCTAGCTGCAGCAAAGGGTATGGAATGAATGTAGCCGTTGGTGACAAATTGAAGTTAGCCGAGTCACAGAATTACTGGGTTAAATAATTTTTGTGGCTAAATTAGTCAGCTAGTAAAAGTTAAATTTAATAAACGTTTCTTGTTTACGTTGTCCAATATATTTTGAAAAATATAACCTAAAATAGTAATTATGGCGCTTGATTTAAAATTTACCCTGTTGCTACTGTAGCGCCACCCTAATTTAACACATTTCAGCGGACACTTTTTACATACAGAGACAGTTCTCCTTCCATTTACCCTTCATACCTATAACAAAAAAAAAATCAAAATGGCGGTTATCGGCGCAGGTACAAGTAATGCGCCGACGACCGCCATTTTGATTCAATTTACGTATCGAAAATTTGTACAAAAATGCTTTGAAGTCCGCCATTTTTGCTTAACTTATTTATGTCGCATTGTAACTGCAGTGCAGCTACTTGCACCGTGTGGACACACACATACGGGTTACTCGGACTTGCGAGTTGGAGAGTGGCTGGCATGTGAGTTATTTCAACATATTTTTTCATTCGCCTCGCAACTCGCACATAGCAGCAGCTAAGTCATCACTCGCGTCGTTTGGACGCGTTCGGCAATAGCTCGCCAGTTCGCCAGTGCCAGCCGGACAGATGTGTGCAGAACCTGTGTTTTTAATTAAAACGTCCACTGGACATCGCGACAACTCGCAAGACTGGGCAGCAGCTACTATGTGTCATGTAGACAGCAAAGGCGAGCAGTGCTACTGGCACACGAGTAGACAAGCCGAGTAGCTGTCTACTGGCTAAGCAGCCGCTTGCACTGTCTAAACGAGCCATAACTCAGAGAAGAAATTCAAAATTTATTATACGAAATACAAAATTAGCGCTATGGTTTAATTTAGCTCGCGTCAGAACTTACCTCTTCGTTCAGATACTTAGACATCCATTGCAAGCCAATTTCATTCTAATTACTCTGGAAAAACCTTTATACATTGCCTATCTTAAAAAGATCGGTCAAATTTGCATCATTACAAAACGAACAATTTATATAAAATCAGCCTCTGAAGTTCCGTGCATTTCCAGCCTTAGACAGTGTGTTGGCTCTCATAAACGCGTTACCAGTTGTATCCTTACTTAGTTGTGCTTCTTTTCGTGTCTAAACCTCAAAATAAAATATATATTTTTCCCTCCAGTAGGTTTCCACTTTCACACCGCCGTCAGAGGCCGCATATAGATCACGCTTAGTGTGCAGCTAGTGCACGATGGGCAGGAGTTCATTACTTAGTTGTGCTTCTTCAATGCAAATGCGCTTCCCGGCTTTTTCTTCTTCAATGTTAATATGAATGCTGTGTTAAATGAAGAAGAATACCATTCAAACGATTCGAAACTTACAAATTATCACGTCTTGTTTTTCATGTATCAAGCTTTTAAAAATAATTAACCATAAAAATAGCTTTGACTGAATAAAACACTACACTTTTTTTTCCTTAAATCAGTTTCAGATATTTTCGTTCTCAATATATCAACTTAAACTAGCCTTCACCCGCGACTTCGTCCGCGTAGAAGTCGAAAATGGTTCTTATAGGACTCTCCCTCTCCGTCTCCTGTCCCCTGTCCTCTGTCCCCTCTCCCCTATTCCCTGTTCCCGTTTCTGTCATTGCTAGACCGAAAGAGAGAGAGAAATGATCAAACTAATCTTTTTTAAAAATTTGGAGCCTTTAGACCCAGCGGTTTGGGCTGTGCGTTGATATTTCAGTCATTCAGTTTCTTCTTTTATATATATAGATAACGATGCCTATAAAGCTAAGCTTCAAACGATGCCTATTAAGTTACGAAAAACAAACTTTCCGATCATAAGGTCGTAAGGTCAGATCACATTATATGAGACGTAAGTTCCTACTATTTTTACTTACTAGTGTTGAGATTGAGTAAAAGCTGGCAGTTGACGGACGCCATTTCAGTCTTTCCATATAACGACCAGAGCGCGGCTGTGTTCGCCAAACCGGCCATTGTAAGGTCAGTCATGGAATGCAGGTAATTTATTGTGTCGCCTTTAGTTATAATCTGAAACAAAAGAACAACACCGTACTTTACTGTAAAAGAACACAGCACCGTGTTTACTATATTGACTGATCCTGACCTTCGAATAGCTTAAGATTCGAAGGGTTCGGAGTTCCAATGTTATTATTAATTCCTAGAAATGGTAAGCAATCCCGGGCTTGGTATTGGTGACCACAAATGTAATAAAAATACCTCTTCTCCATAACAAAAAAAAAACTCATAAATGTGGCTGAAATCACTCTATGTATATCAAATCACCTTAAAAAAAAACAAAATCAATTCATGATCTACTAGATAAGTCAACCAAATTGCAGACTTTCTTAAAAAAGAAGAAGTCAGAAATACCCGTAACCGGCAGGCATGCATGAAGCAAAAGAAGTATGTCAGGATCGTAGCAAGTGGAGGTACATAGTCTCTGCCTACCCATGAGGGAAATAAGCGTGAAAATATATATCCATCCATACCTTCACACAACAAAAAAATGCTCTTCTTTGTTTTGTTTTCTTCTTGATAAGTTTTCAATATATATAAAGGGACAAATAACACTTACTGAGCTAGCCCTAAACTAAGTTCGAGACTTCTGTAATGGGTTCGAACTCAACGATACTATATTTTATAACAAATACATATACAGATAAGATAAACATCACGGACCTAGGACAATTTGAAAAAGGCTATTTTCCAACTTGCCCTGACTGGGGATCGAACCCGGGACCTCTGGGTGGCGGACTAGCATGATGACCACTACGCCACGCAGGACGTCAAATGTAGTCTTAATGCATACCTTTGAAGAAAGCAGCTCGTAATCATTTCCATCACGAGTATCGTTAGATAACTCACTGGGAAGTCTTAGCATCATGTTGTAACCAAGTTTCTGTAATAAATGACTATGTTATTTATGTGTATGTTTAAACCAACCTGGAAGACCTCAGCGGGTCTGGCTCCATTGACGGCGGCGTGCTGCGCGAGGAGCTGCGCGGCGGCGGAGGCCTGTCGCGGCGCGCGAGGCAGGCGCGGCACGCGCGCCAGCAGCGCGTCGCGGCGCGCGCGCCCTCCCGCCAGCGCGCCCCACGCCGCTGCGTGCGCCAGGCACGCCCCGTCCGCCGCCTCCTGCGCCGCGCCCAGCGCCTCGCGCACCGCCTCCATCGCCACAAACCTGCACCTCTTTTCTCTAACTCAACATTTTCCAAATGGGTAGCTTGTAGCTTAGGGAGCTAACATATGGTGTGGGTTGGTATGTTACGTGTACCTACCTACGGGAGATAAATAAAATAGCGTGTTCTTTGCTCCTAAATAAATATCTACTAGCTCCTAAATAATTTATTTACAAAATTGGGGTTTATATACAATCGTTAGAGACAAACAGATGGCCTAATACGGTTGTGTTCTCGTTCCTGTGTTGTGATTGGCTGGCGCGACACGCGACTTCTGGGTCCTGTTCGATATCCTACTTTGATTACCAAAGGCCGACGGCGCGTGCGAGTGCTAGTGTTTGATTTTTAGTTCCCCAATGGGCAGTGACGTTCAAAAATATTTTTGACAGGGTGGGCAATAATCTAACCTAAATTACGAGAACGGCTGCATACCAAGCAAAATACAGTTTGCTAGTAGTTTTCCGATATTATATTAGGGAGACACAGTAGACAAATTCTATGTCTCTGTATGAAATGCACGCTACTGCCAATGAGTATGGATCAGGAGTTTCAAACCGTTGATATGTTGCTAGCGAATATTGTGCATTTAAAAACTGGGTGATACGAGATTGATGATGGCAAGCGACTAAGATCACGCCTTCCCTTGTCTAAGGATTTGCAAATGCAATTATGCATAAACAAACTAGTCTAGACCTTTTTGGTCTGTCCGTATTTCATCTACAAACTTGTTGTGAACTTGCTACTTGACTATCCAGGGTGAAACGGATAAACGTTACCTGAAGGGCGACTACCCGAAATATTGGAGATGGTTCATTTGAGTTTTGAGAAGATCTGCAACCATGCTAAACTGAAGAAATAAGATTACTTACTTATGGCCAAATTGAGTATGCATTGCGGCTCTGTTGAGAGCGGCATACCGAATATTCTTGTTTCTATCATTACTCGTGTTGTTGTTGTTGGCATTGCCTGTATTATTGCTGGTGTTCGTTACGCTGAACACGGTGCGGTCGAAGCAATGGTACAGAGAATCTTGCGCGCCGCAGAACTCTTTCATCCGAATACAGTTGAGAAAACTAAGGAAATGCTGTAAAGAATAATAACACTCAAATGTCAGTGTATGGTGAGTTTATTATTTTACCCACCCCCACTATTTTATAGCAAGATACTATATACATTTAATTTGTTTAAAAATCTTCTTACACTATTATTAAAGGTTTCCCCAATACAATATCATAGTCACACACATAAGTACACTTTATCTATTTTTACTATTCATATTAAACAAAACAAATAAAACTGCCTTTGTAAATTCCGTCAATGAGCAGCTGAATAGGTCAATGTTTTCTGCTACCTTATTTAACGTGTGTAGGGTTTGAGACTTTCAGTGAGTGGCGCCATTTTTATGATATTCGTGCGCCCCTGTGGTATCGCGAATAGGGGAGGTTGTAGCCTTCGCCACATACCGGTTAGGCCAACCACTGCAGCACAGCTTGGTTGGAGATCCAGTCCCTGAATAAGCTGAATAAATATGTCGCTATACTCAGACCTTGTCTTACTTCTAGCTTTTTGTACCCCACCATGCCGAGTACAAATAGTGTTAATCAGTGGGTAAAACGGATATATATCATATAGTTTAAAGTACAGAAATCCTATAAATTTGTTATGTATTCCACCATAAACTTATATTTCTTCTCATGTGGTAAGTTGGTGACCATATTATTGCATTGCATTCCAAGTGGCTCTTTACTACGTACAAAACTCGCACTTCATTCAAATTGGTGAATTCTTTAGAGTAACGCAAAAAAAATCCTAGATTCCGAAATGCTTTCTTGCAAATTTTTATGACGTGTTCGCAAAAGTTAAGGTCACTAATGAAATGTACCCCTATAGGTCTCTTGTTTCCAAAACCCACTGCGTAGGGACGCCTTCTATGGCGTAATGATTAAAGACATCACAAAGGACTTAGAAACATTAAAGTGTAAATAATGTCTATTGCTCCACTCTATCACTCTATCTACTATATCCCTTTGCAGCTTTTCGCAATCCGGTCGGTCTCTTATTTCTCTGCATAATTTCCGGTCGTCAGCGAACAGAAGGCAAGTCGATTCGGTCACTACGGCTAGCAAGCTATTTATTACCAAAATAAATTCAAGTGGTCCAAAATTGCTACCTTCGTTGACTCCTGATCTTGTGTAGTACGGCTTCGATTGTCGCCCGTCACAATCTACTTTTTGACGACTGTCTTTCAAATAACTAGCGAAAAAGGAGAGCGTTTTTGGTGTAAATCCCGCCTCTGCTAGCGTCATCAGTTTTTTTTTTTCTTTTAGAATAATAGAATGTATTTATTTTCCTCCATTACAGTACAGTTTTATACAAATCATACGAGAAATAAAAACTTATTCAACTAATATACAAGGTACTAATTTAATCATTAGAACATCATTGTCAACTGTATCAAACGCTTCTGATAATCCACATATAGCCAAGCCTTGAACATTGAAGTGTTGGTATAAATATAATTTCATCCTTCCTTTTTAAACATTAAGAGCCGAATAAATTTTTAATATTTTGCGTGAAAATATAAACAAATAAATACCTACCTAACAAAACCTGGCAACAAAAAAATCTATACCCTTTTTCCTTACTAATTATACACTGATAGGATAGGCACAGTGGCTTTGTACTATTTCTACCCGCTCCCTCACACATTGTAAAAGTTGATTCATCTAAACTTACCAGGCAATACGACTAAGCTAGGCAAACAGTCATTATTTCTGATTGACCTTTTCCATCTGGGGCCCATTCTTTTGTCAACTTAAATCATTGTATTAACATTTATACACTTACGATTTCCGGCAAATCAGGCACATCATTCATAATCTGTATAATGGTTTTCTGAAGTTGTTTTGGCGGCAGTGCTTTCATTTCGTTGATTTGCAATAGATTGGCTTGCTGTGCTGTAAATAGTTCGGCTTGCTTACGAGACCATTGGGCCTCTTCTAAGCTGCTAAAAGAGATTAAAATATCATAAAAAAACGGTGAAGTCCAAATTTTTGATTGACGTAATGAATCCACATTCAGAATATGGTCATAATTCATTGCAAAACCAACATGGTCTAGCAAAATATACCAAAACTTATTAAAGCCAGTGCATGATACTAAAAAAACAACTGTGAAAAGGTTCTTAGCTAAAAATATAAATATAGATAAAAAAAATATAAATATATTCATATTAGGTACTCACTTATCTCTTTCAATAATATTCATTCTCATTGAAAATTCCTGAGGTTTGGCTTCCTCTGAGAGTATGGGAGATGTGGTTGGCACAGCTGACTGTGGCTCCATGTTATTTAGTTTCTGAAAACAGAAATCAGTGGTCATTTAATTTTTACAAATCTTAAATACACAGACTTAAATCTTGCTGTACTTGAATATAATTGCCTGCACAGGGAATCATACCCAGAAGGAAAATGTATTGTTACGAAACTGGGGTTCGAGATTTGGAGAAAAACGCCAAACTTCGTATGAGGGTCTTTATTCACTACGGAACCCTAAGTTGACACGTGAAGATGGTCTTCCTGATGTCTAAATCCAAGTCGCGTAGCAGCTGAGGTCCAGGTATCTCGCCGAGGTTGCCGCAGGTACTTCTACTTTGTCGCACTAGAGTAGGCTTCCTTCGCCTCGGTTCGCTCGAAGTGATCGCTCTCGTAGCTCGGGATGAACTGCCGTGGTGCGCACTCGGTCGTCTTTATATATGAGCCGGTACAGAGGTCTACATTATTCTCGAATATTCCCCATACTTGAAGAATGTATTTCGATGCCGGGAAACATCGAGGCGCCGGTACGTGTATGTGCGTAGAACGGGCTAAACAATTCTAGACTTTATGCTATAAGGATATAAAGCCTAGTTTCGCTTGCACCATACCGACGTATTTCTACGCGGTTCTTGCTCGCGAACATTCTGCGTCTATCTCGTTCGCGACAGTATTATTATCACACTGAACATCAAACACCTAAATATATATTTTTACAATTTATAATATGGTTAAGTAACTTGTACATACATATATAAACATTAAATACTATACCTATTAATGAATTAAGATATTACCTCCTTACTTAATGATCGCATCATAAGACCTGGTCTGCCTCTTTGATAGTACAAACAAAATGACTTATATAAAGACACTATTTGGTTAAATGAAAGTTTGTCTAGATGCAGCATTATTCTTCGCAAATAAAAACCTGAAATTAATTATTACCACTGATATATTATTGATTGTGATGTTCTGTGTCAATGTATGTTTACAATAAAAAATGTAACACAATTATTTTTTTAAACTTCAGTGGCCTATTAGTCATCATGCCAAGCTGTCACACTAGAGGTCCGGGGTTCGACTCCTGGTCAGATCAATATGGAAAATCATCTTTTTTAGATAGACCTGGGTCCTGCATGGATGTTTTTTATACATGTATTTGCTTTGAAATAATAGTATAAAAATTACGATTTTTTATTCGAGTTTCAAGTATTGGTCCCATAGGAAAAGTTGTTCAGATTGACGGTCTGAGTTGTTCCTACAAGGATCGGACAGGGTTTTTGATACATATTGTATATTAAAAATATATTTAAGAACAAATTACAGTTTCATATAGTACTTACCCAAAACACTATACCTTGTAATAATACATGGGTTAGTTTCACTTTGTTCTATTATAAGTTTATCTATAGTTGAAGTTACACAATCTTTAAGGGCATTAATGCCATTTGCATAGATGTTTTGCAAGCGCACACAAAAATTCTGTAAGTGTACACTTAACAAGTTGTACCGGCCATCTGTCAAAAGTGCTTCCAATTCTTTAAATTCCATGTCAGGACACTAAAACAAAAAAGCTTGTTTACCAAAATGCAAACATTTTTTTTATTGTGTTTGACTGTGATGATTAAAGACAGTTAATGTGTATTGTATTGTAAATGTTGTATCCAATTCAAACTACATGCAGCACAAACCATTAAGCAACAGACAGACATGGTAATTTTATGTCTGATGTGGTTTCTACTTTCTATCATGTTAAAGGTTCAAAATATTGCAGAACAAGCATTTGAAAATTGAAAATTCTTTCTGCATATTTGAATGAACATTTGATAAAAACGTAAATAATACCTGTATGAGCTTGAGGGCCAATATACAAAAGTCTTTGCGATATTTTGGTGCCATTGTACATTCAATCATTTCTTTTGCTGGAACCATATTGAAAATATGCATTAGGTAAATTACATATTAAAACAACAAAGGAGATATTTTCATACCACCTGAATGATCAAAATGAATTCCTTGCATAAAGTACATTCTTTAAAAAAAACTACACTACACATCTATGCTCAACAAGTGCATTGGTCACTAAATAAAATATGATAAAGACATGAAGACTGAAGTGCCATTTTTAAATGCAGTCACATAAAAGAATGGTTTTTCCATATAAAAACCATTCATTTAGCAATTCTGTGTTTGAAAATGGCACCAATGTTCCCAGAATGACTTAATCTGGTTACGGTAGGTAAACGCACAAAACACATCACATGGGTTTCATGATGTTGTATCATGCAAAATAAGAAACAAGATACTGAAGGATGACTGTGTTAGTTTTTATAATGACTCACCTTCAATTTTTAACAGTCCATATTCCCTAATGAATGCAACTACTGCTATTTTGTGGGGCGTAATATTTTCTACAGAACCTTTAGAGTTCAACACTTTGATGAAGTCCAAATTATCTCCAACCACATCCATTGGTACTTCTTATATAACTCTTAGTTTATTGTCAGACTGTCAGTATTGTTATTTATATCCCTTTGCAAATGAAACTACCCTGTTCAAATTCTCATTTAATTAAAAATTAAAATGTACAAATGCGATGTAATAACTTTTTTACTTTGTAAGGTACCTGAACTACTTTTTACTATATACTGTAGTTAACTGTACAAGGCCCATGCATGCTCTACGTCACCAAACAATAATGTATGTACCTAAGTTTTTAAAAACTTGAATTCTAACAAAAACAAAAAGACATGAAAATGACCAAACAAAACTTATGTAGGTCTTTATCACAAAATAAACAAATTCAATACAAACTAAATCGGAGACTCGGGGATTGCACAAATTAAATAGTTATGGGGATTGGTAGTATTTATATTTATTTTTTAAAACTGATTTCTTTATTTAACCGTCGGTCTGACTTTGACGGTTGGTTTGACATTGACATATTGGTTAGATGCTCTGAACAACGAATCCTATGGAACTGCCGTAATTGCTCAATTTGACACGGAAATAATAATGAAATACCTGTCCCTTTCTCACATGTTGTTGTTTCCAAAGATATAGGGTAGGAGGTACATATATAGATTCCGCGATGAAGGCTTCTAAACGTACACTGTTTTGAAATGTAGAGGAGTATTTAGCCATCCACTACCTTTCAAGCCACTACTAAATAGAAAAGTCGCGGGATCAGAATTCAATGTCATTAGACAATGTCATTCAAATTTTGTAGTATTAAACAGCTCATGTAAACAAATCGGCTAGACTGCATTTTAAATTGAATTTTCTAATAGGTATGTACTAAAAATAATTTAAAATTAATTTCTACATTTTTATTTATAAGCAAGATACCATCGAAGTGCATAGTACCGTGATGCAAATGCCGCTGTAGTAATAAAGGAAATTGTGACAAAAGTAAGCTTTCACGGGTGAGCACATATTTTTCACTTGAAATCACAGATTTTTATAGGTACACGTATTACATTTTTTACTGGAAATTAAGTTCCATACTTTCCCATTTTATTATAAATAGAGAATATAGTAATTTATGCTTATATGTATTTCTTATTACCTATATAAGTGTTTTGTAAGCTGTTCGTAATTATTGAATTTGTTGACACTAGGGTTAGAAAAAAACTAATCGATAAAAATATCGATACCACATGATACCACATAATATTTTTATTTTTTAAATTAATAAAGAGATAAAAAAAATGGATGAAGCAATAGGGTACGGTTTTACTTTTCTTGGTTGGGCTCGATTTATTGGGTCCGCGCAACCAAGCTTTTTTGATTTATATCGTCTGCTGGATATTACATTTAAAAAACATTACAGAGTGTGCTCAAAATATTTTGAATTGTCTTGTTTCACTTACGTGAAGAATCGCATGATTTGGGTGTTATCTGCCGGATACTACCTCTGCACCTTTGATCAAAAGTATCCTATGTGTAAAGCCAAGGAATCAAATCAATCTAGTATTAATATTATTAAATTAAAATAACAGTCAAAAGCGAAAAAAAATTGACATTCCTTATATAAATTGACCGGGCGCGGGTCGGACACTTTTATATAAAAATGCCGATTTTTTGTTTTGTATTTTGTCAGTTATTTTACTTTTATTATACTGTAGTGATCTATTATAGCCCGTGGTTTGATTTATTACGGGTATGTCCCTTCCACGGTGTATATTTTTCAGCAAGAATCTCCCTGTTGTCTGGTTTTAATTTTTAAAACGATATGTTCTATAAATAAATACTGTACTTCCACGTTGTTTAAGTCGCTTCGTACGACACCTCATTTGGCAAAGTGTCAAAAGTGAAAAATGAATCATTTTTTAATTGAAGTCTTTATTCTTTTAATACTGACTTCTTGCTAACCCTATTATCCATGCACGAGGGTGAGTATTTCCCAAAAGTATCGATGTCGATATTTTTCATGTCATCCCTCCCTCGGTTTTCACAAACAGTGCAGCAGTGTACGCTTTCGTTTTTGACGTTTAACGAAGTCTTATTCTTGCAACAGTAAATTCTCATAATAGGGAAAGAGACACAAAATGGGTTTTATGTCAGATTATCTCTTTCTGAACCTAAATTTTGCTCTTTGGTTGTTTCACATGTTTCTTCTCATGTTGTCAAGAATTACTTCATTGTCACTATTTATTGTACGTGGATTGACCTGGGAGTATTATCTGTTCACACACATACTCCCCAGCATTGCCGTCGAAACAACTTGTCTACTCCTGCACAGTATTTACCTATACACAAGTACAGTTTCCATAACTTATTCACATATAACTTATTTAAAATTATTTTTAATTAACTTATTCAGAACACTGCGAAACAATCAATATTTGTACGCACATAAGATATTCACCTCTGTATATGGATAGTAAACTGTCAGTTTATTATCAGAACTGTAGCGGTATTAGAACAAAACTTCAGACACTTTATATGAATATACTTTCATCTACCTACGATATCATTGTACTTACCGAGACTTGGTTGACACCTGAAATCCACAATAATGAGTTTATAGACGAGAGGTATGTTGTCTTTAGACACGATCGGGATCGCCGGGCGATTGGGAAGGATGATGGTGGTGGGGTTCTTGTGGCGGTACTGAAGGGCTTGAATCCAGTTGAATTCGATTTATCCCACATTCCAGACGACCTCCACCCGCCATCCTGTATTGAACATATATTTGTAGAAATACCTGGCAGGGAGTTAAATAAAAGGCATATTATTAGCGCCGCCTATATCCCACCTTGGGCAAGAGTATCGACCTATGAAAATCACTTCGAATACCTTCTGGAAACTCTAACAAACACTGATAATATTGACATTATTTACATTATAGGTGATTATAACTTACCCGATATTGTATGGTCATATTCCAATAAAACTAATCCTGACGATGGTCTGTCACACTCCAACACATCTACTTGTGGCACTACTTGTGGCACAATTAAACAGATGTATGTCTGTTCTTGACTGCGCACAGTATAATCATTTGCTTAATTCAAACTGTCGTATCCTAGATTTAGTAATGAGTAATGTCCAATGTACAATCCAGGCTCAGCCTAACTCATTGGTGGCTTCCAATCGAAACCACCCTCCCTTTGTGTCCTATTTGTCTGCGTCAGTGCCTGAACATGCTATGTTGAAAAAACCTACCTTTAAATATAATTTCTATAAAGCAGACTATGATGCAATTAATAAAGAAATTTCTAATATCCAATGGCACGCAGAACTTAGTGGTCTTTTAGCTGCTGAATCTGTTGACTTCTTTTATAGCCAAATTAATAATATCATAAAAAAAATTCACACCGTTATCTCGTCCTAAGTCAAACAAGTTCCCTGTATGGTTCTCACCCTCACTTATAAATTTATTTAAGAAAAAGCAAAAAGCATGGATTAAATGAAAGAAATATCAGAATATATCCGATTATGAAAACTTTTCTTATTACAGAACTACCTTCATAATGAATTGTGACAAATGCTATCGCGAATACATGTAATCGGTTGAAAATAATATCTCTACTGATATAAAGTATTTTTGGTCGTACTTATCTAACCGTTAAGGCAAATCTAACATACCCTCGGCAATGAAGTTTAAAGACAACACGTCGACTAAGCCCGAGGCGATTTGCAACATGTTTTCAGACTATTTCAAATCCGTTTTTGAGCCCTCATCAGGCAATTTAGACAAATGGCAGCTACCTCCTGATACTGTTAATAATAGTGTACTCATATCAGATATATTTTTAAGTGAAGATAAAATCCTCAACGAACTAAAACTAATCAATACATCAAAGAGTGCTGGGCCTGACGGAATACCGCCATTATTCCTTAAAGAAACTGCAAGTAGCTTGTGCAAGCCTCTTCATATAATTTTCAACAGATGTCTTGAGCAGGGGTTTTTTCCTGATGTATGGAAATGTGCTTTTATTACCCCTGTGCATAAAAAAAGGCTCTAAACAAAACGTTGAGCAATACCGTCCCATCTCCATCCTTTCAGCCCTTGCAAAACTCTTTGAGCGTCTGGTACACAACGAAATATATCCGGTGTTGCATAACATTATCAAACAAGAACAACATGGGTTCGTCAAATCTCGTTCCACCACTTCAAATTTAATTTCATTCACAAGTATTATTTTTGAAAATCTTGACAATCATGTACAAGTGGAAGTTGCTTATACCGATTACGAAAAAGCATTTGACAAGGTTGACCATGAGATACTTCTAAATAAACTCGCGTACAATGGTATACGTGGTAACTTACTGCGTTGGTTTCAATCTTACATACAAAATAGGACGCAGATCGTAGTGGTTAATGACTATCAATCTAATGTGGTACGTGTCACATCTGGAGTTCCTCAAGGTTCCATACTGGGTCCGCTTTTATTCATATTATTCATTAATGACATCAAATCTTGTTTCCAAAATTCTAAATTTCTAATGAACGCAGATGATCTGAAGGTCTATAAACCTATTAAATCTTTTAATGACTTTATTGCTCCCCAACGGGACCTGGATAGGCTCTCAGATTACTGCAATGTTAATAAACTTCACCTCAGCCTCACCAAATGTCACTTTATTCGTTTCACTAAAAATATTAAACAATTTAACTTTAATTATAACCTATGCAACTCTCCTCTATCACAAGTAACTTCTGTGACAGATCTTGGTATCATCCTCGATGATAAACTAAGCCTCACCTACTCACGTTCAGACTATTACTGGAAAAGCCTTTAAAATGTTTGGATTTGTTTTGAGATCTGCGTCTGAATTTAAACAACCATCTACATGTCTTTATTTATATAAAGCCCTAGTTAGATCACAACTTGAGTACGCTGTCCCAGTATGGAATCCTTTCTACAAGAAATATACTCTAGCCATTGAGAAAGTGCAGTGTAAGTTCTTACGAACAATGCATTACAAATGCCACCGACGCTACCTCACATATCCCCAGTTACTCATCACGTACAATCTACTTACTTTAAAATTAAGGCGTAACCTTCTTGAAGCAGTGGTACTTTGTAATATCTTGCACAACAAAATAGACTCCATTGATCTTATTGACATGCTGTGTTTCAATGTCCCTAGATCAAGTTTACAGCGTGCAGTGCACGCTCGTCCGCTGTTTGCGCTACCTACTTGTCATAATAACTCGGTTATATATATATATATATATATATATATATATATATATAGTTGAGTCACACAATAAAATGTGTGTAAGTATTGATATATTTGCATCTACTATATATCAATTCAAAAAGCTGCTCCATCAGTTACTCTCTGAGCATGATTTGCATATTTATTTGTAATTGTCTTAACTAGGTACGTTATAAATTTTTCGTTAAAATTTATTCCTGAAAGTAATTTGTACTATATTTGAACATACTCAAAATTATATACATTGTAACTTCTACCTAGCCCACCCTCTAATAGCAAAATTTTAAATAACGAGTATTTATTAATCTGTGGATAATGTGGTTGATTGCAGAATTATGTAAATGTACTTGGATAGGCCTGTTTAGTGTATAAAATTGTATTCTGTAATTGTTTGTTATCCCGGAATAAACAAAAACAAAAAACAGTGGTTTTACGTTAGGAAAAAGCATCTACGCTGTTTTCATCAGCGCCCTCTTCATTGGCTTCGATGTACTTTTGCTGTCACGGACTCCATTTTTGTCTACGGTTTTGTTTACATCAGACAGGTCGCATTTCTTAACCGATTCTTGTGAAATTTTGTAAGAAGGTTCAAAAATTATATAGAACTTTTAGGAAAATTCAATTTTTCGAACTTTTTTAAAATAGCAAAAAGCGGGCAAATCTTATTAATATTTAATTTAATAAAATATAATATTACAGCTATTAGGAATATGTTACAAAAAATTATTATACTTATTTTGTTACCCTTATTAAGACGCAACTTTTTTGTCTGAAAACTTTTTAATCCAATAAACTTCAACGGGTCGGGGTGACTCGTGAGGGAGTAGACCTCACGAGTCACTAGTAATAATTAGGTAGGTACTTATCAGCGATCTAGGTTAGGTATTTATAACCTACTTACTTATGTTTATAAATCTTATTTGTGTTTATATTTGGTACTTTTACCTACATACTATGTTATATTTTAGTTTTTATTAGTATAGTAGGTAATGTAAAAACTTTTATCTATCTTTGCAGGTATGATTACCTGCAAAGATAGATAAAAGTTTGTTGAAATAAAATAACATACCATGATTATAATTAATCCGTCTTTTAGATTATCTAAAAAAATGGAGCCATATTTTCAGTTTACCACAAAAGTAAAAATTGTTAAAGATATGGAGCATGAAATTTCCGGAGTGGAGCCTTGCGACGTCACCGCTAAGTAAAAATCGTACCTAGCCATGACGTCAAACGAAATTTAAATGCGCTGTACCTTTTTAACTTTTTATTTCTCAGAGAAAAGAAAAATAAGTGTACAATATTTTTTAATAATCTAACCGAAGGGCAAAATATATTTTTTCATTCGTCATGCCTATTTATTGTATTCACTCTGATGAAGCCATTAACAGGACAATCCATTTGGACAATGATCGCCTTCATTCAGACAAAGCCTTTTGTCAAAAATTGACAGGATAATCCACAAGACAATATTGTCTTCGTTCATACGACGCCGTTGACAGGACAATATTCTGAGACAATTCATTGTCTTCATTAAGACGAAACTATTGGCAGAACAAATTCCTAAGATACTTCATTGTCTACATTCATATTAAGCCATTGAAAGGATAAGCCACTAAGACAATGATTGTCTTCATTAGGACAAAGCCATTGACAGGACAGCCTACTTAAACAGTTTATTGTCTTAGGGAAATCTTCATTCAGACGAAGCCATTGACAGAAAAATCTACTATGACCGTGACTATCTTTATTCAGACAACGTCATTGACATGACAATCCACAAAGGCAATTCATTGTCTTCATTCAACCGAAGCCATTGACGGGATAATCCACTTAGACAATGATTGCCTTCATTCAGACGAAACCATTGACACTACAATCCACTAAGACAATACTGTCTTCTGGCCAGCTCAATTGACCAAATAATCTGTGTGCGACATTATGTACTTAGCGCATCTTGCGCGGGTAGAGCGGCCACACGGAGCGCGAGTTGCGCGGCGCAACTTGCGTCCCGTTTGTTTCGACCCTAAAAATTAGGCGAATTTGGAAGCTAAGGTACTGTAACGTACTTCAAGCTAAGTAGTGTGGTATAGTCACTTTTAAGTCAAAAATTTGTTAGACAATTTGCCATTTTACGGTTTATCATGTTTTAATATCCTAATGCTTGGGCCCGGACCTGCGCCTATCGTCACGAAGCTTCGTGCTATTACACGATACACACAAATGTGACCGGCCGTTATCGGGTATCGTCCCGAATATTCGGACTTCGTGTTATGCTTCTGCCGCACTTGTGCCTATCGTCCCGAAGCAATTTGCGGCGAATCCTCGTACGTTTTGTACACTAAAAAATTATCGCGATAAAGCGCTGGTCACACTAGCGGCTTCGTTATTTTTCACGAACTATCTGGCAATAATCCAAGATGGCGTCATCTACGTGTTTTAAATATGCACGACGACTTTCTTTTCTTTAACATGTGTGCTAACAATTACATAATGCATTTATTGAAACCATAAAAGAAACCTAGAAAGAAACAGCTAAAAATTTTAACACAATTTTATCGTTCCACTCCATTTTTACGCATTAACAACCGTGGCAACGTCGCACAGCACCGTCCGAACAAGTTGAAAACAAACATCAAAATGAACGAACAACGCAAGTGCCACCACGCAGAACGAATTGTTAGCGTGCATAAATCCTTTGATTTATTGCCAGCCGCGCGATAACTACACGAACTTCGAATATTCGGGACGATACCCGATAACGGCCGGTCACATTTGCGTGTATCGTGTAATAGCACGAAGCTTCGTGACGATAGGCGCAGGTCCGGCCCAAGCATAAGCGATAGAGTTACGTTGATAAGACAGAATGATAGAGAATTTGATACTGTATTACTCTGAATTTAAAACTTAAAATCGACCATATGAGGGTTAACGGGGTTCTAGTCAAAGGACGGCAGTATGTAAGTAGAGATCGGGGATTGGTAGTATTTATTTTTATTTTTTAAAACTGATTTTTTTATTTAACCGCCCGACTGACTTTGACGGTTGATTTGACATTGACATATTGGTTAGATGACAGAAAGAATATACTTTCTTGGTGTAAAAAAGAAAATTACTTTTATCTATGCAACATTCATTCTTTCTTGTCTATGTCAAAACAAGCAGTAATAAAAAAAAACAATAAATTCCAGTTTTGTGTGCATTTTGTATTGAAATTTTGAAATGTTTTTTGGGAAGGATCTAAGGTGAATGGTTATATAAAATTATGATCAAAACTGTTAAAATGGCTTGAAGATAACAATTCCACATTTTGTGTTTGCAATTATACCACAGTAGCCTTTACAATGATGGAAAGAATTTCTGCTTTCTTGGTTTTTTATTCTGTAAGTTTGGTATGGATTATCGAGTCTTCACGAGTTACAGTTTATCAAGGAGATAGTTTACCAGACCATGGACGCTGTGAGCCCATAACTATACCATTTTGTCAGCAAATAAGATACAATCAAACCATATTTCCGAACATACTCAATCACGCTAAACAAGAAGACGCTGGCCCTGAGGTGTATCAATTTACGCCGCTTATCAAAATAAACTGTTCACCAGACTTGAAATTTTTTCTATGTTCAGTTTATGCTCCTGTTTGTACTATCTTAGATCAAGCAATACCACCATGCCGTCATCTATGCGAGTCTGCCAGACACAATTGTGGCGATTTGATGAAGCATTATGGTCTGCCCTGGCCCGAACATCTGGAATGCTCAAAATTCCCTGTAGCTACAGATGAGAATGTAATATGTGTTGGAGATAATAATGTGACTCATGAATCTCATAAGCCCATGGAGCCTAGACTACCTAAAGTTGATTATAAGAGTAATTTTGAAAGAGATCCTTCAAAACAACATAATGCAAAAGATTATGGCTTTGTTTGTCCTGTGCAGTTCAAAGTACCTAAAAATTTAGACTTGGAGTATTCTCTGAAAGTCGGACAGAAAGTGGAGCGTGACTGTGGAGCACCTTGTAATGGAATGTTCTTCACTCAAGATGAGAAAAACTTTTCAAGATTATGGATTGGTGTATGGGCTACACTGTGCACCCTTAGTTGCTTGTTTACAGTCCTAACTTTCCTTATTGACACAGATCGATTTAGATACCCAGAGAGACCAATAATATTTTTATCTGTTTGCTACCTAATGGTGGCTATAGCATATGTGATGGGCTGGAGTGCTGGAGACAGTATCAGTTGTCAAGGACCATTTCCACTAGCCATCAGTGGCACCAGACTACCTAACATATCAGTTATAACACAAGGCACAAAACATGAACCATGCACTATTCTTTTTATGATTGTGTATTTCTTTAGTATGGCCTCTAGTATATGGTGGGTCGTATTAACCCTTACTTGGTTCTTGGCTGCTGGTCTAAAATGGGGTCATGAAGCAATAGAAGCAAACTCCCAATACTTTCATTTGGCTGCTTGGGCTGTTCCTGCTATTAAGACTATATCCATATTGGCTATGGGGAAAGTAGATGGTAAGGATTTGTACTTGGAGTGCATAATTATATTGTTTCTCCTCTTTAATATGAACATAATACAAACCATCAATGTTCACTACTTTAAAATCATTGATATGCTGGTTTTTATTTGTGCATACAATTGTTTTGCATTATGATAACAATGGACAAGCTACTTATATAGATAAAGATGGTTTTTCACATTCTACATAAATTAGGTACATTTTTTATGAAATTCTAATAATGTTATGTGATTGCAGGTGACATACTATCTGGTGTTTGCTACGTTGGACTTTGGGATGCTGAAGCTCTACGAGGATTTGTCCTGGCTCCACTTTGTGTGTACCTCGTCCTTGGTACTGTGTTCCTAATGGCTGGCTTTGTTTCACTATTCCATATCAGGACAGTTATGAAACATGATGGCACCAAAACGGACAAACTGGAAAAGTTGATGATTCGCATTGGTGTGTTTGGAGTTTTATACACAGTACCGGCTTTGATTGTAATTGTTTGTCTATTTTATGAACATGCCCACTTTGATAACTGGATGGTAACTTGGCATAGGGATTTGTGTGCCACTCCTCTTTATTCTATGCCCTGTCCATTTACACACACTGATACGGATAGACCAAAGTTTGAAATGTTCATGATAAAGTACCTAATGACAATGATTGTGGGGATCACATCCAGTTTTTGGATCTGGTCAGGGAAGACACTCATTTCTTGGCACCAATTCTTTGATAGAATAAAGGGCAGGAGAGTTGAAGCCTATGTGTGATATGTATGTGTTATGCATGACAGTGGTAGCCCATATGTTAAAAGAATTGTAGTAAGGCTGATTAATTGCAGCACCTCATACAACAGCTAGATTTTAAGAAACAATTGAAATTAAAATAAGGCTGATATTGTAAATAATTCTCATTATTTTAAGATTATTTCTTAAGAACTTGATCATTTAAAATTATTTTTAGATTTTTTAAGTTTATATTGACATTGTGTATGAATTAAGGATCATTGTGAATGTATTATGGTTTATATAACCTACTTAAGTTTGTATTATTATTCTTTTTATATTTTTTTAATGAAAAGGACTGCCGTCAGATCAATTAACACCAGTTTTTGTTGCATATCATTAAACACAACTCACTTGGAAGATATGAAATACATCATCACAGTTACTGTTTATAGTACAAATCTTATTTTAACATTAGATTTACGTATTGAATGGAATTATAAAAATCAATCTTTTATTATTTGACATATTACCTATATAATGTATATTTACAGACATAAATTATTTGCTTTGTAGCAATCAATAAATTTATATGGCAGTTTAATTTCTTTCATTATTTAACTTTTAAAATAAGAGCCAAATATCTAATTTGTAGGCACTGTCCCTACCTGTGGTCCATACCATACTCACAGAATTCAAATGGATGTACACATGAAGAACTGTGGTCTATTTATATCTTTTGGTTCTTTTTAGGGTTGCATACCCAAAGGGTATAAATGGGACCCCTGTACTGACTCCAGTCTGTCTGTCAGGCTGTATCTCATGAACTGTGTTAGGTAGACAAATGAAATTTTCACCGATGATGTATTTCTGTTACTGCTATTATAACAAATACTAAAATTAAATTTTGCCATTTTAAGCTCAATATTAATAACAGCAACAGGTATGTAGACACTTAAAATATTTACAGAATATCTAGTTATACCTATATTCACCTTAACAATAAATAATATATTCAAGGGTATTCCTATACAACATGATTTTTTTTAAATAATGGTATGGACAAAAGGAGTGGCAGCAGGCTGCTATGGACAGGGGTCTGTGGAAAGAAAGGGAGGCCTTTGCCCAGCAGTGGGACGACCCAACAGGCTAAACAAAAAAAATAAAAAAATGGAATGGAACCATTTGTGCGCGAGTCCGACTCACACTTGGCCGGTTTTTAATCATTATTCCCATACCTGCAGTAACTGCACACATAAAATAAAAATAAAATTACAAATACTTAATTTAATTCTTCAGATATTGATTATATTACATAATTTATTACTTCTAGACATCCCAGTACAATTATTAATCATACTTTCACTCTTTACAAACAATATAACAACCTAAATTATTATCATAACTTAATTTATTATGCTCTTGTGTATTTTCCCCAAATGTGTAGCATGAAGACAGAAGCAATGAACAACAGAGACATCACTAACACGGGAACTGGACCACTGAAACAGACAAGAAAAATTCAATTAATTTAAATTAAAAATTTTTACCTTTAAGTATGGATGTTAAGTAAACTACTAAGAAGTCAGTAAAACTTTTATAAGAGAATGCTTTAATATTTGTTAAATATTTCTATATTGATAATGGTGTCTGTGGAAATAGTAATGTTTGGAAGTTACGAAAAAAGAAGTTCTTAGATTAGAATTACGTCAACTACAAGATCCCTCTTTTATTATCTCCAAATAGGTTGCTAGAACAATTGATATCTTAAAAGGTCACACATTGCATAAATCGGTTCTGGATGTTGCATAATTTATTCTCCCTTCAATCTTTTTCTAATGGTACCATTAAATATGACAATGGCTACTTTTACCATCTGGTTCAAACTAAAATCAATTGCAGTTAGTCTCATACTAATTACAGTTAAGTAATGTTTAAAGTCATGTAAATTAGCAACGAATAAAATATTTTTCTCTCTTTCTTTAATAAGATAAATAACACCACATCACATCAACTTCTCTAAAGGTCCTCACTTATAGTCATTATCCCCAGGCAACTCGCAAAGGACTAAGAAGACATGCGTTTTCTAAAGGAGATAACTGACTTATGTACTAATAATGAATTTATCACAATACAATGATCTGATTTGAACTTACACTTTAACACCTGGCGAGTCATCTGTGTAGAATCGCCACATACCACCAGTACCAGCACCGGTGCTCCTATTTCTGGCTGCAGTTGTAGTTGTGGTAGTCTTGCGTTGTCTCACAGTACTTCCACTAGCTGATCTTGGAGCGGCTGTAGCTTTACTGGGCGATCGCCCGCCAGATCCTACTGAGGTAGAACTCGGGGAAGGAGGCTGCAAAGAGAACCAAATCATTTAATCAAATAAACTACAAAAATGTAGTAATGAAGTCATATCCAGCTATAATTAATTGATATTTTAGCTCACCATATTTTATGAATATCAGTCAGAATACACAAAACTATAATAAACAATGATTTACTATCAACTTGTGGCCTTTGAGAAAGAAAGTGAAGAAAAATTATATCGTGTTGGCCTGCTACGCGTCCAAATAAATTGACACGTTGTCACTCAATGTTACCATACTGATATTAATCTCGTCAGAGTAAAATTTTTCTATGATATTAATAGGTGACGCGGCGCTTGCCGTTGCCGTGCCGGGTGCCGGTTTTTATGCTGTAAGGGGCTACCTGAATTTTTCGGGGTCCCGTGCTGCCCCCATTTTAAATAAATCATTTGAAAAGAAACGCATCAGATATCATTTAAAATTTGGTCCTGAATAACCCTTCAAACTATTTTATGAACTACTGTTTACATTTTAAAGTGAGAACGTGAAGCTTTTCTACGCACATATGCCAAAAGTGGCCGTTTTTCGCAATTGTGCGTAGAAAAGCTTCACGTTTTCACTTTAAAACGTAAATAGTAGTTCATAAAATAGTTTGAAGGGTTATCCAGGGTCTGATCATAGCCAAATTTTAAATGATGTCTCCGTTTCTTTTCAAATGATTTATTTCAAATGGGAGCAGCACTGGACCCCGAAAAATTCAGGTAGCCCCGTTGGCCGAGAACAAAATCACGCACAACTTCACACAACACAAAAACTATTGAACACACACGTCGTCGTCGCATGGCCAGCGGCCACGCCTGAGGCAGTTTATGCTCTTATTAATATTACAGATACAAATACATTTCTTGACTTAATTCTTGACGGGGTAGACAGAGCCCAGGGCCGTAAGACTCAACGGCCACGCTTAGCATAATAATGTTAAAAATATTAACAAATTATTCTTAAGCCGGGTCCGCTGCCACCACTTTCTAACATAACATTGTTCAGAGCCTTTTCACCTTTGGTTGGCTGCCTCGCTCGCACAATCAAATTTTTTAAAGATTATTAAAAAATGTGACTCATTTGAAGAAAAGTGTTTCATAAACTTTTAAATATATTAGATTTTTATTGTTTATGTGTGTGTGTGCATCGTGGCACCGTCGCACAGCACGCGTCCAAACAAGTTGAAAACAAACGTCAAAATGAACAACGCAAGTGCGACCACGCAGAGCGAATTGTTAGCGTGCATAAATCCTTTGATGTATCGCCACCCGCGCGATAACAACACGAAGTCAGAATATTCGGGACGATACCCGATAACGGCCGGTCACATTTGCGTGTATCGTGGAATAGCACGAAGCTTCGTGACGATAGGCGCAGAAGTGCGATTTCTAAAACGCAGAGTCACCTAAACGAATGGTTTTTCCCATACAAAAACTATACGTTTAGGTGACTCCGCATTTCATAAATCGCACTTCAGGTCTGGACCAAGCATAAAAATAAAAAAGTTGCTGAAAGTCGCAGCGGACGGGTAATGTTTTTAAAAAACAATGTTCATGAACAATGTTTGTTAAGAAACTAGCGCAGCGGACCCGCCTTCTTTACCCAAAGTTATCGAGCGGGTGGTGCGGCGACAATGACTACCAGCGCCGACACCCGTGCCGTTCGATTGGTAACTTTTTTTTTCAAGGTTTCTCGTAATGGTAACCCAACCCATGACTTTTTGGCGGGCTTTTCAAAAGGGCGGTCTGAAAATTTTTCTCATATCCTTTTTAATTTACATAATATTGTTTATTTCTTTTTAAATTTTGTAAATATTGTAGTGTATATACTAGATTGTAAGTAGATCTATATTTATAAGTAGTGGTAAGTACTTTTTCGATGGATTTGGAGCCGGGGACGGATCCTCCCGATCCTGATATTGATACTCATGATGATACTACCAATACTAAATTCAGTCAACCGGTGTTTTTTTGCGATAAATTTGATTTTACAGATGTGGCTGAATTTGTAAGTGTAAAAAATAAAAATAATAACAATAAGAAAAAGAAATTGGTAAATACTCCATTTAAAAACAAAATTGATAGGCAATCTCACAGCATAATGTCATATGGCTTGCTCTTATGGGGTAAAGCGGCTAACATACATGCTATCTCTGTGCTACAAAAGAGAGCAATTGGGTCGATCTACGGACTAAAATCACGCGATTCCTTATGAGAGTTATTTAAATCTATAAATATTCTTACTGTGACATCTCAATTTATTTACGACAATCTTCTATTTGTTAAATCTAAGTTGAATAATTTCAAGAAATATAGTGATGTTCACAGTTATAATACTCGCAACAAAAATCAGCTTCATACGCCTAAATTTCGACTTGCTAAAACTAGAAAGTCACTCTAAGGTCTAGGTATAACATTATTTAATAAACTTCCCGAAGCGATCGTTAACCTACCAATGGCAAAATTTAAAACACATGTAAAAAAAGTTTTATTGAACAATGCGTACTATACTATCAATGATTATTTAAGAGATAAAAACGCGTGGATACTTTCTAAACATTTTCCATTACACTCCACACATGAAACATAAATAGCTGCATTTTCTGTTACCATAATAAGCTTACTTTAAAAATATGTGAATGCTCTGCGATCAATAAGTGACCAACATATAATTAATATTTTCTCTTGACAAGGTCTGCGAGTTCGGGTTTTTCATGCTCACTAAAATGTCCAATCCGGTGGTGGCGTCGCTGGTCGGGTCGTTGGATTCCCTCTAATATGGTTGAGTTTAACGATGGCTGATCCGTGCGTCAACTCGTGAACGGGTGCTGCCGGGAGGGACTGGTTAGCTCGGCTTCGCTTTTTTTGACTACTTAATATTTTTTATTACGCAATTTATGTTTGTTTACTTGTTCGCAAGCATTACATGTTATAATGTGTCAACATTGTATTATATTATAAGTATTTATTAATTAAAAGACAATTATAATAATATGACAAAGCCCTTCTGGCGAGTAGGCGACCAATACTGTGAAAATTAGTTTCTTTCGGCGTTTCTTCTCAGCAGTGGTCGTTACGAAGCGCTGGTATCGGTAGCTTTTCTTTAAAAATAAATTAAATTTTAATATACATACTTTACACGTAACATAAATCCTTCATAAATCATACTTATTGACGTGTAAAAGTGCCTGTAAAGGTCTAATTACTGAATAAACATTTGAATCTTTGAATCTTGAAGGCCCTTTCAACAGGCTTTAGCCGAAAATTTCAATATTTGTAGAAAGATTCTTTTATAATTTTGAAGTCTGTAGCATCCTGTTAAAAAAAATATAATGTCTATAGAGCCTCCTACAGAGCCTGCTCCAATAACCCCTATATTGTCACAAGAATCACCTATATATAGAAAATTATACAATGAAAAAGACTGGTCCATATATGGTACATGTCACCTTAATGTCTGAGCCTAACTCAAATATCTCGGTACACCCCCTAAAATTTGGCAATTTTTTGATGAAAAACAAAATGGGAAACATTGTTCAGAATGGAATCAAAAGAGTAGGGCGTAATCGGCTATCAGTTTCTTTCAAATCACATACTGATGCCAACAATTTTTTAAATCTAATGAGTAATAACTCATCATATAGAGTAGTCATCCCAACATACAATATTTGCAAAATGGGGTTGATAAAAGGTATCCCTGTAGAGTGGACACATGAAGATATCCTAGAAAACCTTCAAATCCAAGAAGGTTATGGCCAAATTATTAAAACCCGTAGATTAAGCAGAAGATCTGTTAATGCAGATACAGTTTCCTGGACTCCTACTCAATCTGTAGTATTAACGTTTGATGGGCAGGCCCTTCCCCCAAGAGTTTTTTCTTTTTTCTCTAGTATCCCAGTAGAACAATATATTTACCCAACTATACAATGTTTCAATTGTTGTCAATTTGGTCACACCCGTGCCCAATGTAGGAGCAAACCAAGATGCAACAAATGCAGTGGAGAACACAGTGGGTTTGCTTGTACAGTTACTGATTGTAAGTGTGCCAATTGTGCCGGACACTACATGGCAACAAACAAGTCGTGCCCTGAGTTTACTAGGCAGGTAAATATAAAAAAACATATGTCGCAGAACCCTATCTCCTACCAAGAAGCATCCCAATTATATCGTATAGTAAGTAAATCTTACTCACAAGATGTTTCCACATCAGCACCACCATCTCCCGCCCATATTAATAATTATAGTAGGTCAAACCACCAATCTTACAAAAAAACAGTTGTTCAAAAGAATAAGCCAGCTCCTATTCTCTCTAAAGGGTATGATAAACGAGAACATGACTCTCTAATTTGCTCTATTAGTTTTGACAACAGTCAAAGCGCTACAGGATCTGCACTTAAGCAATACAGCAAGGATGCATTACCCTCTTCAGATGACATTATCAGTTGTTATCAACACTGATAAATGTTATTGTTAACTCCAATTTACCTGAACACGTTGCTCTCCCACTTATTAACCAAATATCAGTTGCAATTTTTAATATTTTTAAACATGGATCATGGTCCTTCAGTGGAATTGTAAAAGTAAAGTTTCAAAAAAACATGAAATAATCAATTTAACTAACACACATAATTTATTTCTACTAGCTATATCCGAGACTTGGCTACCTCCCAATAGTAACTTGCACATCCCTGGTTTCAATATCCTTCGCCATGACAGAACCGATGGTTATGGTGGTGGCCCTTTTAATACGCCAGAATCACACTTTCTCTTCTTTGCCTATTCCTTCTTTCAACTCCAATACTTTACAAGCAGTAGCCGCCCGAGTAGGTGAGGTATCATATCTGTCTATTTATATTTCTGAAAAAGATTTTTCTGTTCTTCCCATATTAAATAACATTATTGATTCCCTTCCTACGCCAAAAGTAGTACTAGGAGATTTTAATGCACACCTTTCCCTATGGGATGCCCCTTACGACGATGGCATAGGAAATGGGTTGATGGACATTATAAATGAACACAACTTATGTGTATTAAATGATGGCTCTCCGACACGACGCCCCATACCTGGCAAGCACTAAGCTATCTTGACGTATCCCTGTGCTCACCCAATTTGTCATCCCTTCTTAACTGGGAATGTTTACCGTTGACCCACGGCAGTGATCACTACTCTATAGTGTTGTCATTACTGTCTGGCAAATCTGAATCTTTCACCCCATTACCCCCACTTTTTAAACAACTGTGATTGGGAGCCCTTTAGCCAAGCTGTAGAGGAGAATATAGAATCTCTTCCTAGTCTTCCAGATCCGTATACAGATCCTAAAAACATAAACAATGCGTATGATAACCTCATCACAACATATTTGACAGCTGCAGATAAACACATTCCTAAAAAAAATTTTGCTAGAAAGAAAATATCTTCTCCTCCATGGTGGGAAAAAGAGTGCACAGAAGCTATCATGAAAAGAAATGAAGCAGAGAAATGCAATAAAAACTTTATGGACTTGAACAGTATTTACTATTTACAATATAAAAATACTGAAGCGGCTACTAAGAGACTTCTACGTAAAAAGAAAAAAGAAGGATGGAAACGTTTTTGTTCAAATCTATCCCCAGATACACCATCTTCTTTAATTTGGAAAAATATACGAAGGTTTAGAGCTTCCACTGTATCCCCCACTAGAAATTCAACATCTGTAGATTGGGTTCGTCCCTTTTTGAACAATCTTGCTCCTAGTACTGTTCCCAATTTCAGTCAATTACCATATTTTTATTCTCTGTCTAACAATTGTAATTATAGTTTAACATCTCCTTTTTCTTTATCAGAGCTCCAATTAGTATTGAGTAGATTATCTGATTCCTTATTCTTTTATAATTAATTCGAAACCAGACACTTTGACATATTTACTAACTTTAATAAATTCTATAGTGGATACGGGTATCATTCCCTCTTCATGGAAGCATCAGATAATAATTCCAATTTTGAAACCTAATAAAGATGCTAATGACCCCTATCGTTTAGGCCTGTTGCTCTATCATCCGTTCTAGTTAAAATATCAGAACATTTAATTAAACAGAGAATTGAATGGTATTTAGAGCGTAATAAACTTTTGTCTTCTTCTCAATTTGGGTTCCGCAAAGGCAAAAGTGTATGTGATAGTCATGCTATACTTACCACAGATATTCTTCTATCTTTTTCTAAGTCAGAATCGGTTGTTGCAGCCTTTCTAGATATTCATGCTGCTTATGATAATGTCGACTTATTATTGTTAGGAGAAATTATGCAAAGAATAGGAATACCAAGAAAATATGCTGATTATATATTTAATTTATACTCAGGTCGAACAATTTCTGTTCATATTCCTGGTTTTGAGGAAGAAAAGAGGACCATATGGAAGGGCGTCCCTCAGGGGTCGATTCTCAGTCCTCTTTTATATAATATTTTTTTTTTTTTTTTTTACAATTTATTGGTTTAGGCATTTGTCCTCAATCTCACCTGATGGAAAGCGACGATGAAGACTAGGATGAAGCATGCCTATCCAAAAGATACCCATTCAATCTACTTTTGAATGTCCCGGGGCTGTACTTCTCTGGGAATATAGACGCAGGCAGTTCATTCCACACCTTATACTTATGACCTTTATTTGAGCGTTGATCCTTCATGTTCTATTCTACAATATGCAGATGATGTCTTAATTTACTCTTCTAACTTGGATATTCAGAAAGCAACAGATAATCTTAATGTTTCGCTAAATAATTTTTATAAATGGCTCACCGAACATAATCTTTCATTGCCTAAATCCAAAAGTGTAATAGTCGTATTCTCGCGTAAAAGGGTAATTCTGACTGTGAACGTTTCGGTTGAGGATGAAAGTATACCGGTTTCTAAAGATGCGAAGTTTCTTGGGCGTATTTTTGACTCCGGTATGAATGGTAACGCTCATATTAAGAATGTCATTGCAAAATGTGAAAAGAACATTAATATTATTAGAGCGGTAAGTGGAGTTTGGTGGGGATCACATCCTAGTGTTCTTAGATTAATGTACAATGCATTAGTCAGAAGTTTATTTGACTTTGGATCTATAACAGTTTGTCTAGAACAAAAACAAGCTCTTCATAAATTAGATTTATTGCAATACAAAAGCCTCAGTATAGTCATTGGTGCAATTAAGAGTACACCAACAAATGCCCTACAAATAGAATGCTTATATTATATACTGATGCTTCTAAATCTTTAACCATTAGTGATCATAGTGTTGGAGCAGCCTAATTAAGACACTCAACAGGTCAATTCCATCTTTATAAATATTCACATTTGTGCTCAAACTTTGTGGGAGAAGGAATGGCTATTCTCAAATGTATTAAATATATTATTTTAAACAAAATTCAGAAGTCTTATATATTTTTTAACTCTTTAAGCTTGCTCCAATCTCTATTATCAAACCCATTTAAGGAGAAATCAATTTGTCCTCTTTCACTTGAGATTATATAACTAAAGGAATGCCATGATTTAAATTTGTTCGTCACTTTAGCGTGGATACCTGGTCACTCAGGCATTCAAGGTAATGCGTTTGCAGATGAGCTGGCGGCATTAGCAAAAGTGCAGGGTTGTACTGAAAATAATAGAGTGTATACCCAAGACCTTTTAGAATTACCCCGTGAGAATCTATTAAAAGAGTGGTACTCTGATTGGGAAAAATCTAGTTTGTTTAAAGGGGAGCGCTATCGACGTTTACATATTGAACTTTGTTTAAAGCCCTGGTTTTCTAAATTTCATTTTAGCAAAAAGGTGACATCTACCATATCTAGACTAAGATTTGGTCATAGCTGTGTTCCCAGTCACTTACGCTGAATCGGTGTCTCTGATTCAGCCACATGTGATTGTTCTTTAGGCGAAAAAGGCGACGTTGATCACCTTTTATTCAGATGTACGAAGTATGCGTCTAAGCCACTTTATGAATTCCTTATAGAATCCCGTGCTCCTTTTCCCTGTGACTCCTATACTATCCTTTCCTTTATTGACTCCAAATATACTAAAGCTCTTGTTTCTTTTCTCTTATTTCATGATATTTCATTTTAACTATATCAATATAATTACCTATCCATCTTTATGACAATTTAAGTATATATTGCCCTAGTTTCCTTAATACCGCCTAGTCCTCATTCCCATTCCTATCCGTACTCGAAAGTTCTTAAACCTATTTTCCCCACTTGAACCTTTTAATTGGATGAGAAGATTGGCGCCCGCGCCATTGGTTAACTGGACACTGGCAAAATAAGCTTCAACTTTGTTCCTCTGTCTACGGCTTCAACGAAGTTTAATCGCCAACAACAAGAAAAAAAAACCCAACCCATGATACATTAATGTCAAATTGACAACTAGTTATTTGTATAATATAAATTGAGTTTTTGGCGGGAAGTCAAGGGTTCAGTTGGAGTTTGCTTTAAATTATTTTGCAAATTGATTCTATTGGACTTTATAATATAAAATCGGTGTAGTTTAGTGTTATAATTAATACTCATGCTCATGGACAATATGTAAAATGGTTAAAGTGGACACTCATAGTGCGGCTGTAGTGATATTTATTTGCGGACTGTGGTGGGCGTCTTTAGGCGCCGTCCGCCATTCATTCGGCTATGAAATGAAAACCAGCAGGCCTACCGTCATCTCTTATAGCAGCACTTAAACTGAATTGTATTGTTTAATGCAACCATGACACCTTTATAGCAGGCCTTAAACAGGATTGTTTTGGTTGACGTCACAAAACCATTCGCCTTTTTTTGTATGGACTATTCCTACCATCACGTCTATTTGACAGCACGAAAACGATTATTGCGCGTCTCAAGTGTCAAATAAAGCGATCCTTAAAAAGTTACTTTCCAGTAACTTATATGGAGGATTTTAGTTGGTTTTCTTGTGAATGTGAATATGTTTTTTCTTTACTTTAGATTTTTACAAAACAGTTAGTAGATAATTGAAGTAACGCTACCATGGGACCTTAAATAATCCTACTTAATACCTTTTATTGGAAATTTGGATTTCAAAAACAAAGTAAGATATATTACTTCATTATTTTAGTACAACTTATGTGAAAAATAGTAAGTTATTCCAACTTACGTAACATATTTTTTTGTAAGTAATAACAATGCTAATCCTTGTAAAATATTTATTCACACACGAAAACAAATAACAACACATTCTTAAGTATAAATTATTTATTAAAATTACAACTACATACATTTATACATTTTGTCTTACAGGATTCTTTGGTTACTCTCTGAGAAGTACCATGATGACATCAATTAAAAAATACAAGACAGGATTCACTGGAGCCTATTATTAAATACAAACAAGACTGAGAGAGCCAGAGGATTACAGCCTCCTTTGAAACCTGTGATTGAACCAGTGAAATGGCAGAATGTTGAATTCCAAGCATTTTACAAGGCTAGCTCTGCTGCTAGGCTGGTTCGCTTTTTCACCAGAATACCTGAAAGAAAATAATAGTTTAGATTCATGTCGCAATCTACGAATATCAAATACATACCCATACTTTGTAATAAAATTGTGCACTACAATCACTGCGTACTTACTAAAACCTAGCCTTTATCTCGTTGAGTTAGTCTCGAACTTACTTTGTCTGTATATATTTATGTTATTTATAATAGCACTTAGTGAAGAAGCTGCAAGTTTGAACACATAATTATCTAAATATAAACTTTGAATAGGTATGTAGTTAAAATGTTACTTACGACATGGTTATTGATAAAATATATTTATGACAAGACACTGTGCTTTTGTGCGATTAAGCCCACAATAAAATTAACTTCCAAATACTAGTCGTTACCATCGTATAATAACTATTTATCACGGCAATTCGAAAAAGCACTATAATATGAAGTGATGGATATATTTTGTCAGGTGGTTGCTCGGCTTCCAGCATTAAAAACATAAAACATTTATGTTTTCACGAATTTACGATTTATTTATAATTTCGAAAACCAGACGCAGACATCCGTTCAAAACTTTCACTCACAATTTTTTTCGCACTCATTAAAATTTTAGCCATCTTTAATGGTCAATATCAAATTAAATTTATGTACATAATCAAAAGAAAACAAAGTAAATAACACTAACTTTTAGATATTTAAATAAAATATGATAGAAATAATTTTGATTTACGTAAATAAAAAAACCAGTAAAAATAATAATTTTTGTCAAGGATTTGAACGTCTTCGCAGTCTCATCACCAAAACAAGCCAGAGACAACAAACAGTTCACCATTCAGGAATAACCATTCAAAAAACGTTCAGCATTATGAACGTCATGGTACGATTTAAAGTTGTCCTGCTTTTGACCTGCTTAAAAACTGCAACTCAACTGCCTTGTTTCTGAATGGTTTTATAAGTGTTGGTGGTAGCATTCCAGTGGACTCGTATAGATTTGTTGCCAGAAGCTCCCTTGAAGCAATCAAAGGACCTACACCAACCTTTGTATAGTTAAGGTTAGGAATAAAGAAGTGATAAAATAAAGATGGGCTCTAAAGGACCAGTATCCAGAGTCGTAAAATAATTATTAAAAAAAAACATGAATTATCTCACAAATTAGATAGAATTATCGTGGAATTATCTAAACTCGGGATACATATAATTGAGGTTATTTTTTGTTTTTTTAACTGTTTTATCAAAAACTACAGTAACAGTGAAACGGACGACGATATACAGTATGTTTTGAGACATTAGAAAAGAAAGCGTTATTTATTTATATGGGTTTATGTTGCAGGTCAGGAATGTTTTTACGATTTCATAAGTGCGTGAAGAAGTTACACACTTTGGTATCTATTTGTAAGACCAAAACAATGAATATGGAAAAGTGCTATTTCAGATACGTACAAGAAGAAGAAAAAGTTGATATCTGCTTCTTATTAAAAATAAAAGATTCTGTAAGACAGTTCAATTTTAGTAGAAAACCAACAGAACAATTGGAAACTTTATTGGCTCGAATAGGAACTAATATCAATAAATCTATAAAAAAAGGAAATAAGAAGAATAGTACTGACAACTCTGATGTTGTAGTCAAAATGTATGATGATAAAAATAATGAAATAACAGGAAGTTCTACTTGTATGGATTTATTTTCTTTGACAACTCCTATTATGTTACAAGTTCACCAACAAGTTTATAAAGCAGTTTTCAATGTGCCATGGGTAGTCAGTGTAAATCTTCCTAGCAGCATTCTTGCAGGATTTCCAGTTTACCCTGAACACTTTGTACTCCAATATGCTGATAAAAGTAAATGCAAATATGACTGGTTCAGAGGACTTTCAATCAATGAAAAAGGAAATGAAATTATTGAACATCATATAAAATGGGAATTAATTGGAGAAGGTTTTATCTACTCTCCAAGTAATAATGATATTGGTATGAAGCTTAAATTGGAATGCACTCCAGGTAAAGTTTTTTAACAATCATTTTTTAACAAGTGTATTGTAATAAAGTGTGATTGATTCTTTTGTTTTTCATGTGTGTAAGTAGCCAACACTGGTGTCCAATTTTTCAGGCTGCCTAAACGACATAGCTTGACGACTGCTAAATAATGATGACAGCCGGGACCAACGGCTTATACGTGCCTTCCAAAGCACGGAAGACGAATAATGTATGATTACTACATTCAACACAAATCTGAATTCCTATTTACTGTGGTAGCTCCCTTAATGGATAATGACTTTACCCATCATCCATTGATCTTTTTTTTTTAAGTATTATAATACTCAGTAAGAGGTTGAAATGGAAAAAAAAATAAAAGTGCAGAAAATTGTATCAGGTCAACTTGTATTCCATACAAAATATATATTAATAATTTATTGAGCACTGGTGCTATATTCTAGATTTAATAACTGAACAAAGATAATGTAGGTATACAGGTACGTAAAAAATTTAATATTTATTCACATTAAATATTTCATATGAATCAACTTATTTTAGGCAATGGTGAAGTGAATGGACCCACAGTAGCAGCAATTTCTAAGAGTTTGGTGGAAGCAGGCCCTGGTATGTGTCCATTTGAAACCAGACACATGTTCACTTCAACAAAACTGAAGGACAAAAGGTTCCATATGATTTTATTTTAAGTGAGATATAAACATTAAGATTTTCTTTTTAATTAGAGAGGGAAATATAAAATATTATGATGTCATTATATGTTCACTCTATAGGGATAAATAACACATTAAATAAACCTCTGAAAGCTTTAACAATTTCAAATAAAAAAGAAAAACACCAAATTAAATAACAAAAAAAAAGTTTTAATATTTTTTCATGGTATTATGAGTATTATATGTATGTACCTCGGCCTCCATGCTGGTGTGGGAGAAAAGAAAAAAACTTGGAATTTATCAGCTTGTTCTCTTCCTGCGCAGATCGAAAAAGCCGATTGGGTGACATTTGAATAATGTTATTAGGCGATAAGGCTAGTAACCCATCACTACTGTGATTCCTTCCACAATCTTAATGCTCATCATCAAGCTAAGATGTGGTGTGGTGGTGTGTGTGGTGATAAGCTGTGGTCCTTTTGTCTTATGGCCCTGGGCCCTGTCTACCCCATCAGGGATAAGAAAGTGATAATGTATCTAATCGAATGCATTATGATCTTGTCATATTTTACTTTACTTATTTGTATGCATATCCTACATTATTACTATGTGCATCGTGACCCCCTTCAAAGGGGAAAATTTGTTACATGAATTGTTTGTCCAGAGTAATAAGAATGAAATTGGCTGGCAATTGATGTCTAGGTATCTAAATGAAGAGTGAGGACTTCTGATGCAAGCTAAATTAAACCATGGTGTCAACCACATTGAGTAGATATATCTTTGAATTTCTTTTCTGAGACTTCTCTATGTGTATTAATGTATACACATACATTATTGTAGTGTATTAGTACTTATTTTGTGGTATGATTTTAAAGTATACTTTGTTAATTAGTAAGATAGACAAGATTATTTCATATAGTGTGGGCTCTAAAGTCTTTTAATTTGTTCTTATTAATTTTGATTTTAATTTTTAGATTTCGCTGTGTCACCTATAATATTCTGGCTGATTTATACTGTGATTCTGACTTCACAAGGACAGTTCTACATCCATATTGCCCGCCATATGCTTTGCATATTGACTATAGGAAACAATTAATTATTAAGGAGTTGCTAGGTATTGTTTTAATAATTGTATGTATCTGTGGTTGATATTTTGTTGTAATGTAAATGAAATGTGTGTTTGACATTAAAATTCCGTTATTATAGGCTATAATGCTGACATTGTGTGTCTGCAAGAAGTGGACAGAAAAATATTTAATCACTACCTTAGTCCACTTTTGGAATCAAATGGTTTTCAAGGACAATTCTACAGAAAAGGCAAGGAGGTGGCTGAAGGGTTGGCTTGTTATTTCAATACAGCCCGGTTTGAGTATGTTTAATATTCTTGTTGCCATAAATTACCATTAATATGACCAATTGCAACGCAGAAATAGCTACTTATTGCTTTTGCATTTTTTAAGGCTTATTAATTTTTATTATTTTAAGGCTTTGATTTTTTTTAAGCATGACAGCATTATAATTTTTTGGGTGCCGTAGTAAACAAGTAAGGTTCCGTTGATTTTTTTATTGAGATCCTTTTGTAAAATATTTGGTTTTAAAGCAAATTTTTGTTAGAGTCCAGTGGCCCCGCCATCTACAAGCTATACGGTTTTAAAGTATATTATATGAACACGTGAAAAAATTCACGTCAATAGTATATATATAATGAAGTTAAATTGAAAACTATGAGTGCCAAGTAGGGTTTACAAATAATAGAGTTATAATCAACCAACTATTAAAGTGTACTCGGGAAATGAAAATTTCATACAAATTCAATAAAATTCGTTTAAAACCGGGTCCAGCTTTTCTAAGCACATTAGCCAAAAGTAGACGTTTTTCTGTGCGTAGAAAAGCTTCACGTTCTCACTTCAAACTGTAAGCAGTAGTTCATAAAATAGTTTAAAGGGTTATCTAGGGTCTGATCAAGACAAAATTTTAAATGATATCTCTGTTTCCTTTCAAAAGGGGGCAGCACTGGACCCCGGGAAATTCAGGTAGCCCCTTAAAGTCGGCATTCGCAACTACGGAACCCTACACTGCGCGTGGCCCGACACGCACTTGGCCGGTTTTGTATACTTTTTAGCTTGTGCATTTTATTATAAAATGATTTGTTACCTGCTGTTAATATTTCATAGCTTTTATAATTTAGGAATTTCACAGGTTAATAGGAGAAGAGAAAATATTGTTGTCAGAAGCAATAAAAACGAAATCATGTCTGCAGCCTATCTGGGAAGTAATAAAAGACAATGGGCCTCTAGTTGAAAGATTATTAGATAGATCAACTGTGAGCAGTGCAACGTTCTTAAAATCCATTGACAACCCTGAAGAAATTCTAATTGTTGGCAATACCCATTTGTATTTCCACCCAGATTCAGATCATGTAAGATTAATACAAGGAGGAATTTGTATATATTGGTTAATAGATGTAAGAAATAATATTATGAAACGGGTATGTAAATTATTACTTTTATTAAATAGTTAACTGTCGTAATCTAGTAGGAGTAGCCGGCCAAGTTTTATCTCAAGTTAGTTTTAAACTTTTAATACATTAATAAGTACTTACCTACTTACTTGAAAAATTTTAAATTGAAAAATAAATCGGGTAAGTACTTGTAGGAGTTATACATAAGGGTACGCTAGTCAGGTATTTCGCCATACAAATTCTGTAGGGTGATGACTCCGTTGTTCGGTATCATCTGTTTAAAGTTTTTAATTCTATCGATTTGTCTTGTCGTTATCTATGCTTGTATGGAATCATAATTGTAAAATGATAAGTACTTTAAAAGTTATGAGTCTCAAAACATTCCGTTTCAACACGTAATTTTACCGCAACTTTGGGCACAATTAAATACCGGAAGGAGTATAAAATCTCTAAAACAAAATTTGTACAAGCATAGTTTGGTTATTAAAAAATTTAAATAACTTTACTTTTAATTAAAACATTCAGCTGTTTTATCACAAGAACACTTCTTTCAAACGCATACTCGTGAATTTTTAGACGTGTAACATAACGTTTTAGTCCGATAAGTCGGATACGACACACTAGACTGTAGTTCCGATGTGCGTATGAATCGGAGTAAATAGTTCCGCACTGTTCATAACCGAGTCTATCCCTTTCTCAGCGAAATAGCACGCAAATTAGCCACGCGCGCCGACGAGTTCGAGTTCCGAACTAGCTCATCCTTAAGTAGTCATCACATAAACAAGTTTACAATGCGACAGAAATAAGTTGAACAAAAATGGCGGACTTCTAAGCATATTTGTACAAATTCCCGGCACGTAGGTTGACCAAAATGGCGGTTATCGGCGCAGGTACAAATAATGCGCCGACCGCCATTTTGGTTCCATTTACGTGTCGGGAATACATAGGGCGCACTATAAGTTTCCGGAACTGGCCACTTACATAAACAATATTTAAAAATTTATTGCAACATTTGAAAATAGAACTCTTTGGCTGTAGAATGCAGTTTGTTTCATCTGACTGTCTTTTGTTTTTACCTTGTGGCGCCATTTAAAAAATTGTGTGTCTGCATCAACATGGATTTAACTCGGGAAAATTTTCGTAGTATGATTTTCTACGATTTTAAGTGTAATTTGACAGCTCAACAGAGCATTGCTCGGCTTGAAACAGCTTTTGGCAATGAAGCACCATGCAAGACAACTGTTTATAGCTGGTTTGCAGAATTCAAGCGTGGTCGTATCAATCTCAGTGACGAATCTCGCGATGGTCGGCCGTCCACCGCTGTGACCAACAAAAACATCGATGCTGTGCGCCGTATGATTGAAACAGACAGGCATGTGACCTACCATGAAATTCGCGCATCCTTAGAAATAGGCATGAGTCAAATACAATTAATCCTACACAAACATTTGGGTGTGAGAAAGCTGTGCTCGCGGTGGATCCCACACAACTTGACCGAGGCTCAAAAAACGGACCGCGTCACTTGGTGCAGTGCCATGCTTACCAGATTCAACGAAGGTGCGTCAAATTTGGTGTGGGACATAGTAACAGGTGACGAAACATGGATTTATTGCTACGATCCCAAAACAAAGCAGCAATCGAGCGTATGGGTCTTTCAAGATGAGCCGAAACCAACCAAAGTGGCGCGCGTGAAAAGTGCATCTAAGCGGATGATTGCTTCTTTTTTTAATAAAACTGGACACGTGGCTACTGTTGCTTTAGAGAATCGTCGTACAGTGAATAGTGACTGGTACACGACCATTTGTTTGCCGGAAGTTATTGACGAACTCCGTAAAAATAACCGTAAACGCCGTGTCATCCTGCACCAAGACAATGCTAGTTCTCACACGGCCAGACAGACAAACGACTTTTTGAAGGCGAAAAATGTAGAACTCATGAGTCATCCTGCATACAGTCCCGACCTGGCACCTTGTGACTTTTTTCTGTTCCCAAAAATTAAGAACCAATTACGCGGTCAACGATTTTCATGACCAGAAGAGGCTGTCGAGGAGTATGAAAAACACGTTTCAGAGGTCACCACAGAGGAGTGGCACAAAAGTTTTCAAAACTGGTTTCATCGAATGAAAAAGTGCATAGACGCCAAGGGAGATTATTTTGAAAAACAATAAATTAATTTTGTACCTTTAATAGTATTTTTTCATATTCATTCCGGAAACTTATAGTGCGCCCCACGTATGTACAAAACTGCTTTGAAGTCCGCCATTTTTGTTTAAATTATTTGTGTCGCATTGTTGTTGTTGTGTTTTAGATTTAAATTGCTTATATTATATACCTTACCTACTTATGTTAAGAACTTTCCTTTTCCTTTCAAAATGCATAAAATAGTAGTAATATTCGAGTCAAGCAAACCTCCAATTACTTCGAAATGTATTTGGCAATAAGTGACAATTATATATTTTAGTTTCCAGATAAAAGAGTATCCCTTATACTTTGTGGTGACTTCAATAGCGTTCCTAGTTGTGGAATATTTCAACTATATACCACAGGCGTGGCAACGAGTGATTTAGCCGATTGGAGATCCAGTAAGTTTTATTTTTTTTTATCTATTTACTTATTAAATTATCTACAATCAGATTAGATGGAATATCTAACTTTTGCAAAAAAGGCGAAACTTGCGTTTATTAAGTAGGTAGTAAATGAAAAACTTAAATTGTATCGTCGTAAAGGGAGTGCACTATGCGTACAGGGGAAATGTACTATAACGTACCTATCTCTAATTCAATTTAACTAAGTACCTAGGTATACATCGATTGGGGACCCCAAGGACTTTCGTAGTATAAAAATGCCCCCAGTATAACGGGGACCTAAGACAGGGTTGCGTTTAAGATAAGATATTATTGCGGATATATTTCAATGTGATAGTCAGTGATTTTTTTTTTTTACTTGTGGTAACCCATCCACCTGGCGGCCACGCCCAGGGATGTTTAACATGCGAAAGCGCAAGTAGTGTGTATCCTTCTCCCACTTACCCCCAGCTCCATAGCTGTTAAAGATTTTTTTTTTAATTAAATGCTTTTGCTCTTCCATGCTGGCCTGGGAGAAAAGAAAAATCTTAGAATTACCAGCTTCTTGTCTTCCCTCGCAGATCGTTAAAGCCGATTGAGGGAAAGGGCGAGATCTGAATCATATTTATAGGCGATGCGGCTAGCAACCCATCACTATTTTGATTATTTTTTTCCATTTTAACGTCCACCATTAGTTACGCTTACAGCCCTGGGCTCTGTCTACTCTCTGTCAGAGATAATTTCTTTTTATTTTATTTTGGCAACATACAATTATGCACTGATGTTAATACTTAAAACTGTGTTTTATAATAAACCTTGAGTGCCTAATATGGGTAGTTGGGTACTTTATATTACTGAGTTAAATAAATCAGAGAGATTGCGGACCAAAAGCTGAATTGGTGACTTTGTAACAATAGTTTCCAAACATAAAAAGCTAATAAAGACACTATCAGTCTTATTATAAAACAAGGTTTATAGATAGATCGAGTTTTAAAGTCGATCTAAACTATGTAACAAGGAATATCTTATTATAAAACAAAGTTTATGTTTTGTTCTGAGGACGATCCTCGGCCTAAAGATAAACCAGCTAGGAGGCTAGTTTAAGCTACGATTAACCTCAAAACCGTGACAGAAATCAAAACAAAACATAAAAATTATTGTGAAATTTTAGTAAATCCGAAATTTTACTTGATGGCTGATAATAAATTATTATTATATCCAGGAAATGTGTTAAAACTGCCATGATTATGATATAAAAGTGTTTTTATTGTTTTACAAGTTTCCATGACAAACACAATTTCAACACTTTTGTTCGTTTATTTCCATTCACAACATTAAAAACACGATTTTATATTTGTAACACAACACACATATAAAAACAATATTTGTTAAGATTATTTACAATTTACAAATGTAAACAAAATCATAGGTTAGGCTCCATGACAGTTTATTAAGACGAGTGCCCACAGACTTTAATATAGAATTACGTTGTCAAAGTTGTCAACTTAGCTTCGTTCCGTTTTTTGATACTGTAATTACTTTATTATTCTTTAATAATTGTTATTTAATAATCGGAGCAATAAATAAGAGGTTATTGATAAAATTATGTACGTTGCATAGTTTTGAATTAATTTTATTTAAACTTATTTCGCTTTTAATTAAAATCTTTTCGACGAAAATATATTATTATGAAAAATGGAACAATTTTCCTACTTCCGGTCAGACTAAGTTGGATCTATCGTATTCTGTGTTTGGTTCAGTTTTTGTAATAAAAGAAAGTCTACCCCCGACTTAGATAATATGGGACTAAACCACGATTATGGCCTTTTTTATAATAAGACTGTATATAATCATTGAAGGCATATTAATAATATTGAGGCTAACAACTACTGCATGTAGCTAACAACGTTATTAATATAGACGTGATAATGTACCTGTATTATTTTAATTGCAGATGAAAATGAAGCTGTTCAAGGTTTAGTTCTGAAGCAGGAGCTCTCATTGGGTAGTGCGTGTGGAACACCGCCTTTTACTAACTTCACTGCTGGCTTTGCCGACTGCTTGGATTACATATTCTATGACAAATCAACACTGCAAGTAGAACAGGTAGGTATCAATGCCATTGCTTTTCGAAATTATTAGTGTGATAGATTTTATACCCAAAAAGCACCGCTCAGACACAAGATTCGCTAGCTAGACTCTGTACCGCTTTATCTAGTGGTCGTGCCTTAGCGGCTTGCTATATTAATTTATTTGAAGAATAACTAACGAATGTGTTAGTGGCCGACACTATTGTGTCAGATTTTTCAAACTCTTCTACCTAGACGTCATGCGTATTTTGTCGACAACAAATGAGACGAACGGCATTATGTGCCTGAAATGATGACGCTACCAAATGATTTTTAATCTAGCCGATAATATGGGGGCATGTGCCATGGCATTCGTTCCGCAATATGTCGAGGTCCATCACTTACCTAATTGTCAATCTTGCGCATCGATTAGCCACAACCATCTTATAGCTAAATGAGAACTAAAGGGCCTATCTTGCTGAAATATTATCATCAGGTTTATTTTATTTATTTCAGGTTGTTCCTTTGCCTAGTGAAGAGGAATTAAAAGCAAATATTGCTTTACCAAGCGTAGTTTTTCCATCAGATCATATAGCGTTAATATCAGATTTAAGATTTATTTAAATTCGTAATATACAATCACGTTCCACACAATTGTTTTTCTATATACCCACTATCTATCGTCAAAATAAAATTGAGAGCACAGCAGGATGATAGCGCTCGATAAACGCTATCGCCCGTGCCATGCTACGGGGACTGATTACATATCTAAATTACATACATGCCAAATAGGGACGTACTTTAACATTAACACTTAATATACAGGACCCTAACTCCATAAGCAACACGACATGCGTATGTAGCTACG
Source organism: Acrobasis suavella (assembly GCA_943193695.1). Classification (NCBI taxonomy): domain Eukaryota; kingdom Metazoa; phylum Arthropoda; class Insecta; order Lepidoptera; family Pyralidae; genus Acrobasis; species Acrobasis suavella. The sequence goes on along the minus strand of OW971929.1, from coordinate 11,855,036 downwards.
TGTACGCGTACGTTTCATTTAACAGTGAGTGCTACGAAATGATGATAAAGTCTAATTTGGTTTGTCAATGTTAGTAGAATCGTCAAGTAGAGTAACAGCAGCCAATTGATGACACAAAATTTTATTCCGAGACGTTTCAGTTCAGGCTATAGCGGCATGATAAGTAAGTTATCAACCGGCTGCCAAGGAATATGTGTGAGTACTGAGTACCTATCCTAACGAGCTGGCATTAGTCTGTCCTAATAGCTAACCTCCCAATAGTCAACACGTTAAATAAAAAAGAAAAAATACTGTACTGATAGCACAAAAATCTCTAATGTAACTATTATATGGCATTACTTTTATAATTTATTAAGTAGATACACACGATACGTCACAGGTAGGCAAGGATTGTAGATACCAGCACACGTCCTATCTGGAAGGCACGCTAGGCGGCTCTGAAAAGGATTCCTGCCCGGTCCTCATTGCAGGCACCGCGACTTTCAGTCGCCTCTGATCTTCCAAAGCCACAGAAACAATATTTAATAAACTTACGTAGTAAATTATTAGTAATCTACTAAACTAGCATTCGCCACTTAGCATTACGCAATCGCCTTTACGCTCTCCGATTTTAGGTATTTGCGCCCGACCAGAAGTGCGATTTCTGAAACGCGGAGTCACCTAAACGTATGGTTTTTGTATGGGAAAACCATACGTTTAGGTGACTCCGCGTTTCAGAAATTGCACTTCAGGGCATTGCGACTAGACATGGGCATCTACCCCTTCAGCTGTCAGGGCGCGCGCGAAATGTAAGGCGCTAACGTGTCAGGGGTTCTCGCGGGTGCGCAGCGCTTATCAAGTACTTACGCAAATCGTCGTCATACGCCGTGTTGTTTATTTAAACCCCCACAATGGTTATATTTCTGGATTCCTGATTAAATTTGCTATCGTTTGGTTGCTATTTTGGACACTATAGTTGATTGGCCTTCCAACCACGATCCGATGAATTTTGAGGAACCAGATTTTTTCCTTCTCTGTACTACTTTGATCAAGTTTTTTTATATAAAATATAACAATTTAAACCCCAACTTTTGTGTTGTACTTAAAGCTTACTTTATTTTTAATGTTCACCAACAAAAAAACAACATCGTTCCGTAGCAAAATCTTTAGAAAATCATAAATTACTATGATGGACGTTTGAAATAAATGTCAGAAATTTGACAGCAAAAGGTGCGTTTTGGTTATGGATTCATTATTCATTAACAAAATATAAACACCCTATGTACTTTTATACATTTCTAGAAAGCTGATCCTTCTTACTAGAGAGTTGAAGCATTTTTAAATTGCAGCGTTGCGTTTTTTTTAAACGACATTACAAAAACTGAACCCTTTTCTTTGAGACCCAAAATGACGGCTTCTAAACTTGTATAAACAAAAAACGAAGTATTTTTTTGAAACAAAAAATCATTTCTTGGGTCGTCATAGAAACAAGCTTACGAATGTTTATACATTCGTAATAGTGTTAGTCATTCCAAACCCAAGTAATCATGAGTTTTTATACCATGAAATTTCATGAAAGAGCCCATAGACGCCATTTTGAAATATGACGAAGCTAACTAAGTATGGATTCGCCTGGTTGAATTTCAAGGTACATACATAGGTACATACAGGGTGAATGCACGACTTATGTTTTAGGTCTCAGGAAAGAAAGAAAAAAGCATGATAAAAATATTTTATTTCTAAAATAGATGTTCAATTGGTTTGTCATTTTGCAAGTTAAATTAGACCCACTTCCTGGTTTCCGATTGACCTGTAATTTAGCACACTTATGTATATCGGATGACAATGCAATATTATGATGACATGGAGCCGATCTGATGACGGAGTTGGAAGGTGTCCATAGAAACTCCTTAATAAAATAATATAACCTTATCGAGATTGGGCTCTTCTGATTCGTCTTGTCGAGTACTTTATCTTTAGTAATGTGGCGCCGAGAAATTCTCTGTTCTTGGAATTTTCTTTCCTGGAAATTTCGTAAAAGACGTAAAAATATACATGCTAGTAAAATCATTAACACAACACCAAAAATGTTAGGTGATTTACAAAAACCAACACTGTGATTTATGAATAAATAAAAAAAAATATACACTGTCTGCCCCGTAAACAAAAATCATAAAACACTTTTTACCACGTTAGGGATAAAGACGTGAAATTTTCAATAACGATACATTAAAAAAAAATTGTAGCCGCCATGCCGCGTCTCCATACTAACTTATCTTGGGTCACGTGACACACAGCAAACAGCCATCTTGACCAAAGGTGAAATTTCACCATTTCGGCACGACTTTTTTTTGGATGCAAATATGTGACAATCCGCGGCTAAAGGTACCTTGTGGTCGATATGGAGTTATGCATACGCTAGTAATCTGCGACTAATACGCTGTAGATATAAAAAAAGATCAACCTCCTACGATGTTTTGTTACGGAGATATAAATTTTTTAAAATTATATTCGAAATTGTGCAATTTCGAGAAACAGACATTTTAAGTTCAGTCACCTCGAATACTATGTTGCCGTTGTAAGTTACATAATGGCCAACGAAAAATTATTCCTAGGACTACTGTCTTTTGAAAAATGTTGAGACAACTTCTGTATTACTAATCAGAACCTTGTTATGGACCAATCAATGTGTCTATTGACCAATTTCTAAAAAATCATGTTTTGTTTAATTTTGCCAATTTCGAGCAATGAGACCTACAGATTTTTAACTGATCTATTAGAACACAATTTTGAGAGAAAATCTTGTCAAAATAAAAACAAGAATTAGGGGTAAAAATCACCTTTAATAATTATCATGCAAAATCACAAAACTTAACAAATTTCAGTCATAATTTACAAGAAATATAATTTTTCATACCTAAATCAACGAAAATCTTTCATTAACTTGAAATAACACTGACAAAACGCCATTACAGGCTAATTTTAAGCTTTTTAAGTCACTTAAAATTACATCACAATAGCAGTCTTTGTTCCATACATTTGAGAAAAGGTACCTTATGGAAATAATGTAACAAATTATAATCCGTCAATACAATAAAATTAAGATTATACATTGATGATAATTGTTTTTCTAATGAGTGGTTTTATTTCTATCATTTTAGTAATAAATCGTTACAAACATAATCAGTTTTTTTTACAGTCTCTTTGAAAATTATAATTATTTTTTTATGTAAAGAAAAGGGTCCTTATGGCCGAGTTACACAATATTAAAGGTTCCATTCCATTATTTATCACGATGCAAACAAATTTATACTGCACTTTAATCTCAAATTGTGTTAAAAATTATTAATAAATACACTAAAATTTGCAGAGGAACGCTTTTAACTCAACCGAACGAAAGAATAAACGAACAAGCAATGACTAGTGCCGTGTGCCGTTGCCGACTGCCGTATCCGTAGCGATGAGCGAGATAGAAAACGATGCTTAAAGCGTATGTAAGAGTAGTGCAGATGCCTGGCGGCAAAGACAAAGTATTGCTACGATGCAGCGGCATGAATGACAGAAGCGGAACACGTCAGGACGTGTTTGTATCTAGCGTTTCATAACACGCGGCCGTAAGGTACCTTTTCTACTAAACTTTGAGACCACATTATGGACTTATTATTTACATAAGATAAAAAATAATGATAGGGAAATAAATTTCAGATCCTATGCTTTGCAAAAAATCAATAAAAAAAAAATCTATATTTCTTGCAAAAAAAACATTATCTTCGAAACTATAAACGTCCATAAGGTACTTTTTCTCGCGAACAGTCACATATTTCTAATACTATAGAATTTTGAGAGTTCTTCTTACATAATATTTGTTTTAATATTAATTAATCTCTTCAGACAGATGAAAATATCGCTAAATAAGTCTGTGATAACGTGGTGATAACTTAGAAATTGATCGCGTGGTAGTCAGGTCACACCGTGTCACGTCGAGTTTGATCAGAAAATGTATTTTTATTCAAAATTTCACGTTGAGTTACGACCAATGTTAGTATTCATTGAAAAAAGGACTAACCGTGGCATTTTTCATTTATTTGTACAAAATAAACACCAGGCTTAAGTCGATACAAAAACGATATAAATTTCGATAGCAAAAAACAAAAATTTGACGTTGACTTTTTTCACCGAGACAATATTTTTTTGGTATTACGGCATTGGAAATTACCATCTTTTTGCCATCTCGTGCATTTAAAAGAACTTAGCTACAAAACTGTGTCAACCTAAGATGCAAAGAGTCCATAGATAATGAGTAAATCGAGTTTAAGGGTCGAAACAAACGAGACGCAAGTTGCGTCGCGTAACAGCGCAAGTTGCGCCGCGCCACTCGCGCTCCGTGTGGCCGCTCTACCCGCGCAAGATGCGCTAGGTATATAGGTAGTGTCGCACACAGATCATTTAGTCAGTTTATCTGGCCAAAAGACAATATTGTCTTAGTAGATTGTCATGTCAATGACTTCGTCTGAAGGACGACAGTCACTATCTTAGTGGATTTTCCTATCAATGGCTTCATTTGAATGAAGACAATGAATTGTCTTAGTGGATTGTCATGAAAATTGGAGATGTCTAAATAAAAACAATCACTGTCTTAGTGGATTCCACTAAGACACTAATTGACTTAGACAATGATTGAATTCATTCAGACGAAACCATTAACAGGATAATCCACTAAGACAGTTCATTGTCTTTTTCTTAATGAAGGCAATCATTGTCATTTGTTAATGGCTTTGTCTGAATGAAGACAATCACCGTCTTATTATAAAACCCAGATTCAAGATTCAAAGATTCAAATGTTTATTCAGTAATTAGACCTTTACAGGCACTTTTACACGTCAATAAGTATAATTTATGTTACGTGTAAAGTATATTAAAATTAACTTTATTTTTAAAGAAAAGCTACCGATACCAGCGCTTCGTAACGACCACTGCTGAGAAGAAACGCCGAAAGAAACTCATTTTCACAGTATTGGTCGCCTACTCGCCAGAAGGGCTTTGTCATATTATTATAATTGTCTTTTAATTAATAAATACTTATAATATAATACAATGTTGACACATTATAACATGTAATGCTTGCGAACCAGTAAACAAACATAAATTGCGTAATACAAAATATTAAGTAGTCAAAAAAGCGAAGCCGAGCTGACCAGTCCCTCCCGGCAGCACCCGTTCACGAGTTGACGCACGGATCAGCCATCGTTAAACTCAACCATATTAGAGGGAATCCAACGACCCGACCAGCGACGCCACCACCGGATTGGACATTTTAGTGAGCATGAAAAACCCGAACTCGCAGACCGTGTCAAGAGAAAATATTAATTATATGTTGGTCACTTATTGATCGCAGAGCATTTACATGTTTTTACAGTAGGCTTATTATGGTAACAGAAAATGCAGCTATTTATGTTTCATGTGTGGAGAGTAATGGAAAATGTTTAGGAAGTATCCACGCGTTTTTATCTCTTAAATAATCATTGATAGTATAGTACGCATTGTTCAATAAAACTTTTTTAACATGTGTTTTAAATTTTGTTATTGGTAGGTTAACGATCGCTTCGGGAAGTTTATTAAATAATGTTATACCTAGACCTAAGAGTGACTTTCTAGTTTTAGCAAGTCGAAATTTAGGCGTATGAAGCTGATTTTTGTTGCGAGTATTATAACTGTGAACATCACTATTTTTCTTGAAATTATTTAACCTAGATTTAACAAATAGAAGATTGTCGTAAATAAATTGAGATGTCACAGTAAGAATATTTATAGATTTAAATAACTCTCTTAAGGAATCGCGTGATTTTAGTCCGTAGATCGACCGAATTGCTCTCTTTTGTAGCACAGAGATAGCATGTATGTTAGCCGCTTTACCCCATAAGAGCAAGCCATATGACATTATGCTGTGAAAATAACTAAAGTATACTAGCCTAGCAGTTTCAACGTTAGTACACCGTCTGACCCTCCTCACAGCATATGCTGCCGAACTAAGTTTCTTGGCAGTGGCCTCAATATGTTTATCCCATTTTAAGTTCCAGTCTACAGTTATGCCTAAAAATTTGGTGTTGGGTACCCATTCTAGAACTTGACCATTAAGACTCAAAGGTATGTGAGTATTAGGTTTATTCAATAGTGAAAAATTAACGCACTTAGTCTTTTGTGTGTTTAAGGCCAGATTATTAGTCGTAAACCAACTAAGTACTTGTGACATAGTATTGCTTACATCGTCATAGTTTGTGCATTTTCTGTCAACCTTAAAAAGTAAAGATGTATCATCAGCAAACAATACTACTTCACACAACTTTTCTGCAAGACAGGGGAGGTCATTAATATAAATCAAAAACAAAAATGGACCAATTATTGAACCCTGAGGCACATCCATGCTCACAGGTGCACTATTTGAGGATACTCTGTTGATTTCAACTCTTTGAGTTCTATTATCAAGATAAGATGAAATAACAGAGAGTGCAGTATCAGTAACGCCATAAAATTTTAGTTTATTTTTTAATATTATGTGATCGACACAATCGAATGCCTTCGACAGATCGCAAAAGATACCTATAACGTCTTGTCGATTCTCCCAGGCTTCGTAAATAATTTTAACTAAGGTCGCTGCTGCATCAGTGGTAGAGCGCCCTTTTGTAAATCCATATTGGCGACAGTGAAGTAATTTATTAATATTAAAATACGATACTAGCTGGTCTAATATAATTTTTTCAAATATTTTACTTAAAGCCGGTAATATTGAAATTGGTCTATAATTGTTCGGATCATCTTTGGATCCCTGTTTAAACAGTGGTATAACTTTACTTGCTTTCATTAAGTCAGGGAAAACACCTTCTGAAATACATTTATTAAATATTAAAGTTAAGTGAGGAGCAATCAGGTCGATGATACTGCTCAAAACGGAAACCGAAATACCCCATAGATCCTCAGTTTTTTTAGTATTAAGAGCCTTGTAAGCTGAGATAATGTCATATGGAGTTATGCTAGTAAAGGTAAAAGTTGTTTTGGGCGTAGATAAATTACTTTTCAATAGTTCATCGGCGGCGTTCGGACATGAAAGCAATGACTGGGTGATATCTTTGGACTAGACTAACTAGGTTTAAACCATTATCCGCCCAAAATGAAGTTGACATTGACAGGTGAGATAGTGTGATATTACTAGATGTCAACTTGATTTGGTCGGATAATGGTTTAAACCTAGTAACAAAGTTAGTCCAGGTTTTATAATAAGACGGTCACTGTCTTAGTAGATTGTCCTGTCAATGGCTTCGCCTGAATGAAGATAATGAATTGCCTAAGTGGATTGTCATGTGAATGGATTCGTCGGAATGAAGGCAATGACCTTCCAAGAAGCCATTGACAGGATAATCCACTGATATAATTTATTGCCTTAATAGATTGTCTTCATTTAGACGCCCGCTTAAAGATGGTGTGTTAGAGAGCGGGACAAAAATGTTTTAAAAGACTTATTTTTAAATACAAAACAGACGTCCTATAGAAATGCTAGCAGAATGGTGCCGTTTTTCCATATTCTCTCCATCCATCATCATCATCCGAGCGTATTCCCGGTTGCATCCTCAGCAGCAACGCTTCAGAGCCCGGGGTCCGCTACCTAACCAAGGAGATTTGACGAGGTTACTGGTTTTTACACAGAGCGACTGCCGTCTGACCTCCACAACCCAAAGGGTAAACCAGGAACCAATCCTTGGGTAGTTTGATGATCAAACGCTAGGTGGCGTTCGGGACCCACAGTTTTATGTGCCTTCCGAAACACGAAATCATCTTTCTTTTCGGATAATCAGGTGATTCAAGCCTGCAATATCCTATCCAGACTGGAAACAACTTTTCACAAAGTATGCTTCCCAGTGGGAATCGAACCCATGACCTCCGGGTCACAAGGATAACTCCTTGACCACTGGACTACGGAGGCCGTCGTCGTAAAGCATTCTCTCCATCCATCGTTTGTGTGGAAAAAATCGTTTTAAGCTAGACGGAAAAAATTAAGACCAAAAGGTTGTAACGACACTTTTTGTTCATTCAAATTTATCATGATAATAAAAACTTGATTTTAGAACGCAGAAAAGAGTTTGAATGTAATTTAGACCTATTTATATTTATATTTTACTTCGTTCCATTCGGGTGTCCCTTGACACCTCTTAAGTATATGTACATTTTAACTTTTATTATTTTTTGGTATACAATTAAGTATTACTTACGATGATTATGATGGGTTCCATATTTTTTTTTATAAATTAAAATCGTTGACCCACAAAGAAAACGATAATCATAATCGACATGAGAAATGATAATTGGTTATGACAGAGGAAATGAGAAAATCTCAGAATATCAATATAAATGTACTTACCTATACCAATAAATTGCTAACTTAATTATTATGATTTTTTATAATGATTATCTAAATAAATACAATCCACTGTCATCATTATCCTGAGGATAATTTACTGCAATGGATTGTGAAAGTGTGGTTTTTGTTTTGAATCTTTGATGATTATATTCATACATTAAAAGCAACAACTTTTATTTAAGTTTGACTACCTTATTATAAGTTACGAGAAAAAAAAACTATTTTTTTTGTGTGGAACCTACCACAGTAACACTTTATTGTATATCAAAAAATTATAATAGTTAAAATGTACATAGAAAAAAAGCATTAAAATGTATCTTTTCTAATATCTTTAGATAGAAGTCATAGACAAGGACTAGACTGCTTTGTATATAAAAAATAATTCTAAACATTTTTGTCCAGATCTCTAGCACTTTAACACCTCTGTGCGGGCCCGTGCGAGCACACGTAACGCACCGCAAGTTGCGTTGAGACGCAACTTGCGCCTCGTGTGAACGATTGGTAGAAATTGTATGAAATGCTATGAGCGCGTAACGCAAGGCAACTTGCGCCCCGTCTGTTCCGGCACTTACCTTTTGATGTGAAGACCGAAGGTCATGCCGCTGTCCGAAGGTGACACCCAGAGATTTGCCTGATGGGCTTGGGTCGGTGTCGGGGAATTTGGCCGTTCAATGAACGCGTTTTTAAACTAGCTTTAAATAACAAACTCGTTTACATAAAAGATTGAACACAATAGATTTACACATTCATAGCACAATCTTTCTTTTTACATGTTAAATTATTTATTATGGCAAAAGTTTTACAGATCATGAGATTAAATTTGTTTTCTGTAGTTATTTATTTTCTTGTACGTAATATAAATACAGTTAAATCCATTAAATTTTATTAAAGAATACAAAAGTTGAGGATATGCTTCTTCGAAAACAATTTTTTTTTTGCTTCCTATCAAGTAGTTATTATTGATGTGGATGACTTCATTATTAGGTCTTCGGACGGCATCTGAAAATTGCGCCTTCTTATGATAATTACAATGACTGAAGTCAAAATAAGCTTTGCAGATAAATTATGTGATTTCAGCCTTACAAAAACTCCGAAATCTCAATAGTATGAAAAAGCGAATGCACTGTCGGCGAAACGGATAAAAATCGATTACTTAAAATATCCAGTATAATATGAAATCAAACGAGGTTATTTTCCATAGATTTCTTTATTTGCCACCACCGCTACTTAGGTTTTGTTTTAAAAAACCAACATTTCTTAAATATCTTACAATGAAAGGTGTAGCACCTAATGTTATAGCTATTCTAACAGGTGCAAACATTTTGTGTATTGTGTAAGCAACAACGAAGGTGCCTGCGTTTGATGCTGCCACTTTTGACACTGTACCCTCCTCACCAATGTTTAAATATTTCAGCAATTCTACAATGTCGATTCCGCTGTAACAATGTAAAATAATCATGAATTATTAAAGCAGGCTAATTTGTTTTTTGTATTTATCAAATTAAAAATACCCAACGAAATATATATAACTTTAAAAAACCCACAAAATCACAAATGTGAAAATGGGAGTCAAGTTCAATATTCGACAAAAGAACTGGGGTCTAGACTCTAGATGGAATTTGACCTGGCTAGTTTTTAACTAGCGATTCTGACACATATTTAGAAGAATGTAATCTTACAAAGTAAAAAATAAACAATGACTTGCGTATAACGTAAAGATAATAAATGATTAGCCAAATATAAGCCTGCTTATTAAGCAGGTATGCTAAAGCTAGCCAGTTCAAATGTTGAGGATTCAGGATTCTCTACAGAACTTGGCGGCCATTTAGATCTCAATTCTTTTGTCAGATATTGAACTTGGACCCCATTTTCACATTTATGTTTTTGGTGGGATATTATTACTTTTTTCACAGCTAAGTATTTTATTTGTATTTGTTAAATTACTGTGTCTTCTTACGTTTGCACGGTATAGTTTTGTTTTATCTTCCATTCTTTCTTGTACTTTTCTAATATGAGTGTTGCCCGTCCTGCGTCACAAATGCTTACCTCTAAGCTCTAAGTCTCTAAATATCAGAAAGAAGAAATTTTTGCTCGTATAATTTTGAAGCTTTTCTACGCACACTAACGAAAAACGGCCACTTTTCACTACCGTTCATTAAATAGTTTGAAGGGTTATCTAGGGTCTGATCAAGGCGAAATATTGATTTATATCTCCGTTTCCTTTTAAATAATTTATTTCAATAAAACCTTATTAACAAGTTACAACCCCTTTGTTTTTTAGTACACTCATTTAATGGGCTAGAAGCGGAAAATAACAAAAAAAAAAGAAATGTCAATAAGGTCAAAATTTGCTTAATAATAAAAAAAAATAAGTAAGAAATTGTTCTCGATTATGTGTACATCGATCTTAGTGTGTCAAACTAATTTTGACCTTATTGCCAAGTTGCAACCCCTCTGTTTTTTTAGTCCACTGCATTTAGTTAATGGTCTGAAAGCTGAATATAAAAAATTAATGTCAATAAGGTTGATATTAGCTTGAACCCTAGAAATGACGTGCATAATACGACTGTCGCCAGCAGTAGTCAAATGACGCTGAATATCGACGAATGTCACTGACTGTTGCGCGGCAGACGACTACAGTAGTCTGGTAAAGATAGAGACAGTCAGTCAGGGACTCTCAGCGACAGTTAGTAATGATGAGCATATAATCAAGAACAGTTTCTTATGTGTCGAGCGAATTTCGACCTTATTGACAATTATGTTATCTTGTTATATTCAACTTCCAGACCATTAACTGAGTGCACTGGACTAAGGAAACAAACTAAATATCTTTTAAAAAAGTTTTTTACCAAAAGTGACGACGTACTACGAACACAAAACATATAAAATACCCACTTTGCTGTACTAAAAGTAATGATATCCCACTAAAAACATAAATGTGAAAATGGGAGCCAAGTTCAATATCTGACAAAAGAATAGAGATCTAAACGGCCGCCAAGTTCTGTAAAGAATCCTGAAAATATACAAGAATTATGGCTTGACTTGGCTATTTTCAAAACAGTTTTGGGTCTTTGGTGGTTATCTTTATATGTATTTATCATAAAATATAGTTTCGTTGGGTTAGTATCCCATAATACAAGTTTACTTTGGGGCTAGCAAAAACTGTGATTTGTCCCTAAAAAAAAAAACTTATGCTAAAACTAGCCAGATCAAATGATAAGAACTTGGCGGCCATTTGATCTTAATTCTTTTGTCAGATATTGAACTTGGCTCCTATTAACATAACATGGCATACTGTTTTTTGGCATAATGATTTTTAAGCACAACGTTCTTATGCATAAGAGTATACGCATAATTATTTAATGCATAATGTATCTAAGATAATACGTTGAGGCATAATATTATACTTATAAAACATAAAAAACCTTAAGACGAAGTGGTAGCTAAAGTGGCTCCCTCATTTGAAATAAATTGCTTAAAACTAAATATGGTGATAATTAAAAATTTGATTTGTATAAATGTCTAGAAAGACCTTTAAACTATTTTATGAATAACCTTTGATAGTAATATTGGTAGTCCGTCTTGTTTTAAAACTGTTTTTCGCCAAAACTTTTGCGAAAAACAGTTTTAAAGCTAGACGGACTATTAGTAATAATTTCAAAGGTTATTCATAAAATAGTTTAAAGGTCTTTCTAGACATTTATACAAATCAAATTTTTAATTATCACCATATTTAATTTTAAACAATTTATTTCAAATGAGGGCGCCACTTTAGCTACCACTACGTCTTAACCATATCAAACATTTTGGAGGCATAAGGGTGGCCCAAGGGCCACCCCCGCCGCACCTGACCTATTTCTACTCTATATTACACAAATATACTGCCACCAATAAGGTCAAAATTCGCTTGATACCCTAGAATTGATATGTACTTAATTCTTATCATACTCCATACACTTTTAGGTTAGAATAGAAATAAAATAACATCCCTTAAACTACTAGTTTCCGAATCCCCCACTTAAGGGGAGACTATATAGAATAGAGGGAGAGAGGGGGGGGGGGCTCTCTCTCCCTCTATTCTATATAGTCTCCCCTTAAGTGGGGGATGCGGAAACTAGTAGGCAGTTGCCAGTATAAATGGAACAGATACTATTGAAAGAAAGGTAACAATCGATTATTCAAAACTATCGATAGTTTATACATTATGAAAAGCGATACTATCGATAGTTTGCTCGTCGTCATCGAGCGATACTATCGATAGTTTGTTGGACGTCATCGATCAATACTATCGATAGTATTGTTGGTTAACAAAAGTATTGCTCAGAAACAACTAGGTATAGATACTGTAGATTTGTCATTTCTCGATTTAATCTATTGATAGCAAAACTATCGATTTTTCGGCAACACTATTTCAATGTGATTTAGATATTTTCAGAAACTGATATTTATTAAGAGCGCTATTTGACTCCCAGAAACTATGACGTCATTAGCCTGTATTTCATACAAATTCTATAGAAAATGTTTGTTTTGAGGTTTACAAAAAAGTACTATCAGATTTAACTTATTGGAGCAAATTGTTTTAACATAGTAGGTAAGGTTGCTTACCAAAAAGCTTGTTTCCTGCACTATTAAACAAATAAATATATAGGAACAAATTACACTGATTGAGCTAGCCCCAAAGTAAGTTCGAGACTTGTTATGGGATACTAACTAAACGATACTATATTTTATAACAAATACATATATTACCCATGACAATTTGAAAAGGGCCATTTTCCAACTTGCCCTAACGAGGATCGAACCCGGTACCTCTGGGTGGCGGACTAGCATTGTGGCCACAGAGGTTGTATTGCATTGTACAAATCACAGCATGCATGATATGATACATACTTAGAATAATTTGAACAAAATACCACCCAGTATTATGCAGATCATTTATTTAATGCTAGAAGAGTGTATGTCAACCATTGAATTAGTAACTATAATTCAATGATAGCAAATACGTACTTATGAATAAAAAAACAATTAATAATTGCCCAAGAAACACACAGTCAACAATCAACTCAGTAGATCTGACCAAATTGAAAAGAAAATCTGATTTTACTTTGGCACTACCGGATTAAAAGATATTCCAGTGTTGCCGGCACTAATTGTTAATTCATTACTTATATATAAGCTTAAATGTATGATAAGCCCGAAACACATGTGAAATGAGAAACTATACAAAATAAATTACCCAAGTGTGTAAATAATAAAATGATAGGTACATGATTATTATTAGTCAGTCCATAAAAGACATTTACATACAACATATGCATGCTTGAAATCAGATAACATACCTAGAGATGAGAAGATAACATCCCCCCAGAGACAGTAGTGATATGGAGACATGGAATACTATCACTGTTGAACCATACTCTTTGACAGCCTTTTTCAACTTCTCTTTGGCACTTAATGGAGGCTCCACCTCAGAACTCATGTTTCTTGTTGTAAATGTTAAAACTATGCTTTGGAAAATACAAAACAATTTGGTATTAAAAAAAAAACCATTAACAACATTTTAAGATGATCTGAGGTGAGATAGGTAATATAAAAATGACAGTTATGAGTACATATAAATTAAGTATAAAGGTTATAGTTAAGATGCATATGTTAATATATCATTTTACATTAATTAAGTATGTATGTTGAAGATCATGCTATGTCAATTACAGTTTATGAATTAAATTATGTAACCAGTCACCAAATTATGGACAATGCAACTTACTAGGTCAGTATTTTAACAGGTATATAAGTGTGCAAAATAGAAAAGGAATTGGCTGTGGGTATGGAGTTGCATAGTCCTTTGAAACGAAGCAAGTAAATATAGGTCCCTACTATTTTGTATATATAACCATACCTGCACTTGTAAATTTACTTCTGTATTGATTTCGCAAAGTCAAGTAATGGGCACTGTGCAAATGTTCCGACAAGTATTTATGACCTTGTCCCCACTGAGAGCCTGGCATATTGAGATGAGTGTGATTTCCACTAAAGGGACTTGGAACATTACTCTGCATTGAAGAAGACAAACTCAGAGCCCCTCGGCAGTCATATTTATTAACATGTGGGTCAGGCTGACTTGTAATGTCAATTTTAGGAATATCCTGATATTGTTTTCCATAATGATAGTATAACACAGGTCCAGATATATCTCTGTCTCGCTGAGGAGAAAATCGTCCCATTTCAGTAGCATTTATATCTATAACATTTGTAGGGAGCTTCAGTGCCGGTAGAGGAAATTTTAAGGGTGACGATGCATGTAGAGTTTTGTCCAAGGCCTTTCCACCATTTGCTGTAAAAATAAAATAAATATTTGAAATAAATACGTACCTACGCCAAATTATGAGCCAGTTTATTGCCTCTGTACAATGCTCAAATTACGTAAGTGAAACATTATTTTTCCAATGCATAGAGGTACAGTGAAAACAAAGGAATCCTAGTCGTAGCCTTTAGGTGAGTAGGCACTTACCAAACAACGTGTTTGAATAACATATTTTACCACAACTAGTTCTAGTATAAATTTTATGCATCTTTATTAACGTAGTACACGCTGGTTGAAATGATTTGATTTATATAGGTTGTTAATTGTTTGTATTAGATATTAGATATAGTGTGAAATTGTAAATAATTCACCGATATTTCCAGATCACAAATTTTCCAGATATATAATAAAAAAATAACTAGTGATGTACCTACAAGACTGGAATCACAGAGTACTTCACTCACTGACTGACTGATTGACATACATAGTTGTTTGGTTTGTTCCCGGGTGACAGGTGTCATAAACGATACACCATCGTATAGAGGGTGCTCCAGCGAGTACCAGAAAAATCTGACATTTCAAAATCTGCAGAAACCTCACGTGAAAGGTGTACGGCCTGCAAAAACGGTTGGAGTAGGGGGCGTGATTTTTTCCAAAATGTAGGGGGTTGTGAGCAATTTGACGACTGTCATTTGTTTTTTGATTTTTTTCAAAATCCAAGGTGGCTGCTCTACATGGACATTTTCCCCCCATACTCATACTAAAGTCGTTATATACTATAAAGCTACACTTACCACTCACTCACTGACTCATTGACATAGTTGTTTGACCTGTTCTCGAATGGTGGGGGTGATGGTTTATGGTGGAATGTATAGGGATTTTAAGGTCGAGTACCAGAAAAATCTGAAGATTTGGAGAAACCTGAGGTGCAAGGGGTACGGCCCGGCTAAACGGATGGACTTGGAGATTTGACCCCATAGACAAAATGAAAGGGTAGGCGATCAATTACCAGAGCCGGTAATTTTTTTAAATTTTTCAAAAAAAATTCCCCCCCATACAACTTTCATACAAACGGCCCCCCTAAATAACTTGGCGCAGCCTAAGGCCGAAGGCCGAAGGCGGAGGCGCCCCGCGAGGCCGCAGGCCGAGCTGTGTGGCGAGGCCGAAGGCCGAGCCCCTCCCCTCCTTCCCCCCCCTTTCATCCCCCCCTCCCCCCAAGTAATTTTCACGAGGTTGCAGGCAGATGCGAGCCCGCAGGGCGAGCTGCGTGGCGAGGGCGAAGCCCGAGCCACTCCCACCGAGCGCTTCGTTTTTTTTTAATTTTTGGAAATCCAAGATGGCCGCCGAAAGTCGACTGCTTCCGATTTGGCTGAAAATCAAAATCTATAAGTATCTTGAGTCGAAAAATCCAAACTTGTCATTTTTTTTTGGAATCCTAGATGGCGTCTGGATTTTAGAAAATCGTCTCACTGGGATTTCGCAGTGGTGTGAAATTTTGTCATCATCATCCGAGCGTATCCGGTTGCATCCTCAGCAGTAACGTTTTAGAGCCCGGGGTCCGCTACCTAACCAAGGAGATTTGACGAGGTTACTTGTTTTTACACAGAGCGACTGCCGTCTGACCTCCACAACCCAAAGGGCAAACCAGGAACCAATCCTTGGATAGTTTGATGGTCAAACGCTAGGTGGCGTTCGGGACGCACAGTTTTACGTGCCTTCCGAAACACGGAATCATCTTTCTTTTCGGATAATCAGGTGATTCAAGCCTGCAATATCCTATCCAGACTGGAAACAACTTTTCACAAAGTATGCTTCCCAGTGGGAATTGAACCCATGACCTCCGGGTCACAAGGCGAACGCCTTGACCACTGGACTACGGAGTCAGTCGGTGTGAAATTTTGTATGCCGGGGTAAAGCATCCCGCGAAACTCGAAACTGAATTCACTTTTTGGATCCAAGATGGCCGCCCACACATTTTTTCATGTTTCTTCAACTGACTGCAGTTTTTACTCATTTTCTAAACTGGAAACATATTATAGCCTTCCTCAATAGTTGTACCGCTGCACCGCGGGCTGCTTGCAGCCCGCGCAGCACCCGAAACACTAGTTTATATATATACTCGAATCCTCGATTTCTAATTTTGAAGACTCGAGTCATTTGTAGTGTGTTTTTCCCTAGCTGAAGTGCCATTTTTCAAACGCGGAGTCACCTAAATGAATGGTTTTTCCATACAAAAAAACCGTGTGTTTAGTGACTCCGCGTTTAAAAAATCGCACCACTGAAGTGCCATTTCTGGAACGCGGAGTCACATAAACGAATTGTTTTTATATGGAAAAACCATTCGTTTAGGTGACTACGCGTTTCAGAAATGGCACTTCTGAAGTGCGATTTCTGAAACGCGGAGTCACCTAAACGTATGGTTTTTGTATGGGAAAACCATTCGTTTAGGTGACTCCGCGTTTAAAAATGCCACTTCTGAAACGCGGAGCTATCTAAACGTATGGTTTTTGTATGGGAAAACCATTCGTTTAGGTGAGTCCGCGTTTGAAAAATGGCACTTCTGGCAGCCTGCCGGGCCGGCTAGTGGAAAAGCGTGCTTTACAACTTCATACATTTTTGCGTCCACCCTTGCCGTCACCGTCCCCGTTGCTGCCGCAGCCGTGCCGGGTAGTGGAAAAACGCCCGACGAGACGATTCATTTGTGCCCATGGTCCATGATTTATGCTACTGTCAATTGTCATTCAATTCATATTTCATTCCATTCATTCATTATTTCGTTCGTTTTGAGATTTTTGTAGCTTGCGGTGGGTGTGGTTAATTTCTTGAAAGTTATAAATTTATTAGAAAATTTATAATTTATTGATCAGGAAAGTCTCTCATCGTCTTCCTCTCAACTTCTCAGGTATCCTTGCAAAATACTTTGATCGAATTACGTATGTTTTGTTTATATAAACGAATTTAATTGACTTAACTGCATACTATCCTATCGTACCTACGCCATTTTGTACACGCTAAGACGTACTTACTTACCTATTTAATTTGTACGTGAACTTGTCAATATATAAAAGAAGGCATATTCACCTATATTCACCGCGCATCCCTAATAAATCATATGCTGATCAAAATGTAGGTATCGGCCTCATTAGAATTAGTACATACTGATATTTCGAGAAATAACTGAGTTAGTACCTAGTGATTCCTACCCTGCCCCCGTAGCATGGCACCATGGCGTGGATAATCCCAGATAAAGTTTTTATCGCGCAATGGATAAGTTGTTTGTTGAGGCGTGGGGTTGGTAGATAAGTATATAATTATCAACCAGGATAACTACAGTTAAATTTATGGAATAATTATTAAACCCCAGAATTTTACAGCTACGTAATTTCGAATAATTTCCATTTCCAATGTCACTATATAACTTTTGGCCTTTGTATCCCTCGGACTCAATAAAACAAAAATTGTTTGTATGAATTAATCTTGTCCATTATGTACCTACTTACCTACATTTTTTGCATGTCACTCTGTACCTTTATAGGTAGGTATCTACACAAATTACATTTTGCATAATGTGAACCTAATAATAAAGCATTAAATTTGTTATACCAAAAAACTGATACCTAAGTACTTATCAGTTGCCAGGTCAAATTCTGCTCGCTGGTAATTTTTACCATGTCTTCCTTCTTTAATACCTAACCAAATGGACTATAAATATTTTAGAACTGCATCTTGTGTGCTTAAAAAATGTTCAAAATTTAAACTTGCTAAATGCATTTTAACTTTCTTAGGGTCAGTTTAGTTCAGACCAAAACGGTGCACATTTTTGAAGAAATATATATTCTCTTGTACTACTCAAAAAGATACAAGACAAACATTTAAAAAACTAATACTCGACTACAGGAGCCATATACAGCTAACAATGTATATGTATATTTTTGAAATGTGCTAATCAAGGCCTTTCAAATACCTACCCCACTCTATACATAAACAAAAAAAAATGTCTCACCTTTTTGTATGGAACATTCGTTATATACGTTTTTTGCATACAAATTGTTGCCTATGTCACCCGAACATTACTGATGAATCAATTGATATATCATTTGTGAAAATTGGGCAAGCGATTTGGATGCTATGCATTGGTGGTACAGACATACATACCCACATACATACATAGTCTGCTAAAATCATTACCCTTCCTCTTGACTTTGCTAGTCAGATAATAATTTCAGTGTTACATACAACCAATCCAGTATTGGGATAACTTTACAGAGAAAATCCATTGGATTGTCCCCAGGCTAATGATCATTGAAAACTGCTTTGGCAGTGGATTGTCCCAACAAATGACTGTAAATTACTTTTTATACTCATCCTGCATTCATAGTCATAATGTTTGCATATTACCTATACTGCTATTATTTTTCAGAATGGCTGAAGATCTGGATGTTGAGGCTATGTTAGAAGCACCATATAATAAATCGGTAAGTGTACAAGTGTTTTATCCCCTGATAATCTATATTTATTTGCCAATGCCATTGATTTCAATACCTCTTTAACAATCTTTTTATGAAGTCAACCAGTAGTAAGCCCCAGTATGTGCAAAGAATATTAGGTAAAAATTTCAAAGTTGCTATTTTATTACTAAGGTGTAGGTAGGTCTGTACGACTAAATTACAACCTACTGTTTTGATTACAAACTAATGTTAGAAAAAACATTTATTGACTATCTACATTTGAATTTCGGTAAATTAAATATCACATTTTTAAATAAAGAAAATAAAGTTTTGTTTTCTAATCTTTACCTTATTCTGCTTTGTATCAATTAGGAAGAAACTGTTCAAAGATGACCTACTTCTAATAATTACTTGCACATTACATTAATGATTAAATATGACAAGGAAATAAAATAATTATCCTATTTATTTTGTATCATCTTTTAACAGTTTAAAACATATCTATAAAACAAAATTACATTTGAGAATCGTTTCTTGTATTTATAGAACTTTGTGGTAATAGTCCAGCATACTTCACCGACCTGAACAAACAGAGAGGTATCAACTACTATACTTACATTTTTTTTTGAGAATTGAAATTTATATTTTTAACTTGATTTAAGAATCAATAAAAAAAAATGAAATAACGAAATATAAAGTTTATAGATTTTAAAACAAGACCATGAGCTGATGGGTCGTAAATCTTTTGCAGAAGTATCCCTGTGTGATGTTAGCGCTGTGTGCGACCTTTGTCAGTGGTTTTGTCAACGGTAAGTGTAGCCCAGGGCAACGAGACTGACACCAGCAACAGAACGATGGTTGCTGATGCAACTGTCAATCCTAGAGAAAGTAAAAGCCAATGACATTTGTGCTATTTCATCAGTGATTTCAAATTGTCAATGATGAAATATTACAAATGATCAATATGTTATTATAATTGAACTAATGCATTTTTATTTATTCACTCGGCGTGTGTTGCTGTGGCGCTGCTTCTACCTTGTGCTTTGTGTGACAGGATAACACTTCCTCTTCAAAGCATCGCTCGGACAAGTATTCTGATAAGCACAAAGATAAGGACAGGGACAGCAGCAGAAGGTAATATTTTACAAATCACCTTTTTATAAAATCTATATTTCAAAATTCTTTGTTCTTAACCCCCGACTAAAAAGAGGGATCTATTAAGTTTGATACTAACTTCTGGCTGTCTGTGGCATGCTAGCGCTCGATCTGATGGACCGATTTCGATGCGGTTATTTTACGTGAAAGCTAGTTCTCTTGTGGTGGTTCTTAGCTATGTTTGATAAAAATCGGTTCAGCCGTTTAAAAGTTATTGGGATTAACATTTGAAATCAGGGTTTTCCCTAGTAAATAATAGCTGGCGCGACGGATATCAATTATAATTTGTAGTTCCGCTACTCATCATAGATGGCGTTCTTGACAGTCGGGGTTTTTTTTTGTCTTGCAAATAAACTTGTATAGACATGGATATATACTTTAACTATTTATTTGCATTTTGCTACATACTGAGATTATGAAAATCAGTTTAGATAGATTTTTCATGAACACGCCTGCTTGTTATACATTCTGTTCAATATCTAGGGGTCGAAGACAACATAAAATTATTTATTTTATTTTTAGACGAAGCAGATCGAGAGAAAAAAGAAGATCGCGGGACCGGGATTCACGACGTTCCAGAGATAGGGATGAAAAAAAGGACAGAGAAAGGGATAGGGATAGAGATCGCGACCGAGACAGGGATCGTAAGGATCGCGATAAAGATCGCAGTCACAGGGACAAAGATCGCGACAAGGAGAAAGAACGCGAACGGGATAGGGACAAGAGGCGAAGCAAAGACAGAGAACGCAGTCGTGAGCGAGATCGCAGCCGCGAACGAGGCCGCAGTCGCGAAAAATCACACAAGAGGGAGAAAAGTCGGGAAAAAGAGAGAGACTCTAGCAAAGAATATCGCTCCAAATCAAGAGGTCTGGAACCAAAGTTAGAAGAGTTGCCTCCAGAAGAGAGAGATCTCAGGACAGTGTTCTGTATGCAACTATCTCAAAGAATTAGAGCTAAAGATTTAGAAGAGTTTTTCTCCTCTGTTGGAAAAGTTAGAGATGTAAGACTTATTACATGTAATAAAACCAGGAGGTTTAAAGGAATAGCTTACATTGAGTTCAAGGATGCGGAATCTGTACCATTAGTAAGTAAAACATAATTTTAAGTGTACATTATAGGTACTTAATTCATATTATACATAGTATCTTTGACAAATCACTTATACTTGTTTCTTTTTTACAGGCTTTGGGATTGACAGGACAAAAACTTTTAGGTATACCTATCATAGTTCAGCATACACAAGCTGAGAAAAATAGAGTGGGCAACACACTGCCCAATTTAGCTCCTAAGACAAGTAATGGACCAACAAGACTGTACGTAGGTTCCCTACATTTTAATATTACAGAAGATATGTTACGAGGTATATTTGAACCATTTGGAAAAATAGATCACATTCAACTTATGACTGATCCAGAAACGGGCAAAAGCAAAGGATACGGATTTCTTACTGTAAGTATTGGCATTTTATTAATTTGTGAACTATGAAAGGTGTACTTACAACTCTCTTACCATCCATCTTAGTTTTTATTCACTAAATAACCAAAGTATCTCTTGATTGCTTCGTAATTAAGTAAATTATTACATAAAAAGCAATTCAATAAATAAACCCCAAATAACTTTAGTAACTGTTAAGAATAATTTTTACTAATTTACAGTTTCACCATGCTACCGATGCAAAGAAAGCAATGGAGCAGTTGAATGGCTTTGAATTAGCCGGCAGACCTATGAAGGTTGGCAATGTCACAGAGCGTGCTGATGGAGGCTCTAGCACAAGATTTGATGCAGATGAATTAGACAGGGCTGGCGTGGACCTGGGAGCCACTGGCCGTTTGCAGCTTATGTTCAAACTAGCCGAAGGAACTGGTCTACAGGTGAGCACTTTAATTTATGCCATTTTTTTATTAATTCTTATCTCTAGCCTATTCTTATTGCTCAAACTTTTTCATCTCTGAGTGTATGGTATAGTTATAGTCTTATAGTAATAAGTTGTAATTTGGCACTGAACAATTAATTTTAATTTAAACATTTCCACTCATCATCGAGAACTAATCTTCGTAGATCTAAATGGGAACAAAAAATCATATTCAATTCTATTTCAGCATAATTGCTATACTGATTAAAATTACAGCTGATGGTAAATTTAACTAAAAAATTATCTAAAATCATAGTTACATATAAGTCATGTTCACATTATTACCCGACTGCGCCAGCAGAAGCAAGGTTATACATAAACATTGCTGTTGCAGATACCACCAGCTGCCGCATCAGTTTTGATGGGATCCGGATCTGCATTGGTAGCCCCCCAGCCACAAGTTGCTCCTCCTATAGCAACACAATGTTTCATGCTCAACAACATGTTTGATCCTGCGACGTAAGTATTTTGTTCTATTTATGAACCACTAGCTGTGTAATGTGGTTTCATTAATGAATCTAATTAGATCATTTCACCCTATCTTGATAATAGCCTTGCTATTTATTACTATTATTTATTCATAAATCACATACACTTAACAGTTATTCACCAAAGCATCTGCACTGTAATCAAGAAATAGGTACAATAATGAATATTACAGGTTAATAGTCAATATGGTCAAATAACATAAATCATAGAGAACATGCACATCAATCCAATCAATTGATATTCATAAAAAATTTGAAATAAACAATGTCAATGAGTTCTATACTAACAATATGTCAAATAATATAAATAATTGAATTGAGATATGTCAATAAATTGTCCATAAATACCTACATTTGTTGAGTCAACAAATACATGTGTTGGTACAATTATAGTTACATAGACCATGCAGTTCGCTGTTGAATACTGGTATTTTAAATTATATATCTTGTTCGAGTTAATATGTATATTGTAAAATTAAGTGCCTTTATTTTGTTCTAGGGAAACAAATCCAAATTGGGATGTTGAAATCAGAGATGATGTCATCAGCGAGTGCAATAAACATGGTGGCGTGTTGCATGTTTATGTAGATAAAGCGTCGCCACAGGGAAATGTTTATTGTAAATGTCCAACTATCGCTACGGCGGTCGCGTCGGTGAACACCCTGCACGGGCGATGGTTCGCCGGCCGTGTCATCACCGCGGCGTACGTACCTCTCGTCAATTACCACTCTTTGTTCCCCGATGCTATGACCGCCCTTACGTTGCTGCTCCCGTCGCGACAACGATAAATCTCTTGCAAATTCATGTGAAGCATTTATGTTCTATGCTATGATGACACAATATTACTGTGAGTTTGTGTGTATACATGCTCTTTCACTAGAATACTTTCAGAGGTGTTCTAATATAGGTAATAAAATATTAGATATGAAAAGAGTTTTCTTAATTAACTCAGAGTTCATCATCACCATCATCCCATTTCTATCTTGTTTGATGTCTGGATCCGCTCTCCGAACTTTACTAATCCTGAACTATAAATTACCTGCGAGTTCAAAAGCTCACTTACTTTCAATCTTTCCCGTGAAGCTTTCCTACGCTAACCGTGCTGTTGTGTTTTCCCATAAGCCAACAGTGGCTGTTTTTCGCAAATGTGCGTAGAAAAGCTTCTCGTCTGTAAACAGTAGTTCATAAAATAGCTTGAAGGGTTATCTCCGTTTCCTTTCAATTTATTTATTTCAGATGGGGGCAACCATAGACGTAAAAATTTTTTACTACGTAAATAGACAGAACTAGCAAAGTGAGACAAACAATACGTTAAAGGTCGCCCACACAAGAGCAATAGAGATAGCGGTTAGATTGACGTGTGACCAACTTTTGAATGAGTCGACTCCTAGAAACCAGACATATATTGGATTTCTATTTGTAAACTGTGTTAATTCACAACTTTTCTTGACTTGGAAAGATGGTTTCGTGCAGCTTTAACGACTGTGATACAACATCAAAGTATAATCCAAATAAATACACTTTTCACAGTTAATTTTGCTAGACTCGTCCGTTACCTATTAGTCAATATTTTCTTCGCATCTTCACCAAAAAACCACTTAAAATCACGCATTTTATATTTTTACTTAGAGATAACACAATATTTGTTAGTTATTAAAGGAATTCAGTAATGTATTGCATAAAATATAAAAGTAGTTGATTCCGCTAGGGCTTGACTAATTACTGACGTCATATGTCATGAAAATATATATTGATAAAATGTTTTTTGTCGAATCAGTACAAACTCTTTTTATGTCTTACGTTTGAAGATTTCATATCTAGTTTCGGTTTTGATTGGTAAGATATAATTCCGAACATTTGTTATGGTCAATTTTATCAGTATAGCTCAACTCCTTAAAAAAAATCGATATTAGTAGTATGAAACGTAATAAGTACTCAATTGTTGTAGTAAAAGTAAAATAATTACTCATTATCAAATCATTTTACAAATTTCCAACAAATGTAAATAATAAAGAAAAATGGATAACTATTGTAAATAGACCGGGTTAGACTCCCACAAAGTTTTCTACTGTTTGCAGTAAACATTTTGAGCCAACGCGTTTTATACAAAGAAAGCAGAGGCACCTTTTAATCAAGGATTCTTTGCCAACTTTATTTGTACCTATAAGTTTACATAATACGTTAATTGGGTGCTGAAATATTTTTGTGAATATTTCAAATGAACCCCCTTTTACGTGAAAAGTATTAATACGTGGAAATTAAGTTCAAATTTGAACTTGAACTCAGTAAAATGTAGCTTCTTTTAACGATAACCAACAATATTTGTCAAGTCGTCACATTCGTAAAATAATTTTTGTTTACAGGTGAAATTGAAGTTCACAAGACCGACTTCCTATGTAAATAGAGACATTTTACCTCCATCGCCACCAGAACCTGGTCCTTTAAATAAAACATTTCCTCCCACAGAAAATAAACTTAAAAAAAAAGCCACTTTAAGAAACATAAGCTTATAAGAAACTTAAGAGCGAAAGTTAAAAGAAGTAAAAAAAGTTTGTTAAATTTACAAGATGTAGTCAAATAACTGTATAGTAGGCCCGACCTTAAAGATCACATAAATAACGTTCAAGCTGCAAGAATTACAATGCCTAGGAGCCCTAATGATAGGGTTAATCCGGCCCTGGTTATGTATAATATTTCAGCTAGATTTTATTAATTATTCTTAGTTGAAAGTACATAATTGGAGTTGCTTTTCTTTCCCCGCAGATTTTAAAAGCCGATCGTCGGCATAGGACAAAATACTTCAATCATTTTAATATTTAAGATAATATACTGAAACAATTTTAAGGATATGGATTCAGTCCATGATACTGAACAAATTTCCCCAAACAAATATCAAAATATGAAAAAAAAAATGCTTTCCGTAGAAAAGAAACATGGATCAGCTGATAAGTCAACTTGTATGGAGGTCAAAAACCATTTTTCTTTTTTAAATATGTTCCTTGAGAAAGTTGTTGGCTGTCATGACCTGAATTCAGCCTGATTACAGTTTCAGCATATTTTTTTAAGACCCAGACTAAGTATTTTCATCCGTTTAATCCATTTTCGACCTACGCATCTACTAATATACATACTGAACTGACTTTCGGGCTTGGGCTAAGTCTACTCCGCTAGGGACAAAGAGATTAAAATGTTTTCGTATTCATTTATTATCACATATTAACAAGAATATTAATTCATAATCAATATAAATATTTTATCGTTATCGACGAACTATATGTGTCGTGTAGTAGGTGCAACCCTTTTTAAAATCAGACATGACATTTTATTTCTGATCTCATTTTACATTTAAGCTAGTTCAATCTTCTTACTCCTTAATCTATGGGGGCAGCACTGGACCCCGGAAAATTTAAGTGGCCCCTTAAGTCTTATCTTTAAAATTCGCGTGTCCGTGGTTGTGTTGCTTTGGAGCCCGGGAGCTGCTGCCCCAATTACTTGCAATCATTTGAATCGATATATGTACTTATAATTCGATCAAATGACTACATTTTGTTTATAGTAGGTACCTACCCTCTCGTACTCTGTTGTTCACAAGAACAAGGCGTTATTGTTCGTCAACCGTGCGCATACATTTTGATTTCTGTATGTATTTGTACTGTTTGCAACCCACGACAAAAGAGAAGACAAGGGTGTTAGGTGTGTAGCGCTCGAACGGATGGACCGATTTCAATGCGGTTTTTTTTTACGTGAAAGCAAATTCCCTTGCGGTTCTTAGCCATTTTTGATGAAAATTGGTTCAGTTATTAGGTGTACGCTTGATAGTTAGGTTTGTAATTTACCTGTAAAATAAAAGATGGCGCTACGGATTAGAATATTATGTAGCTCCGCCACTTATCACTAGATGGTGCCGTCGGGGGTTTCCAATTTGCCTGCAAATAAACTTGTTCCTTGTTTAAATTGTTTGTTCCCGTTGAGTCACACCAAGATTAGTAACACTGCTACTCATTGGGAAAAAAATCTCAATGAGTAACAGTGATACCCTTTGCAATTGAAATTTTCCCAATGAGTCACACTGTTACTAATCGGCACTCTGTATTCCCGTTGAGCCACAGTAATTAAATAAATATCATAAAAAATCATTTCTTAAGTTTATTTTTAACCTTTATTACTGTGACTCAACGGGAATACAGAGCTTACATGTGCCGTAGCGGTGCCGCGCGGTATAGAGTTTTTTACTAAAACGCTATACCGCCTATACCCCATACTCAGTATTTAGTTCAGTAAAATATCTAGTCATTCAGGAATGTATTTTAATAGTTTTAACTGCCGATAAATACATCTTTAAAACATAACTCTTCTTATATAACCACTAACATATAGCAAGTACACGATACTTCCTCGTTCACTTGGTCAAGATTTGGAGACACTTCAACAATTTAAAACATTTTACACTGCTCGTATCCAGTCTATTTCTAAAGTAGCTGGACCTTTTTGTTTCACTGGTTGATAGACTCCGCCATACATTTGAATACCAATACTTGTGACATGCGCAAGGTCTAATGTCTCGTTATTGGTCACCCGTTTTCCTCTATAATATGCTTTGAAATCCGTAAATAAGAGGTTGCTTTCGGCAAACTCGTCTTTAGTTGCCTGAAATTGAAGTTTAATATATATCCAATAAAAATAAAAAAAAATAATTACAGAAGGGACTAATGTGGGGAATGTTACTTATGTTACAATCCAATAATTCAATAGAAATGAAAATTGAATATAGGTATGTACCTGGAAATATTGTTCAAAAGAATAATTGGGTTCGTCATTGAGGTTTTTATGTCTCAATACGACTTTGTAACCATTGTATTGGCCCTGACCTCTGCATCTTATTTGCAATTTAGTGTAGCCCCTTAGGTCGTACGTTTGTATCGCTCTTATGCCAGCAAAACCAGCTCCGTTCATTTGCGGATTCAACAATACGAAAAATATAGCTCTTCTGTAGTTCTTGTTCTGGTGTATTACGAGAACAGCTTTAGACATGCCAACATCTCTGACTGTATCTGATTGCTCTTGCCATACATCGACATTGTCCGTCTTTGTGAAATCAAATAAGTATTTCGCAGGGGCCTCTGTTGGACTGAAACAAGAGAGATAAAACATTAGCACATAACATTTAAACTTTAACAAATAATTTTGGCATAATGTTCAAAATTTATCATAGTCATTTTGGTTTTATTTCAACCTTCTACCTGATGTGGAGCAAATCACTGTACTTTAAAATAACAACCTATAAGTAATTACTCGTATAATAGCAGGTAGATAACTTATTTAGCAGGGGTGGAAAATGATCAGTAAAGTCCGTATTTTTGGCTAAGGTCAGTAAAGTCAGTTTTTTCGAAAAATGGTCAGTAAAGTTAGTTTTTTTGAAAAATGGTCAGTAAAGTCAGTATTTTAATTTATTTACTTATTTGTTTTTTTTTTTTTGTAAAAAACCATGCTGTATATTAAAAACCGGCCAAGTGCGTCTCGGGTTAGTGGCGGCAGTGTAGGGGTTAGGGGCCCGTTGTTGCGAATGCAGACTTTGAATTTACGCCAAAAACGCCTTTTCTTATCTTCGCACATTTGGCAAAAGTGGCCGTTTTTCGCAAATGTGCGAGGAAAAGTTTCACGTTCTCACTTTAAACTGTAGAAATAATAACAATAGATAAAAAAGTCCATAAAATACTTGATTTGAAGGATTATCTAGAGCATACCTAATGGAGACCAAAATTTTGAATATCTCCGTTTCCTTTCTGTCAATGGACTCTAACAAAAACCTGCACTTTAAACAAACGGATCCCTAAATTGAAAAATGGTATTTCCAAAGTAAATTTTTTTTAAAGACTTATTCAACGAGAACCCTCACCAAGGTTAGTCGAGAAAAAAAAGATTCCTACTTTATATGTATGGGAGCTGGGCGAAAATATTTTTTTCACGTTTTTATTTTACCACTATGTCGGCGTGATTGATATACATACATCATACTATAATGCCAAATTACAGCTTTCTAATACTAATAGTCTTTCGAGTAAAACCCCGGACTGACATGGCGAAACTATAAGGGCTCCTTGTTTTCTACGGAACCCTTAAAAGTATGTTGTTTATGGTATGAAAAGACATACTGCGCCTGACCCCAGATAATGGGATAAGGTGAGTCATATGATAGGTGAATTATTAATTTTAGACATGATTGCCGTTAATATGGCCAATGTGATGCTTAGTACATTAGCAAAATTAAAGACGCAGAAAATACCCATTTGTCGACAATAAAAAAAAACTTTAATAAATTTTTGTTTGTTTTGTTCAAATCAATATTGTTATGTATTTGTATTTTATGTAAATTTTGAATAGAAAAGGGAGGTGTAGGTTGGCTGTGGGGATGGCGGAGGACGGCGCCCATAGATGTGCATAATTTTTTTTTTCTAATGTATGTCACCCTACTGTGTCATATATCAAACTAGCTGTAACCCGCGACTTCGTCAGCGTAGAAGTCAAAAATGGTTCTAATAGGATCTTTAATAGTTTTTTTACGTTATAAATTGTGTTATAATATCCCGTTCCCGTTACTGTTACCGTCATTTCCTAGAGCAAAAGAGAATAAATGATCTATTTGTCTCAAGTTTTTTGTCAGTTACTCAAAAAATTACGAAGTTTTATAATAATATAAATTCGCAACCCCTAATGCACCCCAGGGGATGCACTTTTTTAAATTTAATTTCTGTATTATTTTTTATTGACCACTAATACAAAAATGTCATGTTTCTCGCTTCAAAAATTACGAAATGTCATATAAAGATGCAACCCCTATTTTACCCCTATAGGGATGTAATTTATACGTTATTATTTTCTACTAACTATTAAAATAGATTAAAAGTTTCTGTGTCTCACTTTAAAAATTACGAAGTTACCATACAAACTGGCAACCCCTATTTCATCCCCTTAGGGATGGAATTTCCAAAAATCCTTTCTTAGCGGACGTCTCCTAGTCACAATCTACCTTACTGCCAAATTTCATCTTCATTGGCTAAGAAGTTTTCGAGATTTCGTGATGAGTGAGTGATTTTTGCTTTATATATATATATAGAAGATGAAAGAGCTCGTTATAAGAATCTCAAATATATTTGTTATTATTGTAGAATAAAAAGTATTGATTTTATTCATGAGGGAAGACGAAAATTAACTACTGAGCCTAAAATATAGTTCATTGCTTGTTGATTACAGAAACACCTATAAGAATTCTTTTAATTGAAAATAAAGTAGTAAACTCAATATAATACGTTCACCTATGTACTGAAAATCTTTGGCATTGTGCGGAACTTTCTCCACGCGACTTCAACTCGCACTTGGCAGGTTATTCTTTTCTCTATATAGCAAATACATATCGACCATCGATCTAGATCGATACAGCGCATTTAAATTTAGCGTGACGTCACGATCAGCTACGATTTTTAACCAAAGGTGACGTAAATAGCTCCGAAACATTTTTTTTTCTATGTAAGTAACTATGCCACAAACAAATCCGATAGAACAGGAAAAAAACAGATTTTTCCACAAATACCTTAAACCAGATAAGCATTACGGATAGTAGATACATGTTAAAACCATATTTTAACCAATATATATAACAAAAAAATGGATGGGTACTTATTAACATTTCACTAAGTTTTACTTACATGCTATCACAAAAAATGGAAGCAAACAATAAAATTGCATTAAAAATTAACAATTCTTTCTTGCAGCTGTACATCTTTCCTCGTATTAACAGCAGAACAATATATTTCTGTAATAAAGTCTAATTATCTGTAGCACGCACTGTATCTGCGACTGTACACACAAATCGACCTCGTATAAATAAGATGAATAATTATAATTATCGAACATTTGACTCTCTTATCGTTCATACATAAGTTATTGACGTCGACAAGTCGTGTGTTACAATTTATCTATCAATATGATAAAATAGAACTTAAATATTGGGGTGCCGTTTGTGATTATAAAACAAGACAAAGAACTCATATAAACTTACTTAATACCTACGTTTTATCATATAAGATACCTACCATAATCAATAACAAAGAGAACTTACTTTCCTAAAATCTACATTATCATCATCATTTCAATCACACTATATCAACTGCTGGACATATGCCCCTCCTAAGGATAAATAGGTAAAATGAACATTAGCATGCTTACATCGGGTTTTGGGAAAAACTATACCCGTATAAGCCCGTGTTTCAATTTATTACGAGTAAGTATGTCACATGTCACCCGTAAATAAATAGAACCACGGGCTATAATACGAGGATGGGTTGATAAGTAGTTAGCCTACCCTACTTATTATTGTTCGATTTGTAAAAAATATAGTATGTCACGTTATAGTTCAGTTTCCTACCCACGAAAAAAAAATTAAGTCAGTCATGCGAATACATTGCCGTAAACGATTTTTTTTTATTAAGTGCTGTTTCGTTATTTTTTTTAAATGGATAAAATCGAACAAGGGTTTTTGCATATGAAAGGAATGAAGGGTTCAGAGATTTTTTTAAAAATCGAAACGTTTTAGGTGATATTGCTCCATCATATGCAACAGTAAATAATAACCGGCCAAGTGCGTGTCGGGCCACGCGCAGTGTAGGGTTCCGTACTTGCGAATGCCCACTTTGAGTTCACGCCACTAAAAACGTCTAAAAACTTATTTTCTATTGAATTTGTATGAACTTTTCATTTGCCGAGTAAGTACATTTTATAAGTCAGTCGCTTATAACTTTTTAATTTGCAATTACTACTTAGCTCTGATAGTTTTCCTTTAATACTACTGCTGTGAATTTTTTCACATGTCCATGTATAACCGTTTAATAGATAGTGTGGGGGACACTTGACTCCAACAAAATTTTTTTACAATATAAAACCAAATATTTTAGAAACGGGTCCCTAAATCGAAAAATGATGTTTACAAGCTCAATATTTTATTCCTTCATTTATTTTACCATTTTTTTGGCATGATTAAAATACATACCCATATCAAATTACAGCTTTCTAGTACTTACAGTCTCTGAGTAAAACCGCGGACGGAAAGACAGACAGACGGACAGACAGACATGGCGAAACTATAAGGGTTCCTTATAGTTTCGTCATGTCCTGCCCCCCATTTGAATTAAATCATTTACAAGGAAACGGAGATATAATTTAAAAATTTGTCTTGACCAGGATCTAGATAACCCTTTAAACTATTCTATGAACTACTGTTTACAGTTTAAAGTGAGAACGTGAAGCTTATCTACAAAAGTGGCCGTTTTTCGCAATTGTGCGTAGAAAAGCTTCACGTTCTCACTTTAAACTGTAAACAGTAGTTTATAAAATAGTTTGAAGGGTTATCTAAAGCCTGGTCAAGACAAAAATTTAAATGATGTCTCCGTTTCCTATCAAATGATTTATTTCAAATGGGGGAAGCACTGGACCCCGGAAAATTCAGGTATCCCCTTAACAACTTTTACCATGGGACCATACCCGAAATCGTAAAAAAAATCTGCAGCTCTATACATTTTGGCACGGCAGGTATTTGATTTTGTATGTAGGTGAAGATTTTTTTTGACGATATCACATTGATAATTTACGGAAAGACGGTATCAACCCGAAAGGGAGTAAATATACTGAAACTATTTTAACAGTAGGCTCAGTCCGTGATACTGAACATCTACCTATAATTCAGCATAGAGAAAACGTACGCGTGATGCTATTTGCAGTTGCAACTCAAATCTGACCAGATCTTGAAAAGTTTTGTTGTTGTTTATTTTGTTTTCAGTTAGCGTTCCCACGGTTTACATTTATGGCCCCTTTTGTTCTCGCCGCGAGCACGAGCCGACTCAAATTTTATTGCATATTGTTTGCTTGTTTTGAACAGTATTTTTATAAGTAATATGCCGACAAAAGAAACAAACAAAACATCATAAAAGCCGGCGAAAATTGAACTGGTGAATTTTTACTGCTAAGTCCTTTGTTTTCGTATTAAAAGAAAAACCGCTTCGTTTGAATAACATGCTTTTATTATACATACCGACAAATAACTTCAGTTGCATTTTGTTACTCTGGTGAGTAGGTACCGTAGACGGCAACACGTGAGTTCAGTCTTCAAAATATGCGAGTGTAGTGTACATTCGATTTTTAGGGTTCCGTAGTAAACAAGGAACCTTTATAGTTTCGCCATGTCTGTCTGTCTGTCCGTCCGCGGTTTTACTCAGCGACTATAAGTACTAGAAAGCTGTAATTTGGTATAGGTACGTATATTAATTATGCGGAAAAAGTGGTAAAGTAAAACATTGAAAAAAAATTTTTTTAGGGTAACTCCCATACAAGTAAAGTCAAAAGTCAATTTTATTTTGTCGACTAACCAATCATGTGGGATCGTTGAATAGGTCTTTCAAAAATATTATGAGTTTGCAAACATCGTTTTAAGATTTAGGGATCCATTTCTGAAATATTTGGTTCTAAAGTGAACATTTTTGTTAGAGTCAAGTTACCCTCCCCCTCTATCTGCTAAACGGTTATATATGGACACGTGAAAAAATTCACAGCTATAGCAAATATAACGAAATTGGAAGGAAAACTTTCAGAGCTAAGTAGTGTTTACAAATTAAAAAGTTATAGGCGATCAACTTATAAAATGTATTCGGAAAAGGAAAATTTCATACAAAATCAATAGAAAATTAGTTTTTAGACGTTTTTAGTGGCATGAACTCAAAGTTGGCATTCGTAACTACGGAACCCTACACTGCGCGTGGCCCGACACGCACTTGGCCAATTATTTTTCTTGTTATTACCTATTGCATGTGCTTTACCTTTGTGAAGAATACGATGTGGTTATTAAAACGGTCTGCACAGTGAAACGCTACTCGTGTAA
This sequence comes from Acrobasis suavella, assembly GCA_943193695.1. Lineage (NCBI taxonomy): Eukaryota > Metazoa > Arthropoda > Insecta > Lepidoptera > Pyralidae > Acrobasis > Acrobasis suavella. The sequence goes on along the minus strand of OW971929.1, from coordinate 11,821,416 downwards.
ATAATAAAAATAATCTTAATTTCTTAGGTACCTACCTAATTCAAAGTGTGTTGTGAATTGATTTAATTACATATGAGTACCTAATGATGACTATACTAGGGCAACAAACTAACATGTGGTGAATGCGTGTAATCGCAGTGTGTGTAGACGACTTTTGCTACATACAGCTGAGTGTGTCAGCTGGGCGGAGAGGTACAGTCAGCAGTCAAAGGTAGGCGATATATGAAAAATATAATTTTTATTTCGCTATTTGTTCCTTGGGGAAAGTTGTTCAATATCACGACCGAATAGACTGGACCTACCGTTAAAATAGATTCAGTATATTTTGTTAGACCTTATATATAATAATATTTACTCCCTTTGATACCGTCTTTCCGTTACACGTTGTATATATGTATAAACGTCCTAATTGCACTTTAATTCGTCATAAAATTTGATGTTTTTAAATTCGTTTATGTTCACAATATATTTTATTTACGTGTGTTTGTACACAAATACATATTTAAAGGGAAATTTATGATAAGCAATATAAATGATACTTTTTGAATAAAAAACTGTTTGTTAAATAAAGAAAAATCTGTATTCAATTTGTTCAAAAAAATTAAATATCGTAATTTAAAAGCCTTGTGCACCGAACGAAATCAAAATTATTATTAAGTATGAACTGAACTTGCTGGATAAAATTATTGGTCACCCATCCAAGGGCAGACCACACCCAGTATCACTTAACTTGCGAAAGTGCAAGTAATGCGTACTTCCTTTGGGCCACTTAGATACTCGTGACAATCTTTGATTTTCCTGTATAACAAAAACTATTATCGATCATATTTACGAAAAACGTACCGTACAAATGTATTGTTAATACTAATGCCCACTTTTTCATACTAAAATAGAAATTTATGTAACTCTCAAACTGAACGGAAATTCTTCTGAATAAAACATAGTAGGTTGGGGAAAAAGTCTTTTCGCATATAAGTAGTATGTATGAACTTGTAATAAAACCACTTTGGCTATACTATTTGTACCTGGCTGATTTTGGTATCATTTAAAAGTTTAAATTTTAAAGAAGATAATTCCAAATTCAAATTAGGAAAATGCGTGATTTTCATTTGTTTTTCTTACCGTCAAGATGAGTGAATCTAATGAAGAAATTAGACACATTTTAAAATTTTACTACCAAAAAGGGAAAAATGCAACGCAAGCCGCGAAAAAAAATTGCGATGTTTATGGATCTAGTGCAGTGTCTGTGAGAGTAGCACAAATTTGGTTTAAGCGTTTTCAATCCGGAAATTTTGATGTCAAAAATGCACGTCGCTCTGGTCGCCCTGTTACGGATAAAATGGATGCTATTTTTGAAAAAGTGGAGCAAGATCGGCATATCAGTAGTTACGACGTGGCTGAAGAACTGGAAATTGACCACAAAACAGTTTTGGCGCATTTGAAAAAAAATGGGTACACAAAAAAGGTCGATATTTGGGTACCTCACGAGCTCTCTGAGAGAAACCTTATGAACCGTGTACTCATTTGTGATTCTTTATTACGACGTAATGAGACCGAACCATTTTTGAAGAATTTGATAACTGATGATGAAAAGTGGATCACGTACGACAAGAACATGCGAAAAAGTCATGGTCAAAAGCCGGTCAGGCTTCACAGACTGTGGCGAAACCCGGGTTAACTCGCAACAAGATAATGCTGTGTGTGTGGTGGGATTGGAAGGGCATTATTCATTATGAGCTGTTACCACCAGGCAGGACCATCGATTCAGAACTCTACTGCGAACAACTGATAAGATTAAAGCAAGAAGTTGAGAGAAAGCGGCCGGAATTAATCAACAGAAGGGGTGTGGTTTTTCATCATGATAACGCTAGACCTCACACATCTTTAACCACTCAGCAAAAATTAAGAGAGTTTGGCAGGGAGGTGTTAATGCATCCGCCGTATAGTCCTGACCTGGTACCTTCAGATGACCACCAGTTTCGGTCTCTTCAGAATTCTTTAGGCAGTGTCAGGTTAACATCACGAGAGGACTGCCAAAACTACTTGACGCAGTTTTTTGATCAGAAGCCCCAAAATTTCTATAGCAATGGGATCAAGTCCCTGCCTATAAGATGGCAAAAAGTTATCGAACAAAATGGTACCTGCATACTTTAGTTAAATGTAAATAAACTATATTAAAAAATGTTTTGAATTTTCATATAAAATGCGAAAAGCCTTTTTCCCGAACCTATTATGTCGAATTTAGGTCGTACTTTAACTACAACTGAACTACATTTGTAAAATATTTATTTACATAATTTATTTAAAGCAAATAAAAACAATCCCAAAAGTTACTAATTAGGCAGTATCACGAAGTTGCAAACACTCGTATTATAAAGTGTACCTTATTTCGTGATGCGTGACGCGTTTTTTTGAAATTACAAAAATTAAAAAAAAAATTCTATGTCAAGGTCTGCAGAATGGACTGTAAAAAAATATTTTCTAATGGACTTATTATTTACTCGTAATAAGCTTAAGAAGTTTGACTGTCAGCCTTAACGGTTTTAACTACACACACAGCCGTTCTTAGTCAAGCGAGGATTTGGAGGGTTGCCCTGACCTGAATTTAGTCACCAAAAGTTTGGGAATAGGTGTTTTCGGTGGCGTAAATGGTGTAGATTTTGTAGTATTTTTTTGAATTTTGATCAATTAATTTAAAATCTTATTTTTAGCGTTTAAAGTAAAAGTGACGAATAGTACAGGAAGTAGTGTCACCCAATGTATAATGGAGGTGCAAATTATAGTATCGGATGAATGGCACAGATGTAATATACGTAAAAAATAGTAAAATAGGAAAAAATTGGCTAAAATATTGAAACCAGTTAGCTATTTTGTTATTCAACTATCAGAAATCTTGAATTTTGTGCAAAACAAAAAATACTATCTTAAAGAATATTTATCTAGCTTTAAAAATATATATACTTTATTATATATAGTTATCATACATCTAATCTGAATAAAATCGGGGATGGTTCGCGTTGTGTGAGGGAGTTCCAATCGTACTGGTCTCACTATCTACATAATAAAGTATATATTTTTAAAAGCTGAATATATATTCTTTAAGACAATTTTTTTTGTTTTGCACAAAGTTCAGGATTTTTGATAGACGAATAAAAAAAATAGCTAATTGGTTTTGATATTTTTTTCCTATTTTATTCTATTAAACTGTACCTTAAACGTGAAATTGTATTGAATCGAATGTAATCAAAAATTAAATTGAATGAAATCTCAAAAATGAATTTGTCATTTATCAGAAAATGACACCACACTCGAGGTGTTAGGTAAATAGAAGCAGTTATATTTTTTTTTCTGAAGCGCAGCGGCTTGTGACTTTGAATGCCACCTCTTGCCTACCCTCCAGGGGGTGGCGGATGGCTACCGGGCTAAATAAGCGTAATTTTTTACGTATATTACACCTGTGTCAAGTGAATTCACCCGATACCAAAATTTGCATCTTATGGCTCTACTTCTCGTACTAGAAGTTCTGTACTGTGTTGAAGTACGGTGCGCTTTACCTTAATCTTTGTTTTTGGAACGAGGTTCTTTATCGCGCGTTGCGAAAGGGGAAAAATTAGGACCAAAAGTTGTAACGACACTTTTTGTTCATTCAAATTTATGAAGATAATAAAAACTTGATTTTAGAACGCCGAAAAGAGTTTATTATATGTATTAATTTATACACATTTTATTGTATAATATAGCAGATTTTATTCAGCACAAAAAACACATCAAGTAAAAAACAATACTTTCAAATCATATGTCATAGAAAAAATATATGTAGATAAATCGGCCAGGTTTACAAAAGAAGTTTTGATTCTAATCGAACCTACAACACGCCCCCTTAAACTTGGACGACTTCCAACATATCTTTTACAAATGAACTATGTTTACAATGCAGTAATGCCTTTGTGAGTATATCAGCAGTCATCTGCTCTGTAGGCATATAAGTTATTTCAATAATCTTACTGTCGATAACTTCCCGCATATAGTGATACCTAATGTCCACATGCTTAGATCGCTTATGATAAACTGCATTAGTGGCTAGCTTTGCAGCTGACTGGTTATCACTATACAGAGTAACAGTATTAAATTGACCTATTAACTCAGCAAGAATCGCACGGACGTATACCGCCTCTTTAGCAGCTTCAGACAAAGCTATATACTCCGCCTCGGTAGACGAAAGTGCGATACAAGATTGCTTATAACAACCCCATGAAATAACATTCCTACCTAGCTTAAACATATATCCCGTGTACGATTTCCGATCCGCCCCGTTAGCCCAATCAGCGTCGGTAAAACCAAACACACGAAATTTATCATTTATAACACTTTTCCTGTACACAAAACCTAAATTCATTGTACCCTTCAAGTAACGCAATACACGTTTAGCCGCAGTAAAATGCTCAGCTGTATAGCGGCTATTAAACTGACTTAGAAAACTTGCAGCAAATGGAATGTCAGGCCTAGTGGTAACAGACAAGTACATCAGACAACCTATCAACTCCTGATAAGGTAGACTACTATCGTGGTTAACGCTATCAGAAAACTTCAGACCTACGTCTAAGAGCGTTTTAGCAACTCTGCAGTCACTCATACCGAAACGTTTGAGCATATTTTCGATATAGTTTTTCTGACTAAGCTTTCACTCACTTTTAGTGCGATCTACTTTAATGCCTAACATATGTTTCACCTCACTCAAGTCTTTAATTGTGAAATGAGATTTCAGTGACGTTTTTAGCTTCTTAGCAAGTATGTCACAATCGTAAAAAACGAAAAAATCATCTACATAAAGAGCGATAATAATGGTTCGCTTACCCACTCGGTGACTAAAGATACAGCTCTCGTACTTGCTCTGCGTGAAGTTTTCTGCGAGTAAAACTTGCTTTACCTTGTCGTACCAGGCTCGTGACGCCTGCTTTAACCCGTACACAGCTTTCTTGAGTCTGTAGACTTTATGTTCTTCACCTGGTTTAATAAATCCCTCTGGCTGTGACATGTAAATCTCTTCACTCAAATTGCCATTTAGAAAGGCAGTTTTAACGTTAAGATGATCAATCTTCATATCTAACTCGACCGCAAGAGACAACAACATTCTCAACGAGCTATATCGTACAACTGGAGAATACGTGTCTATGTAGTCAATTCCAAATTTCTGAGTGAACCCCTTCGCAACCAATCGCGCTCTGTAACAAGCTATTTTTCCATTAGCGTCACGTTTTATTTTAAATATCCAATGATTCTTGACAATATTTTTGTCCGCCGGTCTGTCAACAAGCTCCCAAGCTTCATGCTTATTAAATGAATCGATCTCATCTTGCATAACTTGTCGCCACAGTTTACTATCACTCGATTGTAAAGCCTCTTTGACAGTTGTCGGCTCGCAAACCTCTACTTCGAGTGCAGACATTGTCTTTGGCAATCTTGGCCGTAAGTTATAGGCTGGTCCGTCATCAGCTGGTTCCTGTGAAGTACCGCCTGCACCAGTTGACGAGCAAGGAATCAGCGCATCCGCTTCAAACCAAACCTCAGGTGGCACCGGCCTCTCCGCCTCAACCTGAATATCTACATTTGGTAACGATGGCATCTCCGCCTCAAGATCAATCTCGGGTTGATTTCCCGTATGATTCTCTTCAACGGCATCTCCGTCATCACTTACAGGGAAGAATATCTCCACAGACCGCTTGTTGGCGACACCTGGAAATATTGTTTCATTAAAGACAACATCACGACTACGAAAAACTTCCTTTTTCGCCAAGTCATAGAGCCTATATCCATTGCTTTCATAGCCAAGAAATATACAACGCTTGCTTTTTGGTTCAAGCTTATTCCGCTTCACCTTATCAATGTGAGCATGAGCTTCGCAGCCGAACACACGTAAGTGTTTCAAGCTCATCTTCTTGCCAGTCCAGGCCTCCTCAGGAGTATTACCTGAAAGCCTCTTTGAAGGTGACACGTTTATTAAATACGCTGCCGTGCCAGCAGCTTCTGCCCAAAATTTGTGGTCTAAGTTTGAAGTATATAACATACATCTTACTTTTTCCAGAAGAGTACGATTAAGTCTCTCACTGGCGCCATTTTGTTAAGGACTAAAAGGCACAGTTACCTGATGGACAATACCCTTACTCTTTAAAAAATTCTCAAGATCTCTGTTTACATACTCGGTTCCATTGTCTGACCTCAGGGCTTTCACTTTTTCACCAGTTTGTGTCTCTACTAAAATAATAAAGTTTTTCGTGTATTGACTCACCTCGCTTTTATACTTTAAGAAATACACGAACACCTTCCTCGTATGATCATCTAAGAACGTTAGGATGTACCTCTTGCCACCGAGCGAATTTACCGGCAACGGTCCACATAAATCGGTGTGGATCAAATCCAACCGGTTTGGTGCCATTGACTTCTCAGGGTTGCTGACAAAAGGAAATCGCACTTGCTCTCCTTTCAAACAAATCTCACATGCGACGCCATTACAAGGGTCTTCCTGAAAACTAATATCATTAGCAAGTCCCTGCCTCAAAAGCTTCATATTGTTGCCACTTAAATGGCCAAGACGTTGATGCCAAGTTGCAGTGCTAATAGTTACATTCGCCCTAAGACTGTTAGTCTGAAATTTGTACGCACCTCCAATGTTATTTGCCTTAAGCAATATACCGCTCAATAAAGAAATTGTACAACCATTAATATCAAAAGTTACAGAATTACCGTTCTTAATCAATTAAGAAACAGATGAGATGAGATTAACAGACAGTTTAGGTAAATACATCACATCAGTCAACATCGCGTTATACGACAACTTAACGTTACCTATACCTGTACACTGCAGTTTATCTCCACTAGCAATAATGACGCTACCGCCATGCGATTTAAAGTCTGTCATCAAATCGCGCCTGCTAGTCATGTGGTTTGTTGCAACTGAGTCAATCCACCACGAAGAATTTGAGTCCGTTTCAGTGCTATATGCTGACAAGACACAGTTTCCTGAAGAACCAATCTCGTTCTGACAGTCTTTCTTCAGATGACCCTTTTGTCGACACTTCCAGCACCACGGTTCCTTCTTGCGACCAGAAGTATTCTTCGCTTTTGAATCAGTCTTGTGCTGTTGCGCTTTTCTCGTTCCGGAGTCACTCGTATTAGCGCCTTTTCTCATTGAAGACAAGCACTCACTCGAATCTCCACGAGTAGTCCACCGTTGATCCTGCAGCAGTTTCAGTTTGACAATATCGGTCGTAATGACAGCTCCTGAATGCTCTAATGCCATGATCATGGGCTCAAATTCTGTCGGTAAACCTTTGAGCATCAGTGCACCAAGAAACTCGTCATCAATTGGTTTGTTCATATTCGCCATTTGTTGCGCTAGTGACAAAATTTCATTGACGTAAGCTTCCATGCTACCGAAGTTCTCTAGTTTGACAGCACACAATTTCTGAAGAGTTCGCACTCTTGAACCGAGACCTTTGTCATCATATGCACGTTCCAGTGCATCCCAGGCATCTTTCCGGCTATTTGCCGACATCAAATGAGAGAAACAAGACTTCTCGACGCTCAAAAAAATTTTTGCTTTTGCTTTTTCGTCACGTCTTTCTCTTACCTCGGACGTAGTTACGTCGTCCTTATCGTAACCGCATATGCTGCTCCATAAATTGTCGTGAATAAGTGCATTTTTCATAACAAATTTCCAAGTAACATAATTTACTCGCCCACGTAACTTTTCGTGCGTTAAATAGTTATTTGCACCTTCCGACATATTTATTGTAACGATAAACTATTTTGCTGGACACATAACCTATTATATGTATTAATTTATACACATTTTATTGTATAATATAGCAGATTTTATTCAGCACAAAAAACACATCAAGTAAAAAACAATACTTTCAAATCATATGTCATAGAAAAAATATATGTAGATAAATCGGCCAGGTTTACAAAAGAAGTTTTGATTCTAATCGAACCTACAACAGAGTTTGAATGTAATTTAGAACTATTTATATTTTACTTTGTTCCATCCGGGTGTCCCTTGACACCTCTCAAGTTTTTTCTTTACATCAAAAACTATTATCGATCACATTTACGAAAACATGTTAGTACTAATGCCCAGTATTTGTAGTAAAATAAAAATTTTGGTAACTATCACAACCGTTTTACGGAAATTCTATAACTGAACAAAACATACCTATGCTATGACCGTCATAAGATTCTTTTTTGCTTACTTTAACGGATACCTGAACTACATTTGTAAAAATCTTGATTTACATAATTTATTAAAAGCAAATAAAAACAATCCCAAAGTTACTGATTGGGCAGTGTCAAGAAGTAGCAAATGGGTCATTCTATGTAACGGGTGTAACAAGTTGAACACTTTCAACTGGCAATTTAATAATGTTGTATAAGGGAAGCATATTCATTTTATAACTTGATTAAGAGCCTTTTAGCCCGTATTAATTTAATTTTTCTATAAGTTTTCGAGAAAATCAGCTGCAAGTACCCGTAACGGGAGTAACTTGATTTTACCTCGCACTTCCTTTGGCTAAACTCAGCGAATTGCCTTTGTTTTATGAATAAAAATTAACCAAAAATATGACAAAGTGGTTGAGCAACATAGGGCGCACATTTATTAATTTTGTGTTAATCTCGTCATAACCAGCAGAGTGGGTGTCTTTTAATGATTTTATTATTTTAACGATGTCATAAAGGTCAAGTCAGAATTATTTGGTTTATTGTCATTGTTGTTATTTGTTTGTGTAATAAAATGTTCATTTAATTGTTTACAGATCTCCTTTGGTTGAGTCACTTTTTTGTCGTTTGTCTTTATTTCTTTTATATCGGATTTTTGGTCAGTTGTCTTATTTTTGATAATATTCCATGCTGCCTTGCATTTATTTTTCGATTTTAATAGCATGTTTTTGTTATTTATTCGGTGAGATGTATAAATGCATTTTCTTAATATTTTTGAGTAGGTCAGGTATTCCTGTTTTTTTTTTGTTGCTTGGATCTAATTGATAATTGTAGTAGAGTATTTTTTTTATTAAACACCTCTTTATTCCTTTTGTGAACCATCTATTTTTAAGAGGTTTTAGATGTTTTTTGATACGTATAATCGGAAAGCACAGATCAAAAAATAGCTTGAGATGGTCATGAAATATTTCGCAAGATTTATTGCAATCTTTTTCAGCTAGGACATCGTTAAATGATAGAGACGCTATACATTCACAAAATTTGTGTATATTTTCCTGACAAAAATCTCTCTTTTCTTCAAAGTAGAATTTATTATACGTGGGTCCTATTTTTTTTAGCTGGATTTCAGGGATACAGAAAGAAAACGATTGCCCCGTATCGTGGTCGGATAGCGCTAGATTATGTGTTTTGCTGCTAATGTCCGATAGTGGAATATTAGTGGCTATCTGATCTATGCTTTTTAATTTTCTTGTAGGTACCTTTATGTTATTAAAATCACTTAGAATGGAAATGTTTCTTTGCTTCTGTAGACTCCTTCAAAACATATATATTCCAATCATCACAGACTAGAATGTGTTTCTTATTATTGTTTGTGGCCTTATTCAGAAGCATATTTAATTTTTCAAAAAAAGAATTGACATTCGAATCCGGAGTTCTATAAATACAAAAGATTAGGAGATTCAAATTTATTAATTCAATTCCGCAGCATTCGGAAACAGAATTGCAAGATATTTGTCTGGTGTTGCACTAGCTTGTACTCAATTTCATTTTTTACAAGGATACAAGAGCCTCATCTTTTTTGATGTACCCTTGAATAGTGGTTTGCCAATTTGTAACTCGGGAGGTGCATATAACATTCTGTGCCTTTTTTTTTATAAAGGATTCAGTTAGACAAATGACATTGATTTCGCCTAGATCTTTTTCCATCCCGTTTATAGCTAATTCAAGCAAATATTTTTTATTTATTGCTCCAGCTATGTTTTGGTGGAAAATAGTGATAACATTGCGTTTTACGTTATTATCGGCGGAGGGCCTAAGTATTCCCGACAAAAAAACTTATTCGGTTCCTGTTTAGGAAGATTGTTAATTAAGGAGTCTTTTTGATGCTTTTTTATTTGAAAATAAAAGGGAATTGTTCCTTTTTTTGGTGAAGATAAAGAATTGAAAAGTTTGCTATTGCTATTGTTATTTTTTTATTTCTGTCTTTGTATTTGGAAGAAGTAAGGTATGGTGCCTTTTTTGGTTCAGTGTGTTTTATTGACACTTCATTATTTCTTTTAATAATTTTCCTCAAGCCGTTTGGTGATAGAAATGTTTTCGCGTAGTCTAAAATAAAATTAATTCTTGCACATAAAAATTTCAAATATAAATCTTTTCTAAAATGAGAATGTTCACTATGATGGCTGATAAACTTACATCGAGGTATTGTTTTGCAAATATTTGAAATATATTGATTTAATTTATTACCATTGAAATGATTGCAGAATATTGTACTAACGACAATCAAATTTATATTTTTATTTTTTTTCAGGGAAGCTGTGAGCTCTACAATCACTTTAAATGGATTTTTGTCGTTTTCGCCAACATTAATTATTATATAATTATTAGAAGAGTCTTCAATTTCGTCCAAATTCTTGATTATTTCTTCAGTTTGTGCTGAGGTGTGAGGGGGACGGGGTATCTTCAAAGAAACACACGACTGCACCGGATAACGCTATGATTTATTCTGTATCATAATTATAACAACGAACGCTAATACTTATAGACTTATGCTACGTAAGTATGTATGACTTATGCTTAAGGCACCCACTTCACCATCGAGGCAGAAATAAAAAAAAAGAAATAACTAGGTAAGTACAATTTTCTTTTTTTTTTAACCTATTTATAACCATTTTATATGATAAAAGTAGTAACTTAAAATTATCTGTAGGTACCTACTTAATATTATGAGTACATAACATATCCTCTTATTACTATCAGTAACAAGTACCTAATCAAACGCTTAATTACCTTCACCAAAAGGCAAAAACAATTTCAAATTTACCATTTTTCTAAATCTTTACATTTGGTTCCTGATTTTCAACTACTAAAAATGGGCCATGATACAAAGGTTGTAACTTATTTCCTATCACATTCTTTATTAACAATTTATCATTTGGATTATATTTTATTTGGTTTACATTTTTGTCGTATTTTTCTTTCCTTATTTGTTTACACTTTAATAAATTTGTTTTTGCGTCCTTATTAGCTACTTGTAACCTATATTTTAATTCTAAACAATAATTTTCGGGATTGTACAATGGTTCTACATTAGAAGTGACTCTACTCGGTAGTTCACACGGTTTTCCGAAAACCAGCTCGTATGGTGCATATTTTGTACTTGATTGGACCGTATTTTTGTATGTAAAGCACCAAAACGGTAGCCATTGGCTCCACGTTTCTGGATGATTATCGCATTGTATGCGTAGAAATGAACCTAAATGTTTGTGTGCGTTTTCTAGTGATCCTATCGATTCATGATGATAGGCTGTGGAGTTAAGCTTTTCTATGTTGAGTAACTTACATACATCCTCCATTGTTTGCGATATAAATTCTGTGCCATGATCTGTAGCAATAACTTTAGGAATCCCAAACCTTAAAATGAAATTATTTATAAAACTTCTAGCTATACTTACCGTTTCCTTATTCCTAAGTGGATATGCCTCCACAAACTTACTTAATTCACATTGTATTGTTAGTATATATTTATTACCTTCTACATCTAAATCTAATGGTCCTACAATATCTAGAAAAACTTTTTCTACAGCAGAGTTTGCAGTGGTTGTAATAACCATTGGTTCCTTAATGTATTTAGAATGTTTCATTTTTGACATTTCTCACACTTACGAATAAAATTCTTAACATCATTATCGATTCCTGGCCAGTAAAATCGACGTTTTATATTATTAATCATTCGGCGGACACCAGCGTGTCCACTGGTAGGCAGTAAATGTCAATTCTTTGTACTCCTCTCAAGACACAAATGCGTGGTCCGGACCACACCGGACACATTTCTCTAATAAGATCCTTAATAAATAACGCGTAACGATACGGGGGGGGGGGGGGGGGGCTCCGCCTTCGGCCTCGCAGAGGCCTGCGCCTTCGGAAATAGGCCTCTGGCTGCGCCTAGATACTTAGGGGGGACTTTTGTATAAAATATGTATGGAGGGGAATTGTCCATGAATGGCGGCCATCTTGGATTTTGAAAAAATCAAAAATCAAATGACAGTTGTCAAATTGCTCACAACCCCCTACGTTTTGGAAAAAAAATCACGCCCCTAAGCCCAACGACGCCCAACAAAGGATTTGCAGAAACCTAAGGTGGAAGGGGTACGGCCCGGCTAAACGGTTGGACTTGGAGTTTTGACCCCATAGACAAAATGAAAGGGGTTCCTGATCAATTACCAGAGCCGGTACTTTTTTTCTAAATTTCGCTAAAAAAAATTTCTCCCCATACAACTTTCATTTGGCTGAAAATCGATATCTATTATGTTTCCTGAACTGACTGCTGTTTTTACCCATTATCTCAACTGGACATGTTATTGAGTCCACCTCAACAGCTGCACCGCTGCACCGCGGGCTGCTTGCAGCCCGCGCAGCACCCGAAACACTAGTTTATATACTACATATGAAGCTACACTTACCAGTCACTGACACTGACTGATTGACATAGTTGTTTGACTTGTTCCCGAACAGTGGGGGTGATGGCTTATGGTGGAATGTATAGGGGTGTGGGGGTCGAGTACCAGAAAAATCTGAAAATTGAGGATTTGCAGAAACCTGACGTGGAAGGTGTACGGCCCGGCTAACGGTTGGACTTGGAGATTTGACCCCATAGACAAAATGAGCGAGGCCGAAGGCCGAGCCTCTCCCCCCCCTTTACCCCCCCCCCCCCATGTAATTTTCACGAGGCCGCAGGCCGAGTGAAGCGAGCCCGGAGGGCGAGCGGCACTCCCACCAAACGGTGCGTTGTTTTTTTATATTTTTAGAAATCCAAGATGGCCGCCGAAAGTAAACTGCTTCCGATTTGGCTGAAATCGATATCTATTATGTTTCCTGAACTGACTGCTGTTTTTACCCATTTTCTTAACTGGTCATGTTATTTAGCCCACCTCAACAGCTGCACCGCTGCACCGCGGGCTGCTTGCAGCCCGCGCAGCACCCGAAACACTAGTTATATAATATAAAGCTACACTTACCACTCACTGACTCACTGATTGACATAGTTGTTTGGTTTGTTCCCGGGTGACAGGGGTAATAAATGGTGTACCATCGTATAGCGGGTGCTCCAGTATGTACCAGAAAAATCTGACATTTCAAGATCTGCGGAAACCTCATGTGGAAGGTGTACGGCCTGCAAAAACGGTTGGGGTTAGGGGCGTGTTTTTTTTTTCCAAAATGTCGGGGGTTGTGAGCAATTTGACGACTGTCATTTGTTTCTTGATTTTTTTCAAAATCCAAGATGACCGCCATACATGGACAATTCCCCTCCATACAAATTTCATACAAAAGTCCCCCCTAAGTATCTAGGCGCAGCCAGAAGCCTATTTCCGAAGGCACAGGCCTCCGCGAGGCCGTAGGCCGAGCTGAGTGGCGAGGCCGTAGACCGAGCCACTCCGACCAAGCGCTGCGTAGTTTTTTTTTTAATTTTTGGAAATCCAAGATGACCGCCGAAAGTCAACTGTATCCGCTTTGGCTGAAAATCGATATCTATATGTATTTTGAGCTAAAAAATCCAAATTTGACATTTTTTTTGGAATCTTATATGGCGTCTGAATTTTAGAATTTTAACCTATATTTCTTCGTAGGTGTTTGAAATTTTGTGTGCTGGGGTAAAGCACCCCGCGGAACTCGAAACTGCAATCAGATTTTGGATCCAATTTTGGATTTTGGATTGGCTGCAAGCAGCCCGCGCAACGCCCGAAAAGCTAGTATATATATATATATATATATATATATATATATACATATATACATACTAAAAGATAACATAACTATCAGCTTCTTGTTTAGTACGAGTAACGTACTTATTCCGAGGGACGATCTTAAATATAAGAATAATTGGAGTGATTGATTCACACCCCCACACTTCAAACCAGAGAGCTCTCTCGTAGAAGAACGCACCTCCAAGAAAAATCATTGCAAAGGAGCCTATAATCTTTGCCTCGGCCTGCGCCCCGCGGTCTAAGGAGGTCTAGTGCGCAACAGACGCAGTCATTCCTTACGTCAAAATGTTTTTTTTTTCATACTTGTTTATTTACATATAATCGTTATTTTGATTATTTTAGGTTTATATTATAATTGTAAGTTTTATTTTATAGTCAATTGATGTTGCCGTGCGGAGGTGTAGTACCACGGACTCTGGTTTATCGTCGGAAAATGTAGTTCAATGCAGTAAGTGCTCCCAACAACGCCTTTTTAAAGGACAAAGAGGCCTAAAAATCCATCTGGCCAGGGCACATAAGAGCAACACACCCAATGTGCCTCTTTGTCCGACCCCAGCCTCACTGTCTACTTCACCACAGTCCCAACAGTTACAGTTTCACGAACAACTTTCAATTCTTAAAAATTCCAGGCCTATTGTGAAAAGAGTTCCAAAAAATGCCCGCATTCCTTGTAGCCGAAACTTTGTCTTACATTCTCCCAACTGAGCTATTGACGAGATAGTCAATCTTGTGAAATTACCTTTCACTTTTCACTTACTTAGTGTCGGTAACAGCGTCGCAAATTCACTTCATAAATGCGTGAGGGTCGTGGTACACTCAGTGGCACAGTGTGAAATTTTGCCTACAGATCAAGTCTAAAGGATATATAGGAAATAGGGTCAAGATTAAGGGTATTACAGGTGACCGCAATAGAGGCATGAAATTTTGCCTCAACAGTGGGGTTGGATAAGAGTTTGAAAGAAAAAATTGTAGATTGTGCTACAAGGGGATAAGGTAATATTTTAAAGGCGAGGTAAAAAAAGGATTCCACAGATTCCTCCGTAGAATTCCTCCATAGGAGGAATCCTGAGTGAAGCGAGGGATTCATATATATCACCAGAGATAAAAATAATACCGTACCCGAACCCGAGTAGCACACTCTACTTTTCATTTCCACTAATGCATCGTGCTATTACACGATACACGCAAATGTGACCGGCCGTTATCGGGTATCGTCCCGAATATTCGGACATCGTGTTGGTTATCGCGCGGGTGGCGATACATCAAAGGATTTAAGCACGCTAACCATTCGCTCTGCGTGGTCGCACTTGCGTTATTCATTTTGACGTTTGTTTTCAACTTGTTCAGACGCGTGCTGTGCCACGGTTGTTAATGCGTAAAAATTTAGTGGAACGATAAAATGGTGTTAAAATTTTCAGCTTTTTCTTTTTAGATTTCTTTTTAGGTTTCAATAAATGTATTATGTAATTGTTAGCACACATGTTAAAGAAAAGAAAGTCGTCGTCCATATTTAAAACACTTAGATGACGCCATCTTGGATTATTGCCAGAAAGTTCGTGAAAAATAACGAAGCCGCTAGTGTGACCAGCGCTTTATCGCGATAACTTTTTAGTGTACAAAACGTACGCAGATTCGCCGCGAATTGCTTCGGGACGATAGGCACTATGAGAAAAACTAGCAGACACAAAACAGAATATAAAGAGAAGTTCGTAGAACACCCACATAACTACCTAATCAGAGTTCAATCGACAATTTAATACTAACCTTGGCTTAAAATTGTCTGGAAGAGATTGCATTTATAGCGATAAATTCGCCTTTGTGCCTATATTGTTTCTTGTTGTTTTGTAATTTTTTTGTGTATCTATTATGGTGCAATAAAGTTGATTTGAATTGTAGGTATTGTAACCTTTGGTGTCGTTTTCATACAATAAATAGAAATAATTTTTCGAAGACCACCAACTTACGATAAAATGTTCACCTATAACTTTGTTTGCGTGGTCCTTCATATTATCTTTTTATAAGGAAACTTGATACCTATTCACAAAAAGAATTCACATTTACAGAAATAATTACATGTTAATACAAATAACCTAAAACTTCTGTAATTACCTTGAAGATGTAGTGTATGCGATCGTAGCAACACACTGTCTCGTGTGCTCATGGGCAATGTTGGTACGTCAGTGTCACGTGAGCCAATGGTGCGAGTGGACGTAGTAACAGTTGTTGCGTGTGCATTGTCAAGCCAGTGATACTATACCTACTACAAGCAGTTACGGAGAAAGGGCAAACCCTACATTAAAGAGAAAAATTGCGCTTTTTTAATTAAACTAATTTACTTTTAAATATACGAAGCAAAAACATAAAAATGTTTACCTACATTCATCCATGTTGACGACGACTTGTACTTACCTATTCCAAATTTAAAAACTCACATCTGTGCAAATTATTTTTATTTAAAAACGAAATTCTTTATTTTTTGCTGGACCGATACATTATTTTTGATTCTACATATTATAATCCATTTGTTTAGGTATTAAACAGAATGTAAACAATCTTGACATGTCTTTTTATTGAAATATACACTTTATAAATCAATACTTTTGCAAATTACAAAAAAAAACCTAATTTAAAAAATAAATAATTTGTAACTTGCAAAGGTATTGATTTATGATTTATAAGTGTATATTTCAATAAAAAACATGTCAAGATTGTTTACATTCTTCTAAATACCTAACCAAATGGACTAGATTACACAAAGAGCATAACAAAATTTTTAGTTTCAGAAAGATAATCTGGCATAAAACCCATCTTGTGTCCCTTTCTCTGTTAAGGAACTGTTGCAAGAATGAGACTTCGTTAAACGTCAAAATTGAAAGCGTACACTGTTTGAGAATCCCGAGGGAGGTTGACATGAAAAATATCGACATCAATACTTTTGAGAAATACTAATCCTCGTGCACGGGTAATAGGGTTAGCAAGTAGTCAGCGCTCCAGAAGTACCATTTCTGAATCGCGGAGTCATAAACGAATGGTTTTTCCATACAAAAATCATTCGTTTAGGTGACTCCGCGTTTCAGAAATCGCACTTCAGCGCGCGCTCGCACGCGCACACGCTCATATTCGTGACCGGGCGGTAATTGACAACATTTCATTTTCTAAAAGGTATGACAATTCGAGAATCATTTCGAGATTTAGCAATTCTGAACACGTAAAATATTTTTTCAGATTTTTTTGAGTTATATTTTTAGAGATAAATGAAAAAAACTCAAAAGTATAAGGATATAGGCATTTAACAGGTTACGCCTTTGCTTGAACATCTAAAAGTGAAGAAATTATGTCAAGCTGTCAGCTGTCAATTGACACGTGCGTCAATCTGACAACTGACATCACGAGTGAGAGAGAGAGAGAGATAATAGTAGTGTTGTCTATAGAAGTATCAGTTCGATGAAGATCATCTAATATCGATAGTTCTTTCAGTAAAGTAGAATTAGGATTGGAAAAAATACATATGCATTAAAATGTTTACATAGTTTGGTGACGAAATGCTAATATTTCCTTTATATGATTGATATTTCAGGTTAAATAAAAATAATATTGACATCCAGTACTTAAAAACTATAAAAAAATGAAGTAAGGAAAAATGCTACCCTAAAATGGGGCGACTTTTAAAACACAAGGTAACATTTATGATAGCTTTTTTTTGGAGCCCTTGTTTTTATTTTAAGTCAAATTCACCCCTATTAACTTTAAAACGCTGTAACTTAAAAAGTGAAACATTTTTTCTTTGTGTTCTTAATTCCTGTAAGGGGCGACTATGAGAATCCGTTAATAAACGTGGGTTACCCAAAAACCCCATTTCAAGTATAGAGATGACAGGGCAAATTTTTTTTGTCGAGTATTACAAGCGTAATTTTTTATGCCATTTGTTTTCCACATACCAAGTCGTCAATATAATATTTTTATGCCAAAAGTGGCTGAGATAGAAGCGTTTGAATTTTTAAATTAATCAAAGTAACCCTATTTTACGATACGTAAGATTTTGTATCGATATCGATATCTTACTGCTACAAAACACAACTCTATAGACGTCAGTTTATTTTTTAATTATAATGTATGGCAAAGATGTAAACTCGTTACATCCTAACTCTTGTACTTACGCTCTTTTAGAATGGAGAGATTTTAAACAATTTAATTTTAGGAGAAATAATGAAAAGAAATGAAAAAGAAAAAATACGTATGTCCTTTTTTTGGAAGTTCTTTAAGGAAAAAATATAAAATGAGAATATAACATTTTTGAAATGTTGTCAATTGACATGCGTGACGTCACTCATCAGGTCTTGTTTTTGAATTTGATTTGTAGGTACCTAACCACAGAGTAGACTTTTTGGCGGGCTTTTCAAAAGGGCGGTCTAAAAATTTTTCTCATATCCTTTTTAATTTAATATTGTATATTTCTATATAAATTTTGTAAATATTGTAGTGTATATACTAGATTGTAAGTAGATCTATATTTTATAAGTAGTGGTAAGTACTTTTAGGATGGATTCCGATCCCGATATTGATAGTCATGATGATACTACCAATACCAAATTCAGTCAACCGGTTTTTTTTTGCGATAAATTTGATTTAATAGATGTGGCTGAATTTGTAAGTGTAAAAAATAAAAATAATAACAATAAGAAAAAGAAATTGGTAAATACTTCATTTAAAAACAAAATTGATAGGCAATCTCTGCGGCCCTTTCAACAGGCTTTAGCGGAAAATTTCAATATTTGTAGAAAGTCTGTAGCATCCTGTTCAAAAAAAATATAATGTCTATAGAGCCTCCTACAGAGCCTGCTCCAATAACCCCTATATTGTCACAAGAATCACCTATATATAGAAAATTATATAATGAAAATGACTCTGGTCCATATATGGTACATGTCACCTTAGTGTCTGAGCCTAACTCAAATATCTCGGTACACCCCCAAAAATTTGGCAATTTTTTGATGAAAAACAAAATGGGAAACATTCTTCAGGATGGAATCAAAAGAGTAGGGCGTAATCGACTATCAGTTTCTTTCAAATCACATACTGATGCCAACAATTTTTTAAATCTAATGAGTAATAACTCATCATATAGAGTAGTCATCCCAACATACAATATTTGCAAAATGGGGTTGATAAAAGGTATCCCTGTAGAGTGGACACATGAAGATATCCTAGAAAACCTTCAAATCCCAGAAGGTTATGGCCAAATTATTAAAACCCATAGATTGAGCAGAAGATCTGTTAATGCAGATACAGTTTCCTGGACTCCTACTCAATCTGTAGTATTAACCTTTGATGGGCAGGCCCCCAAGAGTTTTTTCTTTTTTCTCTAGTATCCCAGTAGAACAATATATTTACCCAACTATACAATGTTTCAATTGTTGTCGCTTTGGTCACACCCGTGCCCAATGTAGGAGCAAACCAAGATGCAACAAATGCAGTGGAGAACACAGTGGGTTTGCTTGTACAGTTACTGATTTTAAGTGTGCCAATTGTGCCGGACACCACATGGCAACAAACAAGTCGTGCCCTGAGTTTACTAGGCAGGTAAATATTAAAAAACATATGTCGCAGAACCCTATCTCCTACCAAGAAGCATCCCAATTATATCCTATAGTAAGTAAATCTTACTCACAAGTTGTTTCCATATCATCACCACCATCTCCCTCCCATATTAATAATTATAGTAGCTCAAACCACCAATCTTACAAAAAAACAGTTGTTCAAAAGAATAAGCCAGCTCCTGTTCTCTCTAAAGGGTATGATAAACGAGAACATGACTCATTAATTCGCTCTATTAGTTTTGACAACAGTCAAAGCGCTACAGGATCTGCACTTAAGCAATGCAGCAAGGATGCATTACCCTCTTCAGATGACATTAATCAGTTGTTATCAACACTGATAAATGTTATTGTTAACTCCAATTTACCTGATAACGTTGCTCTCCCACTTAATAACCAAATATCAGTTGCAATTTTTAATATTTTTAAACATGGATCAAGTCCTTCAGTGGAATTGTAAAAGTATAGTTTCAAAAAAACATGAAATAATCAATTTAATTAACACACATAATTTATTTCTACTAGCTATATCCGAGACTTGGCTACCTCTCAATAGTAACTTCCACATCCCTGGTTTCAATATCCTTCGCCATGACAGAACTGATGGTTATGGTGGTGCTGCCCTTTTAATACGCCACAATCACACTTTCTCTTCTTTGCCTATTCCTTCTTTCAACTCCAATACTTTACAAGCAGTAGCCGCCCGAGTAGGTGAGGTATCATATCTGTCTATTTATATTTCTGAAAAAGATTTTTCTGTTCTTCCCATATTAAATAACATTATTGATTCCCTTCCTACGCCAAAAGTAGTACTAGGAGATTTTAATGCACACCTTTCCCTATGGGATGCCCCTTACGACGATGGCATAGGAAATGGGTTGATGGACATTATAAATGAACACAACTTATGTGTATTAAATGATGGCTCTCCGACACGACGCCCCATACCTGGCAAGCACTAAGCTATCTTGACGTATCCCTGTGCTCACCCAATTTGTCATCCCTTCTTAACTGGGAATGTTTACCGTTGACCCACGGCAGTGATCACTACTCTATAGTGTTGTCATTACTGTCTGGCAAATCTGAATCTTTCACCCCATTACCCCCACTTTTTAAACAACTGTGATTGGGAGCCCTTTAGCCAAGCTGTGGAGGAGAATATAGAATCTCTTCCTAGTCTTCCAGATCCGTATACAGATCCTAAAAACATAAACAATGCGTATGATAACCTCATCACAACATATTTGACAGCTGCAGATAAACAGAAGCTATCGTGAAAAGAAATGAAGCAAAAAAAATGTAATAAAAACTTTATGGATATGAACAGCTATTTACAATATAAAAATACCGAAGCGGCTACTAAGAGACTTCTACGTAAAAAGAAAAAAGAAGGATGGAAACGTTTTTGTTCAAATCTTTCTCCAGATACACCATCTTCTTTAGTTTGGAAAAATATACGAAGGTTTAGAGCTTCCACTGTATCCCCCACTAGAAATTCAACTTCTGTAGATTGGGTTCGTCCCTTTTTGAACAATCTTGCTCCTAGTACTGTTCCCAATTTCAGTCAATTACCATATTTTTATTCTGTGTCTGACAATTGTAATAATAGTTTAACATCTCCTTTTTCTTTATCAGAGCTCCAATTAGTCTTGCGTAGATTATCTGATTCTACGCCTGGCTCTGACGGCATTCCTTATTCTTTTATAATTAATTCGAAACCAGACACTTTGACATATTTACTAACTTTAATAAATTTAATAGTGGATACGGGTATCATTCCCTCTTCATGGAAGCACCAGATAATAATTCCAATCTTAAAGCCTAATAAAGACGCTAATGACCCCCTATCGTTTAGGCCTGTTGCTCTATCATCCGTTCTAGTCAAAATATCAGAACATTTAATTAAACAGAGAATTGAATGGTATTTAGAGCATAATAAACTTTTGTCTTCTTCTCAATTTGGGTTCCGCAAAGGCAAAAGTGTATCTGATAGTCATGCTATACTTACCACAGATATTCTTCTATCTTTTTCTAAGTCAGAATCGGTTGTTGCGGCCTTTCTAGATATTCATGCTGCTTATGATAATGTCGACTTATTATTGTTAGGCGACATTATGCAAAGAATAGGAATACCAACAAAATATGCTAATTTTATATTTAATTTATACTCAGGTCGAACAATTTCTGTTCATATTCCTGGTTTTGAGGAAGAAAAGAGGACCATATGGAAGGGCGTCCCTCAGGGGTCGGTTCTCAGTCCTCTTTTGTATAATATTTATACTTATGACCTTAATTTGAGCGTTGATCCTTCTTCATGTTCTATTCTACAATATGCAGATGATGTCTTAATTTACTCTTCTGACTTGGATATTCAGAAAGCAACAGATAATCTTAATGTTTCGCTAAATAATTTATCTACATGGCTCACCGAACATAATCTTTCATTGTCTAAATCCAAAAGTGTAATAGTTGTATTCTCGCGTAAAAGGGTAATTCCGACTGTGAACGTTTCGGTTGAGGATGAAAGTATACCGGTTTCTAAAGATGCTAAGTTTCTTGGGCGTATTTTTGACTCCGGTATGAATGGTAACGCTCATATTAAGAATGTCATTGCAAAATGTGAAAAGAACATTAATATTATTAGAGCGGTAAGTGGAGTTTGGTGGGGATCACATCCTAGTGTTCTTAGATTAATGTACAATGCATTAGTTAGAAGTTTATTTGACTTTGGATTTATAACTGTTTGTCTAGAACACAAACAAGCTCTTCATAAATTAGATTTATTGCAATATAAAAGCCTCAGAATAGTCATTGGTGCAATGAAGAGTACACCAACAAATGCCCTACAAATAGAATGTTCGGAACCTCCTTTATGGCTTCGTAGACAATATCTTTCTGATAGGTTTATATATAAAATTCAAGAATATCAAAACCACCCATTAAATTTAAAACTTCGAGTTCTTAGTGAAGTCATGCATAGGCAAAACACTTACTGGCGTAAAAAGGAAATTCCTCATTTGGTTGCTAGTTACAGAAGATTTGAAGGCCTTAATTGCTCTGAACACAAATATGATTGTCACCCTATTTTCTCATTTGACTATGCAATTTTGATATTTAAACCGGATGTCAAGCTGTCCCTCGACATACAGAAACGATCAAGCAGTGCGAACTCGAAACTTAACTCTTTTATTAATCATCTGGAACCTAACTCTGAAATATTTTATACTGATGCTTCTAAATCTTTAACCCCAAGTGATCATAGTGTTGGTGCAGCTTTTTTAAGACACTCAACAGGTCAATTCCATCTTTATAAATATTCACATTTGTGCTCAAACTTTGTGGGAGAAGGAATGGCTGTCCTCGAATGTATTAAATATATTATTTTAAACAAAATTGAGAAGTCTTATATATTTTCTGACTCTTTGAGTTTGCTCCAATCTCTTTTATCAAACCCATTTAAGAAGAAATCAATTTGTCCTCTTTCACTTGAGATACTAATTTGAGAGATAAATATAAACTAAAGGAATGCCATGATTTAAATTTGTTCGTCACTTTAGCGTGGATACCTGGTCACTCAGGCATTCAAGGTAATGAGTTTGTAGATGAGCTGGCGGCATTAGCAAAAGTGCAGGGTTGTACTGAAAATAATAGAATGTATACCCAAGACCTTTTAGAATTACCCCGTGAGAATCTATTAAAAGAGTGGTACTCTGATTGGGAAAAATCTAGTTTGTTTAAAGGGGAGCGTTATCGACGTTTACATATTGAACTTTGTTTAAAGCCCTGGTTTTCTAAATTTCATTTAAGCAAAAAGGTGACATCTACCATATCTAGACTAAGATTTGGCCATTGCTGTGTTCCCAGTCACTTACGCCGAATCGGTGTCATTGATTCAGCCATATGCGATTGTTCTTTAGGCGAAAAAGGCGACGTTGATCATCTTTTATTCAGATGTACCAAGTATGAAGTCACTTTATGAATTCCTTATAGAATCCCGTGCTCCTCTTCCCTGTGACTCCTTTACTATCCTTTCCTTTATTGACTCCAAATATACTAAAGCTCTTGTTTCTTTTCTCTTATTTCATGACATTTCATTTTAACTATATCAATTTTATTACCTACATATCCATCTTTATGACAATTTAAGTATATATTGCCCTAGTTTCTTCAATACCGCCTAGTCCTCATTCCCACTCCCATCCGTACTCGAAAGTTGTAAAACCTATTTCCTCACTTGAACCTTGTAATTGGATGAGAAGATTGGCGCCATTGGTTAACTGGACACTGGCAAAATAAGCTTCAACGAAGTTTAATCGCCAACAACAAGAAAAGAAAAAAAAACCACAGAGTACTTTTGTTTACTGTACCTAACCTATGTTTGCTCGTATCACAAATGAATGAGTCCTTCGTATTTCACATAGTGTAATGATATTTTCTTCATCTTATCTTCTTGATTAATGTTCTTTACGGTGGATTGGCGGTACCTAGTATCTGTCTCAGGGTCATAACACTATATTTTTTATTTTATAGACAACACAAAGTGGGTTCAAGTCGAGGTACCTAAAAATCAGCAGCAATGACTACCGCAGCAAGACCAACATTTGATCCAGCAAGGGGTGGCTCAGGACGTGGTGAAAAAGATTTGAGTGCTATATCACGACAGTACTCGAGCAGAGATCTGCCTGGACATACTAAGTTAAAGTACAGGTTAGTACAGTGGCATTAACATTACATGAAATAAGTACAGGTATTATATTGTTAGATTCACCGAATACCAGAATTGCAACTAATGTCATAATACATAAACATAGTTTGATTGATTGGCCATCATCAACTTGCTTTTACTAACATTTTCAACATTTTTACAGAGAACAAGGTCAAGGTACTACTGAAGAATTACGGTCAAGGGATTTCCGCAAGGAATTAGATGACAGGGAAAAGGAAACAAAAGGTCCAAGTACTAGGAGGCAAAATGAACCTCCGGTGAAGAGAGCTAAAGTAGATCAAGTACCAGCAGCGAGTTTAGATGCAGATGATCCTCTCGAAGGAGATTCCTCAGAATCAGATGATTCAGATGATGACACTGCTGCATTGCTCGCTGAACTAAATAAAATTAAAAAGGAGAGAGCAATAGAACAGGCAAAGAAGGTAATAATGTTAATTATTTTATATATAACTTCAATACTCAGATGTGTTTAATAGCTTCTAATGGAGCCCTCTCTTACTGTGTATGGGTAAAGCTGTGTGTGGCATAAGGTCCGCTACTTGTACATTTATTGTGTAAGTTTGAATAAATAAATAATTCCTGGCCATGATAAATAAGTTTTTATATCTGACTTGTGGGGAGGCATCCGCTCTGGATACCTTCACCAACTTTATGTGTGTTTTGCCACTGGAGACTCCGCCTCCTTTACAGGCTCCTCCAGTGACACCACAGTAAGTTGTTAAAAACAGTTCTTTTGGTTAGGTCAGGCTCCACTGACTGCAAGACTCCTAGAACTATTATCTACTTGGACAATCTGGGAGTAAATATGGGTATTTTTTTATTCAAATTACACTTATCAAAATCAGTGGCGGTGCAAGACCTAAACTTAATGTGGGCAAGTTACATTTCGCGGGGCCCTCTGATGGTGCAAGAAGAAGAGAATAAAAGAGAAATTTTAAAGGTTCAAACAAACTTAAATTTTTACTAAACTTCTTTGGAACATTAAACAAAAATGAAAAAAAAATTTAAGAAACAGAAATTTTCTACTTTTGATTTTATTGATTTGGTTCGTAACTTATATGCTATATCTACTTCAATAGATAAAACTACCAAAGCTGCTTCATTCTCATTCATTTTGTGCGCCAAAGAGTGGAAATAAAAAAACCCTTGTGGCATGCATGTACTTTTGGATTTGCCATACTTCTTCAAATTTATTTTCGGCTGTGAGGCGCGAGGCCCTTTGCACCGCGAGGCCGTGGGCGGTGGCCCACACCGCCCACGCCTTACGCCGCTTCTGATCAAAATGTTACCAATATATGCAAGTCAGGGGCAGATATTAGTCATTTAGTGTCAATCAAAATTAATTTCTGAAAAATATGACTGTAATACCACCTTAATTTTAGCTGTAGGAAATAGTTTAAATGTAACTTGTGACTAGAGCCATCTCTAGTCCCATGATTTTATCCAGAAAAAACCCAAAAGTGGGAAAATACCCAGGAAAATTCCCGATTGGGAAAATATTTTTTTTTTTTGGTATAAAGTAATGAAATATGTCATAGGTTTATCAAATGTCTGGGCGAAAACGATTTTTTTCTTAATTTTAATGCATAAATTATTTCCAATATATTTTACCTGTTTACTATGTTCAGCTTAGGGTACTTTAACTAGTTTAGTAACAAGGGATCTAAAACTGTAAAATTCATAAGTTATAATGATAGAAGCAATAGCGATCTAAATTATACTACATGTATTAAAAACTTACTTTGCTAAGTACTATTTTCTATTGTTTACTAAAAATAACCCTAAATATATCTAATTTGTTTTGATAGTAGTTTTTATTTAACGCTTTTTTAAATTAATTTACGGTAATTTGAGTTTTAGAAATTCACATATTTTTGGAAACAATGTTTATATAAAATTTCAACGTCATCGGTTAAGTATATATGCTGTTACAATTCACGTGAAAATGAGTTTCTTTCGGCGTTTCTTCTCAGCAGTGGGCTTTTTTTTAAATAAATTAAATTTTAATATACTTTACATGTAATGTAAATTATACCTATTGACATGTAAAAGGGTCTTTAAAGTTCTAGTTAGTAAATAAACATTTAAATCTTTAAATCTTTGAACTTTGCCGGACTGACAAATGCACTCAAGAGTGTTTAATTTTTATTTTGAGGTACGGAACCATAAGTGGCATGTTAATTGAGACAAATAATGAAAAAATCCGTCTTTTGGGTTTTTTCTCAAATAAATTCCTGGTTTTTTTCCCACAGTCCATCTCTACTGGTGACCATATACTTTCTTGTATTAAAGTTTTCTGGGATATAGAGGAGTTGGGTGTAGGCAAAATGATAATTTGTCATTTTCCATGTCTTAATAATATTTATGTAAACAAACATATTCATATGTTGAATATTTATCTGTGTAACTTGGTTCGGCTTCACAAAAACCTCAACCAACATTAGTACAAGTACTAATAACTTCTAGTTTGAAGTAGGTAGTTCATATATAAGAGAAAATATAGAATATGGAGGTTCCTTAATTCTATTAAATAATAATATTAAATTCCAAGAAAGAAAAGACATGGTAGGGTTGTATCTTGAATGTACCATTGAACTATCATGTGTGGAGTTAGATAAATACATTATTATTTGTTCCTTCAGCTTGTTATAACATTTTTGAAAACGTTATGGAAGACGTCCTAACAAGAGTTAGCTCTCAAAATAAGCATACTATTGTTTGTCGCGATTTTAATGTAGATATTTAAGTTTCAGATACAGCAAGAATTAGGTTCAACAATTTATTTAAATCAAAAGATTTGAGGTGTATACATCCTTTGAGCCCACTCAAATAACTGAAATATCCGCCAAATGTATTGATAATATTTTATGGTATTGCCCGGTCATTGATAAAAAAAAATCTTTGATTGTCTTGGCCCTGACCACCTCAGCCAATGAGTATCACTTGAATTTCCAAAAGATCACAACCCTTGACCTGCAGGCCTGTTACCACCAATCGTAGTACCAGTATACAAAATAATTTACCTGAATTAGATTTGATTGCAAACGACCATTACAAAAATGTACAAAAATGTTTTTAACACGGTGGAAGGAGAGTTTAGCAAAATCTCCCCACTAAAACTGTTAAAGTCGATAATAAACTTGAATTTTGTGATTCGGCTCGAAAGGTACTAGTACACTAGTAGGAGAAAATTATACGAACTACTTATATGGTGAAAAAAGGTATAATTTTAATGCAGATTTTATAGTCATTGTAAAAAATATATATAAGTGTTTAAAAAGGTGTGTTTGCGAAAGCAATACATCTAAAGAACAAAATAAAAAATTTCTAAAGATAAAGTTAAGACAATGTGGTCAATTATTAATAATGAGACAGGAAAAACCAATTCTAAGTACTCAACATTCACAATAAAAATTAAAGATAAAACTGCTGACTCAGATATCGAAGTAGCTAATGAATTCAATACTTTTTTTGCTAATATTTCCAAAGATATCCACACAGCTTTTGCTTTCATACCCGACTGCTGCCCATGAACTATTGTAAAAAAGTAACACATCTACGCCCAACACAACTTTTACTAGCATAACTCCATATGAAATTATCTCAGCTTACAAGGCTCTTAACACTAAAGTAACTGAGGACTTATGGTGTATTTCGGTTTCCGTTTTGAGCAGTATCATCGACCTGATTGCTTCTCACTTAACTTTAATATTTAATAAATTTATTTCAGAAGGTGTTTTTCCTGACTTTATGAAGCGAGTAAATTATAGCACTATTTAAACAGGGATCCAAACATGATCCGAACAATAATATAGATCAATTTCAATATTACCGGCATTATGTAAACTATTTGAAAAAAATATTTTAGACCAGCTCTCTAGTACATAACTATCATATTTTAATAAATTAGTTCACTGTCTGGCGCTTCACCACTGAGGCAGCTGCGACCTTAGTCAAAATTATTTACAAAGCCTGGGAGAATAAACAAGACGTTACAGGCATCTGTCGAAAACTTCCGAATGTGTCGATCACATAATATTCAAAAATAAACTAAAATTTTGTGGCGTTACTAATACTGCACTATCATATCTTGATAATAGAACTCAAAGAGTTGAAATCAACATAGTTGCCTCACAACACCTGTGAGCATGGGTGTGCCACAGTGCTCAATAATTGGTCCATTTTGTTTTTGATTTATTTTAACGACTTCCCCTGTCTTGCAGAAAAGTTATGTGAAGTAGTATTGTTCGCTGACGAAACGTCCGTCTTAACTTTTTAAGGATGATAGAAAAACCACAAACGATGACGATATAAACAGTACTATGACACAAGTGCTCAGTTGGTTGACGACTAATAATCTGGCCTTAAACACACAAAAACTAAATGCGTTAATTTTTCACCCTTGGGAAAACCCAATACCCACATACCTCTGCGACTTTATGGCCAAGTTCTAGAATGGGTACCCAACACCAAGTTTTTAGGCATAATGTAGACTGCAAGTTAAAATGGGATAAATGTATTGAGGCCACTGCTAATAAACTTACTTCGGCAGCATATGCTGTGAGGAGAGCCAGACGGTATACTAACGTTGAAACTGGTAGGCTAGTATACTAGTTATTTTCATAGTATAATGTCGTATGGATTGCAATAACTAACATAAATACTATTTTTGTGCTACAAAAGAAAGCAATTTAGTCGATTTACGGACTAAAACCACGCGATTTCTTAAGAGAGTTATTTGAATCTATATTTATTTACGACAATCTCCTTTTTGTTAAAGCTATGCTAAATAGTTTAAAAAAATAGTGATGTTTGCAGTTATAGCTCTCGTGACAAAATTTTCGACTTGCTAAAGCCAGAAAGTCGCTCTTGGGTCTAGGTATAACATTATTTAACAAACTTCCTGAAACGGTCGTAAACCTATCCATAAAATACATGTTAAAAAGTTTTATTCAATGATGCGTATAAACTATTAATGTTTATAAAAGTACCCTTGGTGTATAAATTTCTATTAATAAATTTTTATACATACATCTACTATTCATAAATATTTGAGCTGGATGTAGTTTTAAATTTGATTTCTCCTTCTGACTGTATTGTTTTATTTATTAGGAAGCTGAAAGAAAACAAGAAGAAGAGAGAATACGCATGGAAAACATCTTATCAGGAAATCCATTATTAAACTATTCAGCAGCGGGACAGAAAAATGATTTGAAAGTCAAAAGAAGATGGGATGATGATGTGGTGTTCAAAAACTGTGCTCGTTCTGAGCCTGAGAAAAAAGGCAACACATTCATTAATGACTCACTAAGATCAGAATTCCATAAAAAATTCATGGAAAAATATGTTAAATAATTTAAAATCTAAATATGTTAAAGATAAGGTTCAGTTTGAAGAATTCCTTTGTTGGAGTTTAACAATATTTACATAGTAAGTGTATTACATATAACTGTCTGATGTAATTGCAACTCTGTAATAAATATTTGCATTAATCATATTTTTTTATACCTACTTATTTAAATAAAAAAAATGCTTAACTGACACTGATGTATAAAAGTCTGTTTTTAAATATACCGATAGTCAGAAATAATTTCATCAAATTTTTAAAATCCATAACATTCCAAATTTTCTATTTTATGTTACATTTTTTTAAAACTAAAAAACATTTTCAAAGGAACAGCGGACAGTGTTATAAGGCGTTCCAATCTAATACCTGAGGCTATAATAGTAGATTGTGCTACAAGGGGATAAGGTAATATTTTGAAGGCGGGGGCGCTAATTTGAATCCTGAGTGATGCAAGGGTTTCATGTATATCGTCCGAGATAAAAATATAACCGTACCCGAGTAGCACTTTTCATCGCCATCTATGAGAAAAATTAACATATACAAAACAGAATATAAAGAAAAGTAGAACACCTACAATACCCAATCAAACTTCAACCGACATTTTAGTACTAACCTTTGTTTGGTGTCATTTTCATACAATAAATACTAAGAAATATTTTTTAAAGACCACCAACTTGCGATAAAATATTCAGTCATAACTTTGTTTGACAAATGACAATGAGCGAAGGTGACGATTTGCAAAAGTGACATTCTGAGAAAGTGACCTTTGATGAATTTTTTAGCGATGACCATTTGCGAAAAGTGACGAACTGCGTCACTACCACATTTTTATTGTTATAAGTAACCTTGATACCTATTCAATGTTGGCTTAAAACGTAAATAATTTTTTTTTACACAAACAATACAAATGACCAAAAACTTTTGTAATTACTTGAATGAAAGAGAAAAATACGATCCTGATCACACGGCGCGCCAACGACTCGGCCCTTATGAGGCGGCGGCGCGTTACGCGCGCCCGCGCATTGCTCTTTGTTTAGGAGCATTGAGTATCAAGATGGCATGGTTATTTCTTTCGTTTATGCTATAAAAAGTTGACGAACTTCCAAAGGGATATAAAGCCAATATCAAACAAGTAACAAAATAAAAAAATAAAAAAAAATAGTTTAGAACACACATACACACGTCAAACATAAAACAACGTTAATAAAATAAAAAAAAATTACTTACCAATGAAAAGTTCTGCTATCTTTTGGAAGATTAACTGTGTTTGACCTCTTTCTACACGAGAAAATTACATAACATGGCATTTTTAACGGAGCACTTTTTGACGTCTTTTCGATGCCTTACCGATTCACATAATGATCATAATCGATTACGCAACTAGTTTTTATGAACGTATTAGATTTTTGTTCTTCTACTTTGGCAGAGGGGAACGCGCAGGAAAGGCTTTTTTTTACGGAAGAAAGATCCCTGGATACCCGTCAGCCTGCGGGGGAGGCTGTCGGGTTATGTGGGACTCCACGCCAGAGCGACGTGCCTACCCACTAGAAAACCTCCGGAGTTCCATCTCAACCGCTTGAGAGGCGGCAAACTCCCACCGCCTGTGGACCCATGGGAGCCAGATAAACCGACTCAAAGCGGCGGAGAAGATGAAAGGCTCCGCCGCTTGCCTCTCGCCGCAAACGCGGTACGGCACCGCTCGTTTGCGGAGGATAGGGAGAGTGGCAACGTAACAAGTCTTGCTTGTCTAATTAAAGCCGCAATAGAAAACTAGCGTATGGACACAAAATCGCCCGCTCGTGTTTTAAAGAAAATAATACGGAGCTACAAAATAAATTGTTACAAGATATTTCAGGACGAACTGATGAAAGAAAATACCTCGATTAACAGCTCCAACTTTATTGGTGGTGTTTGAACAGTTAGTTACCGAATAACGAGTAATTTTTCTTTCGAAACCTGACGTCGCACGCGGAAAGCGATGGGGAGCAGACTGAACTTTGCGGCGAGCAATGGCGCCTACATCATATCGTTTTAGCACGCGTGGTACATACACTTTTTCCTTCTACTTGATATACTTAGTTCTGTGGGTCGGAGTCTAAGGGTAGTTTGCATTTGCCTTCCAGGCTAGTTCCGATACACACACTGGTAAAGTGGAGAAATAAAAGGCCAGGCGGGTTTTTTGTAAACCAAAATTCAAAAATATAATTTTATACAGGTATATTCCTATACGAATATCAGCAAAGTATATAATTTTTTTATAGGTTCGAAGACTTATTATATAGACGTATTATATACATATAAGACATATTATATATAAGGCCTCATACAGTTTCGGCCGTGGTTTCGGCATGTTCCGTCTGTCCGTCCGCGGCTTAGCTCAGTCTTTTAGTACTAGAAAGTGGTATACATACATAATTCGGGGTAGCCATATTTGGTCGCTTTCGTTGGTCAATAGACTCTTTGATTATATCAACTGTAGGTAGGTATATCCCCCCGTGTAATGTAGGTACCTGTGTATTATCAGATTGACTGAAAACCACATGACAATAATCATAATATATAGGCAATGTGATAAACTGATAAATAAGGAAGTTCAAATTATAATTAACTACTTCGCCAAAACGCTTCTCATTATTCATAATGCCCGGGCATTATGAAAAATCATAATGCCAGGGCATTATGAAAATATGGCCCAATTTATCACTTGTTCCAGATAAATGTTTGTAAACGAATATCTATATACAAAGGTTCATTGCGTTGATTAAGTCAGATGTAATATTAGATATATGTAACTAGGTATAACTCGAGGCAAACCACTACAGGGAGGAAAAAAAAAAAAAACTAGGTATAACTAGTCCGTTTAGAGCAGGTCATGTCCTCTAAAACTGACCATTTGTAGTCTAAGTTGTTCAGATCTGGACTAGACGAGGGCCAATCTTCAGTCGACGTCAGTCGTCCTATAAAGTCCGGAACGCGCGTTGGTTTCGAGGTAGGCTTGGGTAGTTCTAGTTCGTGCCCTGTGCCCAGGTGCAGAGTCTTGCTGGTAAGTCCACGGTACATTTTTAAAAAGTGTATTGCTTAGAGGTTTCACAATTTAACATGATTTAAGACGGCCTCTTGATACACTTTGGCCGAAGTCTTCACTCCTTTTTCACAAAAATGAAGCTTTGTGACTCCATTATAAAACACTCCCCACCAAACCATCACTGATGTAGGATGTCAACCACGTCACGTTGCGCCTTTCCGATCACTTGCGTTGCGCAGCTTCTTTAGAACTGTGAGCGTATACTTTTCCATTTTGCTTGTTGTAATGCTCTTCAGTTATGAAATTTTTTCATCAGTCAGTAGTATATTTCGCTGCCTTTCACCCATGGAAACAGTGGGTAAATCCATAGATTTATTGAAGACCTGTATCAAAGCCAAAGGTGGCAATTTTTTTGCTGAGACTTCAATAAATATGTACCTAACATAAGAGATTTATTAAGACTACTTCATAAAAAAATAAATGCATTGACATTTGTAACAGAACTTATAATCGGACCGGACTAGGTATGTAGGATTCTAGGAACCTACTTAGATTCCTAACTATACGTGTGCATTGCGTTGCGACATTCAATGTTTACGTTATTAATGCGAACAAGGCGATGGAGGGGAGGAATGTGGCGAGTGCGGCGCCGGCGGCCTACCTTGAGTGGGCAGGTTCAGTGGCTGATCCCGTCGCGCGCCTCCGCGTCTCAGCTCGCCAGTTGAGTGGGCGCTCGCCGCACGGACAGCGAACATGACCGGCCCGAAGGCGCCGTGGCGATGCGCGTGCATAACTCTAGTGGCGTTTTTTCCTCTAATCTCGGAAGGAACTTTGTCCGGTTTATACATAGACAATGGAGTCGATCAAACCGTCATACATCATTCGATGACGCGACATGAGCGCCTGGTCGTCGAACACGAGATACTTGATCTCCTGGGTCTCGGCGAACGACCGCGGGGCCCTCGCGCTCCGCCTTTGGATCGTTCAGCCCCGAGTTTTCTTCTGGACGTGTATAAGCAGTTGGCCGAGGAACATGAGCAGGCCCGACCAACACGCAGTTCCGAGATGGCTCTCAGCGGCGATGAGCAGCAAGCAATTGACGCCAGTGATCTCATAATGACGTTTCAAAGCAAAAGTAAGTAGCATTTCTACTAAATACTTACCTACCTAAACTAGACCCCATAGACTTGATTAGGTAAACATAATATTAATTAACTTTTATCTTTGATCCACGTACCCCGCAGCTGGGGCTTACATGATATGACAAAGAATATAAAAGTGCATCAATAATAGGTAAAGTTAGGTCAAAGAAACGAACATAAATTTATAATGAAATTCAATAGTAAGTAGTGAATTTCTGTACTTACCTAAGTAGAAAGTTAAGGTAAAATCAGGAAAAGTGGTCCATTCTCCTGATTTTACCTTAAAATCTTATAAACACACGAAACTCAGCAGCTAATTTACGACCTAGGTACCCATAAGTTAAAAAGAAAGAAAAAAGAAAAATATTTTATTCAGTATAAATTTCATAAGTTGCATTAATAATTAACTAAAATTAGTTTTACAAGTTTAACAGAGTACCTAAGTAGTACAATAGTGCAGTACTCTATGTAGCAACCCTAATAGTCTACAGACTTCGGATATAGGAATAGGAACCTACGTATGCAATGCTAAGTAGGTTCCTACCTATTCCTACATTTATACGAGGAATCCAAATACATATACCTACCTCACAGCTAGTTTCCTATTTGGCAGAGAAAATTTAAGAGTTTTGTTTCGTTGATATAATGAATAATGATAGATAATATCCAAAATAGAAGGTTCTTTTTTGGGATCTCCACAGGTAGTTAGGACGTTGATGAGTCACCTACCTCACATACCATACCACACAGGCAGGTGGATGGCTCCGGCCGGCAACATTTTAAAAGAAAGACAATTTATATAATGACAGCTTCGTCTGAGTAATAACAATAAAATCTTGAAAGCCTGTAGCAAAAGACAAAACGGGATTTTGTTTTAAGGAGATTGTTAAAGAATTAACGGTAGGTACCCACGTAAAGATAAACAGATCTGTGTAGTAACTTGCCAAAGGGTACAAACATACCTAGGAGTACTAGTACTTATTCTGTGCCTAGGTGTAATACTAATTTTGTGACTTTTTATTTGTTGATATATTTAAGTATTTAAGTACTTACCCAACCTAGTTAAGTTTAAATCTACTTAATCTGTTTCTACGTCTAAGATTATGACTGAGGAACAGTAGAAGTACAGGTAATGACCCGCTTACTTACTGTTAAGTACGTACATACTCATGTTTTAAGTTTAGCAAGATTATTTCTAATTGGGTGAATAATTCATTAAATAGTACCTACCTAGATACTTAAATCACTTTTTATTTCAGATGTTCGCAAATACTTACCTAATTATCTAAATAAGTGTGTGTTTACATTTGATCCTTCTCGTAAAAACGTACGTAAACAGTAATTTGCCTTCCATGTTGGTTATAAATAAGCTGTCGATAACAAGTCGGTAGATATTCTATTAGTGGAATGCAATCATTTTGCGGAATAATTGCTCTGTGTAGTTACAAAGTTTATTGGCTGCAACTAAATAGAGCAAGTACCTAACTACGAGTCGTTTTGTTACTGATTTTAATAACTAAGTATGTTTACCTAATATAATCAGTCTTATTATAAAATCGAGACTAACTTTGTTACTAGGTTTAAACCATTATCCGACCAAATCAAGTTGATATCTAGTAATATTACACTATCATCTGTCAATGTCAACTTCATTTTGGGCGGATAATGGTTCAAACCTAGTAACAAAGTTAGTCTCGGTTTTATAATAAGACGGATTGTGTTTGTTTTTAATGATAAGGTATAAAATTTTAAACATAATAAAGTAAGAAAGAAAAACAGAAAATACGTACTTACTGAAAAAAAAAACATTAAAACATAGCATTTAAAGATGTAAATAGTTAGGTTCTTTTAAACGTAAGGCGCCCAGGCAATCCTAACAAAACCTTTGACATAAATGCTTGGAAAAAAAAAACATAATTTATATAGGTAGTTACAGAATTTTAGGCGAAGTTATTAAACCTACCTAGTTATTAAACCTACCTAGTTACATAAAAATGGATAACATAAAACAGATGTCAAAAGGCGGCCTTATCGCAACTGCAATCTCTTCCAGGCAACCTAGTTACTTGGAAATGTTTGACGAAAACGGGTGGTGCAAAGTTATAGGCAACCAAGAAAGAAATAGCTGTAGGTACAGTCAGTAATTATATCCTTACATTTACATAATATATACAATGGCAAAGATACGTACATATCTATATAATTAATTGCATACATACAAACATATATACTTACATACATAGATAAATACATACATAAAATAAATACATATGTACGGTACGCTTTAAAAGTGGAGTCATAATCTCTCATACTAATTGTATGAAAAATTATGACTTCATTTTTGAAGCTTGACTGTACACAGAAAAGATAAACCGAACAAGATAAGTAAGGAAAATAAAATAATTCATATTATATTAGGATAGGTAGTGTGGGTAGTAGGTACCTAGGTACTTAATAGGGATGTGGACTGGGTAAAAAATAATAAATTATTTTATTTAGCCCGTCAACTAGGTTATTCAAAAATAAAGGACCCATATTTTTTGGTTTAGCAAAGTAGTAAAAATTCACAAAGATAACAGACATTCGAAGTTTCGGAGTGGGTGATTTACCTACGTCACTTTGGTTAAAATTTGTAGCTATTCGTGACGTCACGCGAAAATTAAATGCCCTGTATCTTCGAAATTATTAGCTAATCAGAGAAAAGAAAAAAAATACTTTACCATAATTTTAAATAATAAGCGAAAAAAAAATTTTAGTACACGTCCCTATAACTGATGGTACCAAAAAGCGCGGTCCATGGACGCCTACAAATCCTACAATCTACGATACCTGACCTGTCGACCCAGAAGAAGTAAATTTTTTTAAACCCATGTTTAAAAAAATGAATGCCGTAAAAAAATATAACATAAATGTAGCTACAATCAACACCTGCAATGTGTCAAGTTACACTTGTCAGACAACTCGCGGGCCACCTGTTCCACAACCTCAGATATTTGCATGCGAATGGCTTTATCTATTAGTGAATAGTGGATATTATAAATAATAAATAATAATAAATAAATATGGACAAATAACACTAATTGAGCTAGCCCCAAAGTAAGTTCGAGACTTACTTTGGGGCTAGCTCAATTAGTGTTATGTCGTTATGGGATACTAACTCAACGATACTATATTTTATAACAAATACATATATAGATAAACATCCAAGACCCAGGACTATTTGAAAAAGACCATTTTCCAACTTGCCCTGACCGGGGATCGAACCCGGGACCTCTGGGTGGCGGACTAGCATGGTGACCACTACGCCACGGAGGTCGTCAAACTAATGAGTTCGAGGTCTGGGAGAATACATATATATCTAATTTGTTGTGCAGAGCAGAGTGTACTGGGCTGAATAAGCGCAGAAGCGCACATTATGTTACTTATGTTGCGTCATCTTCGTTTATATTACGACGTGAATTGTATTTTACCTGCTGACTCGTGGGTATGTACAAATGTTGCTTTTTATAAAAGAAGATATAACTAAAAAATAAATATCGGTCTGACCAGGATTTCCTAAAAGGTACATAAAAGCAAGAAAACGGCACATAGTCCCAATAGATAGAACTATAGCGTAGGCTTTTACACTATAGCTCGTACTTATTCTGTGGTTATAGGTATTATGTACTTATCTAAATAAAATTATAATCTAGATTAGAGATCTTATATTATCTAATTCTGTGATTAGTCTTATGTCTTCTCGGAGCCTTTTAGGGATAAAATATGCCTTTACTTATACTTTCTGCTTCGAAGCTCGGGATGCGCCTCTCGGATTTTTTTTTTCCAAAGATAATATCCATGTCAAACAACCAAGCAGTGTTGCATAAAGCCGAGTTGGCATTTGCTAGCCGGGCCCCAGTCTGCATGGGCTCCTCCTACCTTAATATCAAATTGCAAATACAGGTACGATAACTGCTGAAATTTCATCCCAGGATACCGAAGATCGTGCAAAGTACTTAGATAAGAAAAAGCCAGAACCATTAAAATTGGCTGCCGATTTGCGACAAACCGCTTGCCTCACGACAATCCTGTTTGTGAGTATAGTCCTTTAGTAGCCACTTACGATATCCACAGAAAAAATGGAGTGGCATCAGTGGCGGATTTACCAGGCTTTTAAGTTAAGTAGGCTGAAGCCTAGGGCGGCACATTCTAGGGGCGGCATATTTGAGGCCAATTGCACCCACCACCCCTTTCATACATCGCAGCAGCCGAGAAGGTAGAAGAGTGCTTTTAACATATTATGATGTATCAGTGAAAGCAGCTTAGGGGCGGGAAATGCGTAAATCCGCCACACAGTGGCATATTCTAGGTCAGAAACCTCAGTGTACAATCATAAGTCCCAACCCAAGGTTAGCTTCTACGGGACAGACAGACACAAGCAGGTCTAGGAAAAGCAATTTGACGAACGAAAAACAAGTTACTACTCAGATAGGTACCTAGTACGTTGGTTGTTCGAGTCACATGTTTTGAATTGCTTCACTGTAGAAAAGGGTACAAAGAGCAAAGAGCGGGCAGGACACAGACGATCCTTATTTCTAGTATTGTTATTGCCAATAATGGAAATGGAAATCAGCATAAGTCTTGTAGGTACCTAAGAGGGAACGCAGTGGTAATTACGGTTACTATTTTGATACCAAGCTGGTGAAGCTGGTATTGAATACTTATGAAAAATATATTAATACTCAGTGACATGCGGCATTTGTGGATTCTATCGTTTTCAGAGCATCATCTGGGCGCTCTTCGGCAAGGCCACGGGAGACACGCGTGGTTCGAGGTGGCAGGCGCTCCTGGCGACGCGTCTTCGTTGCTCACTGCAGAGTTGCGGATTCACCAAGCGCCGACGCACACTGAAGACCCGACCAGCTTGTACAGAGTGGTCGCTCATCGTGTAATCAGTGTTGACAATCTTGGGTAATATACAAAATTCTTTCCGTCTTATTATAAAACCCAAACTATCTTTGTTACTAGGTTTAAACTATTATTCGACCAAATCAAGTTGACATCTAGTAGTATCACACTATCTCACCTGTCAATGTTAACTTCATTCTGAGCGGATAATGGTTTACCTAAACCTAGTAACAAAGTTAGTTCTGTTTTTATAATAAGACGGTTTATGTTTTCCATGTAGATGAACTAGGTCTACTGACCCGTTATGATTAAATACCTACTTATACCTAAACATATTTTTTTTGTAAATTTATTTATAAATACTTATGATGGTTAGTTGCTTGCAAACCCTGATGAAAAACCAAAAAGTTTCAGATAGGTAAGCATATCTATCAGTTACTCATCGCGAAATCCATCACATGTGGAAGGCGCGTGTCTCATTGTACGAGTAGCTCAAAAACACGAAACTGAACTTGAACGCGGTTTTATAGTGTGGCATCCGAATGAGCGTAACTTTAGCCGCTTAATATCGGCATAGTGCGCTAAAACAGAAAATCAGGCAACGAAAAGCATGAAATCATTGGCATTTGGTTAAATATACTTAGGTACATTTCAGTGTTTTCCTATGATCGAATCAGAAATGAGGAAATTTGTAGGAGAACAAAAGTCACTGACATAGCCCAGCGGATTGAAGTGGCAGTGGGCGGGACACATAGCGAGACGAACCGATGGTCGATGGGGAAATAGATTTTCGAATGGCGACCACGTACTGGCAAGCGAAGCGTAGGACACCCACCTACAAGGTGGTCTGACGACCTGACTAAGGTCGATGGAAAGCGCTGGGTGCAGGCCGCTCTACGAGTAGATCGGTCATATTGGAAATCCTTGGGAGAGGCCTATAGATATATTTATATATAGCTAGATTTTGAAAGAACATGCATTAGGTTTTGCATATAAATTAATCACAGACTATGAATGTATTATGTATATGTATTATGAATATATGACTTATCGTTGTAAGTAGATTACTTACAACGATAAGTCATATATTCATAACTTCTGATACAAAATTATCATATAATTTATAGAAAGATGCAGCTTGAGGAGATAGCTTCGGTTAACACGAGCGCAGGTGCAGAGGGTTGGCTCGAGCTGAACGTGACCAGTGCCTTGGCGGCGTGGCTGACGTCACCCGCGGATAACAGGGGCTTCTTTATCACTCTGCACCCTCATTCTCAACCAGGTTAGACCAATATTAACGATACTTCTGTAAGAGAATGTCTTGAGGAGTTATCTGCCTTGAAGACGAGCGTGGGCTCCCAACTGCTGGCTTGAGCTGAACTTGACCAGTGCCTTGGCGGCGTGGTTGACGCCACCCACCGATATCAGGGATTTTTCATTATTAGGAAAGGAGGAATGGATTAATTGTCTAATCTTACCAGATTTAGAATGAAATGTAGGTACGTCATTCTAAACCTGGTTAGATAAATTAATTCATTCCTCCTTTCCTCCGTTCCAACATGACAATTAAAAGGATGAATCCTTTTAAGTGTCAAGTTGAGGACGTTGAGATACAGTATAAAGTGCTGATTGGAGCTGCACATGAACACGCGTCCCGGGCCATGTGGCTATAATCAAACAAAACTGATAAATATGATTATTTTATATCTCCATTTCCCAGGTAAGTCGATAGAAAATTTAA
The DNA here is from genome assembly GCA_943193695.1 of Acrobasis suavella. Classification (NCBI taxonomy): domain Eukaryota; kingdom Metazoa; phylum Arthropoda; class Insecta; order Lepidoptera; family Pyralidae; genus Acrobasis; species Acrobasis suavella. The sequence continues at coordinate 11,780,975 of OW971929.1, read as the reverse complement.
AATATAAATCATACTATACTTAAGACGAAGTGGTAGCTAAAGTGGCGCCCTCATTTGAAATAAATTGTTTAAAACTAATTATGGTGATATTTAAAAATTTGACTTGTACTAATGTCTAGAAAGACCTTCAAACTATTTTATGAATAACCTTTGAAAGTAATATTGTTAGTCCGTCTAGTTTTAAAACTGTTTTTCGCCAGAAATGGCCACTTTTGGCGAAAAACAGTTTTAAAATTAGACGGACTATTAGTAATAATTTCAAAGGTTATTCATAAAATAGTTTGAAGGTCTTTCTAGACATTGATACAAATCGAATTTTTAATTATCACCATATTTAGTTTTAAACAATTTATTTCAAATGAGGGCGCCACTTTAGCTACCACTTCGTCTTAAGAGATATTGTTTATAAGGTCTAAAAATACTTTCAGAGCGTTATGTAAAACCTGAAGAGATAGGCTTGGAGGAGCCCCGTGGTGCGATTGTGGAGGGCAAGCAGCCCTTCTTGGTGGCTTTCTTCAAGAGCGGCCCAAAGCTGGGCAACACAGACCCTGGGGCGCGCCGCAAGAGGGAGGCGAAGCGCTGGCGGACCCATGGCTTCTCTGAAAACCATCTGAGGAATCCGCTGACTGGTATGTTTTTAATCCTTTAAGTATGTGGTACAATAATTGTGAAAAGCTCTGTGTACATAAACTATCCGTGCACTAGAACTTCCACTGTTGTGTTTTTTACATGATTTGAGTTAATTTGTACTTTTATTTATCTCAAAGAGAGTTAAATCAATATATTTTCGTGGAATAGGCACAATAAAAAGATCTTTTACAAAGGACCAGGTGTTCCCGCTGAGTATAGGTACATTAATTTAATCAGGCAGGACGACATGGTGTTTTACATTTAACTAGTTATTTTTCTTTTACAGACACTTCACATTGGACAACTAGAAGTTGCGAAATACAAACTTTGTATGTCAGTTTCAAAGACTTGGAATGGCAGGTCAGTTTATGTTTATGTTCATTTAGTAGAAAACTACCAAAACCACTATTACAATAGAGTCATAATTAACTAATAATTAATGCCGTTAAGTAGTCATTCAATTACTTTAAGTAAGTATGTAATGCCAACTACTCTCGTCGACAGGTCTGTTAATCTAACTTTGTTTTTTATTTGATTTAAACAGATCTACTTGAAAATTTTAATTTTTTTTGCTTTCCAAAAATGCATGTTTTTCTATTTTCAGGACTGGATTATAGCACCAGACGGGTACGGCGCATTTTATTGTAGCGGTGAATGCAACTTCCCGCTGAACGCACATAAAAACGCCACCAATCATGCGATAGTCCAGACATTGGTCCACCTTCTGAATCCGCAGCAGGTATTTGAACGCTTACTACATTGTTCTCCTCCACTTCCCTACAGATCTATCTTATTACACTGTACGCCCAATCTATGTTGGATGGCGATATTTTTATGTCAACAGACATCTTCCCTTTATTGGCCTTTAGTGAAGTGTGAAATGTTATACACTGTTGTAAAAAAAGCCTATGCTATGCAACAAATTCTAGGTCTTTGATTATAAGTAAGTTTTTACAAAAATGGCGACACTATGGATTGAGCTTCAAGTTTCTTAGGTCAAGTCATAAATCACGACATTGAAGAACTTCCTCGAAGAAACGTTATTTCTATTAAGTTAACCAAGTAATTTACTTATGATCTATGTATGATCCTAGCTTTCATTTTATCTCAAATATAATAAGATGTACAGTATAATGTACTGTATCATAATATAAGTGGTTGTTTTTAGGTGCCGAAACCGTCGTGTGCACCCATCAAGCTCTCCCCGATCTCCGTCCTGTACTACACGGACGACTCCAACGTGATCTTGCGCAAGTACAAGAACATGGTTGTAAAGAGCTGTGGCTGTCACTAATTTAGTAATTGTAAATAAATAATTCAGTGTATTACGCTAACTGTCTGTCGTACTTTCTAATCAACAGTAATGGCAGAAAATTTCATGGCATCGTACTGTTCTTAGCTAGTGATAAATTTTGTATCAAATAGCAAAGTTGTAGAATTGGGTATTTTCCTGGGTCAAAAATAAATTATTTTGTACTGTTAAAAAAATAAAACGTGTCAAAATAATGTCATTTGTCATTGAACATATGCATTTTAACGTGATACTGATTTATTATCCCAGCAAAACTGATACATAATGAGAGCGCTATTTGACTCAGAAACTATGACGTCATCTGCTAGTATTTCATACAAATCCCATAGAAAATGTTTGTTTTGACGTTTAGAAAAAAGTATCTGATTTGATTTGTTGGAAAATAGCGGATTGGTGGTTAGTTTCTGGAATCATAAAGGCTATTTACCATGCTTTTAAACATATGAGTACTGATACAGGGTAGGTAGACTAGAAGAGCAATATGCCTCGTTTAGCAAATGAACAGATGGAAATGCTGATTGATGGACGCCTGTTAAGATATCTTCTAATTAGGTTATACTTTTTTTGTGATCCTCTCATTTCCCATAAGTATATTAATCATAATATGGTTTGTCATAAGGACTTTGTTAATTTTTTATCACAATAATTGTTTCACATAATGTTTGTTGTAATAATGATTCTGTAGCCATAATCATAATTTATAATACTGTTTTTTTTTCATAAAATGGTATCTCATTATAGCTTTGTCATAACTCTTCTGGTCATAATCATAGTTTAATGTTCCTAATGTTCTTGTAGACATATACATTTTATTCTTCATTTCTTTATCCCATTAAAATCCCATCATATTTTACTCTTACAATGTTTTATCTTGTTATAATGCTTATCACCTATGTGGCAGAATAACTGCCAACAACAGACTCGTTATTGCAGAGTCATGTAGACCACCCAGTTCATGTAGTATATGTATAAGTAATGGTGCGGCGGGGTGGCATTTGGGCCACCCCTTAGCCGCGAACAGTGTTCTTGCAGAGTCATGTAGACCATACAGGTCATGTAGCATAGGTTATGGTGCGGTGGGGGTGGCCCAATAATTTAATGATTTTGTGGCCCATTTTATGATTTCATTAATAGTTATGTAAAAATAAAATTTTATATTAATTTACATTATGAGTAATAAATAATAATATTATATTAATATTATAACTACTTATGACAATGAGCACTTATGATAAATATAGATACCTATGTTAAAGAAATTTATGATAAAAAAAAATGAAAATTCAATACCTTTTTTAAAATGAAATGTTGTCTTTTATGATTATGTATAAAAGCATTATTTCAAACTATAAGTGTTAAAAATATTTTTATGAGAATCATTCATTAGAGTCTCACTTTTTACCTATGTATTCTTATTGTTAGTATTGTACGATCAACACAAAAAAAAAACAGCGCAGGTAGTACATCCTATGTAGTTGTTTTCCTTTTATTTTAAACCAGTATGGAAGATAAACGTTAAACATCGATACTTCTATTTTTGAGTTACTTTTGTATTACCTACTCATGTTGTGAATGAGGAAAGTTTAATAGATAATTTTGTGGACCACGCCGTATTGCCCATAGCCACAGATTAAAAAAAAAAACACTTGGTGGCGCTATCCCTTTAGGTCCACTAACTAAGTTGTTGACCTTTACATGGGTAGGTAAGTATGAAATATGACGACAACTTAGTTGTAAAAGGAGGTATTTATTGTAATGTGAGTATATGTGACTTATACAACAGTAGTACTTACGTAATTTAGGTAGGTACATATCAGTCATACATTTTATTATATCGAACATGTTAATTATTTTCCTCAAGCTAAGTAAAACTGCTAGGAAAAGAGAGTTTTTAGAAATAATATTGATAGCCTAGAAGTATACATGTATAGATGTATGTGAGTAATTTCTTATTATTATGTGCGATAATATAGCTATAGATTATTTAAGTAAGTTTGTATATAATTTTAATAGGTATCCTACTTACGTAAGAAATTAATTTTGTCATTTTTTTTAATTTGCCATTATATGTGCCAAAATATTTTTTACAGTCATTATAATAATTGTTACACAATATGTGACCACCTTATTGTGAATCAATTTATGAATTTATGACAAATCAATAAAAAAAATACAATATACAATATGTAGTTTGTTTTTTTTATAAATCTCCAAAGAAGGAGGTTTTCAATTCGTCGTTTTATGTATGTCAATAGTCGTCCTTCGTCAGAGATATTGGACTAAAAGCCGTCTTTCGTCTATGCGGAGAGCGCAGTGAAAGGAGAAAAGTCTCAGATCAGACAAATAAGCGATCTGACGTTTTCTTTGTCTACTTGAATTAGGGTATATCTTCACGGGTAGGAGTTTTATTACAAGCACTTTTTTAATCACTTGCTTTTTTCTTAATTAACCACAATAACAAACAGTTTTTTCCCTTAATGTTTTCAGATGGCAACTTTGTAGATGACTGACTCTATCCAAACTTTTTCTTCATTATAGCATCGGTAGAGCAATGTCGTGTATTCGTATGCAGAAGCAAATATGATAGTGAATGATAACTAAATAAATAAATAAATATATAGGGACAAATCACAGAGATTGAGCTAGCCCCAAAGTAAGTTCGAGACTTGTATTATGGGATACTAACTCAACGATACTATATCTTATAACAAATACATATATAGATAAACACCCAATGAGGACAAATTGGAAAACGCCATTTTTCAAATTGCCCTGACCGGGGATCGAACCCGGAACCTCTGGGTGGCGGACTAGCATGGTGACCACTACGCCACGAATGTCGTCAACTCGTAGACTCGTGTAATGATACTCGTAGATTGAACGCCAGGGAGGGCTAAGAAGAGTAGATAAGAAGGTAGAGTCAGGCCTGTGTCTCTCCCCGTTTGGTATCGAAAATATACCTACATTATTACTATACGCGCGACGCACTTGGAAGGGGAAAATTCAGTTACATGAATCGTTTGTTCAGAGTAATAAGAATGAAATTGGCTTACAACGGATGTCTAGGTATCTAAACGAAGAAGTGAGGAGTTGTGACATGAGCTTAATCAAACCATAGCGCTAGCCACATTAAGTAGCTATTTCTGTGAATTTATTTTCTGAGTAAACTTTTGTACGTGAGTTCTAGTACTTATTCTGTGGTAGAGTCACTTGTTGCAGTAATTTCACTAACAGTTTTATAGGAAAACTTCGCCCTTACGTCAGCTCGTTTCCAGTTCCTATTAGCTCTGCAGTTTTTTGTCATGTTTCGGATAGAATTTGCCAGCAAGATAATTAACGTAGGCACTTTTAAAAATATATTTGTATAATTCATCTATGTAGGTATTTTATTACTGAATTTTATCTACACCCATGCTATAAATCCTCTTTAAAATTTCTGAAATAGTTAGCTTATTGCCAACATTAAAACACTCAGTGGCATAGTAACCATTATCACCCAAACGAGTGTTATAATAATGTTGTACTAAATTTTACTATGCAACGCAAACTCAATCCCTTCCTTACTCATCAAACAGCCACATACTTATAATGAATTTCAAAAAAAGAACATTGTCATGTACGTGCAGTTCACTACCACAACTCCGAAATTAAAAAAAAAGGAACTTATTAGTTATTTAAATTCACGTAGTATCCCGCCATTTTCGTTCGATATTTACTAATATCGAACAAAAATAATTTGCATTCCAATAATTGTTCGAACAAAATTATATATTATTACAATAAATAATTTCATTATTACCTATACATACATCGTAAGTTTGTATTAGATACTCAGCAATAAACTTACCAGGAATTTACATAGAGTTCTTAACTACAACAATGTACAACACCCTATGGATTTAGAACATTTTATAGAGATTCATATCATGGGTGAAGATAAAGTTTTGTATGCAACTGTAATAATAAGGTATTTAAACACTCATGTGATACTAATATCACACTCGGCTTAGCCTCGTGTCACATTGGTGTTTTAATACCCCTTATTATACTACAGTTGCATAAATAACTAATAAACTCTTCAAGTTCCTTAAACATGCAAATACGCGAGGAAGAGAGGTAAGTATTTAAAATAAGTGTGCTACTTTGAATCCTGAGTGAATGAGGCATTTATGTATATCGCCTGAAATAAAAATATTACCGTACGCTACTTGCGTACGGTAATATTTTCACACACTCTACTTTTCATCTCCATCTATAAGAAAAACTAGCAAATACAAAACTGAACATAAAGAAAAATAGACCACCTGCAATGAATAAAATCAGAGTTTAACCGACAGATACCATCCTTTATTTGGTGTCGTTTTCATTCAATAAATATCTACTTAGAAATGATTTTTCGAAGACAACCAACTTCTGTTTTTATCTTTATAAGTAAACTTGATACTACTTAACTATTGGCTTACGCTACGAAAAAGTATTCGAATTTAAACAAATACTTATATGTCAATACAATATAACCTAAAATTTCTGTAATTACTTTGAATTAAAAACAAAAATTGCACTTTTATACTTATATGTACTTGTATATTTTTCCGAAGCAAAGAACATAAAAATGTTAAGACTACATTCATCCATGGACTGCCAACGTTAGGTAGGTATTTTTGATTTTACATATATTACACTCGTGTTTAGTTTCCAAATAGTTGTTGATCCCTAGAGATTTTCTTTTTCACTTTTCAGTTTCGAGAGAATTAGCAGCATAAATAAGCTTTTTAAAAAAAATACATTTTTGTACAACCTTTTATTGTGAGGTCTAAGTACTTATAAATAGGTAACAAAGTACTTATAAGATAAATAAAATAATCCCAAACATGATGGTGTTGCATCGTTTTATTACTAAGTTCTTTCGACCACTAAACAACATAATAAAGTGCTTGATAAAACAAATCAAACGAGTCCTCAATGAGGTTATTTTATTTTATAACTTAGTTCTGACGAGCTCTGGCTCCATCGTCAGCTCATATGACAACAAAAGTTTGCAAAAGTATGTGAAGTGGAGGATAACTGGTCAAGTTTCATAAGAGAAGGAAGTGACCTAAACAAACATACAAGCTTACATGCAAGATACCTACCTACATTTGAAAAAAAAAACTGTATTTTGCGACCTTTGATCTTGTATAACTAAGGATGCTCACATGTGATCTTTTGAGACTTTCTTTTGTGAGAACATTCAGAAAGCCAAAATAAAAGTTTATACACAAATCCAGCATAAAGCGTTTCATTTTGAGAATAAACCCTAATATTAGATAAGTTTAATAGACAGTCTGCCGTCTTTAGACTGTCGATACCGACTATTTATTTACAGTCGTTTGCGATTGTAGGTAATCAATCTAGCACCTCAATATTTATCTATACTTATCTGATATGAAACTGAATCCAAGTCTTTGTTAAAAATATCGAGGTTTGTCGCAAACGCAAGACTGTTACAAACTGAGAAACACGTGTTAATTTAACGTGCTTTAGCTGCAAGACCATTAATATTTTTGTATACTTACCGACTTTATTTTGTAATAGTGTTGTAGAGATTTCATTCGTAATTATTGAATTCACGAATGTGATGTTTTGTATTTCGTCATCTATAACAAAAGCTCTCCAGGGAAGGCGGTGCGGGGGGTTGTCTGCAGAACTTCAAGGGCGAAACAGCCTCCAAAAAAAAGATCATTTGGTCAAAAGCGGTTCGCGGGTTCGGAGTTTTGCCGGCCTCATTCGGCAGTCGGCCCGGGCCGTGGCGGACGCAGCAAAACCGACTCAATATAAACAATGAACAGTGCGATCGACATCTCCCACCTGTTATGAGTGTTCTATACAATATTAAACAAAATTTGTAGGTCGTAACAAACGCTTTACACCATGTGGCTGTTACTTTGCTGTTGCATTTTTTTTGGTGCAAAAGCTTTGAGTGCAGAATTACCAACTTTTCACAAGTGTTGCCCGGAAAGGTTAAATCTTATAAAAGTTATTGTAGTATCCAACGATACTACGGAAGTGCAATACCAGTGTTTAGACAGTGATATTCAGACTACGTATAATGTTTCCAATCGTGCATTGCCCTTAATATTGGGTGATAATATTCAAGTAAAATATGGTATTCCGCAAAAATGTGATTTACAGTTAATACCGATACCCGAAATTGAAGACGCAGAGTCGTCGAACGAAAACAACATTTGTTACGACAGACTCGTGGCAAATATCACACCTGAGAAGCAAAAACATATAATACCAAAAATAGTTGCATTAAAGTGTACAAATGCCACTAAAGCTTCGGATTCAGAATTCTCGATAACTCCTATCCGAAAATGTTGTCCTCAAGGGTACAGTTACGATACTGACAATCATATTTGCAGAAATTTGTCTATTGACGACGTTGAAGACCAAAAATGGATAAAAAGACAAATTGAAAACAGTTCTTACAATATTTATGAAGTAGAAGTGGGACTGAATTGTAAATTATCAGAATATGCGGTGGAGTTAAAAGCAAATAACTTTACATTTAGTCTTGATGGAAGAAAATTGAAGATTGAAAGTACTTATGATGGGAGGAACAGCATCAGCAATCATAACGAGTGGTGCATAGACCGCGCGCATTCGGACGGACAGACGGTGGCCCGGGTTTGCACCAAGAACTGCACAAATTATGACGCTTTCTGCCTGAGAAAGTGCTGCCCGGTGGGACAGCATTTTAAGCCTTGGGGTTGTGGTTTTAAAAGCAGATGTGTATCAAATACTGATGATTCTATTTTATTCGATTTGTCTCCATATTTATCAGCGTTAAGAGATATAAACACAGGTGAGTCTAATATAGATTCCTTTATCCCATGGATAAAGAAGTTAAAATTTCTATTAGTAATAAAATGTCTACGTGATAATCGCATGAAACAGTCTATACCATATACATATATTATGATACCATCCATTAGCCAAGTGAGGTCAACGAGGTTGAAAATTACCTACATAGAGACAGGAATCACGTCCTGTTACTATATTCAGTTAATAACTGAAAATAGTAATTATTGCTCGATCGGATTTTATGATCTACGCAGAAGAGACACGAAGAACAAACATACACATCAAATACACTTTCAAATTAATAAAACTATTACGGATCTGCAAAGAGACAACAATCATAAAATATCTGAAATAATGAATCTAATTACGTTACTTACTCGAAACAACTTGAACTCGATCTTAAAGATAATATCATGTTTACATTAATACACGGGCATTCGCATACGATATTTATTCCGATAAATAAATGAATCAATCGAATGTGGTGGTGAATCATTACACGACGGTAAATTGCACCACACAATGTGTTAAGTATAAGTACTATAGAAGATATATTGGTGAATAATGCTTCTCAACAAAATGAGGTCAAACATACCACTATTTACAATTATATTATCTTTTTTAGTACCTCTCTCTCTCTCATCCTAGCGCGTTCGCGGTTGCATCCTCAGCCAAAGCATTTTGGATCGTTTTTAGTACCTGACCTTAGAAAATTAAGTTTTCCTAGCTTTGATGGATGCTATTTATAATGAAGTCAGTGCAGACAGTATGCTTGAAAATAATTTCTTCATACCCTACCTACATTGTTTCAGATTCCGGAATGTAAAGCTCTTCAGTATAAATCTCGCGTGTTAGATACATAAATAAATAATTATATAGGGACAAATCACACAGATTGAGCTAGCCCAAGAGTAAGCTTATAAGCTTGTGTTATGGGATACTTCTAACGATACTATATTTTATGACAAATAGATATAAGTAGATAAACATCCAAGACCCAGGAAAAGTTGAAAAGGCCATTTTCCATCTTGTCCTAACTTTGTTGCAGCGTTAATTATAATCTAGCAGGAAATATTTTAACCTACGTGATGTTAAAATATTTTATTTTATAGAAAGTTATTACCTACGTGATGAACTTACAAAGGTCAAACAGCTTAGGGGAATCTTGTATTAAGGTAGATTCTAGCAAATGCTTGCTTGACATTGCCAAAGACGTTATAAGTGCAACTGGTCTCACAACTAAGTGGAGAAGAAAAAGTCCGCGAGAAGCGTTTTCGTTTCAGTTTCACCACAACTTTTTCGTGTGTCCGGTTGTCCGTTCCGTATTTTCGGTTCTTGTTGTGAAATTTTGTGAGCCGATTTGATAATTATAGTGGCGGAGCCATGGGGATTGATAAACAAAAAAATCATATTTCAGCCCCTTCAAACTATTTTTTGTCATAAAACTTTTTTGATACCCGTATATCGCATCTTTTTTGTCTGTACAAATTTCATGCGACAAACTTCAACCGTCTTATTATAAAACCCAGACTAACTTTGTTACTAGGTTTAAACCATTATCCGACCAAATCAAGTTGACACCTAGTAACAAAGTTAGTCTGGGTTTTATACGACGACCTCCGTGGCGTAGTGGTCACCATGCTAGTCTGCTACTCAGAGTTCTCGGGTTCGATTTCTGGTCAGGGAAAGTTGGAAAATGGCCTTTTACAAACTGTCTTGGGTCTTGGATGTTTATCTATATGTCGCAGACGGATGAATAAAAGGGGGCAGAGCGTGGCGTGATCGGCATCTGATATCTCAAGTGACGTAAACTACCCACTTAGTTACTTACAGTACGAGAACAAACTGATGTCAGGATGAAAACTTACTTTCAGTCACGTCACCTTACCGATGCCACCACATGAGAGATCTTACGTGAGCCTTATAAAAATGTGACGGAATTCCAGTGCCCCGCCTCCGCACTGAATCATGAATCGCAACCACCATGTCTGGATTCCCTGGCCACACAGAATTGAATACTGTGTATACACCTGGGCTTTCCGTCTTGCTTAAACAAACTGTCATTGTAATAAATCGGTTCACCAATCCACATCTATTACAATAATCACAATTAAATGAGTCATGGCCAAGCTACAGCAAACTACACAAACGAGTTGTGCACGATACGGCCGCCTGAACATGACTGTCCCTGTCGCTAGGTCGACCGGTCTTATAACTTGTTGCTAACGAATGTTGCCATTTCAAATCCAACCGTTGCATTTTGTAGTAAACAACTTTCTCTTTGCACGTGTAAAAAATAATAAAAAGGGAATTGTACATTGAACTCTCCGACACGGCCATTCTGACAAGTCACACGTCCCAGTGTGACGCATTTGAAAATAATTGAACCTAACTGCAATATCAAATCATCTCTACTCGGCCTATCCTGATCAAACGATTTAAGACAGGGCTTAAAACAAACTCTTTTAATAAACCAAAACCTTTTTCTCTAATAATTAAGCTTACATCATTACTAGGGATAATCACAAACTTTTTACCAACTATGAAATTACCACTGACCATTATTCACTCACTATTCAACCACACTTCAAAAAATTAACCATTCTTAAGACTCTACTTGCTCTGTTAAATTACTCTTGTCGACTCTATCGATCATGGTCATCTCTATCACCTAATTCGAGCGATAAGACTCACGCCACTTTTACAAAGAGACGATATCTCACAAAAACAGTCGTCACAATTGCCTAATTCGAGCAAAAGGACTCATGCCACCTTCGCAAAGTGACGTAATCTCAGAAGTGGTCGTTCTATCGCCTAATTCGAGCAAAAGGACTCATGCCACTTTCGCAAAGTGACTTAATCTCAGAAGCGGGCTGTCCTATCGCCTAATTCGAGCAAAAGGACGCATGCCACCTTCGCAAGGTGACGTAATCTCAGAAGCGGTCGTCCTATCGCCTAATTCGAGCAAAAGGACTCATGCCACCTTCGCAAGGTGACGTAATCTCAGAAGCGGTCGTCCTATCGCCTAATTCGAGCGATAAGACTCATGCCACTTTCGCAAAGTGACGTAATCTCAGAAGCGGTCGTCCTATCGCCTAATTCGAGCAAAAGGACTCATGCCACCTTCGCAAGGTGACGTAATCTCAGAAGCGGTCGTCCTATCGCCTAATTCGAGCGATAAGACTCATGCCACTTTCGCAAAGTGACGTAATCTCAGAAGCGGTCGTCCTATCGCCTAATTCGAGCGATAAGACTCATGCCACTTTCGCAAAGTGACGTAATCTCAGAAGCGGGTCGTCCTATCGCCTAATTCGAGCAAAAGGACTCATGCCACCTTCGCAAGGTGACGTAATCTCAGAAGCGGTCGTCCTATTGCCTAATTCGAGCAAAAGGACTCATGCCACCTTCGCAAGGTGACGTAATCTCAGAAGCGGTCGTCCTATCGCCTAATTCGAGCGATAAGACTCATGCCACTTTCGCAAAGTGACGTAACCTTGCCCCCCTCATCGATTGACGATCACCACGTTGCCTTCCCAGAGCAAACAACTACAATTTAGTAACTCGACAAAATAGTGGTCAATGGGCTTACACTTACTCATTCGCTTTTAATTTAATGCCCGGAAAGTATACTGATCTCTAAAGTACTTGAACAGGTGCAAAATCGTCATAAATGGGAAGCACTCATCACGTCGCTCACCAATCGGCAAATGGCTGAAGGGGAAATACGACAAAATACATCTTAACTGGGTAACTAGTAGTCAACAAAAATAAACCTGTACAGAGCCATTTACATTGGTTTTGCACTAAGGCTATCGCAATAAGAATATTGTTGACGCATTTGCAATCTAACCTATTTGGTATGGACTTCCTAAAAATAAAAGTGGTATTGCTTATCGGATTATTGTAACGTGTTTGTAAAATCTTTTCGAAAAGTAAATTATCAGAATGATTACTCATCTTAAACTGTCTAGATTAAAATTTATTCAAGTAACGGGATTTTACTTCAAACAACACAGCAATGAAAGGGTAGTTTTAAAATAATATTACGCACATAGTAAACAGTGAAAAGCCCTCTTTAAATCATGTCAACACCATGATCATGACCATTGTAGACTTGCCGACGTAGCCGTTACCACCTTAGCATCATCATTACCCGCTATCAATGATGATATCGTCATTATCATCACCGCCTTTTCATCATCAACAGCGTCAACATTTTCATCATCATCACCTTGTCATTATTGATGATAAAACCATCATCATCACCCACTCTTCATCATCGTCGTCATCAACATCATCATCAGCCACCGTAAGTCCAATATTGAGAAAATGCTGGGAGAGGTTATCTCTACTACTATACAAAGAATGAGTACCTCATATCATCTTTGACCAGTATTCACGCGCCACAGTACTGTATTGCAAGTTCATAATTCTCAATACTCAAAAATGACTCAATTTGCTACGAATGGTAATCTGGCGCCACGGTCGGCTCCGTCCGATACCGACTTATGCCACCTCATTGACAATAACTTCGGGCGTCAACCGACAGCGACTCATGCCACCTCCAGTGACGATAACCTCATGTTGCTTCTACACAACAACCAATATTCCGTAAGATCGTTAGCTTACTAAGTTTAGCAAATGTTACACACTCTTCGTAAAACTAGCGTACTCAAAACCAATTTACTGCTTGAATAGTGGTCAAAAAACTAGATTTCATAAAACTTTACTCACCAAATTTTATTGGCGATCCAGCAGACAAGCCATGTGCCGCGAGCACAGACACACATACACGAGATCCGCTCACATTTTTTCTTTACTTCACCAGAAATTTCCAGCACCTGCTGCGTACCGCTGCTAGCTCCCATCCGGCCGTAACATTGTAATCACTTGTTAACACTTTAAAACCTTACCTCGAGAACTAACGCTCTGAACAACGGGCAAACCACAAGTAGCATTCAACAGGATCTTCTTCCGATGTGAGCTCCAGATACAAATCTTACCTCAAATGTGAGCTACAAGTCCAGATCTCACTTCTGATGTCGCAGACGGATGAATAAAAGGGGGCAGAGCGTCTCGGCATCTGATATCTCAAGTGACGTAAACTACCCACTTAGTTACTTACAGTACGAGAACAAACTGATGTCAGGATGAAAACTTACTTTCAGTGACGTCACCTTACCGATGCCACCACATGAGAGATCTTACGTGAGCCTTATAAAAATGTGACGGAATTCCAGTGCCCCGCCTCCGCACTGAATCATGAATCGCAACCACCATGTCTGGATTCCCTGGCCCCACAGAATTGAATACTGTGTATACACCTGGGCTTTCCGTCTTGCTTAAACAAACTGTCATTGTAATAAATCGGTTCACCAATCCACATCTATTACGATAATCACAATTAAATGAGTCATGGCCAAGCTACAGCAAACTACACAAACGAGTTGTGCACGATACGGCCGCCTGAACAAGACTGTCCCTGTCGCTAGGTCGACCGGTCTTATAACTTGTTGCTAACGAATGTTGCCATTTCAAATCCAGCCGTTGCATTTTGTAGTAAACAACTTTCTCTTTGCACGTGTAAAAAATAATAAAAAGGGAATTGTACATTGAACTCTCCGACATATATATGTATTTGTTAGAAAATATAGTATCGTTGAGTTAGTATCCCATAACACAAGTCTCGAACTTACTTTGGAGCTAACTCAATCAGTGTTATTTGTCCATATACATTTATTATAAGACGGTATGTGTTCATTGGTATACACTACATGCAAAGACAGGCTCGCGAAGTCTACAGCACAGAGCCACTAGTTTAATTGGCATATAGGTAAGAATAATAATGATCTGTGCTCTGGTTAATTAACCAGCTGACAACCGACAAACAGGAGTTTGATAAGTGATAGTAAGCCAGTGATAATATGATGATAGTAAGCGATGACACTTCTCGTAGCGTTCGTAATACATACCTAAACATAATTTATATTACATTATTATTACAAATATATTTTAGAATACTAAGGCAACTACGGTTTTAGAAAAAAATCCTTTTACGATGTCATTATTCCGCAAACTTTTAGAGTTACCTAAAAAAAACAAATACGCGGGTTAGATAAAAAAAAGCAATATTTGTAGTTAGAGAAAAAGGCTATTATTGTATTACATTTCCTTTCGTATAAAATTAAATAAAAACTTAATTGATTGTAACTATTTTTTTAATTTTATTGCGCTAGTCGCCAATCCGGAGATTTCTGGGTTCGTTTCCAAGTTTATGTTCAATCCAATATTTCCAATTTTTTAGGAGAGAACGCTATTTGCTTGCTCATTAATTTTGAGAAGTTGAATTCTTCATTATGACTAAAAGAAGCCTATGCCTACAGAATTTCAGTTGCATGTTTAGTCCATACGAGTAGTACTTATACATTGCATTACTAGTAGAATTATTTAAAATTTTAAAGTAATCGAGTTACGTGGATCATCTTGTGGCACGTCTATAATAGAGTTGACAAAAAGAATAGTAAGTAGGTATTATCAATATTAATGTTAGTTTTAAAAATAGTCATCAAAAATCAGTTATTCGCATAGCTATCTCGTAATATCAACTATTTTGGAATTATCATTCCCCGAAGAACACTCCCATAACTTTTTATTACGCTTTGTATCGGATATTTTGTTCATATAACTATTACGGCCAATAAAATACTAAAATTATTGAAATTATCTAAAAATTATACCTTCTATAATACTTTTTATTTTAATTTGTACATAGTAAATTTTTTTTATGTGGTAAACTATTAAAACATCCGTAGAATTTTATCTTATCAGTGAATTTTAGTCGGACAACTGTTTTGCATGTTCTATGACGAAAGCTGTCTTATACTTAAAACAGTATCTTAATTACAAATGAATGTTATGAAATTTATCACTGACGCTTATTTTATTATTTAAATCAATTATTTCAGGATTGAATTTTATTCTACATTCATGTGTGATTTTTCACTTAAACTTGGCTAATGTGAATCTACAAAATACTTTCCCGTCAATAGATACCACAATAGTAAACCATTACTTATTGATGTGGTTTATTCATACCTCATCATCATCATCATCATCATCATGTCAGCTGCATAACGTCCACTGCTGGACATAGGCCTCTTGCAAAGATTTCCAAAACGACCGATCAAGAGCGGCCTGCATCCAGCGCCTTCCATCGTCCTTGGTCAGGTCGTCTGACCACCTTGTGGGTGGGTGTCCTACGCTTCGCTTGCCAAAACGTGGTCGACATTCGAGAACCTTTTTGCCCCATCGGCCATCGGTTCTTCGCGCTATGTGTCACGCCCACTGCCACTTCAACGAACTAATCCGCTAGGCTATGTCAGTGACTTTTGTTCTTCTACGAATTTCGTCATTTCTGATTCAATCACGTAGAGAAACACCGAGCATAGCCCTCTCCATAGCGCTCTGAGCGACCTTGAGCTTTCTTATGAGATCCATAGTAAGGGACCACGTTTGAGAGCCATAAGTCATCTGAACCAAGAAGACACTGCGTAGGTTCCCGAACGCACCCAGCCGAATTGGATTCGTCGAAAGACCTCTTCCTCGATGCTGGAACTTCCTACTTCAATTGACCAAGGTAGATATACTGGTCTATAACTTCAAGAGTGGAGTTCCAACACAAACACTTACTTTTGTTTTGTCCATGTTCATTTTAGGACCCACTTGTTCGGAGACTCGATTTAGGTCTCCGAGCATAATACTTAAGTCTTCCATCGATTCTGCCATGACAACGATATCGTCGGCAAATCGAAGGTGAGTGATAAACTCGCCATTGATGTTGATGCCAAATCCTTCCCAGTCCAGAAGCTTGAAGGCATCTTCCAGAGCAACGGTGAACAGTTTCGGAGATATAACGTCTCCCTGTCTTACACCTCTTTGCAGTGGAATAGCCCTCGTGCACTACTCCTGTACTCGAACTGACATAGTGGCGTTACTGTATAAGCACTTCAACACTTCGATATACTGATAGTTAATACGGCATCGCTGGAGAGACTGAAGCACGGCCCACGTTTCGATCGAATCAAAAGCATTTTCATAGTCTACGAACCCTAAGCATAACGGCCGATTATACTCCCTCGTCTTCTCTATAACCTGCCGCAGCGTGTGAATGTGGTCCGTGATACTAAAGCCTTTACGGAAACCGGCTTGTTCGGGGGGCTGGAAGGCATCAAACCTATTTGCGAGACGATTCGTGATGACTCTCGAAAACAACTTATATACATGACTTAGAAGCGTGATAGGCCTGTAGTTATTCAACAGGGTGTTGTCTCCCTTTTTCAAGAACAGGACCACCACGCCCATGATCCACGCTTCTGGCGTTACGCCCTCGAGCAGAACAGAATTAAAGAGCCTCTGAATGACTTTCAGTACCGCCGTTTCGACCGCTTTCAGATTCTCTGCAGTAATTCCATCCGCGCCCGGCGCCTTGTTGTTTTTGAGCTATTTGAGGGCCATCCTAATCTCGTACAGGCTGATATCCGGGATATCTTCGGTATAGTGTCGGGTCAGCTAGGCTCTTGGGTTTTCAGCCATTTGTCCGCTGGGTTGCGAAACGGAAGTATACAGCTGTCCATAAAACCTCTCGATCTCGGCTAGAACCCCTTTCTTAGTCGACACCACGCCGCCGTCCTCCGTCTTCAGCTTCATCAATCGGCTTTGCCCAACTGACATAGCTCTTGCAAACACTTTGGAGCTTTTGTTCTGCTCAATCGTAACCTTGATACTTCTTCTTCTTCTTCTCAGCATGTTTACGTCCACTGCTGGACATATGCCTCTTCTATGGATTTCCATTTAGATCTCTCTGCGGCGATTCTGGTCCAGGTCGGCCCTGCCGTCTTTTTAATGTCGTCCGACCATCTGGCTGCTGGTCTGCCTACGCTTCGTTTTCCTGTGCGGGGTCGCCAATACAGAACCCTCTGGCTCCATCGATCATCATCCCTGCGGCAGATGTGACCAGCCCATTGCCATTTCAAATGTGATACATTTAGTATTAAAAGAGCGGATGTCGTGTCGCAAGGACTTTTGTATACGTCTGTTGAGTTTGATATGATTTAGCATCTTCGGAGGTCTGCAGCGACCTTGATCGTCGTTTTGCCATTAAGTCTAGGGTCTGAGCAGAGATTTTTTAAGGTTTTTGTTTGGGGCGGGACCTAAACACCTTCGATCCCACCGCTTGGCCAGCTTCTATAAACCCTAGGTTTATCTCGTCCACTGTAACGCAATCCTGAAGGCCTTCGAAGCGATTTGAGAGTTCAGGTTGGAAGCCTTCGGAGTTTTCAATTTGGACCTGCGACGGTCGGAGCTTCGACTTCATAGCCGCGATCTTTCGACTTTGAGATCAGTATTCACGATGCCCCTTACTATTCGGTGATCGTGCTTATTACTTATTAATATGAATACGTACATATAGGAATTTTTCGACATAATTATTTAGGTCCTCACATCATTCATGATTAATTTCAGAAATTAAAGTACACGTGCCAACTATTTATAGTCATAACAAAAAAAAAAGGAAATTTTAATTTTGTATTATTGTGAGTACTTAATTTTCTTCACCTACTATAGGTGCCGCTTCATTCCTGAAGATTGGCAGTCAGCTCTTTAAACTTGATTTGTCCATGGCAAGCCTGAACAGTTGTTCTACCAGTTTTGATACCAGTCCATTGTCGGATGTTCCTCAGTCATGTCATTTTTCAGGAAATTTTACTCATCATTATGGTCTAGAGTAGACGATGTTGTGGGCTTCCCAACAAGTGACAAGATATGTGATTTTTCTTTTTTGAGTGGTTCGAACGAGCTCTACTTCTTTGCCCATGCGCTCCAGAACTTCAACATTAGTTATGTTTCCGTCCATTAATGTGAGCTTATGCGTAGCATTCTACGGCAAGACCACATCTCAAACGCTTCTAAATTTTTCAAACCATACTACACAAGAGGCCAAACGTTACATTGAAGCAACCTAGTTCGCATTTTAATGGAAAGACCTAGACTACACAACAATTTTCTTACAATTTTCAAAGGCAAGTGTTAATTCCTATACGGGTCCGAATCTCTAATTCTATTTCTCATGACTGGGTTAGCCAAAACCCGAGATATTTATATTTGTCGACTCTTTCCAGACGTTGACTGTTCACAAAATTAGACACATCTTTAGCTTCTTTCGTGATAACCATGAACCTGGTTTTCTTCTCATTCAAATTCAGTCCCTTATTCCTACTGCACACCGTAACCCTGACAACTAATTTCTGTAGATCCTCCTCGCTATCGGCAATGAGCACCTTGTCATCTGCGCCTCTCTGGTTCCCAACCTGGACCTAAATCCAAACTAGTTTTCACCAACATTTGCATCACATTTTGTTTTATACAGTTGTGTATTATAGATAAAAACAAGTTAAGAATGTAGCTCATGAGGCTTATAGTTTAAAAATCAGAGTATTTTCGGGCATTTGGTGTCTTTGGTGAAAGAGTAACAAAGACAGAATTCAACCACTTTGTTGAGAGTTCTCCATCAGTCATCATCAGTGTTTTCTGATTCTAACACTTTAAGTACTATGGATGTCGTCAGATTCAGGCGCCTTTCCTGTTTTCGCTTTTTGTAGAGCATCAATGACCTCTGATTTAAGTATTTGAGGGTCATTATTATCTGACGTAAGTACCTACTAGGTTTTTCAGATGTTTAGGTGTTCGTGTACATTCTGAGAATAATTTTCGGATGTTATTCTCCCACAGTATTTTCTTAGCATCAGAGTCCAGCACCATCCTTTTATCGCTCTCTGTCAAAAACGGAGGACGTTATTTCTTGCTGAATGGCTGCCGCCTTCAATTTCTTTAAAGAGATTAAAAGAGTCGTGTTTCGTCGTCAATGATTCTACATGCACAATTATTAATACCATTCCGCTTTTAATTATTTACGTAAGTCGTAGTTCAGCTTACTTAGTCTGAGACGTGCTTTTGTACTGCCTACGTTCCTGAATTAAGACCACAATTTTATCAGTCATCCACACGTTCTTTTTGATTTTTGTACTTTTTGATTTTTGTATTGTTAACAGTAGTCATAGTGGTCTTTAAATCATCCCTGGTGTTTTGGACTTCATCTTTATTTTTGTGTTTGGTTGCCTATTCGTTCACGTAGCGGTGGGCACAAACAGCCTGAAGTCTGTTTAAGTTTTTGGACATCTATTTATCTTTTTGTCTTAACACACACAAGAATCTTGCAACATCAGGGTTATGGTCCGAATCCATGTCAGTCCCATGGTATGTTTTGGCACTTTTTATACTGTTCCTGTATCTGATGTTTGTATGGATGTAGTCTATTTGGTTGCGGACCACATTAACAGATTTATGTGCAGGCGATGTCCATGTGTAAAGTCTTCATGGGTGTAATTTGAAGAGCGTATTTGAGCACCAAATTATTTTATTCTGGCAAAATTGGTCAAGAAGGTCTCCTCTTTTATTTCAGTACGCAATCCATGAACGAAAATAAAATTTAAAACTTACCAAGGCTATTTATAAGTGAATTTTTTAATGTACCTAGAGTATTTATTCGAAAATGTTTTTGTGATAATATTCAATATATCAGAAAACCGGTGCTCGGTCGTTTGTCACGAATGAATTGTATTTTGTTTTAGATGTGTATGGCATTCGTTCAACGCTAGAATGTCCAAAGTTACGGATGGCTCTCAACAGGTCGTTAGACACTGACCGGCATGAGTTGACGATGGATGGAGAGCTGGTGTCCGTCATGGGAGTCACCAATGATTACTGCCTGGAAACCTTCGACTTCCGTCACTGCGACGCTGATGTTTCGGTCATGGTCTCGGCTGTCATGTGCTATAACACGCCTGAAAATAAGGATTTCAGATTGTCTTTTATTGTAAGTATACCCTATGTAAACATTTTTAACCCTCGACGCAAACAGAGATTATAAGTTTAACGTGTCTGTCTGTGTATCTTTGTCTGTGGTATCGTAGCTACCAAACGGATGAACCGATTTTCGTTTAGTTTTTTTGTGTCATAGATAATTTTATCCCTAGTGTTCTTAGCCATGTTTCATGAAAATCTGTTCAGCCGTTTGAAGATCATCAGTTCTTAAGGGGATTTGGGTAACTTCCTGATTGATTCGAAATGTGGTACCGTGTTACTTCAATGATATTGAAAGAATATGGTAAGGTAACCATAACCTGATCAGCCATTTGAAGATCATCAGCTCTTTATATGAAGATTAGTTGATTTATTTGTTAGTTTTCAGAGGTTAATTCTTGTGTCGGGGGTATTTTTTTAATTTTAAATTTTACTTTTATTGTAATTATGCTGCTATAAGTATAGTCGACCGAATGATTTCTCTCATATTGCGTAAAAAACACAAACTGATAAATTTTTGGTTGAAGTGATAATGGAGCCTGCTAGAATTTTTTGATAATTTAAAGCTATTGTGTTTTATATTATTTGATAGCAATGTCGACGAATAAGTTCACAAAAACGTTTTTTAGGTACAGCTTAAGGTTCGTTCGCATATCTATCTCGTATGTCAACAATTTTGATGGATTAACATAAAGAATTTCTGTCTTTAGTTCCAACACGAGCCACTCCACCAACATCATTCATCTTCCTCATCAGATATTTTATTTGATCTAAAATATTCAGCTAACGGTATTTTTGGCCTTGAGCGTTGAGATCATCATCATGGCTACTGTTCGAGCAATACTCGCACATTTCGGCTGCACGCGGCCACATACTTTGTAGGTCGCGTGTCAGCTGTTTTACCTTACATTTAACATCTATAGCAACAATTGAGATACTATCGAGCGGCGATCGAGAAGGGACCCGTCACAACCAACTCTACAACATGTAATTCATATCGACAATAAATAGTTTCTACGTGACGTGGTCTTGTGTCTCCATAACATCATCAAACCTCAACATCAACATCTCGTCGTGTATGGTGCGGGCCTAGGTGACAACCGAAGCCTGCACCGTACACCTACATGTAGAATGTTTGCATCCTCCTATCCTTCTCGAACCCTAATAACAAATATATGACGAAGTCAAATTGTCAAGTAACAAAGGCAATGATTATAAAATAAAACATACATTCAATAAAATAGAGTAGGTACGAGGTAGAGGAATATATTTATTTAGGCAAACAGGTATCCTTTAGAAATACTAGCAACGTAGAAGAGATAGACAGACGTATCGCTATCACTTGGAAAAAATATTGGGCATACAAAGAGGTCATGAAGTCAGATATGCAATATAAACTGAAGAAGAAAGTGATGGATTCATATATCCTACCATGCCTAACATACGGAAGTCAAACATGGCTATTTGATTCGACAGCAAAAACGAAACTAACATCGTGTCAAGGAGCAATGGAACGCAGCTCTTTAAAAATAAAACTTAAAGATAGAGTTCGTCACGAAAATATTCGAAAAAGAACAAATGTTATAGATGCTCTAACATTCGCCCGACGTCTGAAGTGGAAGTGGGCTGGACATCTTGCCCGCTACTCTGACAAAAGGTGGCCAAAAACTGTGACTTTGTGGAAGGGCCCACATGGCCACAGACGGGTTGGTAGACCAAACGGAAGATGGAGAGACGAGATAGAAGAAATCGCAGGGAAAAAATGGGCAATCATTGCAAAAAAAAGGGACGAATGGAATGACCTGCAGGAGGCCTTTACCCGTCGAGGGGTCTAGCTGACGACTTTAACTTAAGATTTATAATGGAATACTAAATATTATACTAAACTAAATTAACGAAATGAATTTATATTGTAGTTAACATATTGAGAAATAATAACAAATAATAATTATTAATGAATAATGTTATGTTAATTATTTATTTAAAACAGAATTATAAAATAAGTAATTCACTATAGAGTTTCTCTTTTGATTTTTTATTTTAAAAATTTATTGATATAATGTTATAATGCTTTTATTTTGCGTTCTAGAAATAATTCGCTTGATGTACCTTATTGTGATTGTAAAACGAAGCATGTATTTAGTCACTGGAATAAATAGGCTTTTTTATTTTATTTTATTTATTTATAGGTACGAGCCAGAACTCATCTGCACATCTAACTCCTTAGAATAAACCCAATTCAGACAACTAAGGGCTCAGTTAGCAGATGTTGGCAGCTATTGAAAAAATAGCAAAACGAGAAAAGAGATTCCCCTTACCCGAGACAGAATCAGACTTTTCTTTACAAACGTAGTCTAGCTTTTATTTTGAAAGGGCATGTCAGATATTGGTGAAATTATGTAATTTCAGAGAAATTGCATATATTAAAGCATATTACTAGTTTTCACAGTCAAAATATGAACTTAAAAGAGAATATTATAGTGAATAATATCATATATACTCGTACTTTCATATCACAGAAAATATGAAAGTATAAAAGTTTTCCATACTGAAGGTCATTCATTATGGAAAACTTTTATACTTTCATATTTTCTTTCAAGTTCAAATTTGACTGTCAAATATTAGTTGTATGCCTAGATATATGCAATTTCTCTAAAATTACAAAATAATGTAGAAATTCCACATGTCATTACAAAATAAAAGCTAGACTAAGTTTGTGTGGAAAAGGCTAGGGTAAGGGGATTCTTAAACCGTTTTATTACATACTTACCTAATTAAATCTAGAGGAAGCAACCAACTGAAAACTTGTTATGTTTAAGAACAGAAAAATTTGCTCTGTCGCAGTTGATTACGATTTCGAGCGCGTGCCTTGCTTTAACGCTCCTGGTGTACGTGTCGTTGCCGGAGCTGAGGAACCAGCACGGGCGCACCCTAATCTGCCACCTGTGCACCATGTTATTGGCTTTCGGGTGTCTGGCGAGAGTGCAGTACGCCTACATTGCCGATACGGTTACCTGCATGACTTTAGGTAAGGATTCCTTGAGAGATTTGTTGCTTTTGTACCGCCGCTATATACCTAAAACGTGACTTACTGAACACCAGGTTTACAATTTAAGGGTACGTAGGTAGGGTTATTTCCATTTACCTTCTTCTATTTATTAAATATGTTTTTTTAATTATGAAAAGTAAAGGGCTTACAATTTATGTCTATTCTTCTTATTATTTTATCTTATTGACTGTATTCTGTTTCATGGAGATTATTAGATTGACTAACTACATTTATCAGGCGTTGGAACTACCCGCTTGCTTTGCTTTTCGAGTGTGTAAGTGGCCGACACTAGTGTCAGATTTTTCAAGCTACCTAAAGGCATCTGACATAGCTTGACGACTGCCGTACAATGATGACAGCCGGGACCAACGACTTATACGTGCCTTCCAAAGCACGGAGGAGCTCGAGAAATTTTCATGCCACTTGTGGTCACCAATCCAAGTGCGGACCATGCCCAGAGTCACTTTACTTGCGAAAGCGATAGTAATGCGCACTCCCGCCGGGCCACCCAGCTCCTCATTACCCGCTAACAGTTACATTAGGTATACTGAGTTAGTAGACATATTATTAATATATTTTAGTTGTTAATACTATATCTATATGCCAACCTCGACTCACGCCGTATGCGCCATAAAATATTTTATTGATCTCGCCCACTTAAGCTTTGTTAGGATAAGTAATAACCGGAGGTTATGTTGATTTATCCGCTATGTAATCGGTCATTATCGGTCATTTAGAGAATCGAATGTACGTAATAACGCAATGTTTCATAATCTGCGTAAATACATAATGGTAGAACTGCCAATCTTTTATCGTTTAACTAAACCCTGTTGCACTTATTCAAGATAATTGATTTATCTCAGCGTAGAGTCATTCGGGTCAAGTGTGCGTAATTTGGTATTTTTTAAAATATAAATTTCTATTTTATTTAATATAAAATTTTACAATCAAAATTATAACTCATATTAGGAACAAATGTAAAGGAAACATAGCAAAATCATAACTTTTTTTTTAAAGAAATGTGTTTGTTATTATGAAGAATAATTGTAGTACTATGAGCTCTTTTGCTTTTGCTACTTTCGATGAGAGCTTTAGCTCTCGACATTTTCTCCTCAGTCATAGGTGAGATGAATCAACGGAAATTTTCATCATGAAAAAACGGAGCCTTTATAGGATCGTTCGTGCGTCTGTCTATCCGTCCGCCTGTCACAGCCAATTTTCTCCGAATCTACTGGACCAAATCAGGAAATTTAGTAGGATAGTGTAATCCTGTGACCCAAATACAGATGTGCAAAGTAAAAAATATTTTTTTTAAATTAGGGACATTTTAGGGGACAAATTATGTAATTAAAAAGACAGTTTTGCAATCCTTACTGTGTCCATATATCAAATGAAAGGGCTCGTTATGAGGATCTCAAACATATTTTTGTTATTATTTTAAAATAAACAGTTTTGATTTTATTTATTAAAGATGACGAAAATTTACCATTCCATCCTGATCTCCGAAACTACTGAGACTAAAATTTTGAAAAAAATACAAAATACAGTTGATTGCTTGTAGATTACACGAAAACCTATAAGAATCTATCAATTGAAAATCAAGTGGTAAAATAAATATAATACGTTCACTTAAACAGCACTAGATAGCGCTAGTAGTAGTTAACTCGCGTGATATTCTGTATTAATTTAAAAACTTTGACATTGTACGGAATCCTCTCCACGTGAGTTGAATTCGCACTTGGCCGGTTTTTTTTCTGTATATAATTTCAAGGCATGGTGGGACATTCTGAATAATAGAGCAAATTATCGTTATAATATAATCCTTATCTAAACGAGCTCCCGGTTGTATCCTGGGCTGTGTGCTTACGAGCCAGGGGTACGCTTTAAATCGTGATTCATAATCTTAGATTTAATTATTTTTAGCCATCTATACATAAATTATTTCAATAAAAACAACAACGTACCAAAACCATGAGCACACTTTCCCACAGTACCTTATTTCTAATGAATGCTCATAATTTAAATTGAAAGCAATTACGACCTCGGAATTTTATACATAAATAAAGCATAACTATATTCCCAATAAAAAAAAGTTATCGTTGTGAATTCAACATTATAGACTATACTGTTTTCCGTTGGGTTTACCCAATACAATGCCTAGGCAACGTATTTTCATAAAAGATTACAATAAAGATAAATTTGTAATTTGTAAAAAATAGTGATGCCAACAACAATATCCAATGACGTCAATGGGCCGTTCAAGTATTACGCAAGCACTTTAGGGGGGACGGGGTCCTTACTTTGCTTATTTTTGATATATCGGGGTAAGGGGATCTAGATGGTGATTACTTCAGCAGTAGTTATTTACTTATTTAAACGTATGGCAACCCACCCATTGCCTATTTTTGTCCGACGGTAAAACTGAAGCTATCAAGTTGAACAAGCAAAACGTCTGGTCTTTATCATGCTTCTGCCAAGTCACTAAATCGTCACATCTCGAAGATCCATAACAAACTAAACCCGCACTATGAAAGTAAGGTATATAAGACTGGCTGCACGTCGTGCTAATGAACTGATATGCATTATTCAAAATTTAAAGCCCCAGAATGTTAAATGGCTCGATGATGACGCAGAAATTCCAAACTCGGATGAAAGTGAGCAGACACACAACATTGAGCAGCAAACATCCAATATCATCGAAAACTTAGAATCATGGATTCGGGTGCCATGGCCCATTGACTAAAGACTGTTAATTGGATTTAATATGTTTACCAACAATTTTAAAGAAGTTTTGCTCTTAATATTAATTAAGATTATATACTTTGTTCCTTACTCTATGTTGATAACTATGTCAATTATGTTTATTTAAATGAATATTATGTGCGTTCAAGTCCTCAATCCTCTTGTTTCTTGAATTATCACTGCTGCTTATGAGTTCATAAATTAAAAAATAACAGAATACTTATATCAAAAGAAAAATGCTTATACCATGTTTACCTAGGCATGGGAGGAGGGGAGGAGGTAAGAGCTTTGCTTACGTTTGCTGACAAGAGCAAGGGGGGGGGGGTAAATAATTTTAATAAATCTGCTTACGTAATTCTTGATCGGCCCCATTACTAAAACACAATCTAGAAACAGTGGGCCGTTTTCATTACGTACAAAAAGCAGCTGATTAAAACTTATGACGCATATTCTATTGAGTTGTTTAATCCTATTCTTGAGCCCATGGTAAAATAAACCTAAAAAATTATACAGTTGCATAGTACACTAGTCAAAACATAAAAATAAACACAGGTATACTTTGATGAAGGGAATTATACCCATGGTTCTGAGTAAAATAAACGAGCCAGACAACAGAAGGTATATCAGCAAAATATAGATAACAGTATGATTACATACTAACTTGTAAATAATAGGTTGGGGAAAAGTCTTTTCGCATTTTATATGAAAATTCAAAACATTTTTTATTATAGTTTATTTACATTTAACTAAAGTATGTAGGTACCATTTTGTTCGATAACTTTTTGCCATCTTATAGGTAGGGACATGATCCCATTGCTATAGAAATTTTGGGGCTTCTGATTCTAAAAAAC
This sequence comes from Acrobasis suavella, assembly GCA_943193695.1. Lineage (NCBI taxonomy): Eukaryota > Metazoa > Arthropoda > Insecta > Lepidoptera > Pyralidae > Acrobasis > Acrobasis suavella. Next base: position 11,753,626 of record OW971929.1, on the reverse strand, counting down.
TGCGTCAAGTAGTTTTGGCAGTCCTCTCCTGACACTGCCTAAAGAATTCTGAAGAGACCGAAACAGGTGGAAATCTGAAGGTGCCAGGTCAGGACTATACGGCGGATGCATTAACACCTCCCAGCCAAACTCTCTTAATTTTTGCTGAGTGGTTAAAGATGTGTGAGGTCTAGCGTTATCATGATGAAAAACCACACTCCTTCTGTTGATTAATTCCGGCCGCTTTCTCTCAACTTCTTGCTTTAATCTTATCAGTTGTTCGCAGTAGAGTTCTGAATCGAAGGTCCTGCCTGGTGGTAACAGCCCATAATGAATAATGCCCTTCCAATCCCACCACACACACAGCATCACCTTGTTGCGAGTTAAACCGGGTTTCGCCACAGTCTGTGAAGCCTGACCGGCCTTTGACCACGACCTTTTTTTCACGTTCTTGTCGTACGTGATCCACTTTTCATCACCAGTTATCAATTTCTTCAAAAATGGTTCGGGCTCATTACGTCGTATTAAAGAATCACAAATGAGTACACGGTTCATTAGGTTTCTTTCGGAGAGCTCGTGAGGTACCCAAATATGGAGCTTTTTTGTGTACCCATTTTTTTTTCAAATGCGCCATAACTTAAGGTGTTTTCCCTGACTTAATGAAAGCAAGTAAAGTTATACCACTGTTTAAACAGGGATCCAAAGATGATCCGAACAATTATAGACCAATTTCAATATTACCGGCTTTAAGTAAAATATTTGAAAAAATTATATTAGACCAGCTAGTATTGTATTTTAATATTAATAAATTACTTCACTGTCGCCAATATGGATTTACAAAAGGGCGCTCTACCACTGATGCAGCAGCGACCTTAGTTAAAATTATTTACGAAGCCTGGGAGAATCGACAAGACGTTATAGGTATCTTTTGCGATCTGTCGAAGGCATTCGATTGTGTCGATCACATAATATTAAAAAATAAACTAAAATTTTATGGCGTTACTGATACTGCACTCTCTGTTATTTCATCTTATCTTGATAATAGAACTCAAAGAGTTGAAATCAACAGAGTATCCTCAAATAGTGCACCTGTGAGCATAGGTGTGCCTCAGGGTTCAATAATTGGTCCATTTTTGTTTTTGATTTATATTAATGACCTCCCCTGTCTTGCAGAAAAGTTGTGTGAAGTAGTATTGTTTGCTGATATCACATCTTTACTTTTTAAGGTTGACAGAAAATGCACAAACTATGACGATGTAAGCAATACTATGTCACAAGTACTTAGTTGGTTTACGACTAATAATCTGGCCTTAAACACACAAAAGACTAAGTGCGTTAATTTTTCACTATTGAATAAACCTAATACTCACATACCTTTGAGTCTTAATGGTCAAGTTCTAGAATGGGTACCCAACACCAAATTTTTAGGCATAACTGTAGACTGGAACTTAAAATGGGATAAACATATTGAGGCCACTGCCAAGAAACTTAGTTCGGCAGCATATGCTGTGAGGAGGGTCAGACGGTGTACTAACGTTGAAACTGCTAGGCTAGTATACTTTAGTTATTTTCACAGCATAATGTCATATGGCTTGCTCTTATGGGGTAAAGCGGCTAACATACATGCTATCTCTGTGCTACAAAAGAGAGCAATTCGGTCGATCTACCGACTAAAATCACGCGATTCCTTAAGAGAGTTATTTAAATCTATAAATATTCTTACTGTGACATCTCAATTTATTTACGACAATCTTCTATTTGTTAAATCTAGGTTAAATAATTTCAAGAAAAATAGTGATGTTCACAGTTATAATACTCGCAACAAAAATCAGCTTCATACGCCTAAATTTCGACTTGCTAAAACTAGAAAGTCACTCTTAGGTCTAGGTATAACATTATTTAATAAACTTCCCGAAGCGATCGTTAACCTACCAATGGCAAAATTTAAAACACATGTTAAAAAAGTTTTATTGAACAATGCGTACTATACTATCAATGATTATTTAAGAGATAAAAACGCGTGGATACTTCCTAAACATTTTCCATTACACTCCACACATGAAACATAAATAGCTGCATTTTCTGTTACCATAATAAGCCTACTGTAAAAACATGTAAATGCTCTGCGATCAATAAGTGACCAACATATAATTAATATTTTCTCTTGACAAGGTCTGCGAGTTCGGGTTTTTCATGCTCACTAAAATGTCCAATCCGGTGGTGGCGTCGCTGGTCGGGTCGTTGGATTCCCTCTAATATGGTTGAGTTTAACGATGGCTGATCCGTGCGTCAACTCGTGAACGGGTGCTGCCGGGAGGGACTGGTCAGCTCGGCTTCGCTTTTTTGACTACTTAATATTTTTTATTACGCAATTTATGTTTGTTTACTGGTTCGCAAGCATTACATGTTATAATGTGTCAACATTGTATTATATTATAAGTATTTATTAATTAAAAGACAATTATAATAATATGACAAAGCCCTTCTGGCGAGTAGGCGACCAATACTGTGAAAATGAGTTTCTTTCGGCGTTTCTTCTCAGCAGTGGTCGTTACGAAGCGCTGGTATCGGTAGCTTTTCTTTAAAAATAAATTAATTTTAATATACTTTACACGTAACATAAATTATACTTATTGACGTGTAAAAGTGCCTGTAAAGGTCTAATTACTGAATAAACATTTGAATCTTTGAATCTTTGAATCTAGCCTTCTTACAATTTAATAGTATACCTACAATCTATATGACCTGAAGTATCAATCATAGAGAAAACTTTGTATCGATGAAGATAAATCTAGTAGACGAATCTGTTCAAGTAACAAAAATGTTCAAAAATCTACATTAAGCAAAGATAAATAGAACAAATGGTGTTTTGTGTAAATAATAGTACTGTGCCAATTATCAAGTATTTGTTGTTTGTGCAGCATACGGAATCTACTTTGGCTTCGTGGCTGCCTTCGCCTGGCTAAATGTAATGTGTTTCGACATCTGGTGGACATTTGGGTGAGTTAGTATTTACTTCATATCTGACTATTGCAAATAGTATTTATCATCATCAGCAATTCATTTTAGAACTATGTTACTGTCGGTAGAGTATTTTTCGTGTCTTCCTATTTTCGGCTAAATGCTTGTCCTTCGTATACTGGGTCAATATTAATGGTCAACTCTCCCATGCTGGTCTAGAATAAAAAAAAGAACTTAGAATGTACCAGCGCTTCTCTTCCCGCGCGGATCTTAGAAGCCGATTGAGGGAATAGACGGAAATGGGAATCATGTAAAGGACTATGCGTTATTACCTTTTGGTATGTTATTCTTTTAATTCTGTGCTTTTGCTTTGTTTTATAATAAGTAAGTAGTTAGTTTAAAGTCCATTGTTTCAAGTTGTTCATATCGCCGGGTTAATATTGAGACCTCTTTCTTGCAAGCGTAAAAATTTTGAAGGCATTCGGTTTACCTCTTATATGGTATCGTAACTTTCCATTAATTTCCATTATTGCATACGCTTTTTTTCAGAATTTATTATAAAGATAAATTGACAACATTTCATTTTCTAAAAGGTATGACAATTCGAGAATCATTTCGAGATTTAGCAATTCTGAACACGTAAAATAGTTTTTCAGATTTTTTTGAGTTATATTTTTAGAGATAAATGAAAAAAACTCAAAAGTACAAGGATATAGGCATTTAACAGGTTACGCCTTTGCTTGAACATCTAAAAGTGAAGAAATTATGTCAAGCTGTCAGCTGTCAATTGACACGTGCGTCAATCTGACAACTGACATCACGAGTGAGAGAGAGAGAGAGAGATAATAGTAGTGTTGTCTATAGAAGTATCAGTTCGATGAAGATCATCTAATATCGATAGTTCTTTCAGTAAAGTAGAATTAGGATTGGAAAAAATACATATGCATTAAAATGTTTACATAGTTTGGTGACGAAATGCTAATATTTCCTTTATATGATTGATATTTCAGGTTAAATAAAAATAATATTGACATCCAGTACTTAAAAACTATAAAAAAATGAAGTAAGGAAAAATGCTACCCTAAAATGGGGCGACTTTCAAAACACAAGGTAACATTTATGATAGCTTTTTTTTGGAGCCCTTGTTTTTATTTTAAGTCAAATTCACCCCTATTAACTTTAAAACGCTGTAACTTAAAAAGTGAAACATTTTTTCTTTGTGTTCTTAATTCCTGTAAGGGGCGACTATGAGAATCCGTTAATAAACGTGGGTTACCCAAAAACCCCATTTCAAGTATAGAGATGAAAGGGCAAATTTTTGACGTGACAACGTCTTATAAATTGGTTTGCCGGGTGACACTTCAAGAAACTGCGTTACGCTCCGCTCACGTTATGCGCTCACAATGAGAGCGAGTGAGAGGCACGCGTCCCTTCCACTCGGGCATTCAAAGTCGTTGTCACGTAAAACTTTCGCCCGTATACCGACTTTACAGGCAACCAATTTTTTTTTGTCGAGTATTACAAGCGTATTTTTTTATGCCATTTGTTTTCCACATACCAAGTCGTCAATATAATATTTTTATGCCAAAAGTGGCTGAGATAGAAGCGTTTGAATTTTTAAATTAATCAAAGTAACCCTATTTTACGATACGTAAGATTTTGTATCGATATCTTACTGCTACAAAACACAACTCTATAGACGTCAGTTTATTTTTTAATTATAATGTATGGCAAAGATGTAAACTCGTTACATCCTAAGTCTTGTACTTACGCTCTTTTAGAATGGAGAGATTTTAAACAATTTAATTTTAGGAGAAATAATGAAAAGAAATGAAAAAGAAAAAATACGTATGTCCTTTTTTTTGAAGTTCTTTAAGGAAAAAATATAAAATGAGAATATAACATTTTTGAAATGTTGTCAATTGAATTAAACTCACCTAGCTTTGGTTAACTTTACTATTTTAGGCCCAGTTTCGCCGTGTGTTATCTCAGGGTAGCACCGATCCTAAATAATAATGGGACACATGAATTTTTCGGGGTCCAGTGTTGCCCCCATTTGAAATAAATAATTTGAAAGGAAACGGATATATAATTTAAAATTGTATGTTGATAAACCCTAGATAACCCTTTAAACTATTTTATGAACTACTGCTTACCGTTTAAGTGAGGACATGAAGCTTTTCTTCGCACATTTGCGAAAAACGGCCACTTTTGGCAAATGGGGGCAGCACTGGACCCAGAAACATTCGTGTAATTATGTACCATCATAAGATTTCAAATAAGTTCTTTCAGTTTTAATTATAATATTACTCGTACAAGTTATATCTGGTCATGGTATTAACGATTGGAAACATGTGTTCGATGTGAGATTGATTAATCAATCTGTAAGTATTATTAAAATTTAGCTTCTGAGTTAACATGCTTAACATAACACCGCGTCTGCTCCGGTCGTGATCTTATGAGACGCGTTGTTTACGTTATTGAGAGTATACGTACAGCCAATTATGCATCAACTGTAACACTTCGGGCTATGTGTCGTTCTTATATGGTACGCGCAAATATTTTAATCTGGCGACAGTGCCATGCTTGGTCTGTGTTCAACTGTAGCTTTGTGAGCCGTATACCAACGATACAAAGTTCCTGAAAAGAAATCATTGTATAGCACGTATATTAAACGAACATGAATAAAAATTCCTCTACATTAGCAATCGTAGGCAAATTCTTCGAATTATTAACTTTGTTTTTCAGTTGACCTACATTTATAATTTTATTTCTTTTTACAGAATCAATATCAAATGTTTCTCCGAATTATTTTGATGATAAGTGGGCTGGTAATTTTAACTTATAAATATTTTAGCAAGTAAAAAAAAAATAGGTAAGCCAAAAATTTTCCTTGGTAATAATTACTTAGGTACTAGAAATTAATAAAAGTAATGGAGGTAGTATTCATTTATAAAATAAATATTGCATTAGGTACATATTTTTCTAATTAATTTTCATTTACATATGTATGTAGGTATTAAATTAAATATTTTCCTATATTACTTAACAAGTGTAATGGCTGATGGGGCAAAAAGGTTCTCGAATGGCGACCACGTACTATACAGTACAGTAACTCACCGCGTACCTAATCCTAATCACATGTGGTTGGCGCGTGTCTCATTGTGCGAGTAGCTCAAAAACACGAAACCGAACTTGAACGCGGTTTTATAGTGTATCATCCGAATGAGCGTAATTTTAACCGCTTAATTTTGGCAGGCAGCGAAAAGCATGAAATCATTGGCATTTGGTTAAATATAGGTAGATTTCAGTGTTTACCTACGTGATCGAATCAGAAATGAGAAAATTCGTAGGAGAACAAAAGTCATGACCCAGCGGATTAGCTCGTTGAAGTGGCAGTGGGCGGGACACATAGCGTGACGAACCGATGGCAAAAAGGTTCTCGAATGGCGACCACGTACTGGCAAGCGAAGCGTAGGAATCCCACCCACAAAGTGGTCTGACGACCTGACTAAGGTCGCTGGAACGCGCTGGATGCAGGCCGCTGTAGATCGGTCATTTTGGAAATCCTTGGGAGAGGCCTATGTCCAGCAGTTGACGTTATGCGGCTGAAATCATGATGATGATGTAATAAAGAGGAAAACAATGTGCTAAGTCGCTGACTACAGCCGTACATTGATTGAGATACTGCAAATATTTTGGCAAACTCAAAAAGATCGATTTTTAAGTTATGTATGACCATGTCGTTTTGAGAACAAATATTTACGTGTTCGCCTCCGTACTCATGTCTAGGCTGTATTAGTCAGAGTTATCCATTTTAGGTCGGTGAATTTCGCTCATCACTTATATTAGAAACTAGTAAGGTACTTTTTTATTAGATATAAATATCGGAAAATCCAGAGAATAGAAAAGAACATACTTAGGTAAGTTCTTGAAAAATACTACCTGCCTAAATACTTTATATGACTACGGTCCTCGACTTTTCTGTCCAGTGCGAGTTTCAACCATCCTAGATTTTCATATCATATTTCATCAATATCAATTAGGTATATTTGCAATGTATCAATGAGTTTATATGCCACCATTGAGTCTTCCTACCTCAAAAAAAAGTCCTAGTAGTTATTGTAAAGAAAGATGGATTATGTATACATATAAAAGCTGCAGGTAATTTAATTTAAAATTTATTAGTGAAATTTAATATCCTTTCATTACAATCGTAAATTGACATGATTTTAATTCCACTGGGCTAATGGGCTGACAATGTCCGTGTTGTCAGAAAGGTCAAAGCTGCCCGTCACCGTAATAGGCTAATGAAAGCCGACAGCACAGCCGCAATAAAGTCACTTTTGTGTTAGTGGTGCAGGTGTGGTACTAATTAAACTACAATAAGTCTCAGCGGGACAAATTTCCAGAATTCATTCGCTAATAATAATTGATTAGCGGTCTTGTAACTACGTCATTGCATCATAAATATTATTATAAGTGTAAATTAATAGTAATTAGCAGAGATCGGAATCACGGGTGATATTGCTATCAAAAGTATGGATATGAATATATAATCTATAAATAAAACAATCATTATGATGTGATTTCAGGATATATTTTTACCGAAAAAAATAGACTTATCCTGAAATGACATAATTATGATTGTTTTATTTACTTCGTACCCAATTAGATTCTTGAGAAAACCCGAAACTTTTAGTCATATCCATACTTTTGATAGCAATAGCACCCGTGATTCTGATCTCTGGTAATTAGTTTAAGATAATACTTATTTTTTTATGAAATACACATTTTAAAATGCTCAGTTTCTCTTGTTTTGTTATCTCGTAACAGCTAAACCGATGTAACCGATCATTATCATCCTAGCCCTTCGTCAGAATTACCGCTAAGAGTACACAGATACTAGAGTTCCTAAAATAGAATTGTATGCATGTATTTAATCCTTTTTTCGTTTATACTGTAACGGACTTAAACAATACTACTATAAAACTTACTTTAACATAATGTTTTGTTTGTTCCTACATTGAAAATATTTAAGGAGGGATGATTGCATTAGCCTTATGTGTTATCCATCGTAAAAAGTAATATTACCGTCCAACCACAAAGTGGTATACACTGCATAATATACCCATAGGCATAGGAAAAGTCGGCGAAAGCTACTAGATAAGTCTATGTATGATATATTTTATTCGAGTTTATCATAAAACATTTTTTCTTAAGATTTTCCATTAGGAACATCATCAAAATCTTAAGTAGGTTTAAGTCTGTTTGTCTGTCTGTGGTCCGTAGCTCTCGAACGGATGAGCCGATTTCGATGCAATATTTTTTACATAAAAACAAATTTCCTTGCGGTGGTTTTTAGCTGTTTGATGAAAATAGGTTTAGCCGTTCAAAAGTAATTAGAGGTAAAGCCTTGAAAGTCGGCTCCGGCACTCGATGGGTAGGGTGGTGCACCTGCATGGTTTGTTTAAACAAACACTTGATTGTTTACGACATAGCGGTTAACTAAGTAGCTTACTGGGCCACACTATCGGTAGCCGGTACTTGTAATGACGATTTCTAAAGCGCTATTTTATCACTAAGCACCCACTTCATAGTAGATGTTGTCCATAAGCTGTGAGCTTTATCTATACATAGCCGTGAAATTAATAATTGTATAGGTACTCAGTACTTATGCATAATCATTAGATATTAGGAACAAATTAATGAATGAGGGCACAGATAGCAGTGAGAACTTTCTAAAAGACAAATGATGGAGGATAATATAAGTAATCTTTAATGCGGCTGCGGCTAGCGGTAGGTATGGTTTGGGTTGACAGAGAAAAGACGTTACTTTTAATCAGTGAAACTACAATACCTTTAGCAAAAAAAGGAGAGAAATTAAATATTGCTTGAATTTGTTTTATTTGTCGTAGGAACGTCCGATCCGTCCGACCGATACGCAAGGCGAATGCTGAGAAGAAACGCTTCATCTGGTACTCCGTGTACGCATGGAGCTCGGCCATACTTATGACTCTTATAACATTCTTGTTTGACAAGTACCCGGTCTCACCTTACCTCGACGCTAACATGGGAACCAACCGGTGCTGGTTTGGTTCATGTAAGTTTAAAATTTAAATCACTTATCTAACTGTTGAATTGTGTTATGATAACAATGTTGTGTTAACCTATCAAAAAGTAGTTGTAAGCGTCACATGTCGCTTCTTTTATTGCTTATGTAACTGTTAACTATAAGTATAGATTTGTAAATGACTTTATAGGCCAGTTATATTAAATATTAATATCCCAAATTAACGGCTAATTCTGTTTTTTTTATATGTTGTTAGGACCACTACTTGACTTTTTTCTCCAAATAAGTCTAAATTTTAAGATTTGGTCACTTTCGCCTCCGATATCGAGGCAAATACGGATCTTACGCGTAAAATTATAAAAAGTTGTTGTAGCAAATGTAATTAACTTTAATTTAAGCTAAACACGACGTCTGTAGACCATAAAGTTTATACCTAACACTAATTAATCGCATACAAATGAATAGATAGGAAAAATGAGTAAGGTCTGGCTCTTCTGTGGCTTTTGGCCAACTTACTTACACTAAATTTCAGTACAAAACGAGAAAGATGACTGGCCTCACTACATATTCTTCGTGATCCCCATGGGCATCGTGACTTTCGTCAACTTTGTGCTGTGGGTGCTGACGGCTCGACATTGCGCGAGAGTCAAGTCCGAGGTTCACCGACTGCAGGCCGGGTCTATGGGCGACAGGATGAAACGCCGCTTCAGGGTCGACAGGGCAAAGTAAATTATATATACTTACATTTAAAACATACATACATATTTTCACGCCAGTTTCTTACAGGAGTAAGAGAGACTATGGACCTCCACTTGCTAATACTATCACATTTGTAAAAATAGTACGCCTTATAATGAATTTCCATTTAATTTAATTTTATCAGTTTTCCAATTCCTCCCATTCAATCAATTTTCAAGTCTTAACATAGAACAATATTAAGTATATAATTAAACTGGATTGTCATTATGTGAAGTAGCCTCGTCACGTGAATGACGTCACGTCACAAAGGAAGTGATAGAGCATCTTATGTTTTTCTGTAATTATGTGTGTATATTTGTTTCTTTATATATGTATAACGGGTTCTTCGAAAACCTTGCATGGGCACCCGTTCTCCGCAAACACTTTAAGTAGGCTTATATTAAGGTTTTTTTTTTTATTTATGTTTGTAGGTAGTTTTTAGCATAAGAAGAATTAAATATAGATTATGGGGATATCACGTTCTGGTGACTCGTAATTAAAGGTTCTTCAGAAACCTAGCATGGGCACCAGTCCTCCACAATCCACAAACATATTTAATGATTGATTAAGATTTTTTCGTATACATACATATTTACTGAATAAATTTTTTACTATTTTTTGAAGTAAATAAATACATTACTATTATTTATTATAACTTTTGAGAGCAATTTGTTTAATAATTCATTTATTAATAATAATAAGTAAAAACTAAGCTTCTGCAGTTATTTTAACAACAATAGATAATGAAAATTTCACTATAAATTATGTGTTTAGATTAGATATTATATTATTTTGATTGAATATTCAATTATTTGCTGTATCTTAGGTATCTTTTGACTGGTAAGCTGTGGGTGGTGATGGGAGCGGGATGGATATCCGAGCTGCTTTCTACGGTGGCCGGGGAGCCACGATGGCTGTGGGATATTGTGGATCTCTTCAACCAATTGCAAGGCGTCTTCATCTTCATCATACTGATTTTCAAGCCTAAGCTTTATTATTTGGCTAGGAAGAGGCTAGGTAAGAATATTTTCGATTTAAATTCTAAAGTCATGTTATTTATCTCGCATTCAGTGCGTTTTTGCAAAATACAGCTTTTACTTGATGTACTGTATGTGTGTAAGTATGTACATACTTAAATAAATTTATACAAGTTTTTTAGATTTGTCAGTTTCGATCACTGAATATGTCAATTATAAATTGGACGAAAGTTTATCTACCTTTTACTCTTTCTGAATTTATATGCAGTAGATATACAATTAGTATAAAAGGGCTGAGGCGAAAATACACAATCATTGGCGATAATAATACCTAGTAGAATTCTTATCATTACGCAACTATCATTTCTTTGAATAAATATGCTGATAAGAATACCTATAAACGAATAGGGTTTGGTATCTGTCAGATATCTCGTACACCATAAAGGTGTGTCATACATAATAATAAACACATGCACAGTTACGTTCTCATCTCTAACGTGGTAAACTAATCATTTAAGAAGTGAATATAATATGTATAAAGTGTAATATATGTACCACCTCTATATGCCTCGATGCCGAAATAGGTTTCTTAATCATTCATTCACCGAACAAGCCGTGATGCTATGGAACGCCCTTCCTGTTGATATCCACAAAGGCCGGGCTAGACGCCCAAGCGTTTAAGAGTGCTGTGCGCGTACATTATCATCACAGACTGCCATATCAATACATATAATAAAACAGTAGAAACCGCGTGTCTGTACATTTGATAAAATTAACAAAAAATGGATGTGGGCGATAAAAAAAGAGTACCAGAACACAAAAAAGATTTTTTTGATTTTTTTGTCTGTCTGTATGTACTCGCTAATCTTTAAAACTACTGAACAGATTTTTACGCCGTTTTCACTAAAAGATTAAGCTCATGCCTGAGCAACATATAGGCTTTGTTTCATCGAAATCTGATGTCAGATAAAAAAGTTATCGTCATTTAAAGTTTATAGGTAATTTTTCTATGAGCGATTTTATCAATACATATAATAAAACAGTAGAAACCACGTGTCTGTACATTTGACAAAATTAACAAAAAATGGGTGTGGGCGTTAAAAAAGGAGTAACAGAACACAAACTAGATTTTTTTGTCTGTCTGTCTGTCTGTACGTACTCGCTAATCTTTAAAACTACTGAACAGATTTTTACGCCATTTTCACTAAAAGATTAAGCTCATGCCTGAGCAACACATAGGTTTTGTTTCATCGAAATCTGAGGCCAGATAAAAAAGTTATCGTCATTTAAAGTTTAAAGATAATTCTATGGGCGATTTTATAGTTACATGAAATAGCAACAGATGGCACCTCAAGAAATTTTAAAACGCGCTATGGCGCTATTCTGATTGGTTTTCTCTGTACGTAATACCTTTTGATTCTTTTGTGATTTGGTTAGTTACTGTTGTTGAATTTGTTGATTTTATACTGATACTTGGCTATACTTGGCTATGAAAATACGGACTTCTGATCTTGCTGTGATGCTTTGTGGGTTGGTTAGTTAATATTTCTGATAAAATTGTTGATTTATTTATAATTTGACACTTGGCTATTAAAAATACGGACTTCTGATCTTGCTTTGTGGGATTGGTTAGATAGTTCGGATATCTTCAAAAGCTTCTAGGCTTTATAGATTTATTGAAATAAGTTTGACATTTGGCTATAGCAATACGGATTTTGTAATCTTGCTTTGAGGATTAGTTAGGTATTTTGGACATTATAGTTCGAAAGTATCGAGAGTTCCACTCAATGGTAGTCTCGACTAAGTGCTGATCGAGAACGTCACACACTATCTCGCGCCTCGGAGACTTTTACAGATAGGGATCGAGTTACGTTTGACTGCTGACTTCGTCTGCGTACCTATATATTTATACACAAAGGCTATGATTATTATTATAATCCATTCATAAGTTGTTGCATGAACGAGTAGGTGACTGATATCCATACATTTATAGATCCTTATAAATTTTTACATTTGCAATATTAAAAGTATACCGCATCCCAATAAAAAAATCGAACTGTAAATATACAGACTAATCTGACAAAAATTTTAAATTTGTCATGTCATCAACAAGGGTGTGTAAGAAAACTGAATTTCACACGGGCGAAGTCGTGGGCATCAAATACGGACATACTTTATTATGTATTCGTTAGCAAAATATACAATGTGTATATTCTTTATACTTGATCAAACGAAATATGCGAATATAAGACGAAATATTATCAATGAAAAACCGGAAAAAAATTGTTACTAACAAATTTTTTTTTTGGAAAGGTACTGTTTCGATTTTTATTTTTTTCTCTTTATGTAAACGGCGTATTTTCTTCAAAGTGGTCTCATTTGAAAGCTACAAAGTTTTAAAAGCTAAGAAAGTAAAAAATAATTAACATTTAAAAAACAGGAAATTAGTTAAAAAATAATTGATGAAAAAATTAAAGTGCCTGGATATTTTAAATGACTAACATAACGATATTTTTTTCCATTTTTTTTATCGACAATATTTCGTCTAATATTCGCACACTTCGTTTGATCAAGTATAAAATATACACATTGTATAAGGAGTTACAGAACACTAAAAAGATTTTTAAGATTTTTGTTTGTATGTCAGTGTCTGTATGCACACTGTACACCCGAATGTCCGAAACTGCTGAACGGATTTTCACGCGGACGAAGTCGCGGGCACAGCTAGTAGTATTATAAATATTTATGTAGTCTACCTAACCATGGGTTTATGATTTTATACAGTATATATCTATTTGTGTATATTGTTTATAGTTAAAATTATTTTGTTTTAAATTATTATCAGTAGGTATATTTTAGGTAATGTATTATAGTTTTATAAAGTATGATTTCATCTAATATTTTAATAGTACTTTCGTCCAATATTTTGTCAGCTTACTTTAATTAGCACCACCAACATGTAGGTTGACTGGTAGAAAAGGCTCCAAGGCTTTTTCTACTTTTCGGGCTTTAAGTCCACCTGTCACATTTTTGTAATAAAGTTTAATAAATAAATAAATCGAGTACAATGTGAAAAGTAATAAATAAATAAAAAATGAAATTAAGACATGAAGGTGGAAAAGTGGAATCTAGATAGTGATGGGTTAATAGCCGTATCCCTATTAACATGATTCAGGTTTCAATATCTTTAAATAATAAAACAATTTAAAGATATTATTGCAAAATTGTGACTTTTTAAGTATAGAAATAAGAAAAATAATATGTTTTCAGGTTGTTCAAGGATACCAATTGACACAAGTACATATTGATGATTTTACTGCTTCCTCTTCATACCTACTTATTACACTTTAATAGACTGACTAATGTACTGTAGTGTGTAGTTTTCATCGTGGTTCTAGAAAGGACATATTTCGCCATATTAAAACTATCTCAAAAATATATACCTTATATTTGAAACATTCTGTTGGTGAAATATGGCCTTTGTTTACATATTTAACAGTAGCTAGCCAATTGATTAAAATATTAGCATCCTCCTATAACTAATTTTGTTGCGCTTCATTATCTAATCAACAGATAAATAATAGCACGTATTTCATGTAGTGTACTGAATGTGTTGCACATGTTCGCTTAACTTCTTGGTGGATGTAGAGAATGTATTTAATCATTTAACTGGAACTAATATGAACAGGGTTGGAGAAGCCGGACGCGCAGAAGAATGGAACTTCATCATCAGGCAGGACATCATCCACACTACTATCACGCTCTATTAGCGCGGATGAGCGCGTCTCCACGAGAGTCTCTCTACCTAACAACGCTAAACAACAGTAACATTGTTTAATTTCTAAAAGCATTGAAGAAAATTGTAAGAATGTGTTTTGCTTTATGTGGATCTTTTATTGACGCGTTACAAAGAAATATACCTTATCGTTACGGTATTAAAATTCTAATTAAGTAGTTTTTAGTATGCTCGCCGAGTTAAGGGCTTAGTATTGCATTTGTTATCATTATTTTTCATAGCGATTTAATGTTTTATCTAGTTTGATAACAATGGTAAATTAAGCTCGCATCTTTGTTTTCACCTTTACGTACATAAAGCTTTGTGCTTGTATTGTAAGTAATCATTTAAAATAATTAGATAAGTATATTTTTCCTTTTAAGAGCAAGTTTTAATTTTTTTTCTGGAATATAAAAGTATAAAAATGGTGGGTCTTTCAAACGTGTCATGAACAGGATTTTTGAGTAATATGGCAAGGTCTACAAATTTATTTGTCGATTTTTACGCACAAGAATGCGGTGTCATTTTCACAATATGGAGACCAGGGGGATGACTTCAAAAGCGGTACGCAAGACGGATGTTACTGCGTATCCGCGTTTCAGTGTTTAGCAACATTGAGCACTAACTTATGACAATAAAGTCTAATTTGGTTTGACATAGAAATAGGGCGTCACTATCGTACGACTGACGTATTATTTTATGAAGTTACCCCTCTGTACCTAACTAACATACCCGTATTTTTACAATCTAGTCCGGTTTTCATACATTCCGGTTAGTAATTTTATGAACTAAATTTTGCAATACTGAATGTTTTATTGCTTATTCGTTTAATCGTCTAATTACATTATATTAATCTTCATCATCAAAACTATAGGCCGAAAGCGGACTGATCTAGTCATAGAATGTATTTACATATAAGTTCATTTCTATATAGGTAAGGTAGGTAGATAGAGCGATGATTGCTATGACTTCGGCTTTCTGGTGTACTGTAGTGTTTACAAGCTATATTTGTAATAATAATTAATGAATAGGCTTAAAGATATTAAATTTACTGTTTAAAATCAATTTGGTCACAATATTGACACATTTATTATATTGATGATACATCATACTTAATACATTTGTGTTGCTGGCTTTATACACTTTGATTAAATAGTTTTCATTCCAATCCTGTTTTATTGATGTTTCCTATTTAAGATTTTCATGACGGTTTGCCTGTTGCCCAGAATTGACTGGCAATGCTAATCAAAACTCAAAAGCTTATTAGTACTTAGAGGTCTACATATATTTCATATTTAACAAACAAGTGGACCGCTACTTTCCAACAACTCAAATCATATACTTGTTTCAAAACGTCAAAACAAAAATGTTTTACGGGTTATGTTATTTTGTATGAAATACAGGCTATTCAATTCAATTCAAATCATTTATTGCATTTCATAAAGTACAACAGTTCTAACTATTAAAAGTCACTGTCTTCTATAATAGGTACACTATGAACTCTGTCGGGTATCGCAAAACAAAAAGTGGAACGGCAAACGACATCTAAGACATGCAGTTAACTTATAAATATAAATGTTTACAAAATATTATTTAATAGTATATGTATATATGTATATTATTATTATTTTTAGTATTTATTAGCAAGTGAATTATTGTCAAGTTATAAGTTTAAATGTGATGTCAAAGTTTATTTGTGAAGTAGGTATTTTTGAATTGTCAATTTTAATTAAAAAAATTATCGTTAAAATACTCGTCTAGTTTGTAATACGTTTTATTTACTAGAATTAATTTCAATTTTTTTTTATAAATAAGGAACTTTTTTCTTCATTTTTTAGGTTGTCGGGTAGGGCATTATAAATTTTTATCGTCATAGCTGGCGGGCCAGACTTAAAAAGTTCTAGCTTGGAAGCGGGTGTCACTAGTTTATTTTTTTGTCGTGTGGGATATCGTCTTGGTAAGTCTTCAATTTTTGTGTAAAACTGGGGATATTTGCGTACAAATTTACATGCTTCTAAAATGTAAATACAGGGCAAAGTTAATATTTCAAGGTCTTTAATATGTGGTTGGCAAGTTTCTTTCCCTTTTATATTCGTAATTATCCGTATGCATTTCTTCTGTAGCATTAATAGTCTTTCCGCATCGGTGCTATTTCCCCAGAGTAATACTCCGTACGTAAGCCATGAGTACGCATACGCATAATAAGGCTAATGACGTCCTAGTTCCTTGGAGTCAAATAGCGCTCTTAATATCAGTTTTTAATTGTTGAAAACGTTGAAAATGGATATAATCATTACAAGTGACATTATTTTGTGACATTTTATTTGCATAACAGTTCTAAATAATTTATTGTTGACCCAGGAAGGTATCCAATTGCGAAAAAATGGAACGGAATTTATAAAATAGCACATACCATGATACAAGTTTAAATCTATTTTCACATCCACTAACTTTGTTGTTGACTTACTTATTTTAGAGGCACCAAAAAGGAAAGACTATAGGAAATGGGAATACATAGATGACGGTTGATCAATATAAAGTTCCCTTGTTCCATATAATTTGTTTGTTGCCCTAATCGGATCGGGCGCCCTACGCACACATGTGACATGACTCTTTATTAGCAGCAATCTTCAGGGGAATACGTAATCAATACTAGCTGTCACTAATTTTGTTTTCTTTTTTTTTATTTCGAATGTGTTCGACTGCCATCGTAAAGCCATCAGACATATTTTAACTACTGTTTTCTATTAAGCCATTATTGAGCGAACCATTGAATTCGAAAATTACAAAAAAAGCAGTCGCCCTTCATCAACCCTCCTATGTTATCCACACGAACTAAAGTTTAGTTTCTTATACGTAAGAATTTCTGATCACTAAACCCCGTTCTAAAGCTCAATTTGGGGGCAAGTGATAGGACAATTTTGATAATCTGAATCGATACAGAAGGCAGTTGATTTACTCACTGACTCACATATCAAAAGATTTGACTACTTAACAGAGCTCTGCTAAAGTGATTTTTTTAAATAACTAGCTGATACCTGCGACTTCGTTCGCGAGGACTTTATGACTCCGCCATATCTGCATTAGGTGTTCCAGATCTTCGTTTTTTATACCTTAACTAAAAATGCTCATCAGGTTGAACAACTTTTGCTAAGGTGTCATTTTTATATCTCTCTAGTTTAGCTGGACCATTATGGTTTTGCATCAGGTGTTCCATTTTCCAAAATAAGGCCCCCCCATCCCCAGGCCTAACAGATATATAATATAATATTAGGTTGGGGAAAAAGTCTTTTCGCATATAGTATGTATGAACTTGTAACAAAACCACTTTGGCTATACTATTTGTACCTGGCTAGTTTTGGTATCATTTAAAAGTTTAAATTTTAAAAAGATAATTCCAAATTCAAATTAGGAAAATGCGTGATTTTCATTTGTTTTTCTGACCGTCAAGATTAGTGAATCTAATGAAGAAATTAGATACATTATAAAATTTTACTACCAAAAAGGTAAAAATGCAACGCAAGCCCCGAAAAAAATTTGCGATGTTTATGGACCTAGTGCAGTGTCTGTAAGAGTAGCACTTTGGTTTAAGCGTTTTCAATCTGGAAATTTTGATGTCAAAGATGCACGTCGCTCTGGTCGCCCTGTTACGGATAAAATGGATGCTATTTTTGAAAAAGTGGAGCAAAATCGGCATTTCAGTAGTTACGACGTAGCTGAATAACTGGGAATTGACCACAAAACAGTTTTGGCGCATTTGAAAAAAAAATGGGTTCACAAAAAAGCGCGATATTTGGGTACCACACAAGCTCTCTGAAAGAAACCTAATGAACCGTGTACTCATTTGTGATTCTTTATTACGACGTAATGAGACCGAACCATTTTTGAAGAAATTGATAACTGGTGATGAAAAGTGGATCACGTACGACAAGAACGTGTGAAAAAAGTCATGGTCAATGGCCGGTCAGGCTTCACAGACTGTGGCGAAACCCGGGTTAACTCTCAACAAGGTGATGCTGTGTGTGTGGTAGAATTGGAAGGGCATTATTCATTATGAGCTGTTACCAACAGGCAGGACCATCAATTCAGAACTCTACTGCAAACAACTGATAAGATTAAAGCAAGAAGTTGAGAGAAAGCGGCCGGAATTAATCAACAGAGGGGTGTGGTTTTTCATCATGATAACGCTAGACCTCACACATCTTTAACCACTCAGCAAAAAATAAGAGAGTTTGGCTGGGAGGTATAGTCGCCGTATAGTCCTGACCTGGCACCTTCAGATTTCCACCAGTTTCGGTCTCTTCAGAATTCTTTAGGCAGTGTCAGATTAACATCACGAGAGGACTGCCAAAACTACTTGACGCAGTTTTTTGATCAGAAGCTCCAAAATTTCTATAGCAATGGGATCATGTCCCTACCTATAAGATGGCAAAAAGTTATCGAACAAAATGGTACCTACATTCTTTAGTTAAATGTAAATAAACTATATAAAAAAATGTTTTGAATTTTCATATAAAATGCGAAAATACTTTTTCCCCAACCTATTATAATAAAAAAGATTTATTCAATCCAACAGAAAAAGAAACAGACAGACATATTTTCATTCTTACTCTAATACTATGTCTCCATTGCCCCAAATTTTTTTAGTAGTATATTCTATATACGGACACATTTTTTTTACTGTTTTATTATTTGTATAGATAAAGATTAAAAAAAATGTTTTTATTATTAATTTATTATTGTAGTTTTCATAGTAATTTAAAAATATATTTCCAAATAATATAAAGTCAATCTTCGTCACCTGCTTTTAAAATCCATTTTAAAAATGAAAATGATTTGTCGACCTCTACAGAACTGGCAGAAACATAAGTTTTTTTTATAAAGCTCTATGCAGTTTTTGTTTACAATGCTGTTTTCAATTTGAATATCCTTATTTTCTATCAACTGATTAATAATTTTTACAGACTTGAACTTCGATTTTTAATTGACGTACTTGTTATTTTTGAATGGATCACATTTCCCATTACGGTGCAGCCTAACTAGTGGAATTATATTTTGAATATAAAAATATAATTTAAATAAAAATCATTTTTATTTTGACAAATAACTTTTTATAAGTAGGTAAATATGAATTAACCAATGACTTGAAACAACATCACTACTTTGATGTGCTCCCAAATTGAGCGTTAGATATCGGGGTCTACTGATAACCAATAAAACAAATTTTCTTCTCTCTTATAATACCGTAAAACCGTAATTCGTAATATGTCTTTTAAATGGTCCCGAACACTAATATAAGAACATTGCTAACATGATTGCAGAAAAGTCTACAACTCTATTCCTCATAATAGCACATGTATCGTTATTTAGATAGTTATAGATATTTATTAGTCCTAGTAGTTATGCTCTTTGCTTAGTCTTCTAGCCATAGACCTAGTTCTTTTCTTTTTTTTCTTTAGATCTATGCGCCTAACTGCTTATGTAGATTTTACACTTAGGTTAAGGTTTTACTTGATCAACACTAACTTACCTAAAAAGAAAGCGAAACTACCAACTTCCCAACTTCATTATCAATTTATTTAAGAACTATGTTCTTGTCGGTGGAGTATTTTTAACCGAATTCAAAAAAGGAGGAGGTTATCAATTCGTCGCGATTCTTTATTTTTTTTATGTATGTTCACTGATTACTCGAAGACGCGTGGACCGATTTGGAAAATAATTTTTTTGGTTGAATGGGTATACTGTCCAGGTGGTCCCATAGTAATTTTACTAAAATCGGTTGTGTAGTTTGGAGGTGAAGGCATTCAAAGGTACACGCCGCCGCGGATCAGAAAAAAAATTACAACAGCTTCTATTTACCTAACACATCGAGTGTGGTGTCATTTTCTGATAAATTGGGCATGAGGAATTCATTTTTGAGTACAATTTCACATTTAATGTTTAGTTTAATAGAAAAAAAGGAAAAAATTGGTGAAATTATCAAAACCATTTAGCTATTTTTTATTCAGTTATCAGAAATCCTGAAATATGTGCAAAACAAAAAATACTGTCTTAAAGAATATTTATCTAGCTTTATAAAAATACATATTTTATAATATATAGTTATCATACATCTATCTGAAAAAATCGGTTAGGTACGCGGCGGTGTGCGACGGAGTTCCAATCGTATTAGTCTTCCTAATTTGTTGCAAGTATTAAATGGTTTTTTTTTATAATACATACTGTACTCAGTTATTGACTGACGCTTATGGTATGAAGCATCAATAATAATACTTTTTTAGTGTTCCATATAAACAAGGAACCCTTATAGTTTCGCCATGTCTGTCTGTCCGTCCGCGGTTTTACTTAGCGACCATAAGTACTAGAAAGCTGTGATTTGGCATGGGTATGTATATTAATTATGCGTCAAAAGTAATAAAATAAAATAAAATACAGAAAAAAATTATAGGTTAGCTCCCATACAAGTAAAGTGAAAAGTCAGTTTTTTTTCTCGATTAACCAATCATGTGGGGTATCGTTGAATAGGTCTTTAAAAAATATTAAGAGATTGTCAATACCGTTTTTCCATTTAGGGATTTTGAATTATTTGGTTTTAAAGTGAACATTTTTGTAAGAGTCAAGTGTCCTCCCCCCCTCTATCTGCTAAGCGGTTATATATGAACACGTGAAAAAATTCACAGCTATAGTATATATTACCAACTTTAAAGGAAAACTATCAGAGCTAAGTAGGGTTTATAAATTAAAAAGTTATAAGTGATCAACGTATCAAATGTACTCGGTAATGGAAAAATTTTGTACAATTTCAATAGAAAATTGGTTTTTAGAGGTTTTCAGTAGCATGAACTCAAACTGGGCATTCGTAACTACGGAAACCTACACTGCGCGTGGCCCAACAAGCACTTGGTCACGTTTTTTTAAATATTTTTCTTAATTTTTCACACAGTGGCATAATTCGGTACATTTTAATTGTTTTTTTAGACACTTGCACCGAATACTGATTCGGTCGTGAACTGTCACAAGTGGTAGCAGCAACTGGTGCAGTATTCCACTTTGTTTTCCAATTATTTGATTCCATTTACCATCCCCAATCGGCCGTACTGGGAAGATTTTTTTCGACACCATTGCTTGGCTCCCCAAGCGATAGTGCCAATAAAAAACGTATGGGGATACGTGCACACCCTTGTAAACAGCTCTTAGGAGATGCTGCCTACAACTGGCCTCCATCGGCGGAATATTCACTAGCTGTAGGTCTTTTTAGAAAACAGCTCCCTTCTGCATTCGTTTAACGATGTGCACTGACTGGATCTGAAATGAAAATCAGGTAAAAAGGTTTTGCAGTATTATTTTGGTTAAAATAAAGTACAGGCATCCTTTGTTATCATGTAGATATAATTTATTTATACTTACTTATCATACATGTTTATGACACATTTTTGAGTAATTTGGTTAGAGTTTTCTATGTTTCCGCCAGCGAGCATATTAAATTCGTTAGTTGCTGTTGTAAAAGTTCTGATCTTATCATGGTCCGTTTAAATCCTTGAGCCACAGCGTCAACAACATGCAGCATTATTATCCTCGTATAAGCTCCTTTGTAGTTACAAACATGTGAAAAAAAAGGCAAAGGACAACATATGGAATAGTTCTTTCTTTTTCTAATTATAACGCAGGATATTAATCCACTCTATAGGTATTGGTATACCCTTTAGTATTTGGGCAAACTCATTTACGTGAGCCAATACCTCGCTTCTCCCTGGTACTGCTTTTATTTTAATACTGTTTTCATCATATATGAATATTATGGACGGTATGACTGATCTAAGCAGCAGCGATATTTGTAAAAACTACATCAACCCCTGTTACCATGAAGAAGCTTATACGTGGGGCGCACTATAAGTTTCCGGAATGAATATGAAAAAATACTATTAAAGTTACAAAATTAATTCATTGTTTTTCAAAATAATCTCCCTTGGCGTCTATGCACTTTTTTATTCGATGAAACCAGTTTTGAAAACTTTTATGCCACTCCTCTGTGGTGACCTCTGAAACGTGTTTTTCATACTCCTCGACAGCCTCTTCTGGAGATGAAAATCGTTGACCGCGTAATTGGTTCTTAATTTTTGGGAACAGAAAAAAGTCACAAGGTGCCAGGTCGGGACTGTATGCAGGATGACTCATGAGTTCTACATTTTTCGCCTTCAAAAAGTCGCTTGTCTGTCTGGCCGTGTGAGAACTAGCATTGTCGTGGTGCAGGATGATACGGCGTTTACGGTTATTTTTACGGAGTTCGTCAATAACTTCCGGCAAACAAATGGTCGTGTACCAGTCACTATTCACTGTACGACGATTCTCTAAAGCAACAGTAGCCACGTGTCCAGTTTTATTAAAAAAATAAGCAATCATCCGCTTAGATGCACTTTTCACGCGCACCACTTTGGTTGGTTTCGGCTCATCTTGAAAGACCCATACGCTCGATTGCTGCTTTGTTTTGGGATCGTAGCAATAAATACATGTTTCGTCACCTGTTACTATGTCCCACACCAAATTTGACGCACCTTCGTTGAATCTGGTAAGCATGGCACTGCACCAAGTGACGCAGTCCGTTTTTTGAGCCTCGGTCAAGTTGTGTGGGATCCACCGCGAGCACAGCTTTCTCACACCCAAATGTTTGTGTAGGATTAATTGTATTTGACTCATGCCTATTTCTAAGGATGCGCGAATGTCATGGTAGGTTACATGCCTGTCTGTTTCAATCATACGGCGCACAGCATCGATGTTTTTGTTGGTCACAGCGGTGGACGGCCGACCATCGCGAGATTCGTCACTAAGATTGATACGACCACGCTTGAATTCTGCAAACCAGCTATAAACAGTTGTCTTGCATGGTGCTTCATTGCCAAAAGCTGTTTCAAGCCGAGCGATGCTCTGTTGAGCTGTCAAATTACACTTAAAATCGTAGAAAATCATACTACGAAAATTTTCCCGAGTTAAATCCATGTTGATGCAGACACACAATTTTTTAAAAGGCGCCACAAGTTAAAAACAAAAGACAGTCAGATGAAACAAACTGCATTCTACAGCCAAAGAGTTCTATTTTCAAATGTTGCAATAAATTTTTAAATATTGTTTATGTAAGTGGCCAGTTCCGGAAACTTATAGTGCGCCCTATGTACGAGGATAATGGTGCATGTTGATGACGCTGCGGCTTAAGAATTTAAACGGACCATGATACCATGAGAACTTTTGAACAGCAACTAATGGATTTAATATGTTCGCTGATGGAAACGTAGGAAACTCTAACCATATGTATGATGAGTACTTATAAATAAATTGGATCTACGTGATTACAAATGATAGATGTATTTTATTTTGACCAAAATAATAGTGCCTTCTTCTTACCTGATTTTCATTTCAGATCCAGTCAGTGCACATCGTTAAACGAATACAGGCGGGAGCTGTTTTCTAAAAAGACCGACAGTTAGAGAATATTTCGCCGATGGAAGCCAGTTTTCGGAATCTCCTAGAAGCTGTTTACAAGGGTGTGCACGTTTCCCCATACGTTTTTGCGTTATTTACCATTGCTTAGCCCACCAAGCGATGAGCTTGTCGTGACAGTTCATGACCGAATCAGTATTAGGTGTAAGTGTCTAAAAAACAATTATTTACCGAATTATGCCACTGTGTAAAAAATTAAGAAAAATATATACAAAAAAAAATATTATTATAGATGCTTCAGACCATAAGCGTCAGTTTATAACTAAGTTCAGTATGTATTCTATATATTTTGTATATTAGGTTGGGGAAAAAGTCTTTTAGCATATAGTGTGTATGAACTTGTAATAAAACTACTTTGGCTATACTATTTGTACCTGACTGGTTTTGGTATCATTTAAAAGTTTAAATTCTTAAGAAGATAATTCCAAATTCAAATTAGGAAAATGCGTGATTTTCATTTGTTTTTCTTACCGTCAAGATGAGTGAATCTAATAAAGAAATTAGATACCTACATTTTAAAATTTTACTACCAAAAAGGTAAAAATGCAACGCAAGCAGCGAATAAAATTTGCGATGTTTATGGACCTAGTGCAGTGTCTGTGAGAGTAGCACAAATTTGGTTTAAGCGTTTTCAATCCGGAAATTTTGATGTCAAAGATGCACGTCGCTCTGGTCGCCCTGTTACGGATATAATGGATGCTATTTTTGAAAAAGTGGAGCAAGATCGGCATATCAGTAGTTACGACGTAGCTGAAGAACTAGGAATTGACCACAAAACAGTTTTGGCGCATTTGAAAAAAAAATGGGTACACAAAAAAGCTCGATATTTAGTTACCTCACGAGCTCTCTGAAAGAAACCTAATGAACCGTGTACTTATTTGTGATTCTTTATTACGGCGTAATGAGACCGAACCATTTTTGAAGAAATTGATAACTGGTGATGAAAAGTGGATCACGTACGACAAGAACGTGCGAAAAAGATCATGGTCAAAGCCGGTCAGGCTTCACAGACTGTGGCGAAACCCGGTTTAACTCGCAACAAGGTGATGCTGTGTGTGTGGTGGGATTGGAAGGGCATTATTCATTATGAGCTGTTACCACTAGACAGGACCATCGATTCAGAACTCTACTGCGAACAACTGATAACATTAAAGCAAGAAGTTGAGAGAAAGCGGCCGGAATTAATCAACCGAAGGGGTGTGGTTTTTCATCATGATAACGCTAGACCTCACACATCTTTAACCACTCAGCAAAAATTAAGAGAGTTTGGCTGGGAGGTGTTAATGCATCCGCCGTATAGTCCTGACCTGGCACCTTCAGATTTCCACCTGTTTCGGCCTCTTCAGAATTCTTTAGGCAGTGTCAGGTTAACATCACGAGAGGACTGCCAAAACTACTTGACGCAGTTTTTTGATCAGAAGCCCCAAAATTTCTATAGCAATGGGATCATGTCCCTACCTATAAGATGGCAAAAAATTATCAAACAAAATGGTACCTACATACTTTAGTTAAATGTAAATGAACTATATTAAAAAATGTTTTGAATTTTCATATAAAATGCGAAAAGACTTTTTCCTCAACCTATTAAAAAACCAAGTTAATACTTGCAACAAATTAGTGAGACTAGTACGATTGGAACTTTGTCTCACACCGCCGCGTACCATGTCCGATTTTTTCAGACATCTGTATGATAACTATATATTATAAAGTGTTTATTTTTAAAAAGCTAGATAAATATTCTTTAAGACAGTATTTTTTGTTTTGCACAGAATTCAGCATTTGTGATATTTGAATAAAAAATAGCTTACTGGTTTTGATATTTTTACCCTTTTTTCTATTAAACTAGATATTAAATGTGAAATTGTACTCAAAAATGAATTCCTCATGCCCGATTTATCAGAAAATGACACCACACTCGAGGTGTTAGGTAAATAAAGGCTGTTGTGATATTTTTTTGAAGCGCGGCGGCGTGTACCTTTGAATGGGCATTCAAAGGTACACGCCGCCGCGCTTGCCTACCCCCAAGGGGATGGCGGATGGCTACCGGGCTAAATTAGCTTAGTTTAACGTATATTACATCTATGCTAAGTGAATTCCTCCGATATCAAAATTGTTATTACTTATACCTTATGACACTACTTCCCGTACTATTTTCTTTTACTTCATCCATGAACAATGAACATCCTTGTGTTAGTTTTTTTCTCCTTCCTACTTATCTTTTTATTCTTCTTCATACGCCTCCAGCACCACATTTTAAAATTCTCCAGACGTTTTCGATCCTTTTTTTTCATGGTCCATGCCTCACACCCGTAAAGGGCAATACTCCAAACATATGTTTTTATACAAACATTAAAACTGCCAACATATTGTATTAAAAATAAAACTTGCCGATATAAATTCTTTATTGCCAACATAAGACAAACGTTTTTTTTTTAACGTCAATTATAAAAAAAAGTTTGCCATAGATATCTTACCTAGTACCTGCCAAACATATGTCAAACTTTTTTTTTTGTATTTTGTTTAGTAAATATAGTCATAGTGTGACGAATCGCAAATTAGCTCTCGACATTTATATTCTCAAATATTTATAAATACATATCAATTTCATAAGATTTAACATTTGGAGTACATAATGCACGTGTTATTTAAATTGCAGTCTTGCTCGGCAAACATACTTATCAATGAAACCCTATTACGGTACACGGAACTGAGTTCGGTCATAACAGTAATAAATATTTCATATCGCCTGGTTCCAGGTAGTCGTCTAACAAGCTTTCTTTGTTTGTATACAATTGGCTGAATTAGTAAAAAATTACTAGTTTGTTAATGAATTTTGATCTCTATTAGTGTAAGAGATGGTTTAATATTGAGAAATGGGTTGAAATGCAGGCTGAGATTTAGTCTCTTTTTAACATATGTAGTTTTCTCTGTCTGACCCATAAATATTGTTTTTAATTAACCGTCTCGAACGCTTGGATGGAGTACGGCGTGGCACTTTTGTCAATTAGCAGAAATTTAATAAATCTCCGACAAGCATCAAAATCCGTGAGAATGGAATTTCTAAACATTAGTAACTTTTAGGTACATATATACCTATTTATCTAGTTATTTGTTCAAAGACCAATCTACCATTTGACTAGTTTATTGATTGAAAATGCTATATTGAATTTTAGTCTATGTGGTGTATCGAAAGGTCTGAGAATAATATCTAGATTCATTTGAGTTCTATTCTCAATACGGAAAATACACCAACAATTTGTGATGGAGATTACATCTTTAATTTGTAGATATAAAGATAATCAAGTCTATCTAGGTAATCTAGATTGTCTGGATTCAGTTCCAGTAATATAATAACAACCTGAATAAACTTTGAGCTTAACTTTAGCCATAATCAATCTATTTTGGACATTTATCTTAGACGTCATAAGATAAATTCATATTTAAGTATATTATCCTATTGTGACACTCTATTTTACTTCATAAAGTGATTTTAAAATCATTACATGATTATTTTATATAATTTCACATGCAAAATTAATATTTCTTCATTTTGGAGGCCAGTTGGGGGCATGTCGGGTTTCGGGGGTGCGCGGGGAGATTGCCACGCTGACTCAGGTAGAGGAAATGCTCTTATATCATTGGGCCAATGCATGGACAGGGGCGTTACCTTTTTTTTTGACAGCGAGTTTTTATAGAGTCTTCGCCCTGGTTCGTGGTCATTGCGGCTACATCCTTCGAAGCATCAACAACGTGAGAAGTTCGTTGGGAAATTTCGTCAAAGTTTTATTTTAATTCAAGAAATGAAGAAGTCTTCAAGAAATTTGTGTTTTGTGGGGTTACGTTGGTTTGACACATAGGTCGTTTAATTATCTCGCGGTCCCTTGCTTAAATAAATTTTAATTAGGAATATTTGGTAAAAATATTCTGAAATTAAAGTTTTGTAAATTTTGGAATAATTTCATATTTTAGTTTGTCCCAAGTACATTTTAATAAATTAAATTAATAGTTTTAATGTAAGTTCATTTAATTTAGTTTCATAGTTGAGTTTAATTAATTATTTAGTTCAGTGTTAATTTAATTTAGTGCCAATCTTATGATTTCCGGGATGAACTGGTTCGGGCCTTGAATTTCTAAAGATTCAATGTTCGTTCAATTTTATCTTAGGTATCTAAGATCTAGTGCTTAATATTTTTAATAATTTTAAATTTTTGTGTCGAATTGGGGCTTAATGGTCAAACCTTCGTTAGTTACTGTTCCTTTGGCCTGCAGAGATGAAGGGATCTCCAAAGGGATAGAGACGTTAGGTAAAAAAGCTGAGTTGTAGTGGCTTGGCGGGCTAATAATAAGTTATTAGTCTTGTTAGCTACCTATATTTGTGTCAATGTTTCCTTTGGAATTAGAGAGCCAACGGTCCGAACGGCGTGAGTAGTATTACTCGCTCTAAGGCTAAGGAAATGGACATAAATATAGTCCCATTAGATTTGTTAGATAGCCTGTTTGTGGTCTTCCCATCCCTATAAGATCACAATCAGAATTCGACGGGCTATAGGTAGAATTCGGTCAACCCAGACCAGCTCCGTATTGTTGTAGCAGCTAGGGGAATATGACTTTGTCATAGTCCATCCACACCCAGAGTAGGATTTTCAATTAGGCATTTATAGGCGGGTTTTTGTTTGTAGTTAGGTAACCTTTAGATTAGGGCGAGAGAGGCTCTCTCAAAACTCTAGCTAGCTCTAGGCGGATATTTTCTTACACCGGAAAATATCCACGTTAGGAATTGTTCCCTTACACCGGGCTTCAATTTAGTCATACACATTTTGTTGAATTGGGATGTAACTTAACACAGTAGAATCATTTTCTGTAATAGGAAATTAGGACATTTATAGGAGAATAGGAATAAAAAATAGCTAGGAATAAACTTTTTTATATGTTTGATTGGTTTGTTCAACAAACTAGTAATAAGTTTGATTAGAAATCGATTAAGAGTTCTAATACTTACCAATTTAAGTATTTATTTAGTTATCAAGATTTAACTCTATTGAGTTTGTTAATTCAGTTTTGATTTAAACATTGGAAAAGCCATTTCTTTATCTATATTAAAATAGAATTATTCAGAGGAAATTAGATTTGTTCCACAAATCAATTTCTTAGTCATGTTTGAAATATATCTTTTGATTACAAGAAGTTTTTTTAGTAAAACAATAGTTATTAGACTTTACTGAAATGCTTTATAGTCGAGGCAAATTTATAACAAAGAAGACAAATGTCTGTTGAACAAACTAAATCTCAATGTTTCTATAACTATACATTTTTAATTAAATTTATTCTTTGGAGCCGGATTCTTGTTGTGAATTGAAATTCCTTTCATTTATTTCAATTTAACTATGGAATCTGAGGTTTACGTTTGATATATTTATCATTCATTTATCTGAGATTTTATGCACCATTCTAGATTCTTTCTCTGACCTATAATGATAGACAAGACAGACTGTGGAATATATTTTAGTATGCTCTTTAAGCATTTTAGATATCAGCTATATGAAGTAAAGGATATTGGTTTTAGCTCAGTCCAGAATCAGATAAAATATATCGGTTCTGAAGTGGCTGATATCGCTTTGCAAAACTTGTTTGCTCCTCTCAACTGTCTCTTGCTTGTATTAAGTTTATTAAATTTAATATTTTCATATTACTATTAAACTGAGCAATTTGGAGTCCCTTGGCTGGGAGGTACATCCAAGTAAGGAGTCGAATACCTACAGAATCGGAGCGGGGAGTGGGCTCCTTTTCCCTCTCACGAGGGCCAAACAAATTTAAATCTGAGCTTTAAAATAAATATATAAGTATATATAAATATACCTGATTTTACATAGGACGAAATATACTACATTTCAACTTTAACCATATTACAATTAAGGACAAAATTTAATAATATTTTATCTACAAAATTAAATAGCTTCTTTTATAGATTATCAGTTGTTTTATACATAACTAAATTAAAATAACTTAATAAAAACGTATAAAACATTTAATATAATTAATTGATCTGACTCCATTTAATTATTCTTATTATAAAGCTTATTTCATTTACAATAAAACTTAAAATCAATTAAAATAATTAACTGCATAACTTTAAATTTTCTAGTATTTCTCAAATACCTAAATGACTAAATAACAAATTTCTAAATTATGTTAAAGTATTCTGTCTTTGAAAATTTAATTTCAATTCAAATAAAAATTAATAGTAGATTTTTTCAATAATCGAAAAATAAATTTAAATTAAATAAAAATATATTAAATAAACACATATGATAATTTATCTTATATATCTCAATCTTTTTATTACTATATTGATTGAACTCAACGTCTGACAAAGTCTTTATTCGGAGTTAAACTTAGTAAGATAGGTAATTTAGAATGTAGGGAAAATAACTATGACATAAATACTAAACGTGTTACGCTAGAATTTGAGTTACTACGAAATACAACTTGGGTCCACTACTAGATGATCACTGCCAATTCGTCAATTCAAATACAGCGAGTGGAAGATAAATAATGCATTTGATAGTATAATAGGGTTGGATAAGGTAGCGAATAAAAATAATTAGAAAATAATTAATTCAATAGGTAGGTAGGTTACAATAGAAAAAGTATTGTTTGCGACGTTGTATAAGTACGTCCTATAACCCTCTCATACAACTGGTGCATAAAATACAATAGACATCGCCTTTTACTCATTAACAAAGTAGGACAAATGCCACCCTTTTTTTCTATTTACAGATGTGATTTAATATCAGATAATTTACTGTGGACGCTTTTGGGTTTTATGCGCATTTGCATAGCAATGTAATGCAAATGTGCAATTTAGATACGACAAAAAGAACGTCAATGCGGAAGATGACTTTAGCAAGTAAATACCTATTTGAAATACAGATTGACTCGGCGCCAATAGAAAAGAAAATGTTTCAGTATTTTCTTTTACATTCAAATAACTTTTGTCCCTTATAGGTACAGTGCGTAAATCGTAGTAGCTGAAATTCAAATAAGAGCTAGCCGCAATGTAAGTTCGAAATTTGTGATAAGGAATACGAACTCAACGACAGAATATTTTATAGCAAATTACATACAAGACCCGGGTCTATCTGAAAATACTATTTTATGCAACAGTTGTATAAGAAGGTTCATAAAATGTGAAAGGCGTAGGTTACGATGCGAGCATTAGCGAGCATCGTAAGGAGACGCCATCGAGCAATTTTTGACGTACTTATACAACGTTGCATACCATCTTTTTCTACAACTATATTTACTAAATAAAATACAAACAATATATGTTTGGCAGATGCAAGGTAGGTATCTATGGCAACCTTTTTTTACGTTTACTTCCTAGACTTATTGACTATATCTGAAGACACTACTTGAATATTCTAAATCTTCGTCTGAGGACTATATTAAAAAAGTTTTTATTATGTTGGCAATAAAGAATTTATTTCGGAAAGTTCTTTTTTAATACAATAATTTGGTAGTTGCGTTTGTTTTATTAAGTTAGTGATTATCGAGTAAAAACCTTAACCTAAGTGTAATCTGCATAGGCAGTTAGGAGCATAGATCTAAAGAAAAAAATCTTGGTCTATGGCTAGGTGTATCGTTTTGGCAAAATTACGACACATGTGGTATTATGAGGAATAGAGTTATAGACTTTTTTGTAATCATATTATCAATGTTCTATTAATGTTCGGGACCATTTGAAAGATAGATTAGAAAAAGATCATTTTCCATCTTGACCTGACCGGAAATCGAACCCGGAACCATCGGTATGACAGCCTGGTATAATGACCCCTAAGCCGCAGAGGTCGTCCAAAATATGATCTGGACAAAAAAGGACAAGTTCATCTTGTGATCGCTACGAGGCTACACTCCGCCTACGCCGTAGGCCACAAGGGCGGACCGCGTAGCATGCGAAAAGGAAGCGTAGAGAATACCAAAAATATTATAACCTCCACCACATTGAAAATAGAATTGATAAAAGAAACACAAGAATTTCGTTACTAAAATATATAATTAATTGATACTCATTCTTGTTTGTATAGGTAACAATTGCAAGAATTTGTTTTTAATGATAACTCAGAACTAGTCATATATGTAGTTATTCCGAAATATTTGTTTAACACTGATTTTAAATATATATAAAAAGTAACGTTAAAATATGTGAGCACCATTATATTAATGTTTTCTATCATAAGTACACAAAGATAGGTGATACACAACCTAGACACATAGTACAAACTATAATATAGGCACTAGGTAAGTACTTGAAATTGCATAATATATGTTTGAATTTAAAAACGCATAGTTATGTATAATTTTTTTTTTTAATAAGGGATAGTTCAAATGAAAGTTTTTTTTAAATTTTAGGTGTTTCTTCTAGAGTGTTATTTTTTTTTCTTGTATAATAACACTACATCAAATAGCACTGGTTTCTACTAGGTAACGGGCTGCATCGTATCAGATACGCGTGCATAATACTGACAACAAACATTAGCCGCTTAAAACTAATTTATCTTAAAAAAATATCTTATATTTAAAAAGTATTTATCTACACCCATGATATAAATCCTCTATAAAAGTACCTGAAACAGTTAGCTTTTTGCCAACATTAAAACATCCAGTGTCATAGTAACCATCATATCACCCAAACGAGTGTTATAATGTTGAACTAAATTTCATTATGCAATGCAATCTCGATCCCTTCCTTACTCATCAAACAGCCACATTCTTTAATGAATTTCAAAAAAAGAACATTGTCATGTACGCGCCGTTCACTACCACAGCTCCGTAATTTAAAAAAGGAACTTATTGGTTATTCGAATTCACGTCTTATCCCGTCATTTTTGTTCGATATTTACTAATATCGAATATAAATAATTTGCATTCCAATAATTGTACGATCCAAAATTTAAAATAACAACAAATAATTTCATTATAACCCATACATACATAGTTAGTTTGTATTAGATACTCAGCAATAAAGTTACCAGGAATTTACATAGAGTTTTTGCAACACTGTACACCACCCTATATGCATTTAGAACCTTTTATAGAGGATTCATATCATAAGTGTAGATAAAGTTTTGTATGCAACTGTAATAATTAGGTATTAAAACACTCATGTGATACTATTATCACACTCGGCTTCGCGTCGTGTGATAAACCCACATTCGTGTTTTAATACCCCTTATACTACTTATAAATATACTTATAAATATACTACAGTTGCATAAATAACTATTTCAACATGCAATCCTAAAATAATAAACTGGTATAGTGATAAAAAATAAAGTTTAAATTAGAGGCGCGAGTATACAAATTACCTTATAAAATAATTTGTACCAACATCAAATTTACTGTGTTATAAAAATGTTAGCATTCATTCAGTATGCAATTCAAAATAAATCGCGCCTTATAAGTATGTTTAATTTAAAATAATATAAATATTGGTGCCGAGAGATTAACGACAGTTTATTAATATATTTTCTCTTTTATTAGATCAGCGAGGCTCGGGTATGTATTAAAAGCTATCATACTTAGTACCTAAGTATACTTCATTATCACATGATATTATCACTAATATCTAACTAACACATTTTGTATTCATTACAGTTACTGAGGTGTTTACAATGTTAAAAATTGTGTTTCTCTACAAAGTTCTAGTTTAACACTGGGATGAAAATATACATTTTAGTACATAAGTAGACTGCGTAAGTACCAATTTCTAGAAATATGTTGTGTAAACAATGAAGGGATGGAGTGTTGATTCTGGATTAGAGGATTCTGTAAGAGATTTTGGAGTACCTAAGCGTGATGTTATGTTATCAAATATAAGTATGTAATGAAATATAAATCATAACATATATACATCTACGTATGTGATATTTACATGAGAACCGAACAAGTATTAGTAGTCAAAAAATGAAGATTTTGTCAAACAATAATAATGTGAACGGCATTGCAATGGAATGGAGGGCTATAGTAATTTAAAGTGAATGGCAGACTTCTCATTACTTACTCACTATACTACTAATTAAATATAGAGTTCTTATTTTCATTTTAACTTACCAACCGAATAAACAGAAGTCAGGTCGACTCAGAAACATAAGGTCGAAGTGGGCAAGTGAAAATTAACAAAACTTGTCCAATCTTTCGATTTCTTTCTCAATGTTACTTATTTTCATTCATTCTGATAACAAGGATTTATTGTTGTTAACATAGTAAATCAATAAAAAACGAATAAATAAGTATTTCATAATTTTTTTCAATAAAATGAAAAAAGAAACAGCATCTATCTTTACATGTAAAACTGTTTACATTTACCCATATCGAGATAAACGTAGAATAAAGGCGAAGAAAACATTTTTCACGAGGGCTGCTTGACTGAAGCGCAGCTGTCAGTGGGAGATCACGTTCGATGGTTGGGCTGAACGGTGATGGGCTTGGGGGTGCTGTTGGAGGTTGGGAAGGTGGTCTGCTCTGGATTGTCCGGCAACGACGTCGGCTCGGCGTCCGCCTCGGCGTCGCGCTCCGCCATCTCCTCCTCGTCGATGATAGAGATGTCTCGGATTGAAGGCCGGTGTGATCGCCGCCACCCTGATATAAACAAGTTATTAATAAGTACATCTATGGACAGAGAAAATGCTTGAGTTCTTAGTGATCATTCTGTAAAGAACTGGTCAGTTCGTATGGTACCCTCTTCTTTAATTCTTATCCATTTTAACAAATGCTACTAGTAGCAAAAGATATAAATTTTCAGCAGCGTGGTTAGTAACTAAAACTAATCATTTGTAATTATAGTTTGTGAATGTATCGGCTGGTTCTCAGTAGTAGTTATTATTATCAGTAAAAACTTTGGGATTAAATTGAAAGTGATGACAAAACCAGTAAAGTTGGAGGCTATGGAAATATTATAGAAGGGTAAGGTAGAACATTTATTTCTCCAAAAAATCGCACAGAGTAAATACAAAAAACCGGCCAAGTGCGAGTTGAACTCGCGTTGAGAGGGTTCTGTACGATGCTAAAGTTTTTAAATTAATATAAAATATCACAATTGAAATGGTCATAGTAAGACGCGAGTTCACTAATAATAGCGCTATCTAGTGGTGTTTTAGTGAACTATTTTCCGTAAGTGAACGTATTTTATTGAGTATTCCACTTTATTTTCAATTGATAGAATTCTTATAGGTTTTCCTGTAATCTACAAGCAATGAAATATGTTGTGCATTTTTGATAAAGAAAAATTGAGATCCTCATAACGAGCCCTTTCATTTGATATCATATGATGCAGTAATGTTTGCAAAACTATTTTTTTTTATTTCTTAATTTGTACCCCAAAATAACCCTTATTCAAAAAAATATTTATTTACTTTGCACATCTGTATTTGGGTACTTTCGACTGCCTCCGTGGTCCAGTGGTTAAGGCGTTCACCTTGTGACCCGGAGGTCATGGGTTCGATTCCCACTGGGAAGCATACTTTGTGAAAAGTTGTTTCCAGTCTGGATAGGATATTGCAGGCTTGAATCACCTGATTATCCGAAAAGAAAGATGATTCCGTGTTTCGGAAGGCACGTAAAACTGTGGGTCCCGAACGCCACCTAGCGTTTGACCATCAAACTATCCAAGGATTGGTTCCTGGTTTGCCCTTTGGGTTGTGGAGGTCAGACGGCAGTCGCTCTGTGTAAAAACCAGTAACCTCGACAAATCTCCTTGGTTAGGTAGCGGACCCCGGGCTCTGAAGCGTTACTGCTGAGGATGCAACCGGGAATACGCTCGGATGATGATGATGATCTGTATTTGGGTACTTTCGGCAAAACCCTAGGCAGACCATAAATATCTAAATTTTTAGTCACGAACCATTTTTTTTATGAAACCTAAATTATATGCCTGGCATCACAGAATATATGTCTGTGCCTAGCATAATAAACATTGCTTAGTAGTAGGTAGTTTTTCTTAGATTTTGAACACTGTCGGACAAGTGATAATTTTTTAAGGGTTCCGTACCCAAAGGGTAAAAACGGGACCCTATTAATGAGACTCCGCTGTCCGTCTGTCTGTCTGTCCGTCTGTCTGCCTGTAACCGAGCTGTATCTCATGAACCGTGATAGCTAGACAGTTGAAATTTACACCGATGATGTATTTCTATTGCCGTTATAACGACAAATACTAAAAACAGAATAAAATAAGTAATTAAGAGGGCTCCCATGCACCAAACGTGATGTTTAATAGATAATGGTATAGAACCCTTCGTGCGCAAGTCCGACTCGCACTTGGCCGGTTATTACCCTCATTTGTTTAATTAACTGCACTTTGTAATAATATTTTGTGCAAATTTGTGCAAATGCAAGTACTAAGACTTGGCATTTTATTTAGAAATGTAAGTCGAATGCTTTATTATTTATCAATATTTTAACATTTCCAAAGGAAATAATTGTGTAGGGTGTCCATGCATTACACAAGAAAAATATTCATGCATACATAAGTAGGTATTTATTTTAAAAATTAACAAGAACACTTCACACATAAAACAATACAAATAAAATGTAGATAGATATACCAAATCTGGAAGCATGGCAGTGCCCCCGCCAAGACGAGAAAACTGAATGGCAGCTAAACTTACCTTTAACAGATTCGTTCTGGATACTATTAGAAAGTCTAAATTCTCAGAATATAAATGTCAATATCACTTAAGTCAGAACTTATTAAATATGCCAAGTTTCTAAAGTATTCCTTGCTTAATTAATATCTGGAATACACAGATTTCATCACTTCCTGACTGATGATTATCGAAACTGTTAGGGTAAGTCTTCATGAAGTCATAGAAAGCTATTTCGTACAAAAAGTCAGTACATTTCCCCCTCATAACTTAAAATAGTAATAAATAAATAATTTTTAAGCTGAGGACATAAATAAAAATTTATATTTAGTATATTATTTACAGATAAAAAGGTACGTTCTTCAGCACTTCCTTACTCGTACTACCTACTACTATGAGTTAACTACTTGTTAGTGGATAAATATCACAAAACAATATTAGTACCTATCGAAATAGGTATTATTGTTAATTTTAAAAACAATGGATCATTAATAATACATTTCTGAGTATATGAAAATATTGCGCGGGAAACTTTGAACAGACCACAGACTAAAAAGAATATAATCCACATCTGGATGCGTTTGTCCATGGAGTTTGACTATGGATGGCACACGAGATGTATGTATTTTTAAAAGGTTCTTTAAACACTTTCTGGTAATATATAGCGTACTCAAATAAGAAAAACTGACATTGAGAACATATACTAGTTTTCTTTTTAAGAATAATTTTACGGCAAATGAATTCAAATCCCTACCTTTAATTTTTTCGAATGCACCAAAAGGAAGGATATGCGCGTGTTTGTGTGTGTGTGTGTGTGTGTGTGTATGATGAATATGTGTGTTTAAGTACATGTATAAGTTTAAGAGTATAAAAATAAGTATAAGTATATGCATATGCATAAGTATATGTATAAGTGTATGTGTAAAAGGTTTGAAAGAAAAAGACTTAGAATATACCAGCTGCTTTTCTACCCGCGCAGATCATAAAAGCCGATCGAGGGAATGGGCGAGATTTGAATCATGTAAATAGAGAATACGGCTAGCAACTCATCACTATTTTAATAGAGAACATGCAATATTTTTATTTTTGCTTTAATTTGAAAGAATTTCATGCAAAATAGACCACTAGTATATTAAAAATTAAAATACTTTAATTCATTGCCAAAATTGCGGTTTTAAACTAACAGTTTAAATTTTCGCGCGAAAACAAAACTGTAAATTTGAAACCGCAAGTTTTGGCAATAAATAAAAGTAAGGTGGGTGGACCATGGAAGGCCATGCTCCTTCGAAGGCCAATTATTAAAATTTCGTAGTTATTGCCATGTGATGACAAATTCCTTCTATTTACACAAACATCCATCGAACTGGAAATCACAGACGCGGCGGCGAATCGCTCGCGCTACTATTTTGGCAGTACGGTCCCTCGCTTCTTTGATATCGGGAATCGACGACGTTAAAATAAGGTGGGTGTACCATGGAAGGCCACTCTAACAAATAAACAGTTATTATTCGTTTATTTATTGTATAAATGAAACTAACAAATATTTAAGTAATACTTTGTTTTATTACGTAACATATAAACCACTTCTTTTTATTGTAGATTTAATCGCTGTTCAGTTACTTTTAGTGATAAATGACTGATTTATTATGATGGCCTTCTAAAGAGCCTTGTTCCTAGCAAGGCCATTTGGAAGAGTTCAATGAAACTTAAGTTCAATCAATATTGATTAAATCTGCAATTCAAAAAAGTGGTTTATATGTTACGTAATAAAACAAAGTATCACTTAAATATTTATTAGTTTTATTTATCCAGTAAATAAACGAATAATAACTGTTTATTTGTTAGAGTGGCCTTCCATGGTACACCCACCTTATGTTGATTTTTTTAATAGGTACATTAGTAGTCTATTAAAATGTTGCAAGTTCTGTATTCCTTTTTTCCATCTTAATGCCCAAACATCACATTAAGCGTAGACTTTGGGCTCTGTCTACCCTATCAGGGATAAAGGCGTGACAATGTAAAATATTTTCATATATTTTTTTTTACGTTTAATTCGTACCTGGCATGGGATTTATCTAATAATCTCCCCTAGGTATATATAATAGGCCACTAGGTACTTGTACAAAATATAATCTGGATCAAAAAATAGTCGAAATGATCCAGTATATGACGTAATGTACGTTATTTGTTTTACGCTTGTATGATTTTAATCATTCTTAAAAACTAATATGAGGTACTTATAGCTATCTACATTTTATTTATGTGTTTTAAGGTTCCGTACCTCGAAAGGAAAAAACGGAACCCTTATAGGATCACTCTGTTGTCCGACCATCTGTCTGTCTGTCAAGACCCTTTTTCTCTAGTACACGTGGAGGTATCGAGAAAAATCAAACTTCTAAACCAACGCAATCAAAAGATACAGCCGTTTATGCCGCAAAATTCCGCAATTTTTCGACACTCGCAAAGGAATCAAAACCTACAGGGTACTTCTCGTAAACTCAGAATCTTGAAATTTGGTACGAAGCAATGACTTATAGCACAGATAAAAGAAAAATTGCGAAATCCGTAAATTTATAGTGACATCACATAATAAAAATAATTTTAATAATTTTAAACTTACTATACCTACAGGTTTGTACAGAACTCTCGGTGCGGCAGTCTGACGCGCACTTGGCCGGTTTTTTTTTTAAAGTGAGACGCGATTTTATAAATTTTTAAAAATACATACCTACTTATGTACGTATGAATATTTTTCTTTTGTAATGCATGGACACCCTACACAATTATTTACTATGGAAATTTTAAAATATTGATAATCAATAAAGCATCCAACTTACATTTATAAATAAATGCCGAATTTGCATTTGTAGTACTTGCATTTGCACAATTTTGGATATAAGTTCCGTATTGATATGACGTTGGGTTTAGTAAATAATGGTCAACATATGGAACACTCATAAGGGACATTGAAAAAATAGTAAAATTATAATTTGCTTTTGAACCAGCGCTTTTATGGTTAAGGTTTTTATGGAACAAATTCATTCCTAAATATTATTATACTGTACCGCAAAAACATTACGAATTAATCCAGTCGGAATGGGAAATTTCAGGAACACTTCGTTCTCAAATTACGAGGTTGAGTGTTCCTAACTAACCCTTATAGAATCTAAATAAAACTTTAAAATCTATTGATGTAACTGTTATTCGATAACACAAATAAAGGCTTAATTTTCCATATATAAACTTTCTACACAGCTGAAGTGTTCCAATTCTTCAACTATAACTTTTTGACTATAGGAGAAACAATGGGGAAGGGATTAAAAAATTCAAAACGCCTGAATCTTTTTCTAGTGTTAGGAATAACATTCCTATTTATCTTAAATAAATTTCAGATTTTTCGGTCCAGTCAATGAATTATAAATTGAAAGAAATTGTGATTAAAAATAAAAATATTTTTAATCACAATTTCGTACACTATTCATCTTAACGCCGCCATTTCTCATATGACGTATAAAAAAATATTTCATGACTTTTCACAACTTAACTGCCACTGTCATATGACAGTTTACAGCTTAACTAACATTTATCTGTCACAGTTGTCAAAATAGTGTCCCTATTTTACCGCAATGGCAGTTCAACTGTCATATGACATCATCTTTTTTACACGTCAGACGGGAAGGGCAAAAGAAATGGCGGGGCTAAGCTGATTGGTGAACGAAATTGCGATTAAAAACATTTTTATTTTTATAATTAATTGACTGAACCAAAAAATCTGATATTTATTTACGATAAATAAGAGTGTTATTCCTAAGAACAAAAAAGTTTTAGGCGTTTATAAAATTTTCATCCTTTCCCCATTTTTTGAATTATGTCACGATGTTGGCACAATTTTGTCCTAAAACCTAACGTTTTGTTCATATGGATTCGGAAAAAGAGCACTTCATCTACGCGCACACACTCAACGATACTATATTTTATAAAAAATACATAAATAGATAAACATCTAAATCCCAGAACAATTTGAAAAAGGCCATTTTCCAACTTGCCCTGACCGGGAATCGAACCCGGGACCTCTGGGTGGCGGACTAGCATGGTGCTGACCACTACGCCACGGAGGTCGGCAATATACTGTCTGCAATGTATGTACCTGTATCATTATTATTATGCTGTTTTATTGTCTTAACTACTGTCTTCATTGTACGATTTGTATTATATTTGAACATATTCATAATTATATAACTTCTATCTAACCTACCCTCTAGCAGCAACTTTTTAAATAACCATATTTATTAATCTGTGGATAAGTGAATAATGTGGTTGATTGCAGAATTACGTAAATGTATTTGGATAAGCCTCTATAGTTTATGAAATTTTATTTTGTATTTTGTTTGTTATCCCTGAATAAACTTAAAAAAACAATCTTACCTTCTAATACAGGTGGTTTAGATGTCTTGGACAACAGCCGGGGTCCAGTGAGCGTAATGATGATGGCTCCGATAGGCGCTGTGATGACGATGGACATGATGCATACGGAGACCACTATCTCAGCGTATCCGTTCAGCGTGGCGAGCTCCTCGGAGGTTAGGCCGACCATCTTACCGACTTCGTCTAGAGCCACAGGGCCTAAAGCAGCCTGTAAAATAAATAGAGATCTATAATGTGGCTCACGTTCAATCATTTCAATTTATAACTTTTTAATGTATTTTTTAGTTTATTTAGTAAAAATGGGACAACATAAACATCTGAGCGTAAGATAGGCAGGTCTTATAGATAGAAACCATAACTCTTAATGTGTCCTTTGCGTCTAGTGGTCTCAGGCTATATCTACCAGAGTCCAGTTAAAGATAAAGACGTATAGTGGATCTGAGAATTCTTCCTATCTAGGTAGCACTTGAGTGTTATTAAAATTGTAATTGAGCGGCCTTACCGCTAGATACCTTAAAGGCTTACCTGCACGGTCGCTTTAGCCATCCACGCCAACCCCACGAAGATCTTCTCCTTGGTGTTCAAGTTGCTTCGCACAGCACAAACACTGGTGAGAATCGCTCGTAATATTGCGCACACAACCAGAATTCCACTGCCCACTAAAACTAGCTGCAAAGGTAGTTCTGCAATCTGTAGAACAAATAAAAATTAGTAGGTAAGTATTATCTTTATTATAATGTAAATAGTGAGGAATGATGTAGGGAGGTACCTACACTTAAAAAAAGAAAACATGATTATGAATAAACCGGTCAAGTGCGCGTCGGACCCACGTACGAAGGGTTCCGTACCATTATCTATAAAAAACAGGTTTTTTGGATGGGAAATTAAATTTTTTTTTCTGTTTTTAGTATTTGTTGTTATAGCGGCAGCAGCAAAGATGCAGCCTGGTGACAAACAGTGACGGACAGTGAACTCTTAGTAATAGGGTACCGTTTTTTACCCTTTGGGTACGGAACCCTAAAAAATTTAGTACCTACTTATTATTGAATATGTCTCCACTATTTAGGTCCTACGCTTGCCGCATTCCCTGACTTGTAATGTAGTCGTCTTAAAAAAACTAAGTACATACCACGACCTGCGCACCCGTGACACCAAACAGCATGGGTTCAAAGAACATCCAGAAGATTTCGAAGGCAGTGGCCACTGGGTTGTCGTCTATTTCCCACCCGAGCTCACCCCAGTTTTTGCAAGCCATGAAGGCAAAGGCAATGACAGCAAGTGGTCCTGAAAATAAAAAAAAAATATCTTTAATAATAATAGTCCAACTTCTAGCCAGTCATAAATATTCGGGCGACAGCCCTCAAATTGATGACTACAA
Source organism: Acrobasis suavella (assembly GCA_943193695.1). Classification (NCBI taxonomy): domain Eukaryota; kingdom Metazoa; phylum Arthropoda; class Insecta; order Lepidoptera; family Pyralidae; genus Acrobasis; species Acrobasis suavella. Next base: position 11,711,190 of record OW971929.1, on the reverse strand, counting down.
GTGACAATAAGTAATCTTACAAAATATACTCAAACTATTGTAAGGCTGAATTCAGTCCATGATACTTAACAACTTTCCCCAAGGAACATGTATATTGAATTGTTGACAATATTTTTTGGCCTCCCATACAAGATTCCCGATCAGCTGATCCAAGTTTTTATAAAAAGTTATAAAAATCGCATTTGTTCAGTGTCTCTGATTGAATCTACCATATATTTTGTTATGTTATGCAACGTGAAAAGGACATACCCGTAATAAATCGAACCACAGGCTATACTGTATCACTATACAATAAATATAATAACAATAAATTTCATTATACTTTAGTGATCTAGTATAGCCTGTGGCTCGATTTGTTACGATTATGCCCCTTCACGGTGGTATATCGCGCTCCTCCACGTTTTGAATGCCGTCGGCCAGCAATGAGAGCCTGCATTGCTTATCTGACATTAGAGAGTTCACTATTTATTAATTTTTTATAAAGTAATTAAATGAACTAAAATAATTATTAAAGTAATCGTGTGAGACTCAGAAAAGGAAATACACGACTATTATGTTATATTTAAATGGCTTCCTATTCGTGAACGCAGACTAATGCGAATTCTTTGCACACTCTTTGCATGGACGCCACCAAACCAACAGGGCTCTTCCTCGTACCCCCCAACCCCGAAACACATATCTGGCTACGGCCAATTACTAATGGAAAGATATTTACAGTTCGCATTGTTTGCTCGTTTTTTATCACTTCCGATGTATTTCCATATAAGTAACAATGCATTGTTCAGGAGAAAGCCTATATGCTATGAAAAACAATTATCCGTAGCCGCAAACATTTTTTACGGTTGTTAGTATAAACCTTCTCGTCTTGTACGGAGTCGGTTTGTAAATTCCGCTTAATCTGCGTTGTTGTGAGAGCCAACATGATAATTAGTCACGAATGAAGTTGATCTTAGAATGCGCCATACAGTCTGCTTGGCAAATAATCATTTAATTTTTAGACTTGAAATGGCAAAGAGAATTCAAATACTTGAAATGGCACCATTTTGTGTTATGAAGCTGTCACTTTAAGACTACCAGCAATTATCTAGATTATTATGAGGTTTTAACATAGAAATATTTATTCAAAGAGTCTGCATAGACCTACTCTTTGATTTGGTCTCGTAAACTTTATTGCGATTCGTGCAAGCAGCCTACTTGTAAATAGGTTAGTACACGGTGAATCACATTACCTAATAATGTCAGTCGTGTCAGATGTAGGTACTTGAGCAATCGCTACTTGGAAATGTCGACTGTAGTCAAAGATCATGTCACCAGTATGTAGATGCTGCCACAAACACTCTTTGTACTTCTTATTTTTTAGATCACTTATGTACTAGCATGTGCCGCCTCAGTCAGGTCTTACAGAAGGAGTAGACCTTCAGTATGGCCAATGGTCTTACAACCAAAGAACCCTGTGCGAAGCGGAAGAAAAAAACTCCTTAAAGGTTTTTAAAAGCAAAACAGTTTATAATGCAATTGGGAACGCGCTAAGATAACATAGAGAGAAATTGCTTACCAGCGCCACCCCAGCCGACCTCCTCCGAGCCAAGCACGGAGACGATTCCACCAGTGAGCAGTAGCAGCACTCGTAACGGCACCAGGAAGGCATCGTTCCTCTCAGGTATATACTTCACGAGGTAGCCGACCAGGAAGCCAAACACTGTTCCTCCAATAATACTCAACGGACCCTGAAATAACAATTGTGTACTTTATTACAATATCATTCTCTAGTTTACTACCACTCTGCTTCTTCTCTACTTGTTTAAAAAGGAATAATATCAACATACATAACACACACTTTTTCCTATATTTTCCTTATCCATTATACAAAGTTTGATATGAAAGATAAAGAAATGAATGATTCTTGTCCTAAAATGAAATTTCTTCTTTTGTATTGTTTCCGTCTTTCTTTCTTTTTTTTTTGCATTAAATCATTGATAGATACCTACTTCTTCTGTTTCTATTTAGCCTGTTTTTTTACCGACTTCCCAAAAAGAGAGACAGTTATCAATTCGTCGGAATCTTTTTTTTTATATAAGTTGACCGATTATTCAAAGACGCCTGGACCTAATTAGAAAATTATTTTTTTGTTTTTAAGGGCATTCTTCTTAAGTAGACTCATAGAAATAATATCATAATCAGATGTGTAGTTTGGAGGTGAAGTCGGTTTTTAGTTTTGAAAAGTTGTTTCATAACAACAAATATTTGTTTAATTGTCTCCATGATAGAGAGAAAAAAGTTAAATACTTCCTTCAGGTCAGGATAAAAAAAATATTAGTTATGGTTTATATTGCAACAGCTACATTAAGCTTGTTAAGTATAATAGATTATGAAACCTTTATAATTTTGCCGGTAAATCAGTCAGCGGTTCGATTCTCCTCATAAGTGCGCTTGATCCTTGATCTGAGCATGCACGATTTTATATGGATCTCATTGCATCCAATGTCAGTCACCTGCTGGAAGGCCACTCCCAAGAATATAGTATAAGATTTATAAGGTACGCTCTGTATACCCCGTTAGGTATAAAGATGTGATAGTATATCTGTGTATACTAGATGCAAATTTAGGGTGTGAGAATCTCATTACTACTAAAATATTTCTTCTCTGGATAGGTTGTCAGTATCGCGCGTACCTCCTTTTTACTGTTAAGACATACGTGGAGTGATGTAAATATACATATATTTACATATATCTAAGTAGATATCAAACTATTTGTGGATTATGATAAAAACAACCTTTATAATGTACGACCTTGTATAAAGCAAGTACATTGCGACTATGAACGTTTTTAAACGTTTAAGTAACACAAGTCCAATTATAAGTCAGATTACGTTATGTCATAACTGTTTGCCTGGCAAAATCAAAATCGAGATTTCTCTCAACTGTAAGAATGTTAATCAGCGTGACGATTAATGACTAATGACGAAAGTAGTTTAACAAGAATATATTCTTGTCCGAAGGTAATACATAACATGACAAATCATGAATGTATATTATTCAGATTACGGAGTAGTCACATGACTGTATTGTAATTACTTAAATAGAGTTTATTTAACAACTCCAATAGGTAGATAAACATTTTATATTAATTCAGGTGGTTTAATAAAATTGTTTGATCATAAAGATACTATTAATTTTGCTGTTCTTATTTTTAAAAGAAGATAACCCTTACACAGGATGTTTAATTCACTAACAAGTAATTTCTTAATGGATCTAAGATTCTTAGGTTTTACAAAGAAGGTCGATTTTGTAGATAATAAATTACCTTTACTATATTCATGGTCATCGAAGAAGTGGAGAACATAATGCCCGAAACAATTCCAAAGACAGCAACACTAGCAGCATCATCTATGCCAGAGACAGCGAGTACGAGAGTTGGAATGCCCTTCGAGACTCCGTAGCCCTTCTCGCGGAGTCTAAACAGGCAGGGCACTATGACAGCGGGGGAGACCGAGGCGACTATGGAGCCTAGTAAGAACGCTGAAAGAAAAGAACTAAATTTAAAACAAATTTTTATACGAAACTTATTAGCTTTAGTAAGGTAACTTTATTAGTTAGTACTCGTAGTTAGTAGTATACATACACAATACTAGCTCTGTTATGCATGAAAAACCATTGTACGAATCTTTGATATACCTACTTACGTATTACGTGTATACATACAAAACCCATGAGAGAAAATCTTATAAATAGCAGTCAAGTGGTGTGTTCATAAGTTGTGTTTTAAAATTTAGTTTAGTTTAGAATCTAAACGAAGTAATTCTTAGTTCACATAATATAGGGACCCTGCTAGTTTCAAATCCGAGAACCAGATGTAAGAGGACATCACTTAGGTACTGACAGTAGTAAAACAGTACATGTTATACACATGATCAGGATACAATCTTTAGTTTAGGTTCGCTTATTTAACTAAGTACAGCAGACATGTTTTTAAAACATACTTATAACCTTGTGCTTTACATATCGTAAAGCTGTACAAATTCACATTAGCCATATCGATCAATTTGCCAAACAGGTGGAAGTAGGTCACAATTTAATTTTCACTGCCTGAATAATTTATAAACAGGAAACGACCTTGTTCGTAATTGATCTTTATAAATATTTGGTACTCTGCCTTATAAGTGCTTTCTTTTATTCCCTAATTAGAGCTCCCGCCAAAAATGTTTCAAGATTAACTTACCCCAATCCCATGGTAAACCTAGCAGCAGGTTGCTCATTACAGCGCACAGGACACATTCAAAGGTCCACGGGATCAAAGCCAGCTTGAGAACAGTAAAGAAAACTTTTTTCATGACCGTAGGATCCAAGTCCATTCCAGCCCTCGTTAAAATTATGGTTAAAGCTATTTTTCTGCAATTAAAAACACGAATTTATTATAATCTACATTTTTTTCAATAAATATTACTCAAACGCACTGGAAATATATTTTGGTCTTTACCTAATATAAGAACAGACTTTTAAGTAGCTTTCGTCGAAATTAACAAAACCAATATTTTTCATGATTATCCCAATAATAAGCATTCCTATTAAAGCTGGCAATGTTGTAATTTTGACCAGCAACCAGCCTCCGAAGTATGCGGCGATAGTCAGGACCGCCATATTGAACAGCTGGCCCCCAGGAGCCGCCGTGTTTCCCATGATGATCCATACAATCACCCAGACAAGAAGACCTGGAATAGCGGAACTGTGATAATCATAGCACAATCCGTGATCCTAAAATTAGTACGAGTATCAGTAATATCCTATACATTTCAAAGAGTATTTGTTGCCTCGTTCTTCATGTCAAAACGAAAAAACTGAATAAGTAATATACGTACCCAAATACTTAGGTATTGTGTGACTAAAAGAAGTGTAGTGTGATTATAAGAAGAGTATGTAATTATATTTTAATTATTACCGATTATTAATACTGATACGGTTTGTGCAAATGTCCTGTAAGAAGGACATAATGGGTACGGGCATATTTTTTGCCAATGAGGGGGTTCCCAAGAAGGAATTCCGGAATCTTCTTGATTACACTTTTGACAACAAGCGTACCACCAGGACCTGCAAAGATAATTGAATAAAAATTAATAAAGCTTTTCTATTTGATATAATTAAGTCTATTAAATAGACAAAGAAAATAATAATTATTCTAACAATATAAAAATAAATATACTAGGTAGAAACAAACTTGTCATTAAGAAGTCTTGCCAGGCTTGCATGCTGGACTAGGTATATTTACCTTTCGATGTGTTCGCTTTGCTGTGACAAGGCTTTCTTAGAATAGATAGAGGATGTTGTTGAATATTTCTTGTATCTGCCTTCGATATGCGCCGGTCGGTCTGGGAACAAGCAGTAGAGTGACACGTAAAACAAATGAACGTCAAGTGCGGGCAATCGATGGATCGGATCGAGAATATCGTGATCGTGAGAATCCGCAGCTGCGTCTGCCCGACACTGGCTCATTTCTAAAGCTGCCGCCGGAAAAATTACGGTTTTATTGTTATACAATGGCGACATAATTTATTCTTGTTTTCATCACTTAAGCAATTAGCCATACATCAGTCACCGTAGAAATTGAAGGTGCGCCTTGAATACTGATCAGGTTTATGTAAAAAACTTTTCGAACATCATATTTCATGCAGCGTTTGGAACAACCATTTCCACTGGTCTTGTAATTGCTTTTTTGAGTTCCGAAGTCCCTAAATGGAACTTTTATAGTTTCGGTATGTCCGCTTAGCTCAGAGATAGTAGATACCAAAAAGACAAAAAAGTCGCGTCTTTATAAGGGTAATAAAAAAGTATTGTGACATATTTAAACACCTAAGGGTATTTGCGCCATTTTGAAATATTTCTAAAAACTAACGAAAGAAACGAAATAGATCAAAATTATTATCAAACCTGCCCACAAAACTTCACGAGAACCAGCTGGGAAATGCGAACTTTAGGCGAGAACAGACTGACAGACAGACAATGACAAAAGTATTTTTGGCTGATCCGGAATCTGAGAAGCTTCGCTCGCTTCGCTTGCTCGGTCAATAACAAATAGATTTTTCTCAAACATTATCGGTAATGTAGGCATTATTTTAGTAAAAAGAAGACACGAAGTTTGTAAGTTTTGGCGCATGAATTACTTTACCGACCTAGGCCAGGAAAGTAGTATGAAAATTTCTTTATTAATCGCTTACATGCACTCATACAAAAGATGGTTAGTAGGTAAGAACATGAACCCTGGCAGGATGTTGCGAACTTATGCGTCTTAGTTGTGTTTATATGTATAATAAAAATAGTATTTATATTCAAGTAGAAAAAAGCAATGTAAATTAAACAGTAGGTAAATTAAATTGATGTCAATAGTTCATTCCTGGCCGCTGTTCAAAACAAGAAAACGAGAAGTTTGTTCAGAATGAAAAGACAATGACATTGACGTTTCAGATGACAATACATTTAGCGTTTATTTCATCACTTGTCATACAGCCAATTGCTACCTAATTATAAAAAAAATTAAAAATGCACATTTCGGGCATTTATATGCATATGACCACAATTTTATAAAAATGTTTGGTATAAAATCACACGAAAATAGCTTAATTTTCAAAAAAACAAAAATCACACGAAAAAATGCTTAATTTTCAAAAAAAAATAACATATTTTGTGTAAAATATAACTGGGCTGTATGGGTTATGTTTCACATTGCCCTTAAAAACGCGGGAAAGCAGGTTCTCCTCTTTCATATCACGTAGTGATTGATTATTATGTACTCTTTGCAGTAAACATTAATTGCTTTCGGTAAATAGCATAGTTGGTTATTTCTTTATCTAATAATTTCCTTAAATTTATTGAGAAAAGCACTGGACATGCCTCGGCGGGATTGGGATTGTCGGACTCGTAATTATTGTCAAGGCCTTGTTAACGCTCGGCCTTACAAACTACTCGTCCAGCAATGTTATACTTCCCGTCCTCTGCAGTTATGTACCATTTTATGACTACAATGATACGATGATATTGCGTATAACTGTAACAAGTTTTGAAATACGTTACCCCATGACGAATCCATTTCGGCCGCCATGGCATTGTGTAGATTGCTCTTACGGCGCGAAGGCCCTTCTGCTGTACTTGACACCCGTCCATTCCTGAGAACAAAATTAAATACCTGTTAAGAGTTTTAAAATAGGTTACTGTAGGTTACCGTACTTTCAGAACATTGTTTGTATTTGTAATACATACACACGCAGCAAATTACGCAGATTTTGCGATCGTTATATGTTGGTTTAGGAACTGCAATTTGCCTCTACAGATGAATTGCGTAGTTTTATTAATGGTCGATGGTATGAAAAATCGTGGCGATTTCCATCTACACGTTCCGATTTATTTTCACAGTTTGGCTAGTGTAGAAAAATTGTTCCGATTTATAGCTGCATGTGTAACTAATATAACCTAATCATATTCTTTTTGCACTGTTTAATACGGAGTAAAACTATATCTAATACTTCAAGTAGGATGTAATTAGATCAAGCGCGTTGGGGCCTGTCCACTGTCCATTCATCCGATTAATTCAAAATAGACAAGTACTAATTTCATTAAAGTTTATTTATAACAGTTGTTATCGTTTAGAACTCTAGATTATCAAAATAAAACACGGGCAAGGCAACCCGCGAGGCAAAGGGTATCGGATTTTCAAATCCGACGGATAGCTCACATTTCTTGAATGAAAAGTGCCCTATATTTTAATCCATAACTACAGCAAGGAACCTTGCTTTCAGGAAAAATAAAACTCATCGTAATTGGTCCATCCGTTCGAGAACTTCGATAGCTTTAAACTCCTCCCTGAGCGTTATGTAATGTTATTACTTGGATTAATATGCCAAATTTACAAATAAGAAAAGACTTGGAAATGGAACAAAAATCCATACATATGAACATCCATACGAACTTTCACATTTTTAATATTAGTAGGACTTACCTACCTATTAGTCTCTACCATGCAGATATTTTGGAGTAAATATACTGTTAATCTGTATTTCAAATTATTAAATAAATTTACCTCTTACGATTATATTGAGCATAACTTTGAAGAATCTATTTCTAATTAGGCAGGCAGTAGAAAAATTAGTCACCCGTGCATATGATTTGGTATTGTGCAGCGCAACATGGCTACACGTGGCGAGCCATGTGTTGGTTTCGGTAATGTAGGTAAACTTTACCGTTTATGGTGCTAACAATTGGTTTGCCTATTAAAAATAGTGTTAAAATTGAACTTATTAAAAATTGAAGTACACGACGCGCCTATAAACTCTGAAACTACTAGGTAAATTTTGATGCGATTTTCGTTAATATGTTAACATATTTCCAGGAAGGTTTACATGTAAATAAGTAATACATACTCATGCGAAGCCGGGGCGGGCCGCTTAGCCTTCCAACTCTAATCATACAAGTCATCATAAATCATAAAAAATATTTGACTGGAACTCTTACCATACCAGTCAAATAGTGATTATTTATTTGACTGGTATGGTCAGAGTTCCATATCAGGTGTAGGTATCATGAAGAAAAAAATTATGTCATGTTATGTATGACTTCAGGACGTTGACATTCGGGCGCAATCACGCATTACAGGTTTTCAGCGCGGTCAGATTCAATTTTCAATTCGACAAGATTCAATTAACAAGTGGTAACATACCTATCACTTGTTAAACACCTACAAAATGAAATCTTACAGATTATTATAAATCTAGTAAATACATAAATAGGTATTGTGATGTTTAAATTAGTATTATCAAAGAATAATTCATGTTAAGCCGTCATTATAGTATACGGTTTTCAGTATAAATAATAATTTTGTTTTATCTTTGTTACCATATGATTCGTATCATCCAAAAAAGTAATAATAATTTGCAATAACTGATGTGGGTGTACTAGTAATTTAAAAAATAAAGGTGAATGTCGTTGAATACTCGGTTAGAAGAAAGTTACTTTCAAAGTGAATTATTAATTCGTGACGGAAAAACCTGTCAGAAAAATCTTACATATTAATAATAAATTGTTGTGACAGATTTTTAGGTAGGCACCGTATCTCACTATTTCGGCCCAAACCAAATAAATCCCTATTTACTTATCGGCAGCTATGGAGGACTGTCCGTTAGTGCGTCTCGATGGTTCATTAAGGGATAGACTTCCATAGATGCAGCCATCTCACTTTTTAGATAAAAAGGTACTAAAAGGCCTCTTCATGTTGGCTTTAGCCCCATGAACGCCTCAAAGGACTGGGTCCCCATGGACCCGTGGCTGAAAAGCGTACCAACATAATAAAAAAAATTAAACAATAAAATTAAAAAAAATATTGGTGTGTGCTGGGTTTGAACCGGGAACATCGACCATCTCAGGCATACGTTCTCCCAACTGATATCGACGAGATAGTCAAACTTGTAAAATTAAATTTTACTTTAATTTGTGACGGAAAAATTGTAAACTATCGCCTAGCCCCCGTCCGCTAAGTCCGTACCGTCCAAAAAGGAACTTCGTTCCAAAATGTTTATTTACATAATATCTACGCCGCAACTCTGACTTTTCACGAGTGTTTAGTTTTTAAATAGACATCAATAGTTTTAGCATATTAGGTAAGTGAGTAATGTGTTGTTTTTCTCTGATTAGTCAAAATGGTATGTGTGTGGAGTGTGCTCGCGTATAGTTAGAATGCACGCAAGTTTATAATACGAACTAAAATAGAGAAAATATTTTCATGCTCTTACGAAATATTGCAAAGAAGAAGAAATTGGGATTACCAGTTAGTTTTTGTTACAGCTTGTTTTTTACCAACACTCTCCCCACATGGAAGCTATGCGAACTATTTTAATGTTGTCCAATCTGCAATCAACCGGTTTTTACCTGAACAATGATGAATTGGATGCCACATTGTGGCTTAAATACATATCTACATATATGTTAATTATGCGTTACACGCTAGGGCACCTTGTTTTCAATAGATCTATGACAATGACAAATACATGCGTATTGAAATAATAGCATGTAGGCGTCCTTTTATCTTTGTAAGTACTTATAAATTATATTAGAACATGTAATTATAATGACTTTTTATTACAATTTGTATGGGAATGTCAAAATTTTTTTGGTTCTTAGGTCGTTATTTTGAATTCATTATACTATAGTGATCTAGTATAGCCTCTGGTTCGATTTATAACGGGAATGTCTCTTGCACGTTGTATATAAAGTAATTTAAGTCACCAAAGTCGTGATAGCTTACCATTGGTAAAGGCCTAGTCGATAAATAAAAAGTGTGGCACTCGGGGACTGCCGCGGTAAAGCTATTGCATAGTATTTTTTATCAACTTATGCAATTATTTATTTATTTTTTATTTATGCAGTATTTTTTTTTCTTTGGTATTAATTAAAGTTTTTTCTTTGATATCATTTCAAGTGACACTTTTTGAGCGTGGTGACCGATAAGAAAACATTTTTTTTTCTTTTATTGAATAAATGAGAAATTAATATCTATCGTTTAAAATATTTTTATTATCTCACAATACATGTAGGTTATTCATGAATTTTTATTATGAGCAGTTAGCAGCTAGTCTCAAAGTTGGGCAAAATTGGCCATTTTTTTCAATTTTGAGCATAAATTCTTTATAAGAGACCACAAGGACCCCCAGATATCGAATTTGAAGGCTATCGGTTCAGAAACAAAAAAGTTCAAAATGGCGGCTACCTTTTTCAAATTCGAGCACAGATTTATTATGAGAGACAACAGGGACCGCAGTTATCGAATTTGTAGGCAATCTATCCAGAAACAAATAAGTTTAAAATGGCGGCTACCTTTTTCAAATTCAAGCATAGATTGATTATAAAAGACCACAGGGACCCCCAGATATCGATTTTGTAGGCAATCGGTCCAGAAACAAAAAAGTTCAAAATGGCGGCTACGTTTTTCAAATTCGAGCATAGATTCATTTTAAAAGACCACAGGGACCCCCAGATATCGATTTTGAAGGATATCTGCGCAGTAACAAAAGAGTTAAAAATGGCGGCCAGTTTTTTTCATTTTGAGCATAAATTCAATATACACAGAGACGTCCAGATATCAATTTTGAAGGCAATCGATCCAGTAACAAAAAAATTAAAATGGCGGCCAGCTTTTTTACATTTTGAGCTTAGATTCAATATGAGGGACCACAGGGCCGAATAATCCAGATATCGAATTTGAAGGAAATCGGTCCACTGAAAAAAAAATTCTAAATGGCGAATTGCATCGAAAAAAAATTTTTCGATGCAATTGGTTAAAAAAACACTTGTACACTCCAAAATGTATTTCTTCCCGACGCAATCGTTTAAAAAGAGAAGGGTAAGTTTAAAAAAAGCAATTCGTTATTTAGAATAATAACAAATAAAATCATGATATTTTATTCGTGACAAAATTATTCGCGAATGAATTATTCGTGAATAATTTTCCTCGAATAATTTTTTATTTGAATAATTATCTAGATAAATTTTTATTCGAATAATGTCCAACTATCTACACGCAACGTCTAGTCCCACGCACACAAACACCGTGCCGAAGTCTTCCGAACTGAAACGTCGTTAGACGAGTGTTACTCGTAGGTTTAATTTTCGTTATGAAATTTCTGGATTCGGTCGTCGCGCCTAGAGGCCCGCGATAAAAGCTATGCAATAGCTTAAAAAGAACGCGAGTGTCGTAGAAAACTCGGTTAGAACGAAGTTACTTTCATAGTTCATTATTAATTCGTGACAGAAAGTAGTGACGGAAAAATCTTACAATTATTATTAATAATAAAATAAATAAATATATATGGACAAATCACACAGATTGAGCTATCCCCAAAGTAAGTTCGAGGCTTGCGTTATAGGATATAAGGAAACTAAACTCAACGATATAATGTTTTATAACAAATACATACATAGATGAACACCCAGAACAGAAGAACCAGGTCAATCTGAAAAAGATCATTTTCCATTTTGACCTGACCGGGGAACCCTGGACCTCCGGTGTGGTAGCCGTGCATGATGACCACTAGGCCACAGAGGTTGTCAAATAATAATAAATTAAACAATAAAAATTAAAAATATATATTGGCGACTGCTGGGTTTGACCCAAGATCATCGACCATCTCAGGATTCTCAGGCATACTCCCTCCCAACTAAGCTATCGAAACGATTGTCAAACAAACCAAACCTTTTACTTTCGTGACGGGAAAAAGTGACGGAAAAATCTTACACTTATTTTTCGCCCAGCCCCCATCCGTCAAGCCCGTACCTCCCGAAAAGGAACTTCGTTCCAAAAAAAATATAATAGGTATGATGAAATTTAACTGAAAAATTCTTATAATTGTTGTATCAATTGACAATCGTAAAAATACAAGTAGGTATCATTTGTTATTAAGGTTGCAATTATTAACCTGCAGTATATCGCATGAGGTAAATAGCGGTAAGGCGACGGAAATGTTCCTCAATGTAGTAGGTCAATGTTTAAGTTCTGGGTCGATTCTCACGTGGCCGATAGATTGCACATTACCTCACTGCACTTGTTCAATCTAGATTTTATGCTCATACGCTAGACTTTATCAATCAATCTTGGCGATAGAAAAATGTATCGTAATATTGCGTCGTACGGTAAAATAAGGCCTATGTTTTCCTTCCCGTTTGTTTATGTTGAAGGTAATTGGATTATGAGATGGAATTGTAATTTACACAGGTAATTTATATAGATTTTCTTCCATGCTAGTCTCGGAGAAAAAAAAATAGAATATATCTCTTTCCGCGCAGATTGTAAAATGAAACCCGATCGAAGGAATAGGCGAAATGCGAATCATATTAATAGACGTTGTAGCTAGCAACACATCACCATTTTGATTATTATTTCCACCTTCTCGCCCACCAACACGCTAAAAGTAGCCTTTTAGACGACCTCAGTGGCGTAGTCGTCACCACGCTAGTCCTCAACCCAGAGGTTCCAGGTAAGATCCCCGGTCAGAGCAAGTTGGAAAATAGCCTTTTTCAAATTGTCCTGGGTCTTGGACGTTATCTCTATGTGTATTTGTTATAAATTATAGTATCGTTGAGTTATTATCCCATAACACAAGTCCCGAACTTACTTTGGGGCTAGCTCAATCAGTGTTATTTATCCGTATTTATTTATTCATTTATTTTTAGAGCCGCAAGACCCAAAATGCTATTATACAGAATTTAGTATCATAAATATATAACTCATATTAAGTGAAGTTCACAGTAGATATAAGTATGTGTACCTACTGGGTAACAACCAATACAAAACGGCAAAACGGTTGATAGGTACTTGCGTAGTAGTATGACTGATTAAAATATTCGGAACAGTTCAGTAAACGGTGACTCAACCTATCGTAATAAAGTTACGGACGTACGAATAACGAATACGGTACCATAGGCATATAGGCTTTCCTTAGTTTCATACAGGGCCCAAAAGGTGAATTTGACTAAACCAGCACCATATTTTAGTATGTTGTTAAGCATACTATTTTGAGTAAGTAACAATCGAGAGATAGTTTCTAACGTGGTTAATCAAAATGGCCGCTGCCTCGTTCAGAATATTGCGTATACAACAGAAAGTATGTCATCATATAAGCTGTGGGGTGTCATAAAATGAAAAACTTAAATGCGCTCCAATATTGTTTAACATTCGACCTTGTAAATACCACAGCTTGCGAGAAATTTAAAGTTTTATTAAAATTTTCCTTATAAAATTTATTTATCCGAAAGTGTTTTTACGAATGTCTTAGTAACCATGCATTTTTTGAGTATTTATTATATATAATTTATACATTCACTCGGCTCGATGAATTATTGTAGTAAGAGAAAACGTTCTTAAAGTTAAAAGTGTTTCGGTGAAACGAAGCACGGAAGAATTGCACTTCGTCATAACGAATATTGTTAGAATTGAACTACTGGTAAAAGTTATAATGGATAAGTCGTCATAGTTAAAGTGTAACAAGGTAAAACGAACTTCGAATACGCGTAGTGAACCCATAATTTATACATTATACCTATATCTAATTAACAGTCCATCAAGGTATGTATCATTTCATTGCTCTACGAATTCTAACCACTGAGTTAGGTCGAACCGCATCAACCGGGTAGGGTCATCGTCATCTTTTTTTTTTGTATTGGAAAAAATGATCTAACGCTATCATGTGTGGTATCAAATGATAAAAATGCATTTACGAAACAAACCATGTTTCGGCTCCTCCGATTGAATCATTTTTTGTAAAATATAACTCAAATGTTAAGGGATATCCTCATATCTAACCCCAAGAAGGTAATTTTGAAAATAAATATATATTTTTTCATTATTACAAACTGTGTCACAAATTAAAAGTGTATCGTAGTCTGACACGATCACACATGATAAGTTCCCCCATCTTCAGGTTTTCAATCAGTGCTAGGATATTCAAAACAAATATTAATTTAAGTGGACATTTGTACTTTCTTTTATTTATTTGATATAATGTAATTATTTAAAAAATTTCTTTCTTGGGGTTAGATATGGGGATATTCCTTATCATTTGAGTAATATTTTACAAAAAATGATTCAACCATATCGTATAGCTGGAGGAGCCCAAACATGGTATGTTTTGTAAATGCATTTTTATTTTTATTTAAAACATGTGACTGAAATGTAACAAGGTGAAATATTTTTAGAATCAGCACAGAATGTCCTTTCATTTAATACCACACATTTTATTTCATATGATACCACACATACACAATAGGTTTTAGAACATATTTTTTCCCGTTCAAAACAAAGATGACTATGGTTACGCGTTTCAACATAGTTAAGTGGTTAGTAGTCGTAGCGCAATGACACAAACCTTGTTGGATTGTTAGTTAAATATCCATGGGCGCCGGCAGAAATAATTTCCAGGTGGTGCAGATTTTAGTTTTCTTACAATCTTCGCCGTATATGATTGTTAATAAAAAATTGAAATTTTATTTGGAAGCAAACATCTGTAGCCCGGTTTATTTTATGTTCGAGACATTTACAAATTTCTGACTATTCATTAAGAATTTATTTTATATGTACTCAGTCGTCACGGCTCACACCTATTTGTTCGCGAGGATCGAAATTGGTTTAAAAATTCTAAGTTGGTGGATATTAATCGATTTCCATACTTCTCTGAACGCACCTTTTAAAGTACCGCTACTCCACACCAGATAGCACCAGCATAAATGGGATGAACTTAACAGAGAAAGCGCAATACAGTTTCTAAGCAGTGCTAAAGAGACCGACTCTTGTCAAAGTCAATCGCGAATGAACTAGAAAGTTCATAAATGTGAAAGAGACATAGATTATAAATGACAGGGACAGAGCTACGTTCGAGAACGTTCGGGAATCTGGAACTGGAACCTTCTTTACATTTTGATATATAAAGTAAAGGGGGCTAGGTCGAGTTCCGAGTCAGTCAGTTTTCGATTATAGTTCGAACAGTTCGTTCCGAGTGAACAAATCGCGAGTGACTAATAGTTCTCTTTTATCTTCAGTGAATGCACAGTGCGTCCGTTTGAAAAATTAATACTTCCCGCCATATTCGCTTCCATAGATTAGTGTCAGTGCGCGCCGTAATTAATTAATCAGTGCAAGCAATATATAAAGCATAAAATATGAGTGACATAAGGCGATTTTTGTGCAAGAGAAAAAAGATTGAAAATGAACAGTTTAATGCTAAAGATTTTCCAAGTACTTCAGCACAGCAAAGTACTAGTAAAACTGAATTAACAACACAACAAACTTCAGTTAATATTTATGATGTGGGTTTATATCTGGATACTAACGTACCTATTAGTGATGAAATACGGTTTAAAGTGTTCGAAACACCGTGGAAACCTCCGCAAGATTATGATTTCAAGCAGGACATCGATCATAAAAACGAAACACAACAACGTGCATTTCGTCACGAGTGGCTCACAGCATACCCTTGGTTAGCCTATTCTGCGCAGGTTAAAGGACCACTTTGCCGTACATGTGTATAATTTTCCGCACAAATTCATCGAGGCAGTACTCAGGGGCCATTTATCGTTCGGCCATGCAAAAAATATCAAAAATTTCATGAGTGTGCGAGATCTCATGCGAATAGCCAGTGGCATCATGAACCGGTTATACGTTCTAAAAATTTTCTGGAAATCATGCAAAGATAAGAAAAACGTTTATGAACAGATTGATACTGAATATAACAGGGAAATTTCAAAAATAGAAAAAAAACTTCAACCCATTATATCTTCTGTCTTATTTTGTGCTACGCATGATTTACCCCTTCGAGGAAAAACAGAAGATGGGTCAGTTTTCAAAGACTAACTACATTTCCGAGTTGAGGCAGGAGATACGGTTTTAAAAGACTACTTTGCAACTGGTTCGAAAAATGCCCTCTATGTATCCCATCAAGTACAAAACGAAATTATTGAAACCTGTGCTGATGTTCTTCGTGAAACCATTACTGATGAAGCAAAAGAAGCGGCATACTTTTCAATCTTGGCTGACGAGACAGCGGATATAAGCGGGACTGAACAGCTTTCAATGGACTGCCTCCGTAGTCCAGTGGTCAAGGAGTTATCCTTGTGACCCGGAGGTCATGGGTTGGACTCCCACTGGGAAGCATACTTTGTGAAAAGTTGGTTCCAGTCTGGATAGGATATTGCAGGCTTGAATCACCTGATTATCCGAAAAGAAAGATGATTCCGTGTTTCGGAAGGCACGTAAAACTGTGGGTCCCGAACGCCACCTAGCGTTTGATCATCAGACTACCCAAGGATTGGTTCCTGGTTTACCCTTTGGGTTGTGGAGGTCAGACGGCAGTCGCTCTGTGTAAAAACCAGTAACCTCGTCAAATCTCCTTGGTTAGGTAGCGGACCCCGGGCTCTGAAGCGTTGCTGCTGAGGATGCAACCGGAAATACGCTCGGATGATGATGATGAACAGCTTTCAATGGGCATAAGATACGTCAAGTTTGACCAAACGAAACACAGTTACGTAATACTTGAAGAATTTTTGGGGTACAGACCACTTCAAAAATTAGATGCTG
This sequence comes from Acrobasis suavella, assembly GCA_943193695.1. Lineage (NCBI taxonomy): Eukaryota > Metazoa > Arthropoda > Insecta > Lepidoptera > Pyralidae > Acrobasis > Acrobasis suavella. The sequence goes on along the minus strand of OW971929.1, from coordinate 11,694,092 downwards.
CATCGATTTCTGAAGTTATAATATCTTTTTTGACATCATGTGGTTTAGACCTCAACAAAATGGTTGGGCAAGGGTATGACGGTTGCTTCAAGATGGCTGGACATGTTGGCGGAGTTCAGAATATAATTAATGATAAATATCCTAAAGCAAAGTATTTCCACTGTGCTAGTCACAAATTAAATCTTGTTGTCAATGATTTAAATAATTTGAGTGAAATAAGAAATACTGCTGGAACTATTAAGGAAACTATAACTTTTTTTAGAGAGAGCATTTTACGGCGAACGAAATTCCAAATATTCCCTTGTTTTGCGAAACCAGATGGTCTGCAAAGTACAAAAGTATTCGAATTTTCTCTCAAAATTTCACCAAAATTGTAGAAGCATTACAAGACCTCTCAAAAGATCAAGCCACTAATTCTAAGACAAAGGTTAGAGCTTACCAACTGCGCACTGCTTTGACCACCACAAATTTTATTGTGGCATTGCATATTATTGCTACTTACTCGGCAAAGCTTGAGCCTGTCTGCAACCAGCTTCAACAAGTGGATTTAGACATTAATTCAGTGAATGACTACATTTGCAAACTCATTAAAATAATAGAGGGTCACAGACGAAACGCATCGCAGGAATTTACTGCTATATTTGGAGAAGCTAAACAAAGTTGCGAAGACCTTAATATTGAGATAAAATGCCAACGAGTTACGAAACGACAGGCTCATCGATCCAACCACCCATCCGAAAACGTTGAAGAATTTTCCAGAAGAGCTTTATACATCCCTTACCTTGATTCGATCATTTCTTCTTTAAAGACAAATTTTCTGAAACACATAAAAATCATTTTCTCTGTTACAACTACACCCAAAAATAATAAAAGGCCTTAGTAAAGAAGAATTTCTTAGAGCTGCAAAAGACATAGAAAATTTGTATGGCGATCTTTTACCTAATTTTATTTCAGAAATCACAACTTGGTTTGAAATGTGGAAATATCCACAGCCAGCGGCAAATAATATCAGTGGAGTTGATCGTTATGAAAAACATCTTATTGACTACATCGACGAGGCAAAAGATTTCTTTTCTTTGGTAGCAGAAGCGATCAAGATTTTCCTTAGTCTACCCGTAACAACGTGCACAGTAGAAAGATCTTTTAGCACACTGAGAAGAGTTAAAACTTGGAATAGGTCCACAACAGGTGACGTGCGACTGTCTGGATTATGCTTGTTAAGTGTCCACCGGGGCAAGATAACCAAGGACAATAAAGATAACTTTATAGAAAACGTCATTAATAATTCGGTCAAAAACCCCGCCGGCTGCAGTTGCTTTTTAAATGAGAATTGTGTAATTACTGCCTACTAATTATTGTGAATAAAAAAATGATTTCCAACAGACGGCTTTTTATTTCAATAATTCCTCGAGATTCCCAAGGGGTGCAAGTGCACCCCCTGGCACCCCCCTGCCGACGCCCACGTAAATATCTACAAATTATAAAATAATATAAATACTCAAAAATGAATGTTTACTGTAAAATTCGTGGTAATTCTCTAGGGTAAATAAGATTTTTGGAATAATTTAAACAAAATTTAAAATTTCTTTATATTTATGGTATTTACAATTGTTTGTTAAAGTGATTTGGCAAGTTTTATCAAAATCGGTTGTGTAGTTTGGGGTTGAAGTCGGGTTTTAGATTTGAAAAACAAAAAAATTATAAAAATTGTAAGATTTTTACAATAAGCCCTTTTATTAGATATGTCATACGATGTGGCTTGCAAAATGTTTCAATTTAAATCCAAAAGTGACCCCTTTGTTTAAAATTTATTTATTTACGTTATACATCCATCTTTGTTTACAAAATTTCAATTCAATTGGTCTAGTTGTTTCTCGGAGCATGTTAGCTGCTGTGACAGATGGACAGACCGCACCCGAGTGATCCTATTATAAGGGTTCCTTTTTTTGCTTTTTAAGGCACAGAACCCTCAGAGTCCTCAAAACAATAAAATAAATGTGATCACTCCGTTTACAATAAGGATTTTTAGTTTCATACGAGTACCGTTTCTTCATATTGCTGTTTTTTCAAAATGTTTGTTGCATTGGTTTGATTGTGCAACATCTAAAAATGTATTTCGTCGAATTTTGCAGACTGGCGTTAGTAGGTATAAAACTAGGTACCCCAGGTATACGAAAGTTCATAATGTTAATCGTGACGTGAGGTGACCCCAACACAGTGGCGATACACTGCGAAATCTGAATATTGCGATATTGTAAGCGATGCCTCAATTGCACACAGCGTTTTTATACGTGTTATATTCGATCGATATTTTTAACGGGATTTTTTCATAACGCAGCGCACGTAATGCACTCATGCATTCTGAAGACCTTTTTCTAAACGCATTAGTCAGCGAAACACAAAACATGTAGTTTTCCAAGTCCACCGATCCCGTTCATAAAATATTTACAAAAACCCATTACAAACCATTATACCGTATTTTTGAAAACGTGGCGTCAGCAAAACATATATTATATCAAGCAGAAAACCTACAAAACATGTTTATATTTAAAAAAATACACAAGCAACAAATGAAAGAATTTTTTTGGTGCCGAGATCTCGTTAGTAGTTTTGTGTTAGGTATTCATTGGCAACACTAAAACTACTTTTTCTTTTTTCATACGTGTATTTTTGTGTCTTCCCTCTGTTTTTTAAGTTTGCTGTAAGTAATTAGTACTTTCAGGAACACGGTTTCAAGTCTTATACCTTTCTATAAATAAATTGTTCTTGATACCATCGCGAAGAAGTTTATGGGGAATACACAATGAAAAACTTCAGGAAACCTATAACAGATTTTATAAAAAGTGCCTAATACCTCAAGTCGCAAAATGTAGACGATAAAAAGCCGTAACTAATATTACTAAAACTAATATTTGAAGAAACCTTTAATTGTTTGCAAATTGAGCTATGAATCATGAAATGAACACTTGAGACAGTGGGTCAGTGGTAGAAGAAGCTGTTAAAGGTTCGGGGTGCCTATGCAATGGAGAGAACAAAAAAATCACTTCGATGACTGTTACTTAAGCTGTGTCAATTGGTGTTAATGTTAAAAAATTATTTATACAGACTTAAAATCCGTTAGAAGACCACATTTAGAACAAGTACCTATTCCAACATTTTGTTCTAACCGTGAACTAATATTTGAAGAAACCTAGTAAAGTATCTAGCGATAGTGATATCGAAGAAATAGCGTCTACAGAGCCAAAACCTTTTACCCAAGTAGAATTAAACGATTTAATAAGGGATCTTGAACTACCTAAAGAATCTGCAGACGTGTGGGCTTCTAGATTAAAGAAAAGAAATTGTTGGCATCTGGTACATAAGTGACTTTCTATCGCACAAGAGACTTGCTAACATTTTTTAATTCGGAAAATGATCTTGTGTTTTGTTCGGATGTGCAAGGTCTCCTTCTCAAAATGGTCTTTCAGAATACCAACCAAATGAATATCGTCTCTTATATTACAGCTTCTTGGAACAAAAGCTACTGTTATTATGTGATGAATAAAAAAGTAGCATGTAACAGAACTTTCCATGACAAACAACACGAAGGTTTTATTGACAGTTTGTTGGAGCGCAAACGAGTGGTCAAGCAAGACCGTTTGTTGCAAATCGTTTGCGTTAGAGCGATTCAAAACTGCGGCACTTTGGAAACGCTATGTCAAATTATTCGTTATAAGACTCCCGCATTACATATCTCCTGGTCTTTGAATACTGATATCGCATCTGAGTATTTAAAAATCATTGCTTAGTTTTAATGGGGACTATTTCACGCAATTTTAGGGTTCATTACCCAAAGGGTAAAAACGATCCTCTTACTAAGACTCCGCTGCCCGTCCGTTCGTCCGTCCATCCGTCCGTTCGTCCGTCTGTCTGTCACCAGGCTGTATCTCATGAACAGTGTTAGCTAGACAGTTGATATTTTCACAGATTATGTATTTCTTTTGCTGCTATAACAACTTATACTAAAAAAAGATTAAAATAAATATTTAAGTAGGTAGGGATCACATATAACAAACATGATATTTTATTGATAATGGTACGGAATCCTTTGTGCGCGAGTCTGACTCACGCTTGACCGGTTATCTCCGAGCAAAAGGCCCCATATCCTTTTAAGCTTCTGTTAAGTCAGTTTTTTTTTAACGTAGGAAAACATATTTTCATAGATATTATGTTAAATATAATTTTGTAAATAAGAAAAATGCATGTATTTTTGGTAGGTACACATTTTTTTTAATTTTTTTTATCTATACTAATACACGATGCCTAACGCTTGATCATACCTACCGTATACGTGATTTTAGGCGTTTATGCGTATCCCTTGTATTGTATCCCCTCTACACTACAATCTACAATATGTTGATAAACTAAATGTCATGGTAAAACATTCTTGTACGGCATGTATGGGAGTGGTAATATACTCGTATACGTGGCAAGATTTAGCATTGAGTGAATATTTTTTTAATTTACTTATTAAATTTTGCACAGTGTAGTGTACTCACCTAATTACGAACTTGTTACGATTGATATAGTAATAAATCGTTTTATCAAAGGAACACGATGTGGTACTTACATATGCAGAATTATTGAAACGGTGACAAATTATAGTAGACGGATTCGTCAAACGAATAATAGCCCGCCCCATTATACTTACAATGGGAATGTTTATAGAATCGCGATGTTTCGGTTTGCGCAGGCGAATGTGACACAACGAGAAAAGTTGCATAGTTTTTTTTTTGTTTTCAAGAATGCTTAACATTTTAAATGTATTACGTTTATGTCCTAAAAGTAAGTACCTAGTGAAAGCATATCCTATTGTTAGTAATTTTGAAAAGAGCATTTGAGAAGTGAAGAAATGTACTAGGTACTTTAATTAAATGTTGTTTATAAATATTTACGACATATTAAATAGCAGAAAAAAGGTAACTTACCAGTGCCGATTGAGTGCGTCTGTCTCGAGAGATGAATCTGATGGCAAATAGCTGTCATAGTGACAACTGAGGCTGCTGTGAGACATCCTTCATGGTACTCCGTGAGTCTTATTCACTAAATTTATGGTGAGCGAGCTAGAATAGTGTATTGCCGACGCGGGGGCATGCCGTCCGGACCAGCATGCTCCACACTTATGCGAAGGCGAATGTGCATCTTAAAGAGAAGGTTCGGTTCGAGTGAGCCGCCCGTCGCGCCTCACCCCGGGCACGTGACTGCCTCCGTCCTCTCAGTTTCGCCGGCCGGCCGGCCGGTCATTGGCCGTTGTGCAAAAAATGGTTTCAAGCTTGACAGTAAACCCTCTGCCATAGAAATAAGCTGATCATCGCCTGGGGCAGGTTGCCGAGTCGGTATCAAGATGACAACTGACTGACTGAATGAGTCCGGGATAGCGTGCCCAGTGTTTATAATACAGCGTGGAAGATCTCAAACAACTTGCTCATATGACACTACCTGCGCCGCCGTCCACACAATGTGTACCACGAACACACTCGTAAAAAATAACAATTCGTTCCATGCGAGGCTTTGTTTACGCGATATTTCCAATAAAACTGACTACCTAGTGAATGTATGTTGAAGTTTTTCTTCTTCGCCAAGAGTTGTTAGCAAGCGTTGATCTGTTAAGGGGATTCCTGAATTTTCGGAGGTCCAGTGCTGCCCCCATTAGTAATAAATCAATTGATAGGAAACGGAGACATTATTTAAAATTTTGTCTTGACCAGGCACTAGATAACCCTTCAAACTTTCTAAACAAACACAATTGCGAAAAACGGCCACCTTTGGCGTATGTGCGTAGAAAAGCCTCACGTTCTCACTTAAAACTGTAAACAGTAGTTCATAAAATAGTATGAAGGGTTATCTAGTGCCTGGTCAAGGCAAAACTTTAAATAATGTCTCCGTTTCTTTTCAAATGATTTATTTAAAATGGGGGCAGCACTGGACCTCGGAAAATTCAGGTAGCCCCTTAAGTCTGACAGTCTCAGCATCGATGAAATATTATACTAGTAATATTTCATCGATGGTATCAGGGAGACTTTTATTAATAGTTTCACTTTAAATCTTTTGCATTAGATATCTTTTACATCTCATAGATAATGATTGATTCGCCAATATATTTTTCAAAATTCGGGTTTTAATATTTTTAATAATGTAATTTTATAAATATCTATCAGCTGCAGAAAAAACATATTCGATTACATCACAAGAGAAAATTCTATGAATGGATGTAAGCAACACATGCCAAATTTAGTTGGCGAGAACTTTCGCGTAGGGTTCTTTTAATTATTTGTATTCCTCACAATATCTGAAAAGTTTATGATTGTCTTCTTCATATATGAGCGTAAAATTAAGAAACCTTCATTATTTATTTAACCTCGTACACAAATAAAGGCGATGCCGGACTAAAAGCCTAAGGCCTTATCTACCTACCACTCAATCGAGTCAACCGTTTGACGACCTCCGTGGCGTAGTGGTCACCATGCTAGTCCGCCACCCAGAGGTCCCGGGCTCGATCCCCGGTCAGGGAAAGTTGGAAAATGGCCTTTTTCAAATTGTCTTGGGTCTTGGATGTTTATCTATATATGTATTTGTTATAAAATATAGTATCGTTGAGTTAGTATCCCATAACACAAGTATCGAACTTACTTTGGGGCTAGCTCAATCAGTGTTATTTGTCCCTATATATTTATTTATTTATTTTAAAAAAAGAAAAAAACCAGCCGGGTCATTTGAAAATAAGGGGGTAGTGCTAAACTCGATGAGATATAGGGTGAAAAAAAGGACTAATTATATTGAAAAATAATAATCAAAACAATAAACTACATACAAATAATACCTACATACTATTTTGTATCATACTGAAATAAACAATACCTACATATACTCCATACATACGTACACTAAGACTTATCTGAAAAAAAAATGTGCCTTCACCTGTTTCTTGAATGAAAATAAGGTTTTAGCACTTTTTAGCCTACGGAACTGGAAAAGCGTTTATAGTTTTATAGCTTGGACGATAAAAAATGGTGTAAAAAATTCACTCCAATGAACTGGCATAGAAAAGTTGACATTTTCAGAAGTTAGTTAGAAATTTTGCTGTAATGTAATAAATAAGACACGGTAATTTTATGCAACCTATTTTATTTGACATAAATAGCACAATAAAAGGTATTATTCACAGTTGAGCTTTGTATAGTACCTAAACGATACGCGGCGCTACAAAGTAACTTGTCACAATAATAATCAGCCTAGTCCGAGTCGGACTCGCGCACATAGGGTTTCTTACCATTGTCTACAAAAAACATATATGTTGTATGGCAGTCCCACTTAAATATTAATTTAATTTTGTTTTTATTATTTGTTGTTACAGTAACTTACAGAAAAACATCATCTGTAAAAAAATCAATTGTCTAGTAGCTATCACGGTTCATGAGGTACAGCTTGGTGACAGACAGAAGGACGGACGGACAGCGGAGTCATAGTAATAGGGTCCCGTTTTTACCCTTTGGGTACGAAACCGTGCGTTACGCGGATATTGTAAATGCGCGTGCTTCCCTAATCTGTTTCTGGAAAATAAACAGGGAATGTACGATAGAACAAGAAGGGGGGCGCGATGTGTTAAAATGAACAATTTTCCCTGTGGGACCAATGCTGAGATCATGATTTAGATTGTGATAAAAGTTTATCATACCTAAAAACCCCTCAAAATTGTATTTAAATTAACTATAAGCTTTTGAAAATGGATAAAACTTACAACAAAATCACGGCACTACGAACGCACCGCGATTGGTCGTCATGCGTGTGAGGTCATAATGCTGAAGCGCTTTCCTCAGAACGTTTACTGCGTTCGTGCTACGTGAATAAAAAAAAAGAAAAAAAAAAATTTACAAAGTTTGCATTTTGAGATCAGAGAAATTTTTACTATCTTTTAAAAGAAATGTGCACGCCCACCTTTTAAAATCCTTTTCTTCAAAAAGTTGTAACGGTATTCGTTACAATCTTACCTAAATATATTTATAAATTACCTTAAACTAATACTACATCTCAACTTAACCTAATTTTAATGAACTATTTACAACTTAATTTCTATTTAAAACAAATATCTAAAATAATAAATCTTAAAACTAAGCAGGTATACTACACCTCCTACAAAACTGTGGTATCTTATTAAACTACTTCTCCTGTGAGATTTCATCCGCAATTATCGCAATTGTCGCGCGAATGACGTAGAAGTATACTTACGGGCCCCGTGCCCCGCACATCTGAGTGTCGAGTCAGAGCGAAGCGACTGTTCTACCTGCAAGGTGTCACTGCGTATTGTCTAACACCGATAAAACCCTATGTTGCTAAATTGATCTAAAAATAATTTTAACCTTTTACTTATATATTGTGTGAAGTGTTTACCCCGATACTGGGTGAGTGTTGCAAATTCTTTTGTAGAAGTAAGTCCTAAATTGTGAGATTAAATGTCGAATTACCTACATTGTAAAAAATTTAATTTATAATTAGAATTAAGTGAATTGCTATTGCAAAAATGCACATAAATTACCTATTATGACTTATTTCGTCTACCTATATTCATCACTCATTATGCTGTTTTAATTTTCACGCTAATTCATGTTCCATCATTTCACCGAATGTACGTTTCACTTAAAGTTGATTTTTTTACGCTTTAAAAAGATTTATCTGATTCTGTATGAATGCCACATCATTGATCACGTTTCTTGTCTAAATCATTCCATCTGCTTTGCTCGGACAATGATGCTGCAGTCAAACAAAGGAAGAGGACAATCAGTAAAATATCCGGTTTCCGGGTTCCAGGGTTCTTTTCTCCGGGCAAGAAATTCTTATGCTGTAACTGCTCCGCCCTCATGCTGGAACTACCCCACTACCCTTCGGCCGTTCTACCTGACTTCACCTAATTTGCCCACCTATCCGGAATTGCGCAACATCGCCTCAGCCTACGCTACCCAGGACAGTGGTTTGATTTTTTAATTACCGGTAACGTTGCGGTGCGATTGAAAAAACTCACGACCCTGCTCTTTAACTACCCACTTCATTTTATTTTTACAAAATAATAGTAAGACTTCTGTTTGAATTTAAAATTAACTTTAAGATTAGATTTATAAATTTAGGGTACCTTTTTAGCTTACTTACTTACTTAGCATAAATATCTTAATCATAGTATACAGAAATAAATATATTGTTGTTATTTTTCTAGTTCTTTTTTTTCCCGTTTTACTAAGTCTAACTACTTACATGTTACCAAACTACCTAAAATAGTACGGTACAAAGTCATAGTCATTTAGTTCTTCTCTTTATAGCTATTAGTATTAGATATTTATATGTGTATTGTATACTCGTAGGTAGATATTCGTTTTGATATGTATATATAATAGGCATATAATTTAATTGTATATTATATAGTAATATATAAACATAAAATATATTCATATATTTCATGTTTATATATTTTACAATATAAGTATATTGTATTGCCTTTGTGCCGCATAATTTTCTGTTTATCCCTATGGTAAACTGTGAGAAAATGCTCTTAGCATTAAGTCCGCCATTTGCTTAAAGTATATTTGTACTTTGTAACATTAAAGTTGGATAAAATGAAATACAATAAAGGATTTGCATTTTCGCTCATTCCCTCGATCGGCTTTTACGATCTACGCGGAAAGAGAAGCAGCTGGTACACTCTAGGCTTTTCTTTTCTTCTAGACCAGCATGGAAGTAGTATACTAACAGGTAAATACTAAACTGGTTTGGTTATTTTTTAACCAACTCAAAAAAAGCAGGTTGTTTATATACATTCTAATATAATAATTCGTATATATGTACGAAGCATGACTAGACCAATTTGGATTTTTTTGTTTGAAAGGGCATACTTGTCAGGTGATCCCATATTTTTTTTTTTTTCAAAGTCGGTTGTCTACTTAGTTTGGTATTAAATTTGGTTTTTAGTTTTGAAAAATTATCACAAATGAAAGTGGAAAGAGGCCAAAACTGGTGTCAGATTTTTTAAGCTGACCATTTAAAGGCATCTGACATATTTTGACGACTGCCATACAATGACAGCCTGAACCAAAGGCTTAACGTGCCATCCGAAGAACGGAGGAGCTCGTGAAATTATTATGCTACTTGTGGCCATCCAAGTGCGAACCTCTCGCTTAACATGCGAAATCGCTTGAAATGCATTGTCCTATCGGGCTCCCGAGCTCCTGTATTATTAATGTTGTTGGGGATCCATAGTACCTACAAGGAACCCTTATAGTTTCGCCATGTCTGTCTGTCTGTCCGTCCGCAATTTAACTCAGAGACTGTAAGTACTAGAAAGCTGTAATTTGGTAGAGGTATTTATATTAACCAAGACAAAAAAATGGTAAAATAAAATATTGAAAATTTTTTTTTTCAGCTTTAGCTCCCATACAAGTAAAGTAGGAGTCAAATCTTTTTTTCTTGACTAACCCATCGTATGGGGTATCGTTTAATAGGTCTTTCAAAAATATAATGAGCTTGCAAACATCATTTTTCGATTTAGGGATCCGTTTCTGAAATATTTGGTTTTATATTGCAAATGTTTGTTAGAGTCAAGTGTTCCCCCCATCTGTTTAGAAAACTATCAAAGCTAAGTAGGGTTTACAAATTAAAAAGTTATAAGCGACCAACTTATAAAATGTACTCGGAAAAGTTCATGCAAATTTAATAGAAAATTAGTTTTTAGGCGTTTTTAGTGGCGTGAACTCTAAGTCGGAATTCGCAACAACGAAACCCTACACTGCGCGTGGCCCGACACGCCCTTGGCCGGTTATTTTTGGTATTAGTTCAGCGCACTGCTTGAAACCAATAATGTTGAACGTTTAAAACATTTTTTTCGGGTTTTTTAAATAGTATTTGAACGTAATGGTACGAAACAAGCACGATGCCCTCTAAGGTTCGAAATCTCTTTACGCTACAAGAGTGAGTGAATTCAGCAATTTGACGTCACACGCACGCTCGGATTGGTTCGGGGGCCAAAAAATGATTCAATAAACCAAATGTTGAAAACGTAGACCACATTAAGTACCTTGGCGTTTACATACATACATTTTAAACGACTAATGCGGTATATCACAGAGGGCCTGTAGCTATTCCGAAGATGGCCTATTGATAGTTAAGACAACTTTTATTTCTATAGTTGCACTAAGATTTCATAAATGTGCTATTAAAACAATCAAGTCGCGATCACTGCCGGTTGTAATCCTATCGATCACGGAGACCTCATTAATATCTGCCTCTTCGTCTTTAGAAAGAAGTCTTTCTAGTTCTTGACAGGGGGCTTGTCGTTCTTACTAGGCCCCGTCTAGGACCACTTCCGCTGTGGCGGCTTCTTGAAGAAAGAGTTTATCGCAAAAAGTCCCTCTTCCTCCAAAAAATCAGCCAGCCTATGTCCCCTGTCATTGCTTGCCATATGCAAATTGCCCCACCCTGATCTCTCTGTCACGTCGCTTGCCCAATTTCGCGTTGAAATTCCCCATAATAACTGTAAAAGAGGTTTTGGAAGCGTGTATGGCCCTACTTTTGTCCTCATACACTACCTCAATCTCTGCATCCTGCATCTGACTGTTTTCCGGTCAGCATGTATACCTGTATAACCTTCAGCGAGTATCTTTTTGATACTTTGAGTATCAGCTATATTACCCTGCTGGAAATACTGTCGATGGTTATTTATGAGGGGCTTGTGGACGAGAAACCCGAAACCATGCTGAGATTTCTTTTCGTCTTCCTCCCGGTGATTTAAAGTAGGTTACCGGACTCTAGGGTTGTCGTGCCCTCGCCCTATCTTAGGACTTCAGAAAAACCCACAATGTCCCAACGTAACCTACTCATTTCCTCTTCCATCTCAGACAGTTTTTCGTCTGTCCTCAAAGTGCAGACGTTGTGTGTTACCAGGGCCAGTTCTCGGGGGTGGTAGCCGGATCCCGTCTGAGGATTCTTAGTAGTGTTACAAGCAATAGTATAAAATATCGATAGCCTATCGATACTATCGTGACCTTGAAAAACAGTCACAATATCTATAGGACTATCGATAGTATCGATACTATTGAATAACCGATACTATCGATAGTATCGATAATATCGGTTATTCGATACTATCGATAGTCCTATCGATATTGTGACTATTTTTTAAGGCCAACTTTCGATAGTCAAACTATTGATAATTCTTAGCTCCCCCAGCCACTGTTGCCTTGACCGCTACCAGAGTCAGGAATAGCAGGGCTGTCGGGGGCCTGGTCGTTTTGTTGGCGAGCGCAGTGGGAGTCACTGTCATACTTCCGACGCTGCTGCCCATCGAAGGTCTGTTCATGTTCAGTGACGGAAATATACTTTAGTCATTTTTTTGAAATATACTTTAGGTTCTATTCTAGGCTGGAAACACACAACAGTAGTAACCGGAAACCACACGAAGAACATACCCATCGAAGTATATTATATTGTATGCTAAGTATTCGTACATAACTTGTCGGTTTTATTCTTTCCTGATAATTTTCTATAAATATATGCTGCTTTAAAAATCTCAACTAAATGGGATTTAAACTTAAAGGCATATCTATATTGAGATAACGTCAGGAAATCCCCCAAAATTGCACTACCTACCTATTCCGAACACTCTAAGAAAAGCTCGCTGTAAAAAATGAGGTAAAAGAGCAAAATTATGTAAACACGGAAAATATATTAAAGTACTAACGCACTTTTATATACGTTCCATGTTTTCATAAATTTTTCATAAGTAAAATAAAATAAATAATAATAAGACTCCGTTTTATAACGACTATTTCCTTTTAATGTTATTTTGCTGTTTAGTATCATCTGTGGCGAAAGAGACTGAGTCCCACAACACAGGGAATCCTAGTGTGCCAGTGATATCTTTATAATGATTACTGTAAAATCTTTAATAATTATTATTCTGTTTAAATAATAATAACTAATATTATGTTGGCACGCTTTTCAGCCACGCATTGCATTCTCACTCAGATCAGGGTATTGTGGTATAATACTGACATGAGATATACTTGAACATATTTTTGCTCTTAAGTTTTTACAGGCGATGATTTTACGCCTGTATAATGTAATTTTGCTAATAAAATTCATTATACGTTTGGCAAGTAATTTTTAGTGACAAGTCCTACTTTCTTCTTCTTCTTTTTTAAGGCTATTTTAGTCCACTGCTGGACTAAAGGCTTCCAACAAAAGAAGGGTTTGTCGATAATCACCACGCTGGGCTAGCCTCCCACATATGTAATTTATTACAATATAAATTAATTTATGTCTTTTTGTATCTCCCAAGTACATTTTTATATACACAATAAACTATTTATAAAAAACATAAGTACTTAAATATATTGTGACTTTTAAATATAATAAAGTCTCAATACATTATAGTATTACACATCTAAAGTATTGACAGTGGGACACAGACAGTAAGACATCTGTATATCGTAAATATGTATATAAACACTGACCCCATTATTCATAAAAAGATAAGAACTTTTGCTAAAGTTATTTTAGTTTAAATATGTTTTGTCTCGTTCTCTCAATGTCAAATATTGAAAAGAGGAAAAAGGACAAAACATTTTGTAACTAAAATAGGTTTAGCAAACGGTTGTTAATTTTTATGAATGTGAGGATATGTCTCTACCCTTAAAACTGGAAGTTTTAGAAATATGTCTGAGATACTCCTATATAACTGAGCAGTGAAAGGTGTAGTAAAAACGGAATGGGTCCGATGTACATCAACTGTTTGTATCGTTAATATCAATACATAGCGGTATAATCATGATGGACATGGATGAATAAGAGCGGTATATTGACGGTTGGTAGATACAAATTCATAAATTACCATATGTTGGCTAAAGGCATACCTATCTTTGTTATAGAACACGTTTATATACTTTACTTAAACTTTATTTTTAAGTGGTACATAGGGCGCACTATAAGTTTCCGGAACTGGCCACTTACATAAACAATATTTAAAAATTTATTGCAACATTTGAAAATAGAACTCTTTGGCTGTAGAATGCAGTTTGTTTCATCTGACTGTCTTTTGTTTTTACCTTGTGGCGCCATTTAAAAAATTGTGTGTCTGCATCAACATGGATTTAACTCGGGAAAATTTTCGTAGTATGATTTTCTACGATTTTAAGTGTAATTTGACAGCTCAACAGAGCATCGCTCGGCTTGAAACAGCTTTTGGCAATGAAGCACCATGCAAGACAACTGTTTATAGCTGGTTTGCAGAATTTAAGCGTGGTCGTATCAATCTCAGTGACGAATCTCGCGATGGTCGGCCGTCCACCGCTGTGACCAACAAAAACATCGATGCTGTGCACCGTATGATTGAAACAGACAGGCATGTGACCTACCATGAAATTCGCGCATCCTTAGAAATAGGCATGAGTCAAATACAATTAATCCTACACAAACATTTGGGTGTGAGAAAGCTGTGCTCGCGGTGGATCCCACACAACTTGACCGAGGCTCAAAAAACGGACCGCGTCACTTGGTGCAGTGCCATGCTTACCAGATTCAACGAAGGTGCGTCAAATTTGGTGTGGGACATAGTAACAGGTGACGAAACATGGATTTATTGCTACGATCCCAAAACAAAGCAGCAATCGAGCGTATGGGTCTTTCAAGATGAGCCGAAACCAACCAAAGTGGCGCGCGTGAAAAGTGCATCTAAGCGGATGATTGCTTCTTTTTTTAATAAAACTGGACACGTGGCTACTGTTGCTTTAGAGAATCGTCGTACAGTGAATAGTGACTGGTACACGACCATTTGTTTGCCGGAAGTTATTGACGAACTCCGTAAAAATAACCGTAAACGCCGTATCATCCTGCACCACGACAATGCTAGTTCGCACACGGCCAGACAGACAAACGACTTTTTGAAGGCGAAAAATGTAGAACTTATGAGTCATCCTGCATACAGTCCCGACCTTGGCATGTGACTTTTTTCTGTTCCCAAAAATTAAGAACCAATTACGCGGTCAACGATTTTCATCACCAGAAGAGGCTGTCGAGGAGTATGAAAAACACGTTTCAGGGGTCACCACAGAGGAGTGGCACAAAAGTTTTCAAAACTGGTTTCATCGAATGAAAAAGTGCATAGACGCCAAGAGAGATTATTTTGAAAAACAATAAATTAATTTTGTACCTTTAATAGTATTTTTTCATATTCATTCCGGAAACTTATAGTGCGCCCCACGTATTTAACATTGTCTGACAACACCAAAGTTCTTTTTTTAAGTTTTTTAGATTTGCACATTAGGTAATGTTCTATTTGTAGAAAAACAGTTATTTTGCTTTGAGTTGATAACGGTTGCAGAGACTAGTAAACAATGGATACTCGTGCAAGACATGGGTTATAATTTTAAAACTTTGAAGTCTCTAGACAGAACTCATAATTTCGGTATGGCCGTCTGTCGATCCGCGGCATAGCTCACATACTTTTAGTACTAGAGAGCTGTATTGTTTTAAATTAGTTATAACACTCAAGCTGACAATATAGTAAAAATTAAATGTTTATTTTTTACAGTAGATCCCCTTTAGTGAAGTGGGGATGATGTTTTCCTTTAAAAACATTTCACAATACAGTTAAGTGTTTAAAACTGAGTGCTGTGAATTATTGCCCTTTTTACTTACAAATATTAGTAAAATATTTGTTAGACAAAATGGTACAATTACTTTTATTGTAAATAAAAATGCGGAGAAAGCAGAAGATAACAACAACAAATTGGAAACTTTAGCGTCGAGTACTAGTATGATAGGTATCTAATCTGTGATTTGTTTATTCCTTGAAGAATTAAATATTGAACTAAACTCCAAGTCATAACTTAGTATTTAGAACTTGAACTCTATAAACACATAAGCGCCTGATGATTTTAGGTGCAAAAAGATTTAGAATGAAATATGAAAGATATTGCTCTAAGGATTGCGACGGCAGTTATTTACCATTTTTCAACTTATAACCCTAAAATTTGTTAAATTATGAATCAAACTTTCCACAAAACACTTTATAAGGTATTAAAAAAATTAAGTTAACACTTATAGGCAAAGTAGTTAAAAAAAGTGTAAATGCTTACCTGTCAGTTGTGACATTTTCCCTATCTTTGCTGTTTTCGTCCGCCATTATGGAGACTTTCCTCTTTCCATCCGGAGTAGGAACCCTGGTGACACTCGGAGTTTTTACAGTGAGAGTGTCTGTCTGCAATGCGGCTTGCGGAGCCCCAGCCTCAAGCGCCGGATTTTTCGCATCTCCACTTTCGTTCGATTGGTTCTGTAGATCGCTTAAATCGAAAGGGTACTCTTTTATAGCAGTCATTCTGACGCTAGTCTTCCGCACCTGAAACGAGCCAAAAATATTTTATGATTTTTTTTTGTTTTTTGAAGAAATTTCTTATAATAAATGAAAATTTGATACTTTTCTGTCATCTAAACACGAACAAAATATTTTTCTTTCATATATTCATAGCTACATATTTTACCTTAATTAGATTTTGGAAACAGAACAGTTAACTTTTACACACGAAGCGAAAATAGACATAGTTCAAACAGAGTTTTTAATACAACATTCGCGAATCATATTTTATGATACGCGATCTTAAACTTTTGGAAACTACTTGATACCTAATATTTACAACGAATAGAATAAATAGAACAAGGAAGACGGGACAATTACAATTCAGGCAGTGCTTTGCACTGCACTGCACTGCACTCTGCGGCTAGCGGCTCAACGCTTACTGAATTTCAGTAGTAGAGCCTTAAAATGTAATAATTTAATGAGGCTAATGAGTAACTTTAAGAATTTAACGTATTTGGACTTACGTCTATTTCGAAAGGCTTTGACTATGGCTAACTCCGAAGTTGCGAAATAGACCGTTAAAACTTGTCGCCCTTTAAAAAAGGTTATATGTTAGATACATATAACCTTTTTTGAACATTTAACTTTTTTTTACTGGTTTTACTACCTTGTTGACACACAAATAGCATTTAATTTAAACAACCCCGGACAAGGTTTTTTTAAAATAATTTTTAGTTTGAATGAACGCACAAAAAGCTTTTATCAATTGAGAAGAAGGAACAGAAAGTTATAAGCTACATAAATGCTAATCCAGGCAAGAAGCTATCTACAAGGCCAATTTCATTCCGCTGTTTGTCTTGAAAGCGGAACAAACATTTATTTTATTAAGTTGCGTTTTCATTTAACTTATCGAGAAGTGCATTTATGTAGATACTCATTTGTTATCAAAATGCTACCTGCTATATATTAACTAATGAAGTGACACAACCTAAGACGTGGTACGAGAATGATACAGACTAGACCTCAGATCAATATTGTACTAAACATTGTTATTATGACCAGGGGTTCAGATATGGAAAATTTCACCAAATACCAAATACGAAGTGCTACCTTTAATAAAATGAACACAATATTTTATTGAAAATGTAAAATTATGCATGCATTTATATAAGGTATTTACGGACAAGATATTTTTAAAATGCCTGCTATTATACTATATATATATATATATATATATATAGAAATTTAACATGGAAAAACAATATTACAAAACAAATATATCAACGCTGTCGATCCTGTAGCGTTTATCATAACTAAAGTTAACAAAAAATAAAAGTAAATGATATTTAATGGGCAACATGTTGGATAGTTGGAGTATTAGCCGTACCATGTTTAGAAATCACGCTACGAGCGTGCAGTCGATAACTAAGGTGATTGCTACCGAATGTTGACAGTTGTTGTCCGCGCCCGCGCCGCATTTATTTGCTTAAGTGGTCTCATCACAATCACATGATCACTCACGAGGACCGCACCACGAGTTTATAATCATTTGATGAGCGATTGTCGGCCACCACTCGCCACGCGCCCAGCCCAGATACGAGTACACACTTATTTACTGGATGGATTGCTCATCCCATTAGACGCGTGACGCTCCTTTTGTTATGAGACATTAATTAAAAGGTAAAGGACAATGACTTCATTCTATGAAATGATCTTGATATCGCTTACATCAATTTCCATATTATTTAACAAATAACGTCCAGAGCAAGTAAATAAGTAACACTGTATGGGCGAAAATCATTTCGCCACCATTAAAGTTAGATTTTATATTGAAACTTTATTATCCCCGATGAAGTCTTTAAAATAAGTTCGTTTGTTATATATTTATAATAATCATGTATTATTCACAATTGCGTTCGATATGCACGGTAAATTATTCACATGAAATATTTTTTTGAACTCGTTTAAAGATAAGCGTTTACTTTTTCAGTTTATCACTTGAGTACAAGTAAAGAGTTCATTGGTTTAATTCGAATTTTTAATGGTAACTTTTATGTCTGAACCATCAAATTCAAATGGAATTTTTACTTATTTCGTTATCACACATTTTTTATAAGATCTTGTATTTGAATAAAATCGCACACGTAACGCTACTTACCTTGTATATTAGTAATTTTGTACTGATCTAATCAATCAATGTAATTTTCACTAACTTATTTGAGTGAGTTTGTAGATCACGCACTAAATGTAAAAGCAACTTTTGACTGAAATCTTAAGAAATTATTTGAAAATATAAAGGTGTATGTCGCAGGACAGTTGGAAAAACTGGAATATCACAACTATCCTAGTGCCAACTTGAAGCCATGCATGGAGGCTAAACCATAGAAGTTTAGGCAGTGACTGTGCATCCGTATGGTAGGAGTTCGATCATCAACGAGTACCTACGAACACCACTTGCTTCTGCTGAAGAAAAACGTGAAGAAACCTGCACACTATTTAGTAATAATGATGACTTCTGGCTGCCAGAAGACATCTGACGTAGCGTAATGACTGTCATCTATTCTGGTAGCTCAAAAAATCAAACTAATATTACTTATTATTATTCGATTTTTTTATATTTTTGTTCAACTTTTATTTAGTTTCACCTGTTCCGTTGTCTGGCTGTCTGTCTGTAAACAAATCTTGCAAGTTTTTGACTCATTCTACGGTTTCCGATAGAGCTGAATTGAACGTGACATGGAGCTGTTCTGATGATGGTGCAAGAAGGTGGTCATGGCATCTCTATGGTAAAACAACATAACCCCATCGAGTTTGGGCTCGATTGATTCTTCTTGAAGAGAACTTTAACCCTTTAAGGTCATTTTTGTAGTTTAGCTTGTTTCATTAATATATTTTTTTATTAATTACTTGATTCCTCAAAATTGTCCTGTTTTTAGGATGTTCGCAACAAACTAGGTTCATTTGCGAAAATGAGAAGAGTGGTGATATGATGTCAGTTTAATGTGACTTTTTTCAATTGTCAGAGGGCATGATTAAGAAAGGAGTAACACTGTACGTACACACTTATGTAAATATGATTTTAGTTATTATTTATAATTTATTCGAAATACTCGTAGTTTTAATTAAATTCGTACAACAGATTGATGAAAAATAAGCTAGGTTTTACGTGTCGATTCGTAAGGCCAGTCCATCATTTCAAGAATCATGGTATTGATATTGTTTATTTTTAGCTGTCTGGAATAAACAAAGTCAAAGTAAAAAAAAGGATTCAATGTAGGATAAATTTACCTCTTATTTGAAGGTCATTTTTTAAATATTATTTTAATGCAAAAGCTAAAAGCTACTAGCTCGGAATGACCACTGATGAAAAGATTACGCTGAAAGAAACCCAGTTCAGTATTCAACCATTTTGGTAGTCCTAGGAGTATCGCAATATTCCATTTTTTCAATTTTCCTGACATATATTCAATTGGCAGTGTGTCCTTACATCTGCAAAACAATTTGAATAATTGTCGTGTGAATTATTGACACATAGTAGCTTTGTTTGCGTTTGTTTGAGATAATTACTCTAATTTGCAAACCATACATTTTACAAAGAGGTGCAGAAGAAACAATTGTTCGATAATTTGTATTAATATCGCCGCTATGTGTAAAATAAAAAGTATTGTTGTGTAGAATGTGCCTATGAAACTGTAGAGCAATGTATATGTCACATTATTCAGTAAATGCTCAAAGGGACGTTTTGGTCATGTGATTGTTTAACAAACTCATTATTTTAACAAGCTTAATTATAATATTTTTTCATCTCATCTACTCTTAAAACTATGTTTTCATCCCAAAACATTCGGAGCTAAAGTTACTGCTGATTCTCTGGGGACTGAAAAGTGAAAAAGAAAATTTATGAAGAATTAAAAATAATGTTGGCCGTTCAGCAAAAAAAAGGAAGAATTTTGTTTTAAAACAAAAAGCAGTTGGCATAGAGGTGGTGACTTTTTTTAAATTTGGAATACATATCATCGTCAACATGGATGAACGTAAGTAAACATTTTTTCATGTCATCTATTTAAAAAACGATGTTTTTATCCTAAAACATTTGGAGCTACTGGTTATTCTCTCGGGACTAAAAAGTAAAAAAGAAGATTTCTAGGGATTAAAACCAATTTGAAAACTGAACACCAGTGTAATCTACGAAGAATCAAATATAATGTTGGCAATCCAGCAAAAAAAAGAAGGATTTTGTTTTAAAATAAAAAATTATTGGCACAGACGTCGTGATTTTTTAAAATTTGGAATACCTATCGTAGTCAACATAAATGAATGTAGGTAAACATTTTTATGTTCTTCGCTTCGGAAAAAGAAATAAGTATAATTAAAAATAAAAAAGATATAAAGGACCAGGCGAACAAGTTATGAGTAAACTCGTAAGTTAGTGGTCTTCGAAAAATTTATTGAATGAAAACGACACCAAACAAAGGTTAGTATTAAATTGTCGGTTGAAGTCTGATTAGGTATAGTAAGTGCTCTACTTATATTCTGTTTTGTATTTGCTAGTTTTTCTTATAGATGAAGATGAAAAGTAGAGTGTGCTATTCGGGTACACTATTTTTATCTTTGGCGATATACATGAATTCGTTGCTTCAAAATATTACCTTATCCCCTTGTAGCACAATCTACTATATTCCACTTATTAACAAAGTTTTATGCCGAAAACCTCACCATTGTATTTTTTCCTAATATATATACGAGATAAAAAAATTATAAGGTAACTATATGTGTTTATTTAAAATGCTGGTCTAAAGTTCAATACAATTATCTTTTTCTGCATTTGTATATTTTTCGTATATGTAAGTGACCGATACTGGTACCTAATTGTATAAGCTTCCAAAACGGCTCTGATAGGTATAGCTTAACGACTGACATCTGATGATGATAGCGTAGCTGGATATATTTATGCCACTTGTGGTTCCCAATAAATATACAGCCGTCATCACGCCATCACGCTTCTTTCAATGTATATTTTTACTGATAAGAATTACCAATATGAAAGTGTAACGGGTAGGTAGTACTTATAACCTTTCTTTAAATCGGCTCTTTAAAATTCTGAACCTATTTTAAGTACCAACAGTATACCAATTTAGATTTAGGAGATGCTAGCCTAGAAGATGCACTAGCAACCTGACACTGTTGCTGATTCTCGTTTCCCATCCTTTGCTAAGCGTGGCCTTGCGAGGCCTTTTTTACGCTTTGTGACCCTTGGTTGTCTACCCGCATGGAATAAAGACATGTTGATAGTATGTAGGTACTAAGATGTGCCACTAATCATATTGATTGCAACGTGCAAGGTCAGTAGTTCTCAGGGGAGTTGATTTGCTACTGATTGTTCTATTTATGTGCCTAGTCTTTGTTTGTAACGCTGACAGTATGTGACAGTTTTGTCATCGTCTCAAAGGCATGCAAAATAGATTAATGACTATCAGTTTTGTATTCTAGCACGTCAAGAATGTAAATTGCCGGTTTCTCTTCACTTCATGTATACCGAAACTTTTTACATCAAAATTGCAATAAACAAAATCTTTTCAGGAATTCGCCCAGTATATAGGAGCTAAATTAAATACATAGGTACATACTACAGCATTAAAAGATTTTTTGAATATAAACTTATTTATGGCTTATTTTAATTTAGCATAGCCTGTACTCAACAAAAAAGTGAAGAATACGGCCTTTTCTAAACCAACGGCAAATTGATCTTGCAGGTTGGAGGGGAGGGGGAGGGTACCGCCTAAACGAAGTCCGAGGTTAATAACTGTGTAAGTTTAGATACATTTTCGCATGTATAGAATATCTGGATTTCATTTCTGGAATAATATTTGGGTCAGTATATAGTAAAAAACATAAGAAATAAAAAAAGAAATAGAGATATTCATTTCAAATCTTTATACGTTTTAGCTTTGAATTTAAGTGTAAATTTTAATCTGTACTTTAAATTTTAGTGTAAATTTTAAGGCATCAAATATTAATATTAGAATTAGAAAAATGTGGTGTTGTGTTCTAAACACATTAAAGAATTTCTTTTTGTTAGAAATAAATCTTAAAGTTATTGTACCGATAAAAAAAATGTTTAAATTATTGGCTAAAATATTACACTTCGTGGAGCCCTTTCCTTATTCATATTTAACAAGATAACGTCATAATCATTTTTTTAAATTGACTAAATATTTTAAATCTATCACTTTTGGTCAACTTAAAAAATTATTATGTACAAGTTTTATTTTTTCTATTTTTTATGACGTAATCTTGTTAACTATATATAAAACAAGAGTTCCACGAAGTAAAATATTTTTCAACCAATTACTTAATGTTTTTATTTTGTTTACATAAAGAAATTTTCTTATGGAAATATTAACTTTAAGATTTATATCTAACGTAATTAATTTCTTTATAGTGTTAAGAATAAACTATTATAAAAAAATAAATAAATCGATAGTTTAATATAAACACAAAAATTTCGTTTTTATTCTTTAAATTTTAATGCTTTTTTAATCAACCAGAAAAAAAACTATTTCTTTTTTGTTATTTTAATATTCAAAAGGATAATATAGCCCTCTCAAGATATTTTTTTTTTTTCAAATGTTCCAGTTTGTGTATTTTATAGAATATTTTTTCTTTAATCAAACAAAATTTTTATTTTTTTATTTTACATAGTTTACTATCTGAATTGTGTAAATTTGAATTCATCATTAGCATCCATAAGTCATATAAATATGATACTTGTCATAGTAGCAATGCATCTATGAAGATTAAGCTGAAGAGCAAGAATTTCAAGAAGCTTACAACAAAAATCTTGGTGGCTATACTTAATTTAATCCTTGGGCCCTAAGGGCCAATCAAAGACAAATACCGTATAATATGTCGTACAGACGGCACTATTTTGTTATGCTTAGTTTAAAGTAAATAAAAAAAATCCTATTCCCTTAGATTATATTCCCTTAAAATAAAATGTAATGTGTGAAAAAAATTCAACTAACAACTTAAAAATAACACTAAGTCCCGATAGTCATCTCTAATTTTGTTTAGTTATCAGTTTGTTTGTTTGTTTTTCGTGTGTGTAAGTAGCTAACACTGCTGTAAGATTTTTCATGCTGCCTAAAGGTATCGGACATAGCTTTACGACTGCCATACTGATGACAGCCAGGATCAACGGCTTATACATGCCTTCCGAACCACGGAGTAATAATAAAGAATAATAAAACAAATAGTTATCTATGTAATAATAATTATTTGTAGCTGGATCAGGGCCCAATTTTAGGGTTCCGTACCCAAAGGGTAAAAACGGGACCCTATATTATGAAGAGTCTGTCCGTATGTCTGTCTGTCACCAGGCTATGTCTCACGAACCGTGATAGCTAGATAGTTGCAATTTTCACAGACGATGTATTTCTGTTGCCGCTATAACAAGAAAAATAAATATTCAAGGGCGGCTCCCATACAAGAAATTTGATGTATTTGCCGTTTTTTGCTCGTTATGAATAACGGCTTCAGGTAGACGCTTGAAATATTTTTTACAGAATATTTGGTTGCATAAACACTTTAAAAATAAATATTTAAGGGGGCTCGCATACGACAAACGTGATTTTTATAGATAGTGCTACGGAACCCGTGGTGCGCGAGTCCGATTTGCGCTTGGCCGGTTATAATTAAAATCCTTGCTTAAATGCGTCAGACACACAGATTCATTAAAAGTAAACACGAAGCCCAACAAATAAACTTTTCCATGGTCAACGAACGAAGACGTGCTAAGTTGTGTCCTCTTTTTACTAAATCGTTCAATATGGTGTTAATCTCATTTCGCACGTCATTTGGCAACACGTAAACAATGTGTAAGCAATACATTCAGTTATTACTTCGACATGTTTGCTATGCATTTAGTGCGGTCCTGTATCTACTTACTAACAGCGTGATCACGATGCGTACATCCTATGAGGAGCTATTATCACGTTACAATACCTACGAGTAAATGGTTTTAGCACCAATTTGCGTTTAAACTAAAAAGATCAATTATTAAACAATTCTTTGTCCTCACGTGTGGTCTTGTAAAATCATGTTTTACTTATATCTGAAAATGTAAGAAAGAGCTACCAAGTTCATTGCTTTATTATTGCGTTAGGTGTGACATTAAAATGTGAATTAATTAATAAACTTACATATTTTTTTCCATTGATGATATTTTCGGAACATTGTATTTTTTTTTAAATTTATCACGTACAGTTAAAATGAAATGGTTAGATGGAATACAAAATTAATGGTAAAAAGAAAAGGCATAAAAATAAAATGACCATCAACGATGACTTCCCAAACTTTATCAAACTTGTACCTAAAAAAAACTTGTTCCTATTTTGTTCCCCGCGGTGACTACCGCGTGATAACGATTTAGGAATCGTTTGGTTCTTTCCTGGCAGTAAGGTCGTTAGATAACCTTCTAACTCCACGTACCTATTCATACAAAAATAATATTTAAGGCTAAATTATCAGTCTGACCAGTAAAACGGATATTAAAAAAATATTTAGTTACTTACTCACTTCTTCGCCTATGAGGTTATATCTGTTATCTGATATCTGTTTTTTATTTCTATTGTGTTTGGAATCGTGGCGGTGAGAGTGTTAACAACGTAAAAGTTTGTAACTTTATCGACGTCAAAATCTGTCGTCACATCATTGCCAATATCTATTAAAGAAATATCAGAGTATAATATATATTTTTTTTAAATAATAATGAACTTAAAGAATAATCTCGGTAACTAGAAATTATGAGTAGGTATTGACAATTTTTAAGTATGAAAGTCACCAGTTGGTATACTGTACTTAAGTTTAAACAGACACTTATTGAAAAAAATAATTGGGGTCATAACCATTACCAATTTCGTATTAAAAATATATTAATATGTTGTTGTTGTTGTTGTTGTTGTTGTTGATAATAAATTAATATGTTAAAAAAAAGCGAACAAAAATATATTTTTCATCTCATCTATTTGAAAAACGATGTTTTCATCCCAAAATCTTTGGAGCTAAAGTTACTGCTTATTCTCTCGGGACTAAAACGTGAAAAAGAAGATCTCTAGAGATTAAAACCAATTTGAAAACAGAACATGAGTGTAATCTATGTAGAATCAAAAATAATGTTGGCAGTCCAGCAAAAAAAAGAAGAATCTTGTTTTGAAATAAAAAAATTTGATTTCGTGATTTTTTAAATTTGGATTACATATCGTCTTCAACATGGATGAATGTAGGTAAACATTTTTATGATCTTCGCTTCGGAAAAGAAATTAGTATAATTAAAAAAGCGCAACTGTTGTTTTCGATTGAAAGTAATGACAGACGTTTTAGATTATATTGTCATCATCATCCGATGTTATTCCCGGTTGAATCCTCAGCGGTGACGCTTCAGAGCCCGAGTTCCGCTATCTAACACAGGGGATTTGACGAGGTTACTTATTTGTATTTACTTGAATACTTTTTCTTAAGTTGAATATCAAGTTTACGTATAAAAATAAAAATATATTAAGAACTACGAAAACAAAGTTATGAGTGAAAATTTTATCAGAAGTTGGTGCTCTTCGAAGATAATTTCTTAGTTTATATTGAATGAAAACGACACCAAATAAAGATTAGATTTTGTCAGATTAACTTTGATTAGGTACGAGTAAATCTACTTTTCTTTATACTATGTTTTATATTTGCTTGTTTTTCTCATACATGAAAATGAAAAGTAGAGTTTGCTAGCTACTTGGGGCGATATACAAGAATCCCTCGCTTCACTTAGGATTCCTCTTTATAATCTGTTTTGTAATTGCTACTTTTTCTCATAGATGAAAATGAAATGTAGAGTAAGCTACTCGGGTACGTAATATTAATACTTCGGGCGATTTACATGAATCCCTCTCTTCCTTCAGGATTCCACTGTAGAATCTGCCTTGGATTTAAAGCAGCGCTAATACTGAGGGCACGGGAGTGCCCCCGCCAAGACAAGCCAAGCGGAGCGCAAGGGCACTACCTACCTTTTCTCGAAATGTTTTGTCGTTTTTTTGAACTCTCATAACTTTGGTTTGGATGATGCTAAATAGTTAAAAATTTCAAGATATAATAATACTAGTTCAATCATTCAACGTAGTAATTAGTCGTAGCTATTATACTTTAGATTTTATAAATGTCTAAAAACCCCCGATTTCGTCACTGATTCACTCACTGACTCACTTAATGATCATCAAAATTGTTAAGGTACTTCCTGAAGTCCTAGAACGCTGAAATTTGGTATATAAGCTAATATTACTACAAAGACAACAAAAAATTTGTCATTTTTTTGGAATCCAAGATGGCGTCTGGATTTTAGAAAATTAAATTATATTTCGTCCACAACGTCTCACTGTGACTACGTAGAGGCCTATAAATTTGTAGATTAGCGGTAAAGCAACCCGCGAAACTCGAAACTGCATTTAGATTTTGGATCCAAAATGACCGCCAAGCTTTAAAGACTACATGCTCTACACTACACCTTAATCAAAATCTATAAAAAAGTGGTCAGATCTCATGTAGAGCCAAGATTCTAGATCTATGCGCCCTTACTTTACCAGGCCTAACTTCACATATACTACATTTTAGTTAAAACGTGTGGCTTGGCCGTGTTAAGTAAAGGCGCATAGATCAAGAATCTTGGCTGTACATGAGATTTGACCACTTTTTCATAGATTTTGATTAAGGTGTAATGTAGAGCTAGTAGATTTAGAGTGTGTAGTCTTCAGAGCTTGGCTTTATACGAGATCTGATAACTTTTTTACAGGGTAAGCTATGTAGACTCGTCTTGGCAACATTTTTACATGAAAATGTTGTTGGTGGGATTTCATTTATTTTTGTAGGTTGGTTAATGGACTTTTTTTAGTTTAAGAATAACCTATTTTGACACCGGGCCTTTACTTTCGCCTTATAAAATTTACCCGTTGTAGCACAATCTACTATTTTCTACTCCTGTTCTGTTATCTGTCTTTTAAATGGCCACGAACACTAATATAAGAACATTGATAATATTCCCCATCATCATCATCATTTCAGCCGCATTACGTTGACTGCTGGACATAGCCGGCCTCACCCAAGGATTTCCAAAATGACCGATCAAGAGCGGCCTGCATCCAGCGCTTTCCAGCGACCTTGGTCAGATCGTCTGACCACCTTGTGGGTGGGTGTTCTACGCTTCGCTTGTCAGTACGCGGTCGCCATTCGAGAACCTTTTTGCCCCATCGGCCATCGGTTCTTCGCGCTATGTGTCCCGCCCACTGCCACTTCAACAAATTAATCCGCTGGGCTATGTCAGTGACTTTTGTACTTCTACGAATTTCCTCATTTCTGATTCGATCACGTAGAGAAACACCAAGCATTATCCTCTCCATAGCGCGCTGAGCGACTTTGAGCCTTCTTATGAGACCCATAGTAAGGGACCAATTTTCAGATCCATAAGTTATTATAGTTATTACTTGTAACACACATTGATTAAGCACTTTCGTCTTGAGGCATTGAGGTATTTTGGACGAGAAGACACTGCGTAGCTTCCCGAACGCTGCCCAGCCGAGTCGGATTCGTCGAAAGACCTCTTCCTCGAAGCTGGAACTTTATGCATGGATTAACTGATCCAGGGAGATGTACTGGTCTACAACTTCGAGGGTGGAGCTCCCAACACAAACAGGTATTTTCAATAGGGCATTCAGCATTATTTTCGTTCTGTCCATGTTCATTTTAAGGCCAACTTGTTGGGAAACTCGATTTAGGTCTCCGAGCATAGTACTTAAGTCTTCCATTGATTCTGCCATGACAACAATATCGTCGGCAAATCGGAGGTGAGTGATATACTCGCCATTGATGTTAATGCCAAATCCTTCCCAGTCTAAAAGCTTGAAGGCGTCTTCCAGTGCAACGGTGAACAGTTTCGGAGATATAACATCTCCGTGTCTTACACCTCTTTGCAGTGGAATAGCCCTCGTGCGCTGCTTCTGTACTCGGACTGACATAGTGGCGTTACTGTACAAGCACTTCAACACTTCGATATACCCATAGTCAATACGGCATCGCTGGAGAGATCACGATGAAGCACGGCCCACGTTTCGATCAAATCAAAGGCTTTTTCACAGTCCACGAACCCTAAGCATAACGGCCGGGTGTACTCCCTCGTCTTCTGTATAACCTGCCGCAGCGTGTGAATGTGGTCCGTGGTACTAAAGCCTTTACGGAAACTGGCCTGTTCGGGGGGCTGGAAGGCATTAAACCTGTTTGCGAGGCGATTCGTGATGACCCTCGAAAACAACTTGTATACATGAGTTAGGAGCGTGAAAGGCATATAGTTCTTCAATAGGGTGTTATCTCCCTTTTTAAAGAACAGGACCACCACGCCCCTGTTCCACGCTTCTGGCGTTACGCCCTCGAGCAGAACAGAATTAAATTAATCATTATAATAATATTCCCCATAACAGCACATATTGTGTCGCAATTTCGCTGTTCTGCATATGTCGCATTATAGGTAGGTATCTATGGAAATTTTTTTATCACGTTTACTTCCTAGAGTAATTATATAAAAAAGTTTTCCTTATGTTCACGGTAAAGAATTTATTTCGGAAAGATTTATTTTTAATACAAACTGTATGAATTCAGTTGTTTGTTAAGTTGGTTGTTGTGCTTGTTTTTTGTTGGTTGGGCTACATCTGTCAGCATGGAACAGAACTTTTCCATGCTACTAGGTATCCTTTTCTGTCGCTCAAAACCGTCATTCGCTAGAGCATAGACAAGTGCTGTTCCGTGCTGCCAGATATAGCCAAACCCTTAGTTTTGATCGAGTAAAAACTTAACCTAAGTGTAATCTATATAGGCATTTAGGCGCATAGATCTAAAGAAAAAAAAATACTAGGCTATGGCAGAGCGTAACTTTTTGGTGAAATTATGACACATGTGCTTTAATGAGGAATAGAGTAGAGACTTTTCTGAAACCATATTTTATAAATGTTCTTATATTAGTGTTCGGGACCATTTAAAAGACGCATAACAGTATAGAAGTAGAAAAAAATACTATTGTGCATCTGCGCCTAATGCATAAAAAGATATTTTTAATCAAAACATAAACGGAGTTAACTTAGTTTGGCTTATGTTTTGTTTATATTTATAAAATTACGCATTGACGATACATTTTTCTATAGTTCGGCGATACTCAAAATATTTCTGGCATTCCAACTGGATTCACAAAGTTAACAAGATACTTGATAAAAAAAGGAGATTAATTTAAAAAAAAATCAATGATGGTATAGTAACTACGAGTAACAGGCTAATATGGTAATTACCGCATGGTTGTAATGACATTAGTTTATCTTGCTAAGAATAAGGTCTCTAAGAAAAAGGTGACAAGATGTAAAATTAGCACCGGTCTAGTTAATTAAGCATTATTGTTACAATTATAATATTATATTACTGACCATTTTGATGTCTGCTGTGATTAAATATGGCACTTAAGCACGCAATTCTTTGAACAGGATGGTTGCCGCGGCGGGCGACCTATCGTTTAGATACAAACTGTTACTACTAAACTGTTATACGTCCACACAACAGGAGGACGCTGGCCCGCACCCGCCGCACGGGAAGTGTCAATTTAAATTGAATAGATTCATTGAATTACTTCAACAAATTTGAGTAATCGGTCTGTGAAAAATACATCTTTTAAATACCTACACCAATTGGTTAGTGCGTTACTTGGTTTAGGATGTTATTTTTTTTTACAAATTGCACAATCAAACATTTTAAAGATTATTAAAAAATGTGACTCATTTCAAGAAAAGTGTTTCATAAACTTTTTAATATACTTGTTATATGTTAGATATTGTAGACATGTTTGTATATTGTGTAGACATTGACTACATCGAAAATTAGGTCAACAAAATTTTAAATTACCTTATTCTCGATATACACACACATAAACAATAAAAAAATGTCTACAATATTAAACATTTAATATTTTAAAAAGTTTATGAAACACTTATCTTCAAATGAGTCACATTTTTTAATAAATCTTTAAAAATGTTTGATTGTGCGAGCGAGACAGCCAACCAAATGTGAAAAGCCTCTTAATTATTGGATAGTGGTCATTATAATATACAAGGGAATTTTTCTATAAATGTATGCACCAGTTATAGAAAGTAAAATTACCTAACTCAATAAAGTAATTGATTGCTTGAAAAAAAAAAGAGACAACTATAAGACGTATCCGTTACTTCGGATATTTCAAAAGTAATATATGTACATATTAAACTCTAATTTGCTTAATTGTTTTAATGTGATGTAGTTTTTATTCGTCCTTCACGCCATAAAATTAAGTGGATAGACGTGATTAATGCACTTTTGCATATACTTAAAAAAACTGTTTAATATGTACACAAATTAGCTATACGAAATATACTAAAAGAATACCAAGTCATTTAGCTGTGCAATATTAAATAGGTATTTTTTATACGAGGTTTATTTACGACAAAAAGTTATCAAATGCTGTTTATTAAATAAAATTAAAATATTATCTAGATAAATCGCGAAACATAAATGCAAGCTGTTTAGCTTTGGAGGGGGGGAGTAACTTAATCAAAAATTATCGTTTCGCAAACGAGGTACTGCATAAAAAAACCGAGTTGTTTTTGTAAACATTCCATATTTAGAAGATTTATTAATCTGATATACACACCTCACTATGGAGTATACGCAATAAATAATTCCACTTTTAAGTACAGGAGAACTACAAAAAAATATTATAACTTTTAACCGACTTAGAAAAAGGAGGAGGTTATTAATTCAAATGTATGTCATCATATATAAAAAATATGTCATGCCATGCCAATTCTCCACCCAGAGGTCCCGGGTTCGATCCCCGATCAGGGCAAGTTGGAAAATGGCCTTTTTCAAATTGTCCTGGGTCTGGGATGTTTATCTATATGTGTATTTGTTATAAAATATTGTATCGTTGAGTTAGTATCCCATAACACAACACTCGAACTTACTTTGGGGCTAGCTCAATTTTTTTTTTTTCATGTATTTTACCCAATTACTAGAAGACATCTGGATCGATATGGGCAATTATTTTTTTGTGTTTGAAAGTGCATACTTGTCAGGTGGTCCCATATAAATTTTATCAAAATTGGTTGTGTAGTTGGGTGTTGAAGTCGGTTATTAGTTTTGATAAATTATTATTTAACCACTTTTTCAGCTTTCGTAATATACCCATGCAAAATTACAGATAGTTTTCTATTAGTAATAGTGTCTGAATTAAGCCGCTGACAGACAGACGGATATATACAGAAACTATGGTTGGTAGGAAAAATAATGAATAATAATTATTAAGTTATTTAGTTAAAATCTTTATTGCACTAAAACATAATGTTACATAAAAATGGATAACATGAAACAGATGTCAAAAGGCGGCCTTATCGCAACTGGAATCTCTTCCAGGCAACTTTGGCACTTGAAAATGTTTGACGAAAACAGGTATTAAATATTGAGAATTAGGTAATTGCCAAAAGCTAACAAAAAGCGAGGAAATGCAAACACGTTAAAATGCACAAATGAATATTTCATGATTCGTATTTGATCAGATTTATATGTATGTGTTCGAAATCGATAATATTATAATTTTTCAAAACTATAAACCGACTTCACCCCCAAAGTACACAACCGATTTTGTTAAAATTTCTATGGGACCACCTGACAAGAATACAATATTTTAAACAATAAAAGATTTTTTCAGGCGTTTTCGAATAATCGGTTAACATACATTAAAAAAAAAAGATTGGAAGTCGTCTTCCTTTTTGGAAGACGGTTTTAAATGAAATATATTGAGAGTACCGCAGTTGCGCTAGTTAAAACCTGGAGCACATTTTCCTGCGTATTCTACTTAATATTCCCAACTCATCTTACACCATATTAAGTCCGTGACTGTCTGACTGTCCCGCGTCACGTCAGATATCTCAAGGCGAATATATTTATGTCATAAAAGTTATTGTTTTAATCAAAAGCAAATCATATTCTATATTATATTTATTAATAAGTAATAAACGACGTAGTTCGTAAAATACTTCATAGCTTCGTAACAATTAATAAAGAATTGTTCTTTTTGCTTGTGTTTTAAAATATAAGATTTTCAGTTGTATTGGTTTTTTTTGTAGATATTCGCTAAATAAGTTGTCGCGGCGCATGTAGTGTCGTCTTTTTGTCAAAATTAGAACATAATATTTTTCTACTGGATATAGAATTTTTTAATTATTATTACGGGATAAGTCCCGTAATACAAATGTCAGTAAAAACTCTAAAATCATATTTTACCAATTTTTGTTTGCATCTAGATCTAGATTTTTACAATTATAATTTCAAAATTAAACAGGTAAGTTAATAATGCGGTTTTCCATCAAATGTTGACAAGTCAAAGGTCAACGTTGACACGTGACATGACGTTTGTGTCTAAATGACCAAATAACTAAATTACTCATATTACCGAAGTTTTAACCCACAAAAGACAATTCACGGAAATACGTAATTAGATTAATTACAGGTGTTTTGACTAAGGCTTAGGGTACACTATGCAGATGTGGCGTCTTCATTAGATATAAATCATTTAATTGTAAATAAAGTGGTCATAAAAATTCTGCTGTGTTTATTAACGGTCTGCAATGCTTAACGTTACACATTAGATTTACATTTAAATTGTCTGATGAACAATCGTTTAAAACTGATTAAAACTTGTTTCCGTTATTATTTACGGTCCAATGATTTATTTCAAATGAAGGTGTCACTTTTATGCATTCCTTACATATATATCTATATCTAGTCAATACGAATTGAGTAGTTTGTCTTTTTTCACTTTTCATTAAAATCTGTAACTCAAATTGTAAAGTCACGAGATCAAAAAAATTCCTTGCGCATTTTGAAAGTTATTTCTTTATTTTGTTATTTATTTTTACTTTCTTTGCCATAGGCTCTTCTGTAACACTCTGAATAGTAAAATTCAGCGTCTTTATCTATTTATTTATGTATTATAATCTAAATAGTGTAACGGAAAGAGAGTATCAACTCGAAAGGGAGGAACCATAAAATTGTAAAAAAAATCTGCAGCTCCATACATTTTAGCACGGTAGGTATTATATTTTGTACGGGGGTAAAGATTTTTTTTACGATTTCAGGGGTGGTCCCATAGTAAAAGTTGTCCACATTGATTAGTATGTACCCTTCTCGTTACACGTTGTATTGATACGATGTAAGCCTTAAAACATCAAAATATTGCACTTTATATATATCAACAGATATTGTGAAAGTAATTTTAAGATACATATAATTATTCAACGTAGTATTACCCTACATTTTCGCCAATATGGAAGATGTAATCATTTTTATGGTTATCATTACATTTAATCGCATCAAAGATTGATTTCAGATCAACCTTAATCATATATATGTCAGGGGTTGTAATCAAATCACAGGCTATATTTGGAAAATGATAAAAAAGTAATAAGTAATGCTTCACCGTAAGTAATGTCAAATCCTTAGTGCGTATAAAATGAAACGTGGTGTCACATATACCGGCCCATGTTTCAAACCTACTTTCTGGACAATTTTGTTTCCTTTTGCTATATGCATAAAAATACTTTTTAGATAATGATGATATATTATATTTTCACATTTGAACTTTCCCGGGGAAATGCTCTACCCTACTCTACATGGTAACCGCATCAAAATCCTACAAATACACAGACAGATATACGCGGGAAACTTTGATTTATAATAGGTATGGATGGATGAAGTCAATATGATTTTTGATGAACCAATGTGTGTATGTAGATTGCTCTAATTTATGTGACATATAACCCCTGTATTACCAGCGTGTATCTCACAGTCTTACAAGTATTACATATTAGGGTTCTGTACCCGAAGGGTAAAAACGGGACCCTATTACTATGACTTTGCTGTCTGTCTGTCCGTCTGTGTGTCATTAGGTGATAGCTAGACAGTTTAAATTTTCACAAATTATGTATTTCTGTTGCCTCTATAACAAGAAATACTGAAAATAAAATGAATATTTTAGGTGGGCTCCCATACAACAAACGTCATTTTTTTAAGATAATGGTACGGAACCCTTCGTGCGCGAGTCCGACTCGCACTTGCCCGGGTATTATTTGTCATTTCCCCGACTTCACACCTCATACCAGACAATAAGATACATGTGACGTCATTGCAGTAGTTCTTATTATACTCGTAGTAGGCATCACGATACATTTTGATATTGATAAGTCAGCCGACAAGTTTATCTAAAAGTGACAATGAGTTGAGTACTTTAAACACCGATTTATACATTTTACCGGTATTTTATATCCATGTATGAGTATTCGTCTGTGTACAGGCTGCTTTAAAGGCTATGGATAGGGGAAATGGAAAAGATTTGAAATATTTTTTTTTCAAAACTACAAACTAACTACACAATCGATTTTGATAAAATTTGTATGATAATGTCCATTCAAACAAACCATTCAAATTTTATCAAATGAACTATTTGGACCACATGACAAGAATGTCCATTCAAACAAAATCGGTCCAGGCGTCTTCGAGTAATCGGTTAACATACATTATAAAAAAAACTGGTTCCGTACAATTCCAAAGTTTTTAAATTAGTATAAAATATTACATTTAAAATCGTCATAGTAAGACGCGAGTTAACTAATGATAGCGCCATCTGGTGGTGTTTTAGTGAACTATTTCTGTACGTAAGCGTATTTTATTGAGTTTAGCACTTTATTTGTAATTGATAGAATTCTCGATAATTTTCCTGTAATCTACAAGTAATGAACTACACTTTGTATATTTTTCAAAATTTTAGGCTTAGTAATTTCGGAGATCAAAGGGGGGAATGGTCAATTTTTGTCTTGTTTTATGAATAAAATATATTTGACGTCCTCATAACGATCCCGTTCATTTGATATATGACATATGTAGTAAGTTTTGCAAAACTTTTTTTTAAATTCCTTATTTGTCCCTCGAAAATAACCCTTATTTAAAAAAATATTTATCTACTTATTTTTACTAAAATCAACAAGCAATAAAC
Source organism: Acrobasis suavella (assembly GCA_943193695.1). NCBI lineage: Eukaryota > Metazoa > Arthropoda > Insecta > Lepidoptera > Pyralidae > Acrobasis > Acrobasis suavella. The sequence continues at coordinate 11,658,570 of OW971929.1, read as the reverse complement.
TATATTTTGTATTTTTTTTTCCAAATTTTAGGTTTAGTAATTTTGGAGATCAAAGGGTGAATGGTCAATTTTCGTCTTGTTTCATGAATAAAATAAAAATTATTTATTTTAAAATAAAAACAAAAATATATTTAAGATTCTCATAACAAGCCTCTTTCATTTAATATATGACAGAGTAAGGTATGCAAAACTATTTTTTTAATTACCTCATTTGTCCCCCGAAAATGAACCTTGTATAAAAAATATTTACTTTGCACATCTCTGTTTGGTTTATAGGATTACACTATCTAACCAAATTTCACTTGATTTGGTCCAGTAGATTGAAGCAAATTGGCTGTGACAGACGGACGGACAGACAGGCGCACGAGTGATCCTATAAGGGTTTCGTTTTTTCATTTATTGTACGAAACCCTAAAAATATAAAGATTCCGATGAACTGATAACCTCCTCCTTTCTTTAACCTACATAAAGCAGAAATGTTACGCGATATGTGATCACGAAAGCTAGCCCCGTATGTACAACGAGAAATGGTTAGGTTAATTATGGAGCAACGAGGCCGAATTTGGGCGAAAGAGTGGGGAGACTCTTATCGTCCACAGTTGGGTCGAAGACCATGTTATGATGGTATATGAGTTTTTTAAAATTTGGATGTCTTTTTCAGTGTTCTGTAGTAAACAAGGAACCCTTATAGTTTCGCCATGCCTGTCTGTCCGTCCGTGGTTTGACTTAGAGACAATATGTACTAAAAAGATGTAATTTGGCATGGTTTAGGTTGGGGAAAAAGTCTTTTCGCATATAGTATGTATGAACTTGTAATAAAACCACTTTGGCTATACTATTTGTACCTGGCTGGTTTTGGTATCATTTAAAAGTTGAAATTTTAAAGAAGATAATTCCAAATTCAAATTAGGAAAATGCGTGATTTTCATTTGTTTTTCTTACCGTCAAAATGAGTGGATCTAATGAAGAAATTAGATACATTTTAAAATTTTACTACCAAAAAGGTAAAAATGCAAAGAAAGCCGCGAAAAAAATTTGCGATGTTTATGGACCTAGTGCAGTGTCTATGAGAGTAGCACAAATTTGGTTTAAGCGTTTTCAATCCGGAAATTTTCATGTCAAAGATGCACGTCGCTCTGGTCGCCCTGTTACAGATAAAATGGATGCTATTTTTGAAAAAGTGGAGCAAGATCGGCATATCAGTAGTTACGACGTAGCTGAAGAACTGGGAATTGATCACAAAATAGTTTTGGCGCATTTGAAAAAAAATGGGTACACAAAAAAGCTCGATATTTGGGTACCTCACGAGCTCTCTAAAAGAAACCGTGTACTAATTTTTGATTCTTTATTACGACGTAATGAGACCGAACCATTTTTGAAGAAATTGATAACTGATGATGAAAAGTGGATCACTTACGACAAGAACGTGCGAAAAAGGTCATGGTCAAAGGCCGGTCAGGCTTCACAGACTGTGGCGAAACCCGGGTTAACTCGCAACAAGGTGATGCTGTGTGTGTGTGTGGCGGGATTGGAAGGGCATTATTCATTATGAGCTGTTACCACTAGGTAGGATCATCGATTCAGAACTCTACTGCGAACAACTGATAAGATTAAAGCAAGAAGTTGAGAGAAAGCGAGCGGAATTAATCAACAGAAGGGGTGTGGTTTTTCATCATGATAACGCTAGACCTCACACATCTTTAACCACTCAGCAAAAAATAAGAGAGTTTGACTGGGAGGTGTTAATGCATCCGCCGTATAGTCCTGATCTGGCACCTTCAGATTTCCACCTGTTTTAGTCTTTTCAGAATTCTTTAGGCAGTATCAGGTTAACATCACGAGAGGACTGCCAAAACTACTTGACGCAGTTTTTTGATCAAAAGCCCCAAAATTTCTATAGCAATGGGATCATGTCCCTACGTGTAAAATGGAAAAAAGTTATCGAACAAAATGGTACCTACATACTTTAGTTAAATGTAAATAAACTATATTAAAAAATGTTTTGAATTTTCATATAAAACGCGAAAAGACTTTTTCCCCAACCTATTATTAATCATGCCAAAAAACTGGCAAAATAAAAATGTGCATTTTTGATTAGGATATCTTATATATATGTACAGTGGGAGTTAAATTATTTTTTTACACTAACCCATTGTGAGGTATTTTGTTGAATTAAAAAATATTGTGTGAGCGAACATCATTTTTTGGGTTGCGAAACTAGTTTCCGAAATTTCTGGTTTTATAAAATTTTGTTAGAGTCAACCCACTATTTAATAAACATTTTTATATGGACACGTGAAAAAATTCTTAGCAGTAGTATATATAACGAATATTAAAGAAAAACTATTAGAGCTAAGTACAGTTTACAAATTTAAAAGTTATAGGCGATTGACTTACAAAATGTGCTGTACAATAGACAATATCTTTTTTAGAAGTTTTTAGTCCCGTGAACTCGTAGTCAGCATTCGTAACTACGGAACCCTATACTACGCGTGGCCGGTTATACTACTGCCGTGAATGTTTTCACGTGTCTATATACAACCATTTAGTAGATAGAGGGGGGACACGTGACTATAACAAAAATTTCGGAAAATGATCCCTAAATCTAAAAATGATGTTCACATCTCCCACTTTCCATGTATGGAAGCTATCCCAATTTTTTTTAAATTATTTTATTTTACCACTTTTTCGGCATGGTTAATATATATATATATATATATATATTTATATATATACCCAAGCCAAAGTACAGCTTTCTAGTACTTTCTCTAGTAAAACCTCGGACAGACAGACAGACATGGCAAATCTTTGTTTACTACGAAACCCTAAAAATGATGAAAGTTAAATAGGAATAATTGTTGTTTTGCTTTAATTTAGAAACATAAATGTAAAAGCCACATGTTTATAGAAAGTCTAGATAGGTGGAGTAGTTAAGGTATTTTTTTTTTCAATATATTTACTTTTAGTACTTAGCTAACGGTTGTTATGAACAAATTATAATAACAACACCTTCTTACGGCAAAGAACAATATCAGAGCGAAAATTAAACACAGAACATTAACAAATTGCATACATTAGTACGAGTTTAAAAAATAAATGTATATTTTTACCTACCTTTGCACACCGTCGTCTTCACTTTACATTGTCTTAACACAACGTTGAAATGTCGTAAATTTTCAAGTTTTTATATTATTAAAGAAAACGAGGATCGTAAATTACATCGCAGATATGAAGTAATAAAATGCACAATAAACATTTGATCTGTATTGACGATTCTGTAGATATCGCGTATCTTCTTGAGTACCGTGGCCGGCCCTCTAGTCACGAGGTAAGTCGAAGTGGAGGCTACTCAAGATAACGGATAAGGGTGAGATGCTGCGGTCGACAAGAGACTGCCGCGGCGCCTGCAGCGCAGGCTCGCTAACTCTTTACGTGACCACTCCGACTAAGGGCATTTGACTGTAATTTGACACTGGTTGGCATTGGTTTTTACGTTAAAAGATTAAACCCTACACATTGGATGATACGAACCGAATGATGATACTGAACGAATCGCTTAGTACTTATAAGTGTATCTCTTTGTTTCATTTATTATCACAACGGAGTTAACGAGTTAGGCACGTGATGCATTTATATAAAAATTGAAAAGAAAAAACCCTATACGCGCTCAAGTTCATATTTATATACCTATCCATAAAACATTTTGGCGGCTTTATTTAGGTTTTTATACGAGTCACGTGAAAACAATAAAGGCGGCAAAAGGAGCTGGCGTCCACAGTCAGTACGCATACCAAGTTATGTTTAATACAGCTATAATATTTACATAGTAGAACTATAATTTCATGACCGTGGCCTAAATAGTATAAAAAGATGAAATAAACAAATTTCATAACTACGATAAAACTTTATTTCTTGTTTTTGTTATAAATGGTTGTTTATATTATGTAATATGTATATTTTGATGTATAATTTTATAGATTGCCTAGAGTAAGTACGGCATGTGGTGCTGGATTAGGCTAGAGAACAGTAGATTGTGCTTCAAAAGGATAAGGTAATAATATTTTGAAGGCGAGGGCGCTACTTTGAATCCAGAGCGAAACGAAGGATTCCACAGTTGAATCACGAGCGCACAGAGTGATCTACGGTGGAATCCGGAGTTAAGCGAGGGATTCATGTATATCGCCCGATATAAAAAAATATTCCATCTATGAAAAAAACTAGCAAATATAAAACAGAATATTTATAAGTAGTACCTACAATACCTAATCCGACTCCAACCAACAAATTAATACTAAGCTTTGTTTGGTGTCGTTTTCATACGATAAATATCTAATAAAAAATAATTTTTCGAAGACCATCTACTTACGATAAAATATTCTCTCATAACTTTGATGCGTGGTCCTTCACATCTTTTTATAAGTAAACTTGATACCTATTCACTATTCGCTTAAACTTACAAAAAAGTATTCACATTTACAAAAAAAATTACATGTCAATACAAATAACCTAAAACTTCTTGACTACTTAATATTTTTTATTTTTTATTACGCAATTTATGTTTGTTTACTTGTTCGCCAGCATTACATGTTATAATGTGTCAACATTGTATTATATTATATGTATTTATTAATTAAAAGACAATAATAATAATATGCCAAAGCCCTTCTGGCGAGTAGGCGACCAATACTGTGAAAATGAGTTCCTTTCGGCGTTTCTTCTCAGCAGTGGTCGTTACGAAGCGCTGGTATCGGTAGCTTTTCTTTAAAAATAAATTAAATTTTAATATACTTTACACGTAACATAAATTATACTCATTGACGTGTAAAAGTGCCTGTAAAGGTGATTTGAATCTTTCTGTAATTAATTACTTGAATCAATTTGAAAAATTGCGCTTTTTTAATCATACTTATTTCTTTTTCCGAAGCGAAGAATATTAAAATGTTTACCGACATTCATCTATGTTGACGACAATATGTGTTCCAAATTTAAAAAATCACGACGTCTGTGCCAATTATTTTTTATTTAAAAACGAAATTCTTTTTTTTTTCTAGACTGTCAACATTATTTTCAATCCTACATAGGTTACATTCGTGTTCAGTTTATAATTGGTTTTAATCCCTAGAGATTTTCTTTTTCACTTTTTTGTCCCGAGAAAATAAGCAGTATCTTTCGCTCAAAATGTTTTGGGATGAAAATATCGTTTTTTGAGTAGATGACATGAAAAATTATTTTGAAGGACAAATAATCAAAATAGAAGTCCTAAATAGAGTAGGTGAAAAGAGACACATCCTAGAGGCCATCGGAAATAGGCGAGTTAATATTTTGACACTTGATACGGCATGACAATTTTATGCGCATTATAATAAAAGACAAAATAGAAGGAAGAAGGGGAAGAGGAAAGCCCAGGCACAGCTATATGAAGCAAGTAAAGCAAGCAAGGAAAAGATGACAGCAGTGTCGTATAAAGATGTCAAGAGGTAGGCGGAAAACAGAATATTATGGAAGAAATTCCACCGACAAGAGCACAGCTCTTGAATAATCAGGATGAGAGTAATTACATACTTATTACAAAAACGTAACGATAATGTTGAACTGACAGTGATATGGAAAACCATATCACTACCTGGATTTGACAAGCATTTAAGAACTGTCATTCAATTTTGTATATTATTTATCATATTAACATAAGTATGTGTCATCTAAGATTACCACTGGACATGCATTTTGGATAGGTATACTTATACACATATATGTACTTACTATAGGCTTTAAGTGAGTACATTTTCTGCGGCTTTGCACAGACACACGACCAACTTGGCCACTTCGAATCAGTCACAGACAGTACCTACGTAATGTTAGAGACCATCACAAGAGCGAGCGTGGACTATGTGACGGACGCTAGTGTGCATTTCCTATCGATTTTAGGAATGGTACACATTTCCGAGGTTACATACAAGACATATATATATATATATATATATATATATCTAATCTATATCTTCTTCCTCCTTGCATTATCTCACTTTACATGAGGTCGGAAAAACATAAAGATACATATCTATACAATGTATATAACACATTTATACAATGACACATAGCATAAATGTATGTCCCGATGACATATGTAAAAATGAATTGCTGTAGTTAGTTTCACTAAAATTTGAGAACGGCTGTGCCGATTTAGTTAATTTTGGTTTTGAAATATTTTCAAATATTTAATGGTGCGTCCAAAAATAATTTTGAGACTGTGAATAAACTAAATGACATGAAGCTGCATAAAAAGTCGTAACATTTAAAAAGTTAAAATAACACCAAAATAACAGAGAGGATCCTTTGGGACTGTCCAAATTAGACCATACGTGGGCAACGCCGCCAACGCCAATTAGATAGAACTAAATAATTTAAGAAAAAATAACATCTATCGGACACAACAACGTACCTACCTAATACGTACCTATCTAAATGTAATGGCACCTCATCAATTTAATAACCATTTATTTATATGACACCCTACATATTATCTAAACGCAGTGCGAGCACACTAAGGCGTATTTAATTTACACTGTGTTAAACTTTAAGTAAAACTAAAGATACATTTTAATCGACTAATTGTACGTTAAGTTGATATCAGACACCAAACAAGTTGTCCCTGTGATTGTAATCACTTTGCATACGATTTTCCTTTACCTAAGTAATTATTTTCTTGTTTTCAAATTATAATTCATTTGTATGGAACATTATGTCAAGTGTTAAGATGTGTTTGGTTTGTTATAAATATGCTGTATACAGGTTACGTAAAAATGCGCCCGGTGATTTACGTGAATAACTCGTAAGTATATGGAATATTAATGATGACTGCGTCTCTGTTTAGTATTTTAAACACATATCAAGATGGATGTGGCTTTTTGCATGAAGTTTCTAGAGCTAGGGAATACCTACAACATATGATATCTCAAAATAAAGATGGTTTTAAAGTTCCGAAGTCTCTACAACTTCCTATAAAGAACTCTTATTTTTTCCATATGTCCGTATTTTCGTTCGGGGCATAGCTCAGAGACAATTTAGCACTAGAAAGATGTAATTTTGCAAGGATATACAAATTTCCTATGACGACACAATGGTAAAAGAAATTGTTAAAAATAAAGGTTTAAAGTAGGAATGATATTCTCTTTTGCATGTACTGAGAAGTGGGGGTTTTCCCCAAGAAACGTTTACCTAACATGAAACATAATTTTTAGGCTTCCATACCAGTTTCAGCTGATCTTATTTGGAAAGCAAAAAAATCACATAATCATTATACCTATGTGATTTGATGAAAGTTGGTCAGTATCATAGATGGATTAAATAAAATTATCCGATTTGTAGGCACATTTCTGAGCTAATACATCATGGAAGGTCTTTTTAAAGTTTTTTTCACTTGACGTCAATTTTGTAGTAAGGACATAAAAATCACAAAAGGTGTGACACCGATTCCGGCTCGGAAGTTTAATCCGGTTACCGGATCGGATTGTAGGGAATGTCTAGGCAAATAGTCTGATCTGGGGTAGCATTTTTTAAATCACTTGTCACATCACGAATGGTTTACGCGTGCGTCTCCAAACGGGCGCATTTTTGAAATGATAGTTTGCGAAGGATTTGCAACGAGTGGTCTCATCCACTCGTAATTTTGACATTTGTGGCGCAAATATGTTAAAGAAACCTTTCATAGAGAATCCGTTCCGTTTCGTGCTGCTTTTTTATAAGTGGTAAAATTCTTAGAAAACCATAGACATATTTTCGATGTTTTTTGCGTAAAACAATATTGTTTTTCGCTGACACGACGGTTTCAAAAATTCGGCCAAACAGTTTTTTACGCGAGCGGTGTGTTGGAAAACTACACGTTTAGTGTTTCGGTGAGTCCTTAAATGAAAAATAGCACTCCTAATCAGGTTACCGAATTTGACTACCGAAAAGAAAATTGACATTTCGTTACTGGTTCATTAAGAGCGGCCTTCCCGTCTTACTTTTCATACAAACGCTCGTTCGTGATTATGGCGTTGTGACTGATCTTTCTTGAAAACTTTTGAACTAACAGATATCTTGTGCATTATTTCTAGGTTTCTATAGAAATATAAAATTTAAATTTTGAAAACCAAAATATCCAAAAATCTGCTTTTTTTACACAGATTTTACCTGAACTTCGACCGTTCATGAAGTACACATAAACTGTTAAATTAAAAAAATATATTTGGATAGAAACCTCGCAAATGAGAACTTTTTAAAATAATAAACATTTATTTCACACACTTGTAAGGTTTACTGAAAAAAAAAACGTATTTCCTGGAACAAGTTTTATGAAATTTCCGCACCTTATAAATAGTTAATATTGGTTCAATGGATAGTTAGCAATAATACTAAATTCATTCCATACATTGCAAACCGTGCTCTTAGGCGCTATCTCTCCCTTTTTGGTTTGCCTCTTTTTCTAGCATTGCCCTGGATGAAACAACAAGCTTTTCAAACTATGCTCGCGTTGACGGCAAAGCGGCCTGGAAGAGATAGAGATACATTCGAGCAGTGTGGCTTCTGGTCTAGAATAGGACCACTCCATCTCTTTCTGTGTATTTGGTGAGAGGTGACTAAATTGCTATGCATAAATACAAATATCTTGTGCTACAACTGCATTTCCTAAGAGGGATTCTTAAACTTTTCCGGCTATTTCTTCTCGAATTAACATGGTCTTCAGCATCATTGGGTAACTATTGACACGCATATTATATCTGGTGAAGGAAAAGCGGGAAAGCTCAACCCGGGCTCTGAAGGAGCACAGCTGAGAATGCAATCTACACGCTAAGATGAAGAAAATATTAATGATATAGCGATGTTTATTTGTCTAGTTACATCGGAATGTTATTGGTTGTCTAACCATAGGGAGTTCCTAGAGTACGGCTATAATAATAGCCTAGTTAGCTTAATATATCCTTATATATAACTATTTAAAAAAATGCTGTATGATTATTGATTTGTAATATTTAAATATACTTTAATCTTTGAAATAAGGATGAGCCTTAGTTTCGACCCACAATTAATTTTTGACTAATGTTTGCACTGTTTACAAAATTTCCGTTTATTTCATTTCGTACGTTATGTCTTCAGGTAGCTCGAAAAATTGACACTATCAGTGTAAGCTCACTCACTCGATGAGAAGATTACTAGAAGGGCATTGGCGTAGCTAGGTAACCAAAAGCCTTGGGCTAAAAATTAACTAGGGCCCCAACTAAACTTTTTAAAATCATTTGTTCCATATTCGTCGTGTTACGAATTCGACGTACTCCAGATTTGTCATAATCTGAATTTGTCATACTCCAGATTCGTAGTAAAAAAGTCGACTCTAAAATACAATTAAAACCAAATACAAATTGTTACTTATTTGTATGAACAAATTAAAACTATTTTATGAAAATAAAATGAAACATCTACCTATTACCGTTAAAAAAATACAGTCCTGTGACAGACATACAGATAGCAGAGGCTTGTTAATAGGGTCCCGTTGAGCAACCCCCATTTGGGTGCGGAATCCTAATTAAGTAGAGATTTTTAAATCAATAACACTACTTTTTGGACCGACTATCGTTTTACGACGTATCTGAAGTACGACGAATCTAGGAGGAGTAGCGTTTTATATTCAAGCTGTTGAAGCACGCCGCGTTTTTTATTGCTCTGTCTTGCGTCAAGCGCGTGCTGTTGAAACGCGCTATTCGACGACGTAACTGTGAAACTAGCCTAACAAAACAGGAGGTTCAAACAAAGATGTTCGAGAATTGTTTAGAAGTCCCCTGTATTTCCAAATAAGTTGCCAAACAAGTCGCGTTTTTGGAATCTAGTTTATTTATATTATAAATGTGGGATAAATATTCACTAGTTCAATTTATAGTTTGTAAGTTAGAGTCCGAGGGCTCCCCTGAGCTTTGAGGCCCCGGGGCACTGCCCCGTCTAGCCCTCCGGTAGCTACGCCACTGTTGAAGGGCTAGCATGTTGTGTGTTTTCCATTTAGATATGTTAAACGTTAAAAGAGTATATTTATTGACATATAAATTTAGGGCATTTTAGTAAATGTACACAATAAATTTAAATACAACAATGGCATTAGAGTATTACACTGCTAAGCACGATAAGAATTTCTTAAGAGTCGATAATCTACGCATGTCACGATCTTGTGGAAGAGATAAACGAATCACATGTCTTGGTTTTACGTAGCTACTGGTTATCTTCCTTCTTTGAATGTGTTGGCATCTGACTACTTACTATCTGTCAGTTTGTTGTTTCTTCTACCAAATTGTCACATTTCATTATTTATTTCAATGAATATCTATTGCACAAGTCTGTTCACTAGTTTCGTGTGTCAACAATGGTTTGATTACCGTAATTGCCGTAATGACAGTCAAAATAATGTTTATGGGGTCAAGTGCCCTTCCAATAAAAAAAACCTTTTTTTCTGGTCTGGGAAAAAGAAAAAACGAAGTAAATATTTCTCCTCGGGTCGTAAAAGCCAATTGAGGGAATGGACCAGAATCTGAATAATGTTAACTAAAGACGATGCGGCTAGCTGCTCATCACTATTTTAATTTCATTTTTCCATCTTCACGTCCAAAATTATGCTGAACGTGGCCTTTAAGTCTTGTGGCCCTAGGCTTTGTCTATTTAGTCAAGGATAAATACATGTCAATGTATCTGTATGTACTTAAAACTCAGCAAGTGTTTATTTGTTTAGGTATATCTACTAATTAATTTGCACAATTTGTACTATTAATCCAAGCACTAGCTACATACATATTTAGAGTGTAAGCAGTGGCGGATTTACACATTTGCCGCCAATAAGCTATTCATATTTTGGTGCCCCTAACCTGCGTTCAATGGAATATAATATAATATGTTAAAAGCATCGTTCTACTTTCTCGACTGCCGCAATCTTTAATATCTTATTATATATATCTTATAATAATCATTTAATATAGGATAAGCCTTACCTGCGCGTTCCCCTCTGCCAAAGTATAAGATCAAAAATCTAATACGTTCATAAAAACTAGTTGCGTAATCAATTATGATCATTATGTGACTCGGTAAAGCATTTAAAAGACATCTACAATTGCGTTATGCAATTTTCACGAGTAGAAAGAGGGCAAACACATTTATTCTTCTAAAAGATGGCATAACCTTTCATTTGTAAGTATTTTTTTTTATTTAATTAACGTTGTTTTCTATTTAATGTAATTTCTGAAAAATCGATGGAATATCTATTAGAAAAATTATCGAATCACGTTTGCAACAGATTTCCTTCAATTCCATAAAATGATGTAAGATTTTCTCCCTTATCAACTGCCAAACAACACCGAAAATGATCTATAATCGCATAACACTGTTGACATATTTCATTTTTCGATGTTATTATGTTTTTTACTATCCCATGACACGAGACTAGTTCATTAACCCACGGTTTAAATGTATCAAATTCATTCTTAAGGTTCGGTAATTAGGTTCTAATTTGAAAAACGATTAGTTGATGACGTAGGCGCACTCCCCACTAGACTCGCGCACTCCCTACGAGACTATTGTATTTTTGATTTACAACCTTCGTCTTTATTCCCTGTGCATTAGTCGTGAATATAGTATCTCTTTCTTGCCAAGAGTGTATTATTATGTGTATTTACACTTAATTTCAGTGTGAGCTTTACATGTGTGCAGAAAATAAGCTAGTGTTTGATTTTTTGTAAATGTGCGTTTATAGCGACACAAATTTATGTGAGATTTTTTTTAGATGTAGTAGTAGTTTACCCCCGCACCAAAAGCGGCAGAAAGATTGTAAGAAGATTTGTCTGCGTTACTTATCCTGTATTAAATGATCAGAGGTCGCGATGCACGAAAGGAGTAAGGGTGCAAACCACTAGTTCCCGACATGTCAAATCAGATACTTTTTTTTAACGTCAAACAAACATTTTCTATGGAATTTGTATGAAATAGCACGACGTGACGTCATAATTTCTTGGAGTCAAATAGCGCTCTTAATATCAGTTTTCTGCATTCATCAATCTAAAATCAACTTGAAAAGGAATATGATCAATGACAAATGACATTATTTTGTGACATTTAATTATCTTGTCTATAAAAAATAATTGAGTTTTGACCCTGGATACTACCCTATTGGTCTTAAGTAGGCCGCCCCCAAAACTAAGTGTAAGTATACTAATACAGTCGACACATTATATAGCATACTTCCAGAGGTGACCTAGGGCAATAACATGACATTTTTTTTCTTATGATAATTGTTAAATCTCGAAAAAAAAATCGACATTCACATACCGTCAGTTGAATCGGTTTTATGTTATTTTTTCATATTAACAGGCTGAGTCACTTCTTAAAGTACGGTTTGACCGTACATTTACACTTTGTGAGTATATCATTTAGAATGACGTCAGTAGATGTTACCTTTTTTATCAATCAGACATCTCTATGAGAAGAAACGATAATGTAATATAAAAGAGCAGAACATACCGCAGTGGCAGACCTAGACGTTCTGCCCGTGCTGCCGGATGTCTCGATGTGCAGCTTTACCGCCTCCACGCCAGACCTCTTGCGGAGCTCTCGCGCCGCACCTGGCGTCCCCTGTCCCTTCGGCGTACCCGATCCACTCTTCCCTGTTTTAACTTCCTGTTTCCAGCCCTTTTTCTCTTGTTTGGGATTGGCACGACGGTCTCGTGTTTTCATCTTCAGTAAACACTATTCATTCGATGCTATTGTAATATCGCACTGTTCTAAAAAAATATCACCAATTGACAGTTCGATTAGATATTCACCTCGAAGGTGAAAGATGTAAGATAAAAAATATACACAAATAAGCTGGACCGTTTACGTGACGACGGAGGCCCTTTATGTCGATACCTTGTTAAGATCACGTAGGTACCTTGAACTGAAGCGAGTGGAACCGTGAAGTTTTGTCAGATTTCCCGCGTTCAGGGTTTGCACTGACACTTAGCACTACTAAGATGTGGCGGTAGTATGTATGGGCGGGTGCCGGAGTCCTGACGCACTGGCGGCGGCGCGGACGCATGCACGTAGTGTGCCAGCCCCGCACTCCTGCCATATCTACTTTACCCGTCTCACTAATTGAAGGGATCTTATGACTCTCTAGGCGAACTTGTTATCTTTAACTCATCAGTGTAATACGCATTCATGTCTGTCACGAGTTTTTATTATTGTATAAGTAATTAAATTAAATATCAACTCATTAAAATGCAATTTGAGTAGTGCAAGGTCTTCAGGTGAAAAATTGTCTAGGTATTACGGTTTAGGAGATAGAGACCTGAGTCAAACAGACATATAGATAACGGAGCCTAAGTAAAGGGTCCCGCTGGCACCATTTTATATGGGGTCGACACAGTTTGTCTTATCTCCATATCCTCCTATTAGGTACCCGTCATTCCTTCATCCACCCCAACTCTACCCATGTCATGCCTAACGCACTCCATCCATCTCTACGTTGGTGTTTCTCTACCTTTATGTCCGTATACCTTCATATTTAGTGGCTTTTGCATTCCATGTTGTCTTTCTCGAACACTCGATTAGAATGGAATGATATTTTTGATTGAATATTTTTGTATCAAATAAAAAAAAAACTTATTGTAAATCTTCATGCTCTTGACACACATAAAAAATCATCAAAATCGGACCAGCCGCTTATGACGAGTTTCATTACAAACATACGTAAAATCATCTACTTGTAAAACCAAACCATTCTCGCATTCACTTGAACACATATGAAAAAATTTCATCAAAATTTTTTATATGCGGATTTCGGCGATCCCGCCGTTTAGGAGGAGTTTAATCACAAATACACGCACAGAGCATGTATGTATATACCTATATATAAAGAAACGTCACAGAAAAAAGTAACGAAAAAATCTTACACTTTTTTTCGCCTAGCGGTCCGTATACCGCCGAAAAGGAACTTCATTCCAAAAAGTTGTTCAGACAAAAAAGTTGAGTCTTCATATGTGTAACAAAAAAGTTTTTAGACATTTTTGAAAAAAAAAATCGAAGTGTCTGATATATGACATTTTTAAAGTTTTTAAAATGTCATATATCAGTGTACCCGTCATGTTAAAAATTTCGAAAAAATTAATCGACAAAAAAATCTACGTAATTTCCAATCTTTCTCACTTTCACGAGAATCAGTTGAGAAATGCGACCTGTGGGCGAGAACAACCGAACAAACTGAAAGCCGGTCAAAAGCATTTTTGGCAAATCTCAAAACTGAGTCAAACAATTACCGGTCGGATAATGGATTTTATATATTTTCCATAAGTTTTAACGTTATTTTTGTCACCTCCCGCCACTTCTGCTAACTTGCATTGACCCTTCGCCTTACATCTCTGTCTTGAATTGTATCAAATGAGAACCTTTTGGCTTGAAATTTCAAATAGTTACCTATAACGCATAACCACATCGTGCTTTTACGAATGTAATTCGTAATTTCTGTTATAAGGAAATACATCCTTAACTTAACTTAACAGATATAAAACATATCGGTCAAGCGCGAGTCGAACTCGTACAATGTTCTCGTACAGGGTTCTGTATCTCCGTAAAACGTTTTTGAAGTATGAAATTAATACCATTATAAAGCCTAGCCGTGTGGTTTCTGGCAGAGTAGAAAAGGGGCCACTCCAAGTCCTCCCGTGGATGTCGTAGAAGGCGACTTAGGGAAAACAAGCTAAACAAAGCTTATAAACATCAATGAGACCTCTCCAACCCATCTGGCCAGCGTGGAGAGTGTAGGCCATATCCTCTGGCTGCTCTGGCCAAGTATGGCTCTGGTAGTACAGAGAGGGTCGTGCTCCTGCAGTGGAGACAAAAAGACCTGATGATGATGATGATGACCATTATAAAGAACGAGTTAGACGCTGAAAAAATACGTTTCTTGTATGAATGATGACCCCCTTTAATTTTTAACTTAATCTTATTGTTCTTTTTTGTTGATAAGCGGCCACAGAATACATAATTGGTCAAAATTTCAAGTGTCTAGGTATTACGGTTTAAGAGATATAGCCCTGTGTCTAACAGAGGGGCAGATAGCGGAGTCTCAGTAATAAGGGTCCCGTTGGCACTTTTGGGTACGGAACAAAGAGTTTATAAATATAACAAATATATACTCATAACAAATATATTTGAATTAATTAGAAAAAGTTGCTTGCTAATACTTTTTTATTTACCCATTATAAAATTATTAATTACTCACCAACTTCTCAATTCCTTATAAAGTTGTTACTAGCGGCTCTGTTAGATTTTCCTTCTAGTGACTTGTGTTATAGGTTGTTTACTCCGCATAAGACGGAGGAAAACTTGTAATACTAGAGGACTGACATGTCTGAATCCTTGACAATGTTTTGTAGACACCATGTTTAGGTTGATGTTGCACGTAATATTTGTACAACGAATAAGATCTTATAGTGATGTTCATAATTGTTAAACCAGTTTTTTGTTCTTCCTTGTTGTGTGCAAGGTTGTCTACCTTGCACACAACAAGGAAGAACAAAAATTCCGTTTCATTAAAAAATAATAAAATACGACAACAGCAGGAACGAAGCAGGTAGAATACGAACAGTTACCACCTTTTTGATCTTGTCGTAAGAGGCGATTAAGTTATAACTAGTGATGTGCCGTTCTCGAAAATTCCAATAAATTTTTGAAACGGTCTGGAAAAGTTCCGAGAAATTTCTCAAAAGAAATTTCTTCAGGAAAATTTTAAACTAAAATTCTCATGAAATGTTGATAATTTCCGAAATTTCCCGGAAATTTTCGAGTAAAGAGAATTTCTCGGCGTCACATCACTAGTTATAATTAACAGCGAACTGACAGCTTCGTCCTCTGAGCAAAGAATTTACATACCATCTACTGCGATTACCTTCGATCGACTTCTACGATCTGCGCGGGAAAAGAAGCAGATGGTACATTCTTAAGTTTTTACCTTTGTCCCAGACAGACATGCATGAAAAATATAAGTTATGCCATCTTTGAGATATTTTTAGAATTATGTACCTACCTTCTTACTAGTACCATGAACGAACAAATATACAAGACACCTCAGTTTTCCACGCTGTTGACGGTTCAGGAAAATTTCGACAGATGGCGCTTGGCTCTTTTGTTTACCTGAAGGTTAGATACGATGTCTTAGTTAACTATAACTTTAGCACCGAGTCACTAGATGGCAGTTTGTCCTAAAATATATTAGGTCCTTACCTATGAAATTGCCGTTTAGTATGAAAAAATTTAAACGAATTTTTTTCATGTATTTTATATTTGTATTAATCGAAGTATTCACCCATGCAATCAACGCATCTTTGCCAACGCAGTGGCAGTTTATTGATGCCCTTCTTAAAGAAATCAGCTGGACGGGAGGCAACAAATTCTTCAAGGGCATTTTGTACTGCCTCTCGGGTATTGAATTTTTTTCCCGCCAAGAAGTTATCCAAATTCTGGAAAAAGTAGTAGTCTGTAGGCGCAAGGTCTGGTGAGTAGGGCGAATGACGGAGAGCTTCCAACCCCAGTTCTTGCAACTTGGAGACCGTCTGCTGTGCAGTATGAGGTCGCGCGTTGTCGTGCAGGAGCAGCGGAGAGGAGTGATTGACCAATGCTGGTTGGAGATGTGCCAGCTTCTCCATCATTGTGTACAGTTCTTCACAGTACACATCTGCAGTAATGCTTACCCTGTTTGATAAGAAGCTGTGATGAATCACACCGGCGCTAGACCACCAAACAGTGAACATCACTTTTTTAGGGATAAGTTTTCGTTTAGGGCATTGTTTAGGTGCTGAACCAGGATAATGAAATAGTTTGAAGGGTTATCTAGGGTCTGATGAAGACAACATTTTAAATGATATCTCCGTTTCCTTTCTAATGATTTATTTCAAATGGGGGCAGCAGTGAACTGATTATATCTAAGTATTGGCTGTAAAGATAACAAAGTTATGTAAAAAACTTTTTTTATTTAAGTACACATAAAATTAGTATTACGGTTGGATTTTCTATATTTTCATCATCTTTGTACATCGATGGTAACTACTTAATACTACATCTAATTTCTACTTAAAATTAACTTAATTTTACAGAATACTGTGTGTATCTTCGATAGCGTCGTGATTCGGGAGATCCTTCATTAGCTTTTAATTTTATTTAGTGCTCAATTACCTGGAAAAAAAATTACTTATTTAAAATACTTTGCATTTTAAAATAAAAAGTCGTTGGTCTCTATATGTTTTAGTTAGACACATATGTTTTAGTTTCTCTAATAGATTGTATTTAGTACTTTATGGCCCATGCTTATTGTCCGAAAGTTCCGAAACTATGTTACAAAAGCCTGCATATATATTGTTGTTATAGATTAGAGCTATGAGTTGGAAAAATCAAGTCCATCTTGATTCTTTTTGCATATTACCTCGACTGGCTTCTATATGCCATTTTGATCCTTTTTTAAATATATCAATAATTCTTAACGAGCAAATTTTTTATGATAAGATATACATCAACCTACAGTTGCAATGCAGCTGACTAAAAACATTAAACTCTACATTTTATTTTGTACACTGCAGGAGAGACGCCCTTTTTTGAAATAAATTGTTTAGTGGTAAATATAAAATTTGCTAACCGTCAGGCAATACAAAATACCTTGTTTTGAACAAGCAATGACATTTAGATTAAATAATTTTTTCAATAAATATCGCATCTTTGGTGAAAATCAATTCGGGCTTAGAAAACAACGGTCGACTGACCTCGCCGTCTACCATTATACACAAAAAGTGCTAACCCACATAAATAATAAAAAATACGATGTCGGGCTTCCCCTGGACATGACAAAAGCCTATGACAAAGTCTGTCACAAAATTCTTTTGGATAGGTTACACGACGTAGGCATACGTGGTCAAACGCACAAATGGCTAAGCTCATATCTAAGGGACCGGAAACAATTTGTACAAATTGAATTTAATAATAGAGATACAAATGAACTGGAGCTAATTAATTCTACTCATCGAATAACAAATAGTTCAATACCACAAGGAAGCGTGCTTGGATGTGTATTGTTTCTCGTATACATTAACAACCTGCCCGAACTATTCCCGGATGAAAAGAGCCTATGCGTTATGTATGCGGACGATGTCTTATTGTTGTTCCAGAGCAAAAATTCAAGCGAAGCATGCGCTGTGCTAAATGACACGGTAAATACACTGAGAGCATTTCTAGACTCACAAAACGTACCAATAAATTAAAAAAAAAAACTAAAATTATTCAATTTAGACCACCACAAAAAAATGCATTTACTCTAAATCTACAAATCGATGATATAACCGTAGACGAAGTAAATCAATTTGACCTCCTAGGAATAACTATTGACTCGCATATAAACTGGAAAAATCATATCTCTAAAATAAAAACAAAACTAACCGGATTCGTCTATGCACTCGGTATATTAAACGTAAACACTAACTATGACACTGCATTATCGGCATATTACGCGTACGCTCATTCGTGGCTACTTTACGGGATTATTTTGTGGGGAAATAGTGTAGATGCCCACGATTTGTTTGTGATGCAGAAAAAGTGCGTGCACACACTTACGAATATTTGGGTCCCAAATAGCTGCAAGCCATTTTTTATTGAAAAAAATATACTGACGCTCCCGTCGTTATACATATTGGAAACAGCCTTGTTTGTAAGAAAATATAAACATCTATTTATTCAAATTAAAGATACAGAAATACACGCCACATAAATAAATTAAATCTACCGACATCAAATATGCAAATGTTTCAAAATAGTCCGTACGTTATGTCAATTAAGATATATAATACAGTTCCTGAAAGCATAAAAGTAGAACAAAAAGACACAATATTCAGATCACGCTTAAAATTATTACTGATCTCTAAGGCCTATTATTCTGTAGATGAATTCTTAAACGACAAGTTTAGTAAATAAATTAGCTTGTATCGTGTGTTACCTCAATCTCACGTCCACAGAAAAAATAAATTAAGTTTGTATAAAATATTTGAATAACGTGTATATATCCAAATAATATTATTGTTTCTTATTTGTTTTTGCTACACCCGAACTGGGTACATGTTGATCTGCACAATATATTGTTAACTTTTTGCTTACATGTTGCGAATAAATGACTTATGACTTACCTTTAAATTTTTTTTTTACAAAACTTCAAGCACATTTACGATTAAATCACCGGTGTTATGACGACAATTATATCTTTAACTACTTTAGATCTCTGACAAATGTAGATTATAATTACTTACTAGCTTGTTCAAGATCCTTAGCAGCACTCCTTAATAATATTGGTCCTACGTGACTAGTTAACAGGTACCCGATTGGAGTCGTGATCAGGATTGCTTGCACTATGAGTTTTATTATGTCTTCGGCGTATTTTGTGAAATGGTCATCTTCTATTCGAATCGATACTACCGTATTCAATACAAGAGGGCAGAGAACTGCCTGTAAAGAAAGATAAAAACTAATAAGTCACAAAGATTAACCTATTCAACCCCAAAAGTAAGTTGTTAAGGGAACCTTCCTACCTGAATTTTCTAGGGTCCAGTGCTGCTCTCATTTGAAATAAATCATTCGAAAGGAAACGGAGATATCATTTAAAACTACTGTTTACAGTTTAAATTGAGAACGTGAAGCTTTTCTACGCAAATATGCGAAAAACGGCCACTTTTTGCTAATTTGCTTAGAAAAGCTTCACGTTCTCACTTGAAGGGTTATCTAGGGTCTGATTAAGACAAAATTTAAAAACATATCTCCGTTTCCTTTTTTATGATTTATTTCGAATGGGGTTAGCACTGGATCCCGGAAAATTTAGGTAGCCCCGTAATGTATGTTGAAAAGTCTGAACATTATAGGTACCTGCTTAGATATAGTAAAAAAATTGAAAAAAAAACGGAATCTTATAGGATCTCTCGTGCGTCTATCTGTCCGTCTGTTTGTCACAGCCAATTTGCTCCGAATCTGCTGGACCAAACCAGGTGAAATTTGGTAGGATGGTGTAATCCTATGCCCAAAACATGATGTATAAAGTAAATAATTCTTTTTTTTTAATATGGGTCATTTTCGAGTGACAATTGTTTTGCAAACCTTACTTTGTCATATATCAAATGAAATGGCTCGTTATGAGGATCTTAAATATATTTGTTATTATTGCAAAATCTCTCCTTTCTCTCTGATCTCCAAAACAACTGCGCCTTAAATTTTTGAATAAATACAAAATATAAATCATTGCTTTTAAATTACAGGAAAATCAATATAAGAATTCTATCAATTGAAAATAAAGTAGGGAAGTCAATAAAATACGTTCTCTTACGGACACGGGCGGAAAATTACTAAATCACCACTAGATAGCGCTATTATTAGTTAACTCGCGTCTTATTATGACGATTTAATGATATTTTTAACCTCCGAACCATTTGACTTTGGCATTGTACGGAACCCTCTCCACGCGAGTTCAACTCGCACTTGGCCGCTTTTTATTTTTATTGTTGGTTATGATAGAATAAATTATTCCATTTAGGGCGAACTTTCTCTAAATAAATCTAGGACCCATAATTTATAAATTCGATACAACAATACAGGCTCGTATAGGGTAAAACTAATAAAAAATCTTGATATATAACATTTTCAAAATCCAATATATCGAAATTTTTAGAAAAAAAGCAAAGGATTTAAAATATAATGTTCAAATATATATTTACCTAATATTTATTGCTGGTGTGTAAAAGGAAAACAAGATTATTATTACTAGTGACCTGAACTATGGCTACGCACGCAAATGTAAATAAATATGTTTATAAAGGAAGGCTAATCTCACAACAATCGTTACTTGCTTTTTCCACGATAATAGTTTTTAGATCACAACACACATAAAATCAAGTAAGTAAAAAATAAACGCGATATCAATGATATCAATGTCTAGAAAGACCTTTAAACTATTTTATGAATAACTTATGAAATTATTACTAATAGTCTGTCTAGTTTTAAAACTTTTTTTCGTCAAAAGTGGCCACTTTTGGCGAAAAACAGTTTTAAAACTAGACGGACTAACAATATTACTTTCAAAGGTTATTCATAAAATAGTTTAAAGGTCTTTCTAGACAATGATACAAATCAAATTTTTAATTATCATCATATTTCGTTTTAAACAATTTATTTCAAATGAGGGCGCCACTTTAGCTACCACTTCGTCTTAATAAGAATTGTTTTAAGGGCGATCTCATTTCATTTTCGTAATCACTGATACCGTACACTGCATCGACAGATATCTTTACTGATAGGATGACGAATATTGCCGAGTTCGGGCATCAGTGGCATCTACTTACGTTACAAAGATTACCTCTAAGATAGATTTAGGTATCCAGGTGCAAACCACAAACAGTTTCTCCTTCAACGAGAGCTTCCAACAAGAAAGGCATACAACTGAGAGACGCACAGTAAGACATACTGCCAAGATGCCAAACCCGAGTATCAGCGAGGTCTCGGGTAAAGAACTGTCAATCTGTGAAATTAAGAAAAAAATAAAAATAGGGTATTTCCGATTTTAAGTTATTGGGCCCATAACCTATCTGGGATATTGACCCTGATGCAGAGTGCTGTGTCGATATACTAATGTAGATTTTTAATTCCAACCAAGCTAAATAGTTATCTTTATATAGTTATAAAATTTAAAAAAAGAAGTTATCCTTTTAGCAAAGAATTATTATTAACTTTTTAACTTTTACCATTTAAAAATAACTAAATTAGAAGGCTGTCAAAAATGCGTTTGAAAATGTATGTGGATTTAAATCATCAAGTTTAAATGTTTTGATGATGTGAAATCTCTACAAAATAAAACGGAAACATACATAAAACCACAACTCACCACAAAGAAAGTGCCGGTGTAGGCAAAAAGTACCGGCTCGCAGGCCGCCCAGAACACACGGTAGGCGGTCGACGAGGGGTTGTCGTTCAGTTTCCAGCCCTGCCGCGCCCAAAATGTGGCCGCCGTGGCGTTGCATGCCAACACAGCTGCCCCCGCTGAAACATCGAAAATGTATGCTTCAAAAATTTTTTTGTTTGTAACCCTGTTTATCGTACAAAAAACATACGGACAAACTTATACAAAAGTTTAATTTTTTTCAAAAATAATTTTTAAGTAGGATTTCATTTTAAGATTTTGTTTTTTTCCATGCTGGTGCAGACTTCTCTTCCTGCGCAGGAATAATCTTAATAACGTCAATAGATGGTTAGCAACCCATTACTATTTTCCATTCTCGCTAAACGTGGTCTTTGGGTCTTCTGGCCCTAGACTGCGCCTACCCCGTCGGGGATAAAAACGTATACATACACACATGCTGGTGTGTGTATAACTTGCATGCATTATGTGTGTGTGTAAATATTATGAGAGCATCAGTCCTAAAAAACATATTTATTATCTATCACATTCTTTAAATTTAAATAATTTTTTTCAATTTAACTCAATTGGACCAAGTTCGGATAAGGAGTTTAATTGATTAATCTATTGATTGATGTATGAATATGTATGAATTCTGGAAACTACGGATCAGCTGGAATAAAATCATGGTGTCAAAGAATAAAAAAAAAATATATATATTAGTTTGGGGAAAAGTCTTTTCGCATATAGTATGTATGAACTTGTAATAAAACCACTTTGGCTATACTATTTGTACCTGGCTGGTTTTGGTATCATTTCAAAGTTTAAATTTTAAAGAAGATTATTCCAAATTCAAATTAGGAAAATGCGTGATTTTCATTTGTTTTTCTTACCGTCAAGATGAGTGAATCTAATGAAGAAATTAGATACATTTTAAAATTTTACTACCAAAAAGGTAAAAATGCAACACAAACCGCGAAAAAAATTTGCGATGTTTATGGACCTAGTGCAGTGTCTGTGAGAGTAGCACAAATTTGGTTTAAGCGTTTTCCGGAAATTTTGATGTCAAAGATGCACGTCGCTCTGGTCGCCCTGTTACGGATAAAATGGATGCTATTTTTGAAAAAGTGGAGCAAGATCCGCATATCAGTAGTTACGACGTAGCTGAAGAACTGGGAATTGACCACAAAACAGTTTTGGCGCATTTGAAAAAAAAACTGGGTACACAAAAAAGCTCGATATTTGGGTACCTCACGAGCTCTCTGTATGAAACCTAATGAACCGTGTACTAATTTGTGATTCTTTATTACGACGTAATGACACCGAACCATTTTTGAAGAAATTGATAACTGGTGATGAAAAGTGGATCACGTACGACAAGAACGTGCGAAAAATTATTTTTCCATTCATCATGCCTAATATTTGTTCCTTATAACATATTGTCAATGTAATATTTATTATATACCTACTCGTTAGAAGCAGAATACTAATGAGTAGGTAGTAAAATTATGGTACCACAGAACGTTCTTTACAGTTCTCATCTTTTTCACAATATAGCAAGCCTAGGTCTACTAACTAATTAGTTAACCTTTAGGTACCAGAATTTTACTGTAATAATGCGACATCTACAAACGTAGTTGTCAGCCTATATGAAATAGTGAAACAAGTTATCCTAAAAAAAATAATTCCAAAACAAGCTTTTATCTAAATCAATGAACTAAAATGTTTAATTGTTCCTCAAGGCGACCAATCGAGCCCAAACTCGGTGGGATTGTATTGTTTTATCACAAAGATGAGATGAGGTCATTGGTACCATGATATAGCATTGTCACCCTTGGATTACGGAAAACGAGACAGGTGAAAGTAAATAAAAGCTTGGAAAAGAAGTGAACTCTTTCACATCTACAAATAAGGAAATACGCTATTTCTACCTAGCCAACCACACTGCAAGCCAATCCGCCAGCACCGCCCTCGCCGAACGCTTTCTCTGAGACTAAAAACAAAACAGCCAGTGTTTACAATTAATGAGGATCAACGAGGTTTTTAGTTAAACATGTAGAATTACAGTCACATCAAAATCAATTATTTCAGTGAAAGAATTATTGAAATTGGACCAAAAATGACGAAGAATTTCGTGCCGCATTCTCAAAAACGCTCACCAATTTACTCGATTGGTTGATGACGTCATCTGCCACGCTCGCGTCCTCCGCCGCTCCCCTGCCACCGCGCATTCTACCTCAGTTGCTTGCAAATTGCTACTTAATCAACTTCATGACTAAGCACACAATCTGTTTTATTCTTAAAGTTGTACCCGGCCTGTGTCACTCCCCGTCTAGGTGTCGGAAATATACCTACACTATCTTTAAGCCGCGACTTCGTCCGCGTAGAAGGCGTAAATGGTTCTAATAGGATTTTAATGGCTTTTTTTTACGTTATTAATTTTGTTATAAATCCGCTTCTCGTTCCTGAAACACGTATTTACTCATTTACTGCCGGGAGTACACTTGCAAAGTTTCAAACTAAATGGTCAAACTAATTTTGTTCCTCAATACAAACTTTGGACCCCCGTTTCACCCCCTTAGGGGTCTAATTTTGAAAAATCCTGAACCACGTATTTACTCATTTACCTCCGGGAGTACTCTTGCGAAGTTTCAAATAAAATGGTCAAACTAATTTTGTTTCTCAATACAAACTTTGGACCCCTGTTTCTCCCGCTTGGGGGGTTAATTTTGAAAAATCCTGAACCACGTACTTACTTATTTACAATTAAAATAAACTTGCGAAGTTTCGAATAAAATGGTCAAACTCATTTTGTTTATCCATTCAAACTTTGGACCCCCGTGACACCCCCTAAAGGGGTTAATTTTCAAATATCCTGAAACACGTTTTTATTCATTTACCTCCGGGAGTACTGTTGCGAAGTTTCGAATAAAATGATCAAACTAATTTTGTTTCTCAATACAAACTTTTGACCCCCGTTTCACCCCCTTAGAGGATGAATTTTGAAAAATCCTTTCTTAGTGCACCTCATAAGAAACTTATGTACCGAATTTAGAGTTTCTAGACCCAGTGCTTTGGGCTGTGCGTTGATATGTCAGTCAGTCAGTCAATCAGTCAGTAAATTCAGTTATATACGAATCGTTTGTCCAGAGTAATAAGAATGAAATTGGCTTGCAATGGATTTCTAGGTCTCTAAACGAAAAGGTGCTGAGTTCTGATTCGAGCTAAACTAAACCATATCGCTAATCACATTGAGTAGATATTTCTTGGAATTTCTTTGTTAAGTGAGACTTCTGTACGTTCTTAAGATTGTATGTATAGGTATAAATAAAAATAATAAACATATACAACAATATAAAATATAAGTATAAATAAAAATAATCTAAATATATACATAGGGCGCACTATAAGTTTCCGGAACTGGCCACTTACAAAAACAATATTTAAAAATTTATTGCAACATTTGAAAATAGAACTCTTTGGCTGTAGAATGCAGTTTGTTTCATCTGACTGTCTTTTGTTTTTACCTTGTGGCGCCATTTAAAAAATTGTGTGTCTGCATCAACATGGATTTAACTCGGGAAAATTTTCATAGTATAATTTTCTACGATTTTAAGTGTAATTTGACAGCTCAACAGAGCATCGCTCGGCTTGAAACAGCTTTTGGCAATGAAGCACCATGCAAGACAACTGTTTATAGCTGGTTTGCAGAATTCAAGCGTGGTCGTATCAATCTCAGTGACGAATCTCGCGATGGTCGGCCGTCCACCGCTGTGACCAACAAAAACATCGATGCTGTGTGCCGTATGATTGAAACAGACAGGCATGTGACCTACCATGAAATTCGCGCATCCTTAGAAATAGGCATGAGTCAAATACAATTAATCCTACACAAACATTTGGGTGTGAGAAAGCTGTGCTCGCGGTGGATCCCACACAACTTGACCGAGGCTCAAAAAACGGACTGCGTCACTTGGTGCAGTGCCATTCTTACCAGATTCAACGAAGGTGCGTCAAATTTGGTGTGGGATATAGTAACAGGTGACGAAACATGGATTTATTGCTACGATCCCAAAACAAAGCAGCAATCGAGCGTATGGGTCTTTCAAGATGAGCCGAAACCAACCAAAGTGGCGCGCGTGAAAAGTGCATCTAAGCGGATGATTGCTTCTTTTTTTAATAAAACTGGACACGTGGCTACTTTTGCTTTAGAGAATCGTCGTACAGTGAATAGTGACTGGTACACGACCATTTGTTTGCCGGAAGTTATTGACGAACTCCGTAAAAATAACCGTAAACGCCGTATCATCCTGCACCACGACAATGCTAGTTCTCACACGGCCAGACAGACAAACGACTTTTTGAAGGCGAAAAATGTAGAACTCATGAGTCATCCTGCATACAGTCCCGACCTGGCACCTTGTGACTTTTTTCTGTTCCCAAAAATTTAGAACCAATTACGCGGTCAACGATTTTCATCACCAGAAGAGGCTGTCGAGGAGTATAAAAAACACGTTTCAGAGGTCACCACAGAGGAGTGGCACAAAAGTTTTCAAAACTGGTTTCATCGAATGAAAAGTGCATAGACGCCAAGGGAGATTATTTTGAAAAACAATAAATTAATTTTGTACCTTTAATAGTATTTTTTCATATTCATTCCGGAAACTTATAGTGCGTATAACTCAAAGGTGACTGACTGACTGACATAGTGATCTATCAACGCACAGCCCAAACCACGGACGGATCGGGCTGAAATTTGGCATGCAGGTAGATGTTATGACGTAGGCATCCGCTAAGAAAGGATTTTGATCAATTCTACCCCCAAGGGGATAAATAGGGGATGAAAATTTGTATGAAACTTTGTCAATTTTAAACCGATCGGACTTAGACTTTGCATGCATAAAGCTTCTATGACGTAGGCATCCCCTAAGAAAGGATTTTGATAAATTACACCCCTACGCGAGCGAAGCCGCGGGCAAAAGCTAGTTAACATATACAACGCGGGCGACGAGGCACGGCGCGGCGGGTGGCAGGCGATCGTGCCTCATGACGTATTCCTATGTTCCGCGCAGGCCGGGCGCGTTTTTACAACTCCCTTTTTAAAACTTTAATAACTTTGTCATTTCTGGATGGATTTGAGTAATTTAAAAAGAAATTTACTCAGATATTTTTATTGTATTTGATGTAGTAGTCAAAACTGATATATCCTTTTGTCGAATTGATCCTCATTATAGATTCGTGTAAGGAGTTTTATTGGTTAGGTATATGTGCTTATGATTAACTTTTGAGTCTCGCGGCTCTGTGTTACAGCCACGACCCAAAATTCTTTGTCTGCCCCATTACGGATAGTGTATGTATGTGTTAGAAAAAAATAGATTAAAATAATGAGAAAGGGCTTATAATGTAGCACTTTTACTATTGGGACTCATTTACTAATAAATTAAATTTATAAAAAAATTAAATAAAACTTTTAGTGTAACTTACATTTAAGTGGGATTTTTTATTTAATAATAATAATAATAACATATTCTTTATATGCATTCAAAATTTAGTTTATCCAAGCAATCAAAATGAGTATCTTTATAATTATCATGAGAACTCAATATAATTTTAGCTTCGTCAAGGCATACCCATCGATCCGAAGATAGATGTAATTAATGAAATTCGCCGCGACCTTTGCATAGTATCACTGGGTTTGAAACTTCGACATGTAGTTTGAGAAACAGAAGTTACCTTAGGAGGCCCACAACGAAATCGAATACCTACACTATTTTTTGACAATACACTGTATCAATAACAAATAACACCGGAGCCGCCCCATTCCCACAGAGCGCCCCAGTCAAAAGTCAAAAAGTCAAATATCATATATATCTTTGGATATTTGTTTCAGTTGATAATTGTCAAATTTTCTTTTGATTTCATAATAGTTTTTGACGTCAGATCATTTGATTAGAGCTAAGTTTATTGCCACTTCCTAAGCGCAAGTACAGAAGTACCACCAACAGCATTTAAAGCTCCGTTGTGATAGTACGTAATTTATGGAGTTAGAAGTAAGTAGGCCTTATTATGGTAGAAGACTACTTTTCGTCATTAAACTATATCAATAATATGTAAATAGCACTTATCGGTGCAGTCCCAGCCAAACACGGAAGATATTAAATTACCACCGAAAGCATTCGAAGCTCCGTAGTAGTAATTTATGGAGTTTGAGGTAAGTAGGCCCGTGATGATATTGTAGAAATATACTACTTTACTGCATTAAACTATGTCAATAACATTAAAGCAGTATTTACCGGTGCCGACCTAGCCGAACATAGAAGTAATGAAATTCCCACAGAGCGCCCCCAGTACCACCATCAGGATACGCAGCTCCGTTGCGTAGTAATTCCTGGAGCCAGGCAGCAGCCCCGCGAGACAGCCCCAGGAGACACCCAGAGCTACGCCCGCGAACAGCGATGAACACGCCTGAAAAAAATTTGCAGAGTTTGATGTTTAATGTAAAATTAATCAATAAACTTGTCACGCAAATTAAAATAAATAAGAGTGTGACTTATATGGAATTTTAACGAGAAATATATTGAGTAAATATAGATGCGCCTAAATAAATCTAGGAGAAGATTTTTTACTTGCAGACTTGATTTTTTATTTGATATGTTTTTATTTTATTTATAGTTTTATGTTCCTTTTATTAAAGGCCCATCTAGACATTGCAAGGTTCTTGCCTGTTGTGTACCATTTTATTGAAGGAACGTCAGCCTTAAAAATCATTTATTGCTTTAATAAAATGGTATGCAACTATCAAGAAAACTTGATTCGTCTAATAGGTACGAACGTCTTCGTAAAAACTGACACTGTGATACGATTGTTCTTATAAAGTCAATAGTAGATAACATAAATAAAGTGGAATATTTAGTCAAATCAACTTTAAAGCTCAGTAGCAACTTAAAATACGCTTACTAATAAAGTCATAGCTCAGCGGATTAACTACTAAAACCTCAGACTAAAACCCATACGCCAAACAGAGCTATTATGGAGCTAGACTCATTTGGAGTTCTCTTTGTTATAAGCGAAAACAATGCTCGGCAACGAAGTACTTACGACTGTCATAATTCATTGGATTGTTAGGAAACTTGTTTTTCGTCTTTCTTTCATAAAGTTTAAGTATTGGTAATATAGGTTATACAAAAGTTGAAAAGAATAAACAAAAATGAAACGGAGAGTGCCGACTTAGTTGCCAAAATTAATTAATATTGTTAAAGTATCTTATAAGTACTTAGCCGTAAAACAATTTTTTAACAATATTAGTTATTTGAGAGACCCGTACTTTATAACAAAAAAATTTGTTCGTAGTGGTAATAAAATAAATTGACTCAAAACTTTAACTTACTCTGATATGGCGATAGTGTTCATTCGTTTCATAGAACAAAAAGCTATAGAGCGCCCCGAACACGCCAACACTGAGGGCTGTGTCTATCCCGCCGGCGGTACAGACGAACTGTGGCCAATTGCGCTTGTCTCCTACGAGCTTGCTGTGTTTTACGACCAGGGGCATCACGACGGGACACGAAACTGAGGCGTACATCGATCCCAGCATGAACCCTGCAAGCAAACCAGAATATGTATTATAATTTCAAGTTCTCCCTTGCATATATGTAATTAGAATTACCACGCGCTAAAACACTAAAGGCGGACTTTGACTGGGGAACTGGGGTGCCCACAAAAATAGTGGAATAAAAAGCTGAAGGGATCTTGGGACCGTTTAGAAATCAGGACTATTATAGCTTCACGTGCCTTCCGAAGCACGAGATTATACACTTCAAGTCGCTTTTAGTTTAGACGCATATATTTATTTAAAGCAGTGCTACTTTTGTAAAATAGGTAACTCTTTAACCGACTTCTAAAAAGGAGGAGTTTATCAATTCATCGGAATCTTTTCTTTTTTTATAAGTATTTTCACTGATTTTTCCAAGTTGCTATGACTGATTTGGAAAAATATTTTTTTGTTTGAAAGGGCATATTTTTCAGGTGTTGCCATAGAAATTTTATCAAAATTGGTTGTGTAGTTTGGGGGTAAAGTCCGTTTTTTTTAGTTTTACAAATTTATTTAACAATCACTTGTTCGAACCGAAAATCGGTCACCATCCTGCTGTTATATTTATTACTGTCCCTTATAATGAAAATGTAGCATCACAATGCGACTTGATGTGTAAATCGAGCCCTGCATGTATCCTGCAAAGCAAAACCAGCAAATTGCAACCTAATAACATCCCTGCATGCGGTCTTCTATCTAAGTAAATGTTGTTAGTAACATTGAATGTCAATGTACTATCGTTTGACAGTATAGTTGTGAGGCTTCAAGATGTGTAGATAAATGACTGGATTGTAGGTAAATTAAGGTATATTCAGCAATATAGGGTAAATATACCGTAAACTTACATGTTATCCCAAACAAAACATGTATATTATGGGTAATAACAAAATTACTTTCCTTGCACTTAGAAAATATTCGTATTTTATGTTGTGATGATTTTAATTTTAAGTTACTTACGTTTAAATGCTTTATACTTACGTTTAAATTTATCAGTTTTTACTTGAGCACAGAATACGTACTCGTAATATTAAATTGGAACTGACCTGACACAAATCAGGGAATAATTAGTGTATACTTCCATGCTTGTTTGTGAGATAATAATTAAGCACCATATCTGCACACGAATATATTAAAAGTCGGTCCTGGTGAGGTGGCTAGCAACTCTTGCTATTTTGATACTTCTCGCTAAAAGTAGGCCTTGAGTCTTATGGCCTTGAGTTTTTACTAGTAGAACTAGTAGTTTTAATGTATACGTACATACATATATTTATCTTGAGGCTTGAGCACCCAAGTAGCTATCAATGATGCTATATTTGCCAATTCTCATCCCAAATTCTTCAAACATATACTTAAACTTTTTATTTAATATTCGAGTTTAGTTCTGATTTTTTTATATCAGCAAAGGACTGACAAAAGGCATGACATTTCAAAGGTAAATCATCAGGGTAAATCCCCGTGTTACGTTGTAGCCTGTCATGGTGATTGATGAAATGCGATAGTGCAATATTTGTTGGGGAAAAATCCAGGAATTTATAACAAAAGTGCGCTTATTTACAGTTTTATCAAGATTTATATATAGATATAAGATAAAGAACATAAAAATAAACTTATGTTTTAAGATACTAACTCAACAATACTTTATAAAATTTACGATAAATACATATATCGATAGCACCCAAGACCCAGGACAATTTGAAAAAGTCATTTTCCAACTTGCCCTGGCTGGGGATCGAACCCAGAAGCTCCGGATTGGCGGACTAGCATATTAACTTTATGCCTCGGAAGTCGTTAAGACCTACTTACTATATTTTATACTCACGGGACTCTTCAAAGAATATTTTTAAAGGAACCTCCTTCCAAGCACATATTCAAAAGTATATTAGCAAAATAATATATTAGTTGTTCGTATTTTTATCAGTATAACTTTACTGCAAGAGTTACTCTGAAATCGGGAAAAGAAAATCTGTTTATTTACGGATAAACAGATTTCCCTTTCCCGATTTCAGAGTTACCCTTGCAGTAAAGTTATACTGATATATTTTCTTATAGCTTGTAAAATGAGACATAAAAACTTCAATTCTAATTTTAAGTATATCTTATCTATATATCTAATTGTAATCCACAATACTTTTCCTTTTTTTTGTCGTTTATAACACAACACTAGATTTCGCGGTCGAGATTTCATCGAGTACATGTAAATCGAAAATGTCACATGTTAAGGAAATATTGGGTTTTTTAAATAACTCTCCGTCGGTTGTCGTGAATTAGGTATTTGACTTGTGATTTCTTTGTGAGTTTTATTTCAGACGTATTTTTTTATCTTTCCTAACAAAGCAAATTAGGATAAACTGTGGAATCATAGTGTGTTGTAAAAAATTAGATTCCTATCTACCACCACTGCGTCTTTCCGTTCTATACAAGGCCAGAACTCAGCCATAGTAAACTGGTGGAGTATATTTTGTAATGTAATTTTTAAATCTGTGATTACAAAGTTAACACGAATTTTGCGTACCGCTAGTGTATAATTCGTAACGTGAATACGTGCGTCTCGGTTCCGGACAATATATACTACTTCACTTACGTTAGGTACGCTTGACAAGAAGAATTGCAAGTTACAGAAACACAATAAAATTAAAAGAATTAATCTTTAAATTTTTTTTTTAAGTTTAGTGAAATATGTAATTCATGAATGAAATGTTTTATGAACTTTATTAGTAGATTTTTACTAAAAGGATTAAATAAATAAAGATGGCTATTAAATGATATTTTTATTTAATAAAATGTAAATGCACAAAGAGAACAAACTACTGCTTTTAAAGTATTAATGTAAGTTAGCGAGCTTTATTGATATTTTGAGAAACATTACATGCTATGTCGTGTTTTCTTTTTCTGTTCTTTTTTGCAGTTGTATGTGCCGAAGCTGAAGGTCGGCTGCTTGTATTCTGTTTTAGTACCCTTCTTTATGTTTCTTCTTGCTACAGATGGTAGCTGTACTGTACGTGTATCATACGAGTCAGTGCTTTTTTAAAGTTGTTGAATATAAAATTTTGAGCTTGTTTTAAATTTGCTTTTAAATTTGACGTTGATGGATGGTTTTCAAAAAATCTTGTTTATTTGTTGAAACTTTTTTACTAGCAGTGTATATTATGGAGCAAGCTAATGAGTTAGGTCACTACCGAGTACACGCAAGTATTTGCGTACTAGCCTTGTATATATTGGAAGGCATTAGTCAAAAAGTGGTTTCCTTGATAAGTTTCAACCGCCTGCTTTCTGGCCTTGTATAGAACGGAAAGACGCACCACCGCTGAGGTAAGGTTCTTACTGTACAACGCCTTTAAAAAAAAGTTGTTATTGTTCATGGATTGAATATGTCCTAAACGCATGTCATATGATTTACCAGCTAGCCTGTACAGAACGAACCCCAACATTGAAAACGACACGAACCAATATCGGTTAGAATAATGCCTGTAAATTGATTTATGTGTGAACACAGCGAATCTGAAAACAAAGCCGAAAGTTTTTCGCTTTGATGTTTTGTCCATTGAAATCGGAAGCGTAATTACAGGTGTGTTCATGCAATACACCAGCACCGTTGAGTGAAACGTTACCGGTTCACAAATTCCCGCAGCATAAAATAAAGAAAGTGATAGAAATGTAAACGTACTACTAACACATACGTCATATGTTTTCTTACCAAGCTTGCTTATAATTATTTCTTTTTTTGTATTGCCTGTATGTTAAGCTATCACACGCTAATATTGATAATAATCAAACTGTATATATATAATATATATATATATATATATATGTATATATATTATTAGCTGACAAGCAGGCGCCATCTTGTTTACGCCGACCGCGCCTATAAATGTCAACGCGTGGCGCAGGCTCGTCCGGTGTGGACAACATCTTGCCATCCTGGCAAATGTTGGTCCCGCCTTTTAAAATCCGTCGCGTCCGGTGAGCTGTAGAATGCCTCCGTAATCTTCGTTCGAAAAAAAAAAAACGTAGGCTCGTCCATTAGCCTTTCGTTCGTCGAAGCGTCAACATCTCCGATAAGGACTTTAAGTGCAAGTGTAAATTGTTGTGTTTAAGTGTTTTTCCATTACGATTATTTGTTTTTAGAATTTTAATTGATTATTCATTATTAAATTATTATTTTTTAAATATGTTTGAGTATTAAATAATAAGAGTCGTAATTAATGTTTTTTTTTTATTTACAAACCACTTCGGAAAGCTAATTATATATATATAATAAATATATCGGGACAAATCTCAGATTGAGCTAGCCCTAAAGTAAGTTCGAGTCTTGTGTTATGGGATACTAACTCATCGATACTATTTCATTAATTTAATTTATTGCATTTAAAATCTTATGGTTATAGTGCAAAAGATACAACTTAATGCTAAGCACTGAACTGGTAGACACCAGTTCACCTTTGGGACGTTGTAGATGGGGTGTAAATTTGGTTAGATAAGTATATCGAAATGAATGAATTATATTTTATAACAAATAATAAAATTATTTAGATAAACACCCAGGTCCCAGGACAATATGAAAAAGGCCATTTTCCAATTGGCCCCGGTGATCGAACCCGGAACCTCTGGGTGGCGGACTAGCATAGTGACCCTGGCGCCATGGAGATGGTCAAACTACATTGGTCAATTTAATTTATTTATTAAAATGTAAATTTTTTCGTCAAACATGTCGGAATGATATTTTAGTAATACCTAATTATAGTTAAAAATAAAAACCGGGATCAAATTGTTTGTTTCCACGCATTACTCACTTCAGATATTTTGAATTAATCTATTATTGAATCTTATATTGAAGACCAATACCTACCTGAATTATCGTTTTTCCATAATGTTACCTATATAATTGACGACTTCCGTAATTGAATAGAAAGCAACGTAATAATCATAATAACAATTTTATTTGATTAAAATCAATTATTGTTACTTTTTATAATTTACTCAAATGTATACTGATATGTGAGTTTGAAGATAATTTTTGGTTTACAACACTACAGCCAACCGATGGTATCCAAGCTATTAGACTTACTTTAATTTGTACTGACAACGCGTTTCCACTAAGCTCGCCACATTCTGCGGATTTTATCGGGGAAACGTAAAATATTGCTGCGATTCAGATGTTGATATACACACAGGGTTGACACTAATAAAATTAGAAGGTTCCGTGGACATGAATCAAGTTGTATCGCGCACGAATTGGGTTTGTTGAAAGAATCATATATTGACTTTTGTGAATTTATTCTGGTAGTATTTTGCATGAAAAAATCCGAGGTAAGAAAAGTACAGACCAACGATACAAACTAGGAGCTTAGAGTGAGTTTAAAGTGTTAATCACTTATTTGTATCCCTTTATTAAAAATCATTTGTATTTCCTCACTAAAATGGATATGTGGAATCCAGCCTTTCAGGACACATCATGCAGCGAAAATGCATTCAAATCTTTTGCGATACGAACTGCATGGCGGAATTTACTGAATTGGCTTTGTACCGCAACCGTCGCACTACATTGTATGTATTTCACTGACATATGTCACATAGACAGCAGAATGATTATGTGATTCAAAGCCAAACTGTGATTTCGAGTCGTATTTTTGTTTTGAAGTGAAAGATAGTAAAATAGTTTGGAATGAGTAAATTATTTTAACAATCTAAAAATAAAATTTGTAAAATCATTGTGTCTCATTTCACGAATTACATTCTGGTAGTATCTAAATGAACAGCGCCAATTAACAAACATTAAGTTTTTGTTTTACAATCCTTTTAAATTCGGATCAGATAAAGTCGATGAACATGTAGGGGAGGCCAAAATACTAATTGTGCTATAGGTTTTTTGGAAATAATCAATACATATAATAAAATCGTAACCGATCGCTGTCTGTACATGTAAGGTAAATGTGAAAAAAAAATTGTTGGGGGCTTTTATCAAAGCAATAGAGCACAAATCTGTTGTCTATGCGTTTGTGCACGCTAATCTCAGAAACGGCTGAATCGATTAAGTTGCAGTTTTCACTATTGTATTATGACAAACTTCACTTTATGTTTGTTGCATTGAAATCTGTTCATAAATAAAAAAAGTTACATCAATTTAAAGAATCTCGTCATAAATTTTTGTTTAAAAAAATATTGTAAAATTACTACTTGGTTGCATTTGCTAAAACTTTTGTTAATAGTTATACAAAATGATGGTTGAAGGTTAATATAAAGTAAATAAAACCAGCCAAGTGCGAGTCGGTACCATTATCTATAAAAATCACGTTTGTTGTATGGGCGCCCCATTTAATTATTTATTTTATTATATTTTTAGTATTTGTTGTCATACCGGCAACAGAAATGCATCTTCTGAGAAAATTATAACTGTCTAGTTAACTCCGTTTATGAGATACAGCCTGGTGACAGACAGACGGACAGGGAGTCTTAGTAATTGGGTCCCGTTTTTACCCCTTGGGCACGGAACCCTAAAAATTAATAATTTCGATTGTTTCGGAGTGTTCTTAAAAATTAATTTATTGGTCACCAGATGGCTTCGTTAAAAAAAATATATATTTCAGAGCGGTTCTGGGCTTACCTCTTCAATATAAATCATTTAATGCATTTCATATATATCTTCTAACTACTCAAAGTCACTGTCTAGACTATAAGCCCTGTCGGGTATCGCAACCAAAAAGTGGAATGGCAATCGAATTCTAGAGTGCCGCAAGACCCATATCCCGCCCAATAGCCACTTTTAGCGTGATTGTGGGCGGAAATATGGAAAAAGAAATCAAAATAGGTACTGATAGGATATGTTGTTAGCTGCTGATGTATTTTCGCCCATGCACTTGATCGGCTTTTACGATCTGTGTGGAGAGAGAAGATATTAATTTTTTTCTTTTATCCCAAACCAGCATGGAAGAATCCAAAAAGCGCGGTAAGTTCCGCGCTGCCTGGTACTCCTTGACTAAGAGAAGACGTTAGACAGAGTGGTTAGGTTGTTAGGCGGTTCACACCCTGGAGGACTGCCCTGCCTGGGCGGAAGATCGTGATGAACGTGGGGCACGATCTTTTGCTGTCGACCATGGTTCGTCACATGGTCGACAGCGAAACGTCGTAGACAGTAGTGCAGGCCTTTGCGGAGAGCGTCATGCTCCGCAAAGAGGCACCGAGTGAGACCAGGAGGCCACGATTGACCTGGCCATCAGCCGCCGGCGCACAGGGTGCAGGAGGTGGGCCTATGGCCGGCAGCGATAGATACGGGATTCCGTTGCTCGACAAATACGGTACTTCGGTTGAAAGGGGCGTTTATGTCAACACGCGTTTTTATCCTAGCAGGTAGAATAGAATTGCCAATGGGTCGTCCCGCAGGCCACTGCTACTCCTCTCGCTAATTGAGAGGTTACCACGTGTGAACCTAGCCGGTGATAAGTGGCCGCTGTGCCAGATCTGTGAAGCGAGAGTAGCACACGGACCTACCAAAAGCGGTAACGGAGTTGACATCGTGAGTTTTTTAAGTGGGTGAGAGGCGGAAGGTCCCTTTTAATCACGTAAAGAAAAAACGTTAGGTTTAAGTTCCATTCGGCTTTCCGTGTCTGAGTAGACGAGACGGCAGGTTTTTTCCACACTATAAAAATAAAAAAGGTCAGGTTAGGAGCTGCAATAAAAATGGGAACACTCATGACAAGACTACTCAGGATTGTGGCCTCCTTTCACGAGGAACGAAAGATCAGATTCCTATCTGTCAGAACGCCCTGTGTGAGTTGACGCTGTTCCATGATACACGTAGTACCTACACCGATGACATCTCCGTTGCTTGCGTTATTCGTCGACGATACGGTGGTTTTTGCAGTTAGTTTGAACTTAAAGTACGCCGTAAATATTAATCTCCAGATAGCTCTAGACACCCTGCCTGGCAAGCTCTTCAAATGGAGGTTCTTAGTGTACGTCAACAAGAAGCAAACATTAATCTCAGAGAACACTTACTTTGGGGCTAGCTCAATCAGTGTAATTGGTCCCTATAAAAGAAAGCAAAACACCAACCTCCTGCCACCCTTCAAAGCTTTCAGGGATGATGTGCCGAGGCCCCGCACGTTAAACACCTAGGGGTACCTAAAGTTCGGTAGATGCCTTATAGCGTGATGGTGGACGTTAGGATGAAAAAGAGAATCTAAATAGTGATGCGCTGCAAG
Organism: Acrobasis suavella; assembly: GCA_943193695.1. NCBI lineage: Eukaryota > Metazoa > Arthropoda > Insecta > Lepidoptera > Pyralidae > Acrobasis > Acrobasis suavella. The sequence goes on along the minus strand of OW971929.1, from coordinate 11,620,826 downwards.
CCGTATCATTATTGCTACGCAACATGATTCAAATCTCGCCCATTTTCTCGATCAGCTTTAAAAATCTGCGTGGGAAACGAAGCAGCTGGTACATTCTAAGTTTTACCTGTCTCCTAGACCAGTATGGAAGATAAATAAAACAACACTTAAATTAATTAATAAATTTTAACAAATCAGCATTCGCAACTACGTAACTCTTTACTACGCGTGGCCTGATATGCACTTGGCTCATAAACTAAGGTTCACGCTCACGAAGTAACAGCTAGTTATTTAATAAGAATGACTAAATACCTGTAATAAATTGGTAGTATACCTAGTTTCATTCAGCGAAACGGGAAGAAATTTATTTTCTCATTTAAAAATCGTAGTCTAAAAAAAATTTGTTTCAGTCTATACTTAATAATATCAATGATTTGCACCTATTTATTTTATTACTACAGGAATATCCAGCAATTTCGCTATGAAATAACGGTTGTGGATATTGTAGAAGTCACTGTTTGTTGTGATTATCGTTTTATCTACCCCTGTGCTTGCTATATTTTGCTCGTAATCTTCGAAGGTATGCTATCGAGAAAGGATTTATGAAGGAAATATCTGTATTTAGCTAATATCTTTCTGAATAAATACGAGCTTTAAATTACTATATTATAAATATTATTGACTTCACCAGTGCGTTCAACACAGTGGATTTTGAAGTTTTTCTGTCCCTATCACTTGGTTTCGATCCTATTTGACTAGATGGAGACAGTCGGTTAGGGTGGATGACAAGCGTTTTGATTGGTGTGATCTCGGGGCAGGTGTTCCACAGGGAGGAATCATTTTGTCTATCTTCGTTGATGGCATTACTGCATCTCTCTCCTCCTTTTATCATTTGTATGCTAATGATCTCCGGATATATTCGGCCGCCCCTCTGAATAATTTCAATATGGCTATAACAACCATCAACTCCGCCCTCGCGACCATTGCAGGATGGTTTAAGAACTTCGGGCTCATGGTCAACGCTGCAAAAGCTCAACCCATCGTTATAAGCAGTTCTCATTTCATCTCTAAATTTAAGTCCATGGATGTCCAGGCCCGGATCTTGACTTGGGTAATGGTATCATCCCTGTCTCTTTGGTTATCAATAACCTGGGTATTGTTATGGACAAAACTCTATCTTGGTCCCCGCAAATCAATGAGATTAGCCAAAAAATCTTTGCTTCTCTACATTCGTTAGGACGCTTGCAAAATTTCCTGCCTAATAAAACTAAAGCGCTTCTGGCTCGCTCGTTATTGCTCTCTTTATTAGATTATGCGGATGTAGTCTTCCTGGATCTCACGGAAGAATTGGCTGACAAGCTGGAACGAATTAAGAACATGTGTGTTCGATGTGTTTGGGCTACGTAAGTTTGAAAATCCGTCGCATTCTACATGTTCTTACTTTTTTCTTTAATGTTCTTTACAATTCTATCCTTTCCAATTACACTAAAGACAAATTCCAATTTCGTGTCACTGGTGCCTTGCCTGCATGATTGCCTGCAAACTTGTAATAACATTCTTGACATTCCTACTTTCTCGTCTCGAGCTTGTGCAAAGTCATTTGCTGTCATGGCTGCTCATTTATGGAATGAACTACCATCTAGTATTAAAGAGTCAACTACCTTGTATTCCTTTAAAGCTAGGGTTAAAAACTTTTATGAAGCTTTCTGACCAGGATTGATAGTTATATAGTTATATGTATGTTTACATATATTTATGTTTATTTATTTATAAGTTTGGTTGTATTTAGGCCTGTAAGTGTTTTACAATGTTCCATCCTACTAAATGTCATTCTTTTCTCTGGTTTTGGGTGACTGGAAGAGATCCCTTGAAAGGATAAGTCTGAAATTACATAACATAATATAACACAACACAACGCAACGCAACGCAACAAAATACAACACAAGATAACATATAAGATTAACTTTGATTCATTATTGGTTGCAAGTTTGCCAATAATACTGCTTTTCTTAGGTCAATGCCATCACAATAAAATAGATATATACTTTTGAATTCTTAATAGAGAATACACAATATATATAATAATATATTAATTTTTATACGTATTAATTGAGTAAGGTAAAAATAACTAGTAACAATAATCAGTAATCATGATTATGGCAGGTGACGTTATTATTGCAATATCCCAGCATCAGTCCATCCCAATCTCATTCCATAAGCAAAAGAGCTTTCTCTTTTTTCTAGCAATAAATCTTTCTCTTGTCGAAACCTGTTCAAGGTATACCTTTCATTAGTATATCCATGAAAGAGGTTTTGGCGGGAGCGCCACCTAACATCCACTTCTCCAAAGGGCCTCACGTATCGGATCTGACCGGGGTGAAAAGACCGTGATTGTAATTATCAAAGGAGATACAAAACTAGTTATACATATAATAATAAACATAAATTTATAAAATATTCAGAAATAGTCTTAAATCTAAACCATTAATTCTACAAGACAAAATTTAAACTTATCAATTATATTTTTAAGATAATTTATATTATATTATTTTGACACCCAAGATTAAGATTTAAATGAAAACCCAAAAGCTATCGATTGTTTTAGCTAACACCCAGTTATTATTTAAGGTGAACATAGAGCATAAATGGCCACCTCATTTGAAATAAATTCTACTCCTTGTATGCTGGAATATTAGACTCAATAGTTAAATGCATTCGTGCATAGATTGGCGCAGCCGCAGTTATGCGGTTAATGATAAATGTGGTGAGAATTATCATTTTTCAAAATGTTATGCAGATAGACCTTTAAATTACTTTGTGAATAACCTTTGAGAGTATCATTGGTAGTCCGTCTAGCTTTAAAACTTGTTTCTACTAAAAGAGGCCACTTTTGGCAAAAGTAGGTTTTAAAACTAGATGGTCTAACTATATTACAATTAACCATTGTTTAAAAATAATTCAAAGGTATATCTTACATTTACAGCATTACATTTTGCAAAGTTTCGCACCGCATTTCCGACTGAAGAATTTATTTCAAATGAGGGCGCCATTAATGCCCTGTCCCACCCTAAAAATCAATATACTAATTTTAACACTTATGTATATCACATGTATCCCGGTAAGAGATTAATATTGATTCAAATGCCATTACAATGCTCGGAAAAAATATCGAAATCAATAATGTTTAAAAGTGAAAATTCTCATTCATTGTGTAAAATTTAATATAAATGAGCGCGGATTAACCTTAACTTACCCCAAATCCAAGGAAAGCCAAGCAGAATATTAGTCATAGCAGCCAGTACCGCGACTTCAGCGAGCCACGGTAACACGCCGAGGGACACCACCTGTCGCCAGTTGGCTCGCATGTAATTTACATCCCAACCCAGCGAGCCCTTGCCTAGAATGACGATCGGGTATATTTTTCTGGAAAACCAAATAGATATTTCTTTTATATTTCAAATTTACTTATATATAATCTAAAAAAATCGTTCTAATGAGGGTAAGCAAAACATCATTTATGCAACCGGGAACACGCTTAGACTGTATATAGAGAGTTAGACTGTATATTATAACATGCAAAAATATACAACGTGGAAGGGCATTACCTGTAATAAATCAAACCACGGGCTATTCTCACTTTAGTGTAATTAAATTAAAATAACAGTCAGAGAACAAAAATAAATTTTAGAATTTCCATAATGGAGTGTGCGGCTGCTCGGGCAAAGTGTATGGGAATGTCGAATTTTGTTTACGTTCTTTGCTTGTTATTTTAATTCTATTATACTATAGTGATCTAGTATAGCCCGTGGTTCGATTTATTAAGGGTATGTCCTTTCCACGTAGTATACGCCTAGGTAGAGGATATAGGTAATTTTGTCAAACTAACCACCACAAAATTTCAAAGTGTTATTATCAGAAACCATCAAGTAGGTACGCATGTCATAGAAAGATATATGATTGGTACAAATAAGAAACCTTATTTATCATTTACATAAATTAGCTAGCGATTTTACACATTTTACACATAGATTCAAAGATTCAAATGTTTATTCAGTAATTAGACCTTTACAGGCACTTTTACACGTCAATAAGTATAATTTATGTTACGTGTAAAGTATGTTAAAATTTAATTTATTTTTAAAGAAAAGCTACCGATACCAGCGCTTCGTAACGACCACTGCTGAGAAGAAACGCCGAAAGAAACTCATTTTCACAGTATTGGTCGCCTACTCGCCAGAAGGGCTTTGTCATATTATTATTATTGTCTTTTAATTAATAAATACTTCTAATATAATACAATGTTGACACATTATAACATGTAGTGCTTGCAAACAAATAAACAAACATAAATTGCGTAATAAAAAATAAAAAATATCAAGTAGTCAAAAAAGCGAAGCCGAGCTGAAGTCCCTCGCAGCAGCATCCGTTCACGAGTTGACGCAAGGATCAGCCATCGTTAAACTCAACCATATTAGAGGGAATCCAACGACCCGACCAGCGACGCCACCGCCGGATTGGACATTTTAGTGAGCATGAAAAACCCGAACTCGCAGACCTTGTCAAGAGAAAATATTAGTTATTTATATGTTTGTCACCTATTGATCGCAGAGCATTTACATGTTTTTACAGTAAGCTTATTATGGTAACAGAAAATGCAGCTATTTTATGTTTCATGTGTGGAGTGTAATGGAAAATGTTTAGGAAGTATCCACGCGTTTTTATCTCTTAAATAATCATTGATAGTATAGTACGCATTATTCCATAAAACTTTTTTAACATGTATTTTAAATTTTGCCATTGGTAGGTTAACGATCGCTTCGGGAAGTTTATTAAATAATGTTATACCGAGACCTTAGAGTGACTTTCTAGTTTTAGCAAGTCGAAATTTAGGCGTATGAAGCTGATTTTTGTTGCGAGTATTATAACTGTGAATTTCACTATTTTTCTTGAAATTATTTAACCTAGATTTAACAAACAGAAGATTGTCGTAAATGAATTGAGATGTCACAGTAAGAATATTTATAGATTTAAATAACGTTGAGTTGCTCAAATAAGTGGATTCCAAATAATTTGTGAAAAACAAACAAATGCGAACACGCAAAACTGATGTCATATATTTAAAGAAGCGCCTTATCTCAGGCAGTTAATTGCAGATTCAATCTACGGCAAACAGTTTTCGAATAAATCGCTCGGATACTATAACAATTTATATTGCTATGCCCAATTAGGGTTTATGTTGTACTTACTATTTTAAGAAGTGACTAATATAATCTTATGCTCGTACAATGTAATTGAATTGAATTGATTTTTTTACCTCAGAAATCCATCAATAGCTGTATAATGTCGGATATCGAGGAAGTTAAGATATCGCGCCAGGATGCCTGTGAGCAAAGCAGCGAGAAGAGGCGGCAAGGACGTCAGCTGGTTCAGCATCAGCCCGCTGCCCCAGGCCACGATGGCAACCAGCGCCAGTCGGAAGTACTCTCCATGCCAATCCCAGCTGCTGCCAAATGCTGACCAGAGCACTTCCCATATGCATAGTGCTGTAAATGGAAGACTCGTTAGCCAGAGGTAAGTATGCGTTTTAGAATATAATAAAGAAAAAGTAATTACAAAATGAGTAACTATTTATTTTTTGGTTTCATTGGTGTTAACAACTTTAGCATCAATGTCTTCTTCATTTGGCGGACAAGAAATGAAACAGAGAAACTGTTTCCATTTTTTGACACATTTGTTGTTTTTCTAAATCTATGGATGCAGAATGAGCTACCACAAAGACAATATAGCAGACCTAAAAGAGTTGATAATAATGAAATAAAAGATTTTTTTATTATATTCGAGCAATTATGTGTTTACTGCTGGGCAAACATCTCACTCCACGTAAAAATATAAATAATATACTTACCAATAATTGAAAGTATGAGTAAATTGAAAATAGAAGCCGCAATTTCACCAACCCATGAATTATTTTTGGGTTTTTCTTCGTTGAAAGATTTATCTGCATCATACACAGGCCCGCACTCTCTGTAACCCGAGCAAATTATCGTCACAAAATTTCCCTACAAAATGCATTCGCAGTTCATCTACTCAGATGGGCCGAGCCTTACTTGGGATCCATTATGTAGCATTTACTTTCTACTTAGACTAGAAAGCTGTCAGCTTCGTTCATTCTTATATGCGACAGTGCCGCCTATTATGAAGATTTTTTTAAAATTATAATGAGTCTTCTGTATCAGTTAAAGCAAATATTACTTACGTTTTCACTTCCTCGTGGTTACGTGCTCTGCAGTCACCCTTATCGACCGTTGCCGCTTCGTTATCTAAAGTTCATAAGGCAAATAAAATCTTAATGTAAGCAGTGCTTGATGTTCGATGAATGAGGCTCATTCAAAGAGCCTATCGACACCGAACAATGACTGTATTTTACAATTAATGGCGAATGATGTATTCAACTAGCCGGTTTAATAATTAATTATATTACCTACATTTATAAGGCATTTGATAGCGTCCACCATGCTTCTATTTGTGAAGCACTGCGAAATCAAAATGTGAAACCCACTTTCATATACCTCCTTCAAAACATTTATAGCAATAGTATAGTACAGCATCAGTTAAACTGCAATCCCCCGGGAACAGATAATCAAGGTGGTCCTTTGTCATCCAAACATTTTAATAGGGCCCTCCAATTATTTTTTTAAGAAAAAGAAGAATTATGTAAATGTAAAGTTGTAGGGATTGTCATTAATTAGGTCTAGAAAACTAACTAACTTACGGTTTGCATACGACGTTGTCTTATTCGCTACTTCTGCTATATAACTGCAGAAATGTCAAAAGAATTATTACTGAGAAGCCTTTGGGTTGGCCTTCGGTTGAATATATCAAAGACCAAACCCATGACTAATGACACTCGAGATCCAGTGAATATTGAGGGGAAAGATATTGCATATGTCCAGGAGTATGTTTATTTGGACCAAATAGTCTCTTTCTAGGATCGACAAGACAAAGAAGTCGATCGTCGTGTTCAAAATGGCTGGAAGAGCTAATGTGATCTTTAAAGGACTACATGAAAAGCGATCTTTAATTGAGCCTTAAAAGAAAGCTTATAGACATTGTGCATACTTTCCATCCTCACCTATGATTCCCAAACATGGTCTTTGACAGACATTCAAAAGCGCAAATTGAAGGTTTGCCAACGCGACATGGAACGAAGTATGCTTGGGGTTAATATAATTGATAAAATACGATACACGACTCTCCGCTAGTAGTATTAGCCACTAGAGCAGCTAACTTGAAATAAGACTGGGCCGGTCATGTTACGCGAATGCTTGATGATCGATGAGTGGAAATAGCTACCGACTTGACGCCTAACGACAGACGGGACCAGGGCGTCCTAGGACTAGATGGTGCGACGAAATAAACAAATACTTTAGCGCCTGGAAGATAAAAGATTTAGACCAACAGACATGGAAAAGAGAGAAAGTGGCATTTGCCCAACATTAGGACAGAAATGGCTTGTAATAATAATTACCTACATTTAGATTTCGTCAGCGTATCTTTGTTGTTTATTGAAGCAAAGATCTGCTGTGGAAATCTTTAATTAAATATTTGTAGAGCAGCAGATACTGTACATATACGCCGGAGGGATCACCGTGGTTAAAAATATAATGATGACGTTCAAGTGAATCGGGTAAATGTTACCTCTTGGTTGGTTTTAATAGTAAGAAGATAAATACTTATTTCTGCTATTAGAAATCTACATGCTATGCAAAGTATAATATGAAATGATATTGAATTTGTATTTCCTTAAAAAAAAATTTGAGCAATTCTTATATATATATATTGAAGATCTCGGAAACGGCTGCAACGATTTTGAAAAAACTCGGTATTTTAAATAAAGCAATTTTTTGATTACGTAAGATACTCAGTAAAAAGAACCAGCCAAGTGATTGCGAGGCCACGCGAACTTTGGGGTTCTGTAGTATAAAAGTGAAAATTACTCACTCACTAATCACGATATCTCGAAAACTACTTAGTCAATGAAGATGAAATTTGGCAAGAACGTAGATTGTGACTAGGAGACGTCCGCTAAGAAAGAATTTTTGGAAATTCCATCCCTAAGGGGGTCAAATAGGGGTTGCCATTTTGTATGAATCTTCGTAACTTTTAAAGTGAGACACATGAAATTTTTAATTTATTTTAGTAATTAGTAGAAAATAATAATGCATTTATTTGATTTTGAAAATGACTTCCCTATAGGGGTGAAATAGGGGTTGCAAGTTTGTATGAATCTTCGTCATTTTTGAAGCGGCACACATGACATTTTTGAATTAGTGGTAAGTAAAAAATAATACTCCAATAATAGGTTTTAAAAAATTGCATCCCCGGGAGTGCATTGAGGGTTGCAAATTTATATTATTATGAAACTTCGTATTATGATGTTCGGATGGCGCCACTGCGCCCAGCACATCGCCTCCGTGCTAAATAAATTATTAAAAATATTTTTGCTAGCAGTAATATGTTCATCTTGTGCCAAATAAATAAAATACGCGTTCCGGCTGCGGGAAGTAATACCTATTTGTTTCCTGAAAAGAAGATTGGATACAACACAATAAATGCTGGATTCCCAATGAAAGCTGCCGTCGGTTTGGCTACCTAACCATGGATTACCTATTGCCGATGCATTGGATACCCTTGATTCAGCAACGCAAGTGTAAATAAGTGTGCAGTGATTTTGAATTACAATAATTTTATATCTAAGTATTACGAAAATTGATAATTTGTGATTGAAGGTGGTTTGAAGTGAATACGTATTTCTTAACACACCTGTCTGTTTCAACTGGTCAATGGTGGTTGAGATCATTATACTAAATTCGAGATTCAACTTGCAACTGTCATAGCTCAGTGGATACAGTATTAGACTGCGCCTTATTTCGTGCATCATCGGCGACGCGGGTTCGTTTCCAGGGACTGGCAGAGATACTTGTAAGACTGTTCTTTTTTTTTTGTTTTGTTTTGCGTGTTTTTTTTTGTTTTTCTTTGTGGTTTTATTTTATTTTTTTATTATTATCATTACTTTTTGTGTATGTGCGAATTTTTTTTATGATTTTGTCTTTGACAAAACTTCGGTTGATTTTTAAGGCCTTTACAAGATTTTATTTTATTGTTTTTTTTTTTAATTATTGATATTATTTGACATATTTTATAAGTATTTGTATGACATTGCCTAGCCTTACTTATTACACTTATTTATTCTGTTTTTTTTATTATTTATAATTTATTATATTCCAATTGGTTTTTTAATTTTATTAGTACATATAATTTTAATGTATGTGTGGCATGTCATATATATTGTTTTATAATGAGTGGATCACAAAGATCTACGTGTCCACATTGCCCCGAATCTTCGCGTCTTTTGGTAACTCCCCGTGGTCTTAATGTTCACATTGGTCGCGTACACAGGACACTGTCTCAGTCTCAGCAACCGATCCCAGTCGACTCAGCTCAATTGCAGTCAACAAAAGCTGCACCTATTTATGAAGACCTTCCACGTTTTAAGAAAAACGTGCGAGTTCTTAAACATATCCCTAAAGGGGCTAGATGTTTGGCGGCTGGAAAGTTATGCAAAATTATTGAGCAATGTCTCGTTTCAAACGGATAAGATGACTGGTATACCTTTTTAACTTTTGCCTATTTTTCTTTAAGAGTACCAGATGGAAACGACAATAAGTCCCTGACTACAAAGGTGAAACAAAATATTTCGGAGCCTTCTATTGGAGTACATTGTGAACTCGGTTATGATCAAAATAGAACTGGCTCACGTCGTAAGCGCATTGAGGCAAAAGTGTATGATGGAGATTTAAGGGGTGCTGTTAGGATATTAACATCAGACCTTGGCTTGGCTCCGAACGATACGGATAGTTTAAACGCACTAAAAAATAAACACCCTGCACCGTCACGTCCTTTGTCATTGCCACCTGAGCCAAATAATGCGTGTCCGGCACTGGTAGTTACAAGCAATGAGGTGCTAGAAGCAATAGGCTCTTTTCACAGTAGTTCTGCGGCTGGATTAGATGGAATTCGACTTATTCATCTTAAGGAACTCACATCTCCATCGGCAGGAGATAGTGGAGTGCGCCTACTAGAAACTCTAACTAAATTGTGCAATTTCTTGCTAAAGGGTCAACTTAATGTAGAAGTTTGCCCTTTTTTTTACGGTGCTTCATTATGTGCGCTAAAAAAAAAAAAGATGGGGGCGTGAGACCAATCGCAGTAGGAAGTGCTATACGTCGACTAGTGGCCAAGCTTGGTTGTCGTGCCGTGAAAACAGATGCGTCTAAGTTATTACAAGCTCACCAATTGGGCTTTGGAACGCCGTTAGGTTGCGAAGCAGGTATACATGCGACTAGAACATTTGCTATGTCCATTATGGGTCACGATGGAGTCATTCTAAAGCTTGATTTAAAAAACGCTTTCAATTGTGTAGAAAGAGATGTAATTCTGTCCAAGATACGTCAAAATTTTCCCAGTTTGTATCCATTTTTGCACCAGTGCTATGTATCACCCAGTCAGCTATTCTTCGGTACTACTCCAATATATTCGCAAGTGGGAGTGCAACAGGGAGACCCATTGGGCCCATTGCTCTTTAGCTTGGCAATACAAAAAGTTGTCTCGTCACTTAAATCGCCATTGAATATTTGGTATCTCGATGATGGTACTATTGGTGGAAGTCCTGTAAAAGTAGAAAACGATCTTCACATAATTATATCTAAGTTTAAAGAGCTAGGCCTCGAGGTTAACACAAACAAATGTGAGCTCTTTTCGTATAATAACAATCCTTCGCATTTTGGCAACCTTCTTTCATTGCTTCCGGGTATTAGGGTAGTAAGCAAGGCAGATTTAAATTTATTGGGTGCTCCCATATTTCCAGAAGCGGTACCATCCGTCATTCTTCTTAAAAACGATTTATTGAAGAAGTCTAAGTCTACTTTGAGAGAACTGCCGGCTCATGTTGCTTTGACTCTTTTTAAAAGCTGTTTGTCAATGCCAAGGTTGATATATGCACTAAGGACTGCCCCAGTTTGGCTTTTTCCTAACGAAGTATCTACTATTGATACTTCTATAAAGGAGATACTCGAGAGCATTTTGAATGTTAGCTTGAATGACAGTCAGTGGCGACAAGCATCGCTGCCAGTCAGGCATGGGGGTCTAGGTATCCGGCGAGTACAAGATACTGGTCTTCCAGCTTTCTTGGCCTCATCGCATGGGGTAGTTGAGCTCGTCACTCGTATATTGCCCTCACACAGTGACGACTTTTCCTTGCCCTTTGTAGATGGAGCCCTTGTTGAATGGCAAGTCCGAAACACTCGTCATAATCTTCCTGACCTGCCACGGATTCAAAGACAGTGGGATGACATTCTAGCCAAGAGAAGCATTGAAGATCTTGTAAACAACAGTTCTGGTGTAGATTTGGCAAGATTAAAATCAGTATTAACTCCAGAATCGGGTGCCTGGCTTCATGCTTTGCCGTCGCCGCAATTAGGCACTTTCATGGACGACAACTCTTTACGTATAGCGGCAGCTCTCAGAATTGGGTGTAACATATGTGAGCAGCATCAATGTACCTGTGGCGCGCTTGTAGATGCCAAAGGTCTTCACGGTTTGAGTTGCATCAGGTGTGCTGGCAGGTTCCCTAGACATCACGCGCTAAATGATGTCATTCGTAGGGCTATGGTAAGCGCCAATATCCCATGTGTACTAGAACCACCCGGGTTAAGTCGTACAGATGGCAAAAGGCCTGATGGCCTGACCTTAATTCCTTGGCAAAGGGGTCGCTGTCTATTGTGGGTCGTAACCTGTGTCAGTACGTTCGCCGCCTCCCACCTTAAGGACACTGTCAGGAATGAAAGAGCAGCTGCTGAGAATGCTGCGAAACAAAAACATGCCAAATATGCCCTTGAATCAACCTACATTTTTGTGCCAGTAGCTTTTGAGACCACGGGTGCTTGGGGAACTGAGGCTCGAACATTTATTAGGGATTTAGGCCGACGCATTTTTGAAAAGACAAAAGATAATCGCTCCGTATCGTTTCTTGCTCAGAGGATTTCTATCGCTATACAACGTGGAAATGCTGCTAGTATTATGGGAACCTTTGAGCCAGGGACGATTAGGGGCGGTTTATTAGATTGATAATTTTGATGAAGCATGTTGCGGATATTTATTTGTAACTAGGTAAGTAGAACTTTTGACGAAGCATGTTGCGGATACTTATTTGTAAATTTTTTGACGAAGCTTGTAGCTGATGAATCTTTGTAATATTGAAAATAAATTCGCAATATATATGGAGTGTATTTATTGAGTAAGAGACAAATTCATTGTGATAAATAGATCCGTCTCTCCTCCTCCGTCCGCTCTCCTTTGCTCTAGCAAATGACGGTATTGGGAACGGGAACGGGAACAGGAGCGGGAGCGGGAGCGAGAGTGGGAGCGATAACGGGAGCGGGAGCGGGCGCGGGCCGAAAGCGGAAGCGGGAGCAATGAACAAGCAATTCAAACATTTAAAATTTTTAACATAATAATTCATATGTTTATGACTTCTACGCGGACGAAGTCGCAAGCAATTCAAACATTTAAAATTTTTAACATAATAATTAATGTGTTTATGACTTCTCCGCGGACGAAGTTGCGGGTTAAAGCTAGTTGTTAATATAAAATTACAATATCTTGTACAGAATTAAAAACTATTGCTTATAATTTAATTGAAATTATAAATGACCTAATTTTACGTGCATCGTCTCAGCAACACGTAACGTTCTTGATCTATTTTGGACCAGTTTCGTTTCAAAACTTTTCTTGGTGTAAGATACGGTTCAGCATTAAATAAACAATAAAACAAACTAAATGATCAGCTAACAGCTAGTGTGTTATACGAGTAGGTAGGTACCTACCTAAAAGCCCCAAAAAAATTACTGAATTTCAAGCAATTTGTAAGAGAAGCACTTAGATTTTCTGTAGTTTCGATGTGCATAGCTACCTAAAAGTATTTTCGTTTTATGCGAAGGCACTATAATCTATAATCTTGGTAACGCAATCTTAACTCACAAATTCTTATTGATTGACCCAAAACACGCAAATAATGCTATGATATTTAAACAATACAAACAAGTATCTAAGATCAATAAAACATGATAGTTCTCTGTAGTATCTAATTAGTAAAATGCCAATCAGCTATGAAGCAATTTCCGTCCATCGTTGAATCGGTTTTCCCAAAATATATTTAGAATTTATGTTTTGTTTTGATGTCACTGACTGCAGAGAATTCAAAGAACAATGCCGTCAAAATGTGACAAACTTGTAAAATATGGGTATTATACTATAATATTTTGGCAGGGGGGTGCCAGGGGGTGCACTTGCACCTTGGAATCTCGAGGAATTATTGAAGTAAAAAGCCGTCTGTTGGAAATCATTTTTTTATTCACAATAATTAGTAGGCAGTAATTACACAATTCTCATTTAAAAAGCAACTGCAGCCGGCGGGGTTTTTAACCGAACTTATTAATGACGTTTTCTATAAAGTTATCTTTATTGTCCTTGGTTATTTTGCCTCGGTGGACACTTAACAAGCATAATCCAGACAGTCGCTCGTCACCTGTTGTGGACCTATTCCAAGTTTTAACTTTTCTCAGTGTGCTAAAAGATCTTTCTACTGTGCACGTTGTGACGGGTAGCCAATCTTGATCGCTTCTGCTACCGAAGGAAAGAATTATTTTGCCTCATCGATGTAGTCTATAAGATGTTTTTCATAACGATCAACTCTGATATTATTTGCCGCTGGCTGTGGATATTTCCACATTTCAAACCAAGTTGTGATTTCTGAAATAAAATTAGGTAAAAAATCGCCATACAAATTTTCTATGACTTTTGCAGCTCTAAGTAATTCTTCTTTACTGAGGCCTTTTATTATTTTTGGGTGTAGTTGTAACAGAGAAAATGATTTTTTATATGTTTCAGAAAATCTGTCTTTTAAAGAAGAAATGATCGAATCAAGGTAAGGGATGTAAAGCTCTTCTGTAAAATTCTTCAACGTTTTCGGATGGGTGGTTGGATCGATGAGCCTGTCGTTTCGTAACTCGTTGGCATTTAATCTCAATATTAAGGTCTTCGCAACTTTGTTTAGCTTCTTCAAATATAGCAGTAAATTCCTGCGATGCGTTTTGTCTGTGACCCTCTATTATTTTAATGAGTTTGCAAATGTGGTCATTCACTGAATTAATGTCTAAATCCACTTGTTGAAGCTGGTTGCAGACAGGCTCAAGCTTTGTCAAGTAAGTAGCAGTAATATGCAATGCCACAATAAAATTATGGTAGTCAAAGCAGTGCGCAGTTGGTAAGCTCTAACCTTTGTCTTAGAATTAGTGGCTTGATCTTCTGAGAGGTCTTGTAATGCTTCTACAATTTTGGTGAAATTTTGAGCGAAAATTCGAATACTTTTGTACTTGGCAGACCATCTGGTTTCGCAAAACATTCTAGTTTCCTTAATAGTTCCAGCAATATTTCTTATTTCACTCAAATTATTTAAATCATTGACAACAAGATTTAATATGTGACTAGCACAGTGAAAATACTTTGCTTTGGGATATTTATCATTAATTATTTTCTGAATTCCACCAACATGTCCAGCCATCGTGGAGCAACCAGCATACCCTTGCCCAACCATTTTGTTGAGGTCTAAACCACATGATGTCAAAAAAGATATTATAACTTCAGAAATCGATGCAGCATCTAATTTTTGAAGTGGTCTGTACCCCAAAAATTCGTCAAGTATTACGTAACTGTGTTTCGCTTGGTCAAACTTGACGTATCTTATGCCCATTGAAAGCTGTTCAGTCCCGCTTATATCCGCTGTCTCGTCAGCCAAGCTTGAAAAGTATGCCGCTTTTTTTGCTTCATCAGTAATGGTTTCACGAAGAACATCAGTACAGGTTTCAATAATTTCGTTTTGTACTTGATGGGATACATAGAGGGCATTTTTCGAACCAGTTGCAAAGTAGTCTTTTAAAACCGTATCTCCTGCCTCAACTCGGAAATGTAGTAAGTCTTTGAAAACTGACCCATCTTCTGTTTTTTCTCGAAGGGGTAAATCATGCGTAGCACAAAATAAAAGAGAAGATATAATGGGTTGAGGTTTTTTTCTGTTTTCTGAAATTTCCCTGTTATCAATCTGTTCATAAACGTCATATTTTTTTCTTTGCATGATTTCCAGAAATTTTTTAGAACGTATAACCGATTCACGATGCCACTGGCTATTTGCATCTCGCACACTCATGATATTTTTGATATTTTTTGCATGGCTGAACGATAAATGGCCCCTGAATACTGCCTCGATGAATTTGTGCGGGTATTATACATATGTACGGCAAAGTGGTCCTTTAATCTGAGCAGAATAGGCTAACCAAGGGTATGCTGTGAGCCACTCGTGACGAAATGCACGTTGTTGTGTTTCGATTTTATGATCGATGTCCTGCTTGAAATCATAATCTTGCGGAGGTACCCACGGTGTTTCGAGCACTTTAAACCGTATTTCATCACTAATAGGTACGTTAGAATCCAGATATAAACCCACATCATAAATATATTATTAACTGAAGTTTGTTGTGTTGTTAATTCTGTTTTACTAGTACTTTGCTGTACCGAAGTACTTGGACAATCTTTAGCATTAAACTGTTCATTTTTAATCTTTATTCTCTTGCACAAAAATCGCCTTATGTCACTCATATTTTATGCTTTATATATTGCTTGCACTGATCAATTAATGACGGCGCGCACGGACACTAATCTACGGAAGCGAATATGGCGGGAAGTATTAATTTTTCAAACGGACGCACTGTGCACTCACTGAAGATAAAAGATAACTATTAGTCACTCGCGATTTGTTCACTCGGAACAAACTGTTCGAACTTCAATCGAAAACTGACTGACTCGGAACTCGACCAAGCCCCCTTTACTTTATATAAATTCATAATGAATAGTCAGAAATTTGTAAATGTCTCGAACATAAAATAAACCGGGCTATAGATGTTTGCTTCCAAATAAAATTTCAATTTTTATTAACAATCATATACGGCGAAGATTGTAAGAAAACTAAAATAAATCATTTCTGCCGGCGCCCATGTAACTAGACAGTCAAAGCATCACTCTTATAGGAAAAAAACAATCCGTCGCCATCAATGGAGAGTCATTTAGCAATGAGATCGACCACCCCATGTGAGGACGCCAGGAAAGCCGGAAGGGATATATCAGAAAGTCGGCGGACACCAAGACAACTATGACGTACCGGTAAGGAAGCCTGGGGGGTTTACTCCATAAAATATACGTTAGTCGTACTATACTGACATTTTATCTGTATACCAAACCAAATAAGACTTTATTATCAAACCTTAGTGATCAATTTTGCTTAACACTGAAACACAGATACGCAGTAACGTCCGTCTTGCGTACCGCTTTTGGAGTAACCCCCTTGAACCCATTGATTTTCAACAAGTTTTACATTTAGGTAATATATTTTCGAGCTTTGAACATACTGCGTTGTCAAACTGATTTATTTTCATTTGCGTTGATTTACTTCGTGAGGGATTAACCATGTATGGCTAGTTCTCAAACAGTCAGGCAATTATGAAGGAGCACTAAAGCCACATGTAAAGGATATTCATAATAATTAATTAAAAAAATAATAAAAAATAAAATAAAAATACGTACGTTAGCTGGGATTTGAACCCATATCACCGAGTGCCAAGTATTACGCTCAATCAACAGAGCTACAGACAAGTTATAATTTGCTTTGAAATTACCTTTCAGTTTGATGCGCTAGATAGCGCCATCTAGTTGTAAACCATGATTTAGATGGTGATAAAGAGCTGATATTGTCTAAACTGCTTGATCGATTTTTACCAAACATAGCTAAGGACCACCGCAAGGAAATCTGCTTTCACGTAAAAAAAAAACCGTAATTTTCACAGAATCAGCTGTCTTTGATCGTATACTGTGGCCGTGTACCACTTGATTGATGTGGTCAAGGTTTTAATAACGTTACACTTAACTCTTAGCACAGCAATATTCGGAATAGGTTAATTTGAATAGGTTCACCTCAGGACGGAGGCGTTAAGTAGGTGTCGAATTTTATTTATGTTTTCTTGATCAGGTCATCTGATCGGATTTATGGAATACACGTCCGGATTTAGGCAGTTATAACGATTAGGTATAAAATCGGAAGTGCTGTGCGCGGTCCTTGGAAGACCGATCTGGCCTTCGGAATCACAGATCTGAGATCGGAACGGACTTTTGAAGATTTTTAATATACCCCGCGAAATTTCCATTCGATTAGCAAAGAGAAAAACTGGATGTCTAGTCCTCAGCCTTAGAGTACGCTGTCAAGCAAAAATAATATGAAAAGTAAAATAAAAATACACTCATCATTTCGACTTGAAAGAAGATGGCCAATTAGGCATGACCCTACAGACGGGTTGTATTGTATCTGACAGCTATACGTAGAATAGCCATCCGATTTAAATGTTAAGCAATATATCAACCCTCTCAAACACGAATACATGAGTGATGAGTGAAATGTAGTAGGCGAGATTTTGACTGATATCTTAAAAAGCTGGCGTAAAAAATGTACCTTCAGGTGCCACTTTGGACTCTGAGAGCAGTATTGGCCCGAGTGCCGTAGTTAGTCCAGATCCCAGTGTAGAAGTTAGCAGAATACCTAGCTATGACTAACGTGACGCAAGAGACGACTAAAGGAGGCTCTCTGCCTTTAATCCAGCAGTGATCTAATTAGGTATTGGCTGTAAAGGTAACAAATTAATGTAAAAACTTTATTTTTATTTTTTTATTTATTTAAACAGATAAAATTAGTATGGCGATTGGATTATCTTTTTTTCATTTTCTTTGAACATCGATGGTATCTACTTAATACTACATCTAATTTCTACTTAAAATTAACTTAATTTTACAGAATACTGTGTGTATCTTCGGTAGCGTCGTGATTCGAGAGATTCTTATATAACTTTTAATTTTATTTAGTGTTCAATTACCTGAAAAATATAATAAATAAATAATTTATTTAAAATAATACTGCGCATTTTTAAAATTAGGCGTTGATCTCTGACACATATTTTTTAGTTTCTCTAATAAATTGTATTTAGTAGTTTAAGCCTGTGCTTAATGTCTGAAATGACGTTACAAATGCCTGCATACGTGGGGCGCACTATAAGTTTCCGGAATGAATATGAAAAAATACTATTAAAAGTACAAAATTAATTTATTGTTTTTCAAAATAATCTCCCTTGGCGTCTATGCACTTTTTCATTCGATGAAACCAGTTTTGAAAACTTTTGTGCCACTCCTCTGTGGTGACCTCTGAAACGTGTTTTTCATACTCCTCGACAGCCTCTTCTGGTGATGAAAATCGTTGACCGCGTAATTGGTTCTTAATTTTTGGGAACAGAAAAAAGTCACAAGGTGCCAGGTCGGGACTGTATGCAGGATGACTCATGAGTTCTACATTTTTCGCCTTCAAAAAGTCGTTTGTCTGTCTGGCCGTGTGAGAACTAGCGGCCGACCATCGCGAGATTCGTCACTGAGATTGATACGACCACGCTTGAATTCTGCAAACCAGCTATAAACAGTTGTCTTGCATGGTGCTTCATTGCCAAAAGCTGTTTCAAGCCGAGCGATGCTCTGTTGAGCTGTCAAATTACACTTAAAATCGTAGAAAATCATACTACGAAAATTTTCCCGAGTTGTTTATTTTTTATTTCCATGTTGATGCAGACACACAATTTTTTAAATGGCGCCACAAGGTAAAAACAAAAGACAGTCAGATGAAACAAACTGCATTCTACAGCCAAAGAGTTCTATTTTCAAATGTTGCAATAAATTTTTAAATATTGTTTATGTAAGTGGCCAGTTCCGGAAACTTATAGTGCGCCCTATGTATATATTGTTGTTCAGATTAGAGCTACAAGTTGGAAAAGTCAAGTCCATCTTGTTTTTTTTTGCATATTACCTCGACTGGCTTTTATATGCCATTTTAATCCATTTTAAAATTTATCAATAATCCTTTTTAACCAATTTTTGAGCAAATTTTTTTTAAATGATAAAATATACATCAACTTCAGTACAAAAATTCAGTTGACTAAAAACATTAAAATCCACATTTATTTCGTACTCTGCAAAAGTGACACCCTCTTTTGAAATAAATTGTTTAGTGGTAAATATAACAATTTATCAATATTAAATTACTGGCGTTATAACCACAATTGTAGCTTTTACTACTTTATATTTCTGACAAATCTAGATCATAATTACTTACTAGCTTGTTCAAGATCCTTTGCAGCACTCTTTAATAATATTGGTCCCACGTGACTAGTTAACAGGTACCCGATTGGAGTCGTGATCAGGATTGCTTGCACTATGAGTTTTATTATGTCTTCGGCGTATTTCGTGAAATGGTCATCTTCTATTCGAATCGATACTACCGTATTCAATACAAGAGGGCAGAGAACTGCCTGTAAAGAAAGATAAAAACTAATAAGTCACAAAGATTAACCTAGCCAACCCCAAAATTTAGTTGTTAACGGGATCTTCCTACCTGAATTTTTAGGGTTTAGTGCTGTCCTTATTTGAAATAAATCATTCGAAAGAAAACGGAGATATCATTTTAAACTACTGTTTACAGTTTAAATTGAGAAATTAATATGCAAAAAACCGCCACTTTTGACTAATTTGCGTAGAAAAGCTTCACGTTCTCACTTTAAACTGCAAACAGTAGATCATAAAACAGTTTAAAGGGTTATCTAGGGTCTGATCAAGACAAAACTTAAATAATATCTCCGTTTCCTTTCAAATGATTTATTTCAAATGGGGGCAGCACTGCACCTCGGAAAATTCAGGCAGGAAACCCTTAATGTATGTTGAAAAGTCTGAAAATTATAGGTGCCTGCAGTAGCAAAACGTATTTTTTTTTTGCTGGTTATGAAAGCACAAATTATTCTTTTTAGGTCGAATTTACCCTTTTTTGGTTTGATAGAACCAGGTGGATACAAAAATTCTCGAAAAAAATCTAGGACTCATAATTCCACAAATTCGATATAACAATATCATAAAACAAGCTCGGATAGAATAAAACTAACAAACAACCTAGAAATAAAAAAAATCTCAATCCAATATAGTCACTCCAGAATATTCAAATAAATATTTTATTGCTGATATGTAAAAGGAAAACAAGATTATTACTTGTGACCTGAACTATGCCTACGCACGCAAATGTATTAATAGGTTGGAGAAAAAGTATTTTCGCATTTTATATGAAAATTCAAAACCTTTTTTAATATAGTTTATTTACATTTAACTAAAGTATGTAGGTACCATTTTGTTCGATAACTTTTTGCCATCTTATAGGTAGGGACATGATCCCATTGCTATAGAAATTTTGGGGCTTCTGATCAAAAAACTGCGTCAAGTAGTTTTGGCAGTCCTCTCGTGATGTTAACCTGACACTGCCTAAAGAATTCTGAAGAGACCGTAACAGGTGGAAATCTAAAGGTGCCAGGTCAGGACTATACGGCGGATGCATTAACACCTCCCAGCCAAACTCTCTTAATTTTTGCTGAGTGGTTAAAGATGTGTGAGGTCTAGCGTTATCATGATGAAAAACCACACCCCTTCTGTTGATTAATTCCGGCCGCTTTCTCCCAACTTCTTGCTTTAATCTTATCAGTTGTTTGCAGTAGAGTTCTGAATCGATGGTCCTGCCTGGTGGTAACAGCTCATAATGAATAATGCCCTTCCAATCCCACCACACACAGCATCACCTTGTTGCAAATTAACCTCAGTTCGGTCTCAATACGTCGTAATAAAGAATCACAAATGAGTACACGGTTCATTAGGTTTCTTTCAGAGAGCTCATGAGGTACCCAAATATCGAGCTTTTTTGTGTACCCATTTTTTTTCAAATGCGCCAAAACTGTTTTGTGGTCAATTCCCAGTTCATCAGCTACGTCGTAAGTTCTACTGATATGCCGATCTTGCTCTACTTTTTCAAAAATAGCATCCATTTTATCCGTAACAGGGCGACCAGAGCGACATGCATCTTTGTCATCAAAATTTCCGGATTGAAAACGCTTTAACCAAATTTGTGCTACTCTCACAGACACTGCACTAGGTCCATAAACATCGCAAATTATTTACGCGGCTTGCGTTGCATTTTTACCTTTTTGGTAGTAAAATTTTAAAATGTATCTAATTTCTTCATTAGATTCACTCATCTTGACAGTAAGAAAAACAAATGAAAATTACGCATTTTCCTAATTTGAATTTGGAATTATCTCTTCTTTGAAATTTAAAATTTTAAATGATACCAAAACCAGCCAGGTACAAATAGTATAGCCAAAGTAGTTTTATTACAAGTTCATACATACTAAATGCGAATAAAAGACTTTTTCCCCAACCTAACCTAACCTAATATGTTTATAAAGGAATGCCTGGATTCTCACAACAATCGTTACTTGCTTTTTTACATGATAAAAGTTTTTAGGTCACAACACACATAAAATCAAGACAATTAAAAAATAAATGCGATGGTTGCGATTGTGCTTCTTCACAAGAATTGTGTTTAAGGAGATCTCATTTCTTTTCTGTAATCACTGATACCGTACACTGCACCGACATATATCCTTATTGCTAGGATGTCGAATATTGCCGAGCTCGCATCAGTGACATCTACTTATGTTACAAAGTATTACCTCTACAATCGATTTCGGTATCCAAGTGCAGACCACATAGAGTTTCTCCTTTAGCGAGAGTTTCCAACAAGTAAGGCATACAACTGACAGGCGCACAGTAAGACATATTGCCAAGATGCCAAACCCGAGTATCAGCGAGATCTCGGATAAAGAACTGTCAATCTGGAAAATTAGGAAAAAAATTGAAATTTGGTTATTTACGATTTAAAGCTATTGGACCCATAACCTGTCAGGTTTATTGACCCTGATGCAGAGTGCTGTGTCGATAAACTAATGTGGAAATAAATACTTTACATACGGATCCTAAATCGTATTTCAATTCCGACAAAGCTAAATAGTTATAATTATATAGTCATAAAATTGAAAAAAAGCGCTATACTTTTAGCAAAGATTATTATTTACTTTTTAACTTTTACCATTTTTTAACTACTAAATAAGAGGGCTTTCAAAAATGCGTTTGATTTTCAAACGCATTTTTGACAGCCCGTATATGCATATTAATCAAGTCATCAAGTTAAAATGTTTCGATGATGGGAAATCTATACAAAAAAAGGAAACATACATAAAAACTCAACTCACCACAAAGAAAGTGCCGGTGTATGCAAAAAGTACCGGCTCGCAGGCCGCCCAGAACACGCGGTAGGCGGTCGACGCGGGGTTGTCGTTCAGTTTCCAGCCCTGCCGCGCCCAAAATGTGGCCGCCGTGGCGTTGCATGCCAATACTGCCACCCCCGCTGAAACGTCGAAAAATTATGCTTCAAAAATTTGTTTATTTGTGACCTCTTTATTGTACAAATAATAAAAAATAACATACGGACAAACTTATAAAATAGGATAATTTCAAATATTTTCAGTAGTATTTTTATATTTATTAAGAATTAAATAGTAAACCTTTAAGTACCAGAATGTTACTGAAATATGGCGACATCTACAAACTTAGTTATCTTATCAACCTTAAGCAAATAGTGAAACAAGTTATCCTTAAAAACATTTTCAAAACAAGCTTTTATCTAAAACAATGAACAAAAATGTTTAAAGTGACATCAAGGCGACCAATCGAGCACAAACTCGGTTGGATTATGTTGTTTTATCACATTAGGTCATCGGTACCATAATTTTGCATTATCGCCCTTTAATTACGGACAACGGGACAGGTGAAACGAAATAAAAGCTTGTAAAAAAGTGAACACTTTGACATCTACAAGGAAGGTAAAACGCTATTTCTACCGAGCCCTGGCACTGCAAGCCATTCCGCCAGCACCACCCCATAGTATCTGCTCCCTAGTCTGTGCACCGCCCTCGCTGAATGCGGGAAATGCAATAGAGGTTTACTTCCTCTGAGAATGAAAACAAAACAGCCAGTGTTTACAATTAATTATGGATTCGTGTGAGGAGTTTTATAGATTAGATATATATGTGCTTATGTTTAACTTTTTAGTCTTGCGGCTCTGTGTTACAGCCACGACCCAAAATGTTCTGTCTGCCCCATTAAGGATAGTTTGTTTATGTATGTATGTGTTATAAACTTTTAGATTAAAACGAGGAGAAAGGGCTTTGCAATTTTACTATTTGGACTCAAAGACTAAAAAAATAATTTAATTACAGAATAAAAAAACTTTTAGTTCAATTTACATTTAAGTAAGATTTTTTTATTTAAATTTTAGTTTATACAAGCTTTTAAAATGAGTATCTTTCTGATTTATCATGAGAAATTTCCAATATATTTTAGTTTCGTCAAGGCATACCCATCGATCTGAACATAGATGTAATTAATGGAATTGCCGCGATCTTTGCATAGTACCACCAATAGGGTCTGAAACTTCGACATGTAGTTTGAGGAGATGGTTAGTAGACTAGATAGAAAATACCCACGACTAGATAGAAAATACTACGCTACTTTTTGACAATACACTGTATCAATAACAAATAAGACCGGAGCCGCCCCATTCCTACAGAGCGCCCCAGTCAAAAGTCAAAAAGTCAAAATAACTTATTTATCTTTGGATATTTGTTTCACTTGAGATTATTGTAAAATTTTCTTTTGATTTCATAATAGTTGTTAACGTCAGATCATTGTACGTATATTGTACTTCTGTACTTGTGCTTAGGAAGCTTCACTATGCTAAGTTTATTGCCGCTTCCTAAGCACAAGTACAGAAGTACCATCAACAGCATTCGAAGCTCCGTTGTGTAGCATCTAATTTATGGATTTAGAGGTTAGTAGGCCTTACTATGGTAGGAAACTACTTTTCGGCATTAAAATACGTCAATAACATGTAAACTGTACTTAGCGGTGCCATCCCAGCCAAACATGGATGTCATAATATTCCCCAGTACCACCAACAGAATTCGAAGCTCCGTTCTGTAGTAATTTAAAGAGTTAGAGGCCCGTGATGATATTGTATAAATATACTTCTTTTCTGCATTAAACTATGTCAATACCATTTAAACAGTTTACTTTTCTTACCGGTGCCACCCCAGCCGAACATAGAAGTAATGAAATTTCCACAGAGCGCCCCCAGTACCACCATCAGGATGCGCAGCTCCGTTGCGTAGTAATTCCTGGAGCCAGGCAGCAACCCGGCGAGACAGCCCCAGAAGACCCCCAGAGCTATGCCGGCGAACAGCGATGAAGACGCCTGAAAAAGATTTGCATAGTTTAATGTTTGATGCAAAATTAATTCATAAACTTTTCATGCAAATTAATTTAAATAAATAAATAAAGAAAAATATTTTATTTAGTGCAAATTTACGTCAGATGCATTACTAAATAACTAAAAATAATTTTACACCGAAATGGCACGACTCAGCATAGGGCAATGATGTGCCTTTACATCATGCCGCTGGTCTTCCGTGGTACCAAGCACTACTAGATATCCATGACAATGATCAAGGCGAAACTATGTGATGTATAATATCATTGCCGATAATAATAATAAATATTTAAGTGATATTGCCAACTTAAATATATAATAATCAAATAAACAATAAAAAATAAGAGTGTGCCTTTACCAGGTATTTTTAATAAAAAATATATTGAGTAAAGATAAATCCGCCTAAATAAATCTAAGAGAACATTTTTTTTACTTGCAGACTTGATTTTTTAATTGAATACTTGAAAATGTTTTTATTTTATATATAGTTTTACATAACATAACCACGATAAAACTGAGTACCTTCACATGAAACGTTATAAAAATACTCGCGCATGCCTTTCTGACCTAACTGTTGAAGGTATTAAGTACAAAGGAGTTGCGAAATTTAAATATCTCGAGTGCACAGTAACAGATACAAACACCCGAAGTGAAGAAATAAGCACTCGCATCCAAAACGCATTAAGATGTAGCGCGGCACTACACAAGGTTTTAGCGTCCAGGATTCTTAGCAGAAGCACAAAGCTTAGAGTATATAAAAATATATAGCTACGAGACCTGGACGCTAACACTAAAGGAGGAAACCAACTGTTGGTAGCAGAGCGCAAAATATTTCGCAAAATCCTCGGACCGGCAAAAAGTGCTGATGGAAGCTGGAGAGTCCGAAAAAATGTGGAGATAGAGGAGCTGGTAAAAGAGCCGAATATAATTGGTGTTACTAAAGCGCTCCGCTTACAATGGCTTGGGCATCTGGAAAGAATGAAGGAGGATCGTAGCGTCAAAGCAGCATATATGGGGAAGGTATCAGGCCGAAGACCAGTCGGTCGACCCAGATATCGCTGGAGCGATACGGTGCAGGCTGATCTGCGCGAGATGGAAGTGGTCGGCTGGCAAGATATCGCTCAGAACAGGAAATTGTGGCGCTCTTTCGTCTCGGAGGCCAAGATCCATTTCGGGTCGCTGAGCCAGCGGACTAAGTAAGTAAGCATAGTTTTATGTTCCTTTTATTAAAGGCCCATTAGACGTTGCAAGGTTCTTGCCTGTTGAGTACCATTTTATTTAAGCAATATGGACATAGATAACTTGCATGGTCTAACAGAAACGTCAGCCTTACAAATCATTTATTGCTTTAAGGGGCTACCTGCCCAGTGCTGCCCCCATTTGAAATAAATCATTTGACAAGAAACTCTTTGATATAACCCTAGATAACCCTTCAAACTATTCTATTTTAAAGTGAGAAAGTGTAGCTTTTTATAGCATTTTTGCTTAAAGTGGCCGTTTTTCGCAAAAATGATATAAAAAGCTACACGTTCTCACTTTAAAATATAAACAGTAGTTCATAAAATAGTTTGAAGGGTTATTATATTAAAGACAAATTTTAAATAATATCTCCGTTTCTTTTTAGTCCGTCAGCACTGGACCTCAGGTAGCCCCTTAATAAAATGGTATCCAACTATAAACAAACTCGCTCCGTCTAAATGGGTTTTAACTCATACTGATAAGATTGCTCTTACAAATTCAATAATAGATAACAAAAATATAGTGTAATATATAGAACTCAATATACAAATCAACTTTAAAGCTCAGTAGCAACTCAAAATACGCTCACTAATAAGGTCTCCGCTCAGCGGATTAACCACTAAAACCCACACGCCAAACAGAGCTATTATGGAGCTAGACTCATTTAGAGTTTTCTTTGTTGTACGCTAAAACAATGCTCGGCAACGAAGTACTTACGACTGGTATAATTCATTGAATTGTTAAGAAACTTGTTTTTCGTCTTTCTTTCATAAAGGTTAACAATACTGAGGCATATAAAAGTTGAAAAGAGTAAACAAAACAGAAATAAAGAGGGGGCCGACTGAGTTGCATAAATTAATTAATATTGTTAAGTATCTTAAAGTCGGCCGTATTTTTTTTTCATTATTAGTTATTTGAGAGACTAGTACTTAATAAAATAAAAAAAACTTTGTTCGTAGTAGTAATAAAATAAATTGACTCAAAACTTTAACTTACTTTGATATAGCGATAGTATTCATTCGTTTCATAGAACAAAAAGCTATAGAGCACCCCGAACACGCCAACACTGAGGGCTGTGTCTATCCCGCCGGCGGTACAGACGAACTGTGGCCAATTGCGCTTGCCTCCTACGAGCTTGCTGTGTTTTACGACCAGGGGCATCACGACGGGACACGAAACTGAGGCGTACATTGATCCCAGCATGAACCCTGCAAGCAAATCAGAATACCTATTATAATTTTCAAGTTCTCCCTTGCATATGAGTAATTAGAAATACCACGCGCTAAAACACTAAAGGCGGACTTTGACTGGTGGATGGGTGCCTACAAGAATAGTGGAATAAAAGGTGAAGGGATCTTGGGACCATTTAGAAATCAGGACTATTAGCTTCACGTGCCTTCCAAAGCACTAGATCATACAGTTTTTCTTCAAGTCACTTTTAGTTTAAATGCATATATACACATGCATATATTTATTAAAAGCAGTGCTTCTTTTATAACAAAGGTAACTCCTTATCCGACTTCAAAAAAGGAGGAGTTTATCAATTCATCGTTTTTTTTTATAAGTATTGTTACGAAACTGGGGTTCGAGATTTGGAGAAAAACGCCAAACTTCGTATGAGGGTCTTTATTCACTACGGAACCCTAAGTTGACACGTGAAGATGGTCTTCCTGATGTCTTAATCCAAGTCGCGTAGCAGCTGAGGTCCAGGTATCTCGCCGAGGTTGTCGCAGGTACTTCTACTTTGTCGCACTGAGGTAGGCTTCCTTCGCTTCGGTTCGCTCGAAGTGATCGCTCTCGTAGCTCAGAATGAACTGCCGTGGCGCGCACTCGGGCGTCTTTATATATGCACCGGTACAGAGGTCTACATTATTCTCGAATATTCCCCATACTTGAAGAATGTATTTCGATGCCGGGAAACATCGAGGCGCCGGTACGTGTGTGTAAGTGCAACCAGCCAAACAATTCTAGACTTTATGCTATAAGGACATAAGGCCTAGTTTCGCTTGCGCCGTGCCAATGTATTCTACGCGATTCTTGCTCGCGAACATTCTGCGTCTATCTCGTTCGCGACAGTATTTTCACTGATTATTCAAAGACACTTATACTTATTTGGATAATTCTTTTTTTGTTTGAAAGGGTTGCTTATACTTGTCAGGTGTTGCCATAAAAAATGTAGTTTGGAGGTGAAGTCGGTGATTTTAATTTTGAAAATTTATTTTACTATTACTTGTTTTTAATTTTTACAAAGTATAAACAGCTTACGTCGCTTCTGACTATAGTCAAACTTAGTTTGATAAGATCGTGGTCAATTAGGTAGATACCTAATTGACCACGATCTTGATTAGAGAAAGTTTTAATTCAGAATTCAAAAATCGGTCACCAATTCTGCTTTTATGTTACTGTTCCTAAAATAAAAATTTAGCAACACAATGCGACATGATGCATAAATCGAGCTCAGCATGTAGCCTGAAAGCAAAACCAGCAGATTGCAAACTAATGACATTCCTGCATGCGGTCTTCTACCTAAATAAATGTATCATTGAATGTCAACTATCAACGTACTATCGTTTAAAAGTATAATAGTTTAAGGAGTCAAGATGTGTAGATAAATGACTGGATTGTACGTAAATTAAGGTATATTCAGCAATATTGGGTAAATATACCGTATACGCACATGATATCCTAACAAAATAATTATTTTATGGATAAATCAATATTACTTTCGTTAGACTTAAAAAATACTCGTATTTTATGTTCTGATGATTTAAATTTCAAGTTAAGTACCTACGTTTTAATGCTTACATACTTAGGTCTTAATTAATCAGTTTCTACTTAAGCACAGAATACGTAATAGTAAATTAAAACTAACCTGCCATAAATCAGGGAATAATTAGTGTAATCAAAACTGAAACAAACTGAGAATTTTTTTTTGTTTCTGTCTTCTACTTATCTTATTTATGAGATAACAATTTAGTACCATATCTGCACACGAAGATTAAGGCCAGTCATGACTAGTAAATACCTATTTCCGAACTCCGCCTTTTTCCTCGCTCCCCCTCAAATCGTGGTATTTCGATATATAGCCATTTCATTTCATCGCATCGTATGACAGTGGCGCCATTTTCGTAAAACTATAAGACAGACTCTTTAATTTCATAACTTACTCAGTGGCGCTAATGGCGTCGCGGTCTGTTTTGCTACAGCAGTAACTGCGATTGTACAGGCCCAGGTTCGAATCCCGACAAGTGTCCTACAATTTTATATTTCGTATTTTTTGTTACATACCTATTTTTATATTTACAAAATAAAAGCTTTCTATAAGATAGGTATACTATTATTATTATTTAATTTTTTAGTTTGAAATATGAATTCTTATCTCTTTTTTTGATGAATTTATCACGTCTGATAGAAACATAGTAAACACAACAATAATTTTAATATCACAATTAAATTAAAAATGGACAAATACATTATAATCATTAAAAAACATTCGAATTTTTTTTTTAATTATTTTTTGTATAGTTTATAGTTTATATTAGTATAGTTATAGTTTACACCTTGATCTTACGCAGTATTTGATTTTGGTTGCAAAAATATAATGCCTTTACAAACCAATTTTTAACCAACTTTTAAAGAGAAAGAGGTTATCAATTTGTCGCGAACTTTTATTTCTTTTTAGATATGTTCACCGATTATTTTAAGAAGCCTGGACCTGGACCAATTTGGAATTTACTTTTTTTGTTTGAAAGGGTATACTGGTCAGGTGGTCCCATAGAAATTTTATAAATATAATAATGTAGTTGGTAAAGTAAATTATTTAAGCAAGTTGTAAAAGTAAAACTCACTTATATCGCGTGACAATGCAATATTTTAACGGCATGGATGGAGCTGATCTGATGCTGGAGCTAGAAGGTAGCAATAGGAACTCGGTAATAAAACAACATAACCCAATCAAGTTTGGGCTCGTTTGATTCATCTTGACGAGTACTTTGTCATCAGATGGTATCCAGGGTCTGATGATGGAGCTGGAAGGTGGCCGTAGGAACTCCGTAATCAAACGACATAACCCCATCGAGTTTGGACTCGTATTATTCTTCTTGACGAGTTCTTTGTCTTTTGATGGTGTCCAGGGTTGATGATGGAGCTGAAAAGTAGCCATAGGAACTCCGTAATAAAACGACATAACCTCATCAAGTTTAGGCTCGTATGACTTGACGGGCACTTTGACTTTAGATGATATCCAGGGCTGATAATGAAGCTGAAAAGTGGCCATAGGAACTCCATAATAAAAAGACATAACCTCATCGAGTTTGGGCTCGTATGATTCGTCTTGACGAGCACTTTGTGTTTAGATGGTATCCAGGGTTGATGGTGGAGCTGAATGGTGGCCATAGTAACTCTCTAATAAAACGACATAACATGAATTATTTATTTAGCAAATGAATTATGTATTCCACGGATAAATAATTTACAAATAAAATACTCCACCAATATAAATGTCTAGGTAGTGTGTAGGTATGGATGATAGGTTAAGTAGTGCACTGCAGTGACCATTACAATGTCAATGTCAATATCGTCAATGTCGTCCTGGTCGTTGAGGTCGTCAATTTCGTTGAGGTCGTAGATCGATCTTATTTCTTACAATGCCATCTGACCACGGATACAGAAGGAGGTCAACGAGGCCTTCAAGATCGTCAAGGTAGTCGAGGTCGTCTAGGTCGTCAAGTTCAACGAGGTCAGCGAGGTCTGCTAGATCGTTGAGGCTGTCTAGGTCGTCGAGGTTGATGTTGAGGTCTTCGTGGTCACTGAGGTCGACGAGGTAGACGTCGAAGTCATCGAATTCCTTTAGATCGTCAAGATCGTCAAGGTTATCGAGGTCGTCGTGGTTGTCAATAACGCAGTAATTTCGATCTCGACGACCTCGACATTGACCTCGATTACGTTCGACGTATTGAAGATCTTAACGATCTTAAAGATCTCGACGACCTAAACGAACTTAACGACTTCGACATGACCTTGACGACCTCGACGACCTCAGCGACTACGACGACCTCAACGACTTCAACATCAAGCTCTACGACCTTGACGACCTCGTCAACCTTGACGACCTTGAAGACCTCGTTTACGTTGACAAGTTCGATATCCTCGAAGACCTTGACGGCCTTGGCGATTTTGAAGACCTCGTTGACCTAGTTGACCTCGGCGCCCAGGACGACCTTAACATTGACCTCAATGACCACGACGATATTGACATTGTGATGGTCACTGCAGTGCACCACTTAACCTACCTTCTGTACCTACACACTACCTAGACATTTATATTGGAGGAGTAATTTATTCGCAAATAATTTATTTGTGGAATACATAATACATTTGCGAATAATTCATTTATGTTATATCGTTTTATTACAGATTTCCTATGACCACCTTCCAGCTCCATCATCAGATCCTGGATACCATCTGATGACAAAGTAATCGTCAAGACGAATCTAACGAGCTACAATTTGATCGGGTTATGTCGTTTCATTACCGATTTCCTATTGGCACCTCCCAGCTCCAACATCAGACCCTTAATACCATCTGATGACAAAGTACTCGTCAAGACGAATCAAGCGAGCCCAAACTCGATGGGGTTTTGTCGTTTCATTACGGGGTTCCTATGGCCACCTTCTAGTTCCATC
The DNA here is from genome assembly GCA_943193695.1 of Acrobasis suavella. Classification (NCBI taxonomy): domain Eukaryota; kingdom Metazoa; phylum Arthropoda; class Insecta; order Lepidoptera; family Pyralidae; genus Acrobasis; species Acrobasis suavella. The sequence continues at coordinate 11,589,470 of OW971929.1, read as the reverse complement.
ATCAGACCTTGGATACTATCTATAGACAAACTACTCGTCAAGACGAATCATCGAGGACAAATTCGATGGGGTTATGTCGTTTGATTACGGAGTTTCTAGGGCCACCTTCCAGCTCCATCATCAGACTCTGGATACCATCTGATGACAAAGTACTCGTCAAGACGAATCTAATGAGCCCAAATTTGATGGGGTTATGTCGTTTCATTACCGAGTTCCTTTTGGCACCTTCCAGCTCCATCATCAGACCCTTAATACGATCTGATGACAAAGTACTCGTAAAGACGAATCAAACGAGCTCAAACTCGATGGGGTTATGTTGTTTGATTACGAAGTTCCAATGGCCACCTTCCAGCTCCATTATCAGACTCTGGAAACCATCTGATGACAAAGTACTCGTCAAGACGAATCAAACGAGCCCAAATTTGATGGAGTTATGTTGTTTTATTACCGAGTTCCTATTGCCACCTTCTCCAGCATCAGATCAGCTCCATGTCGTTACGTTGCACGCGATATAAATGCGTTTTACTTTTACTACTAGTAGGTATATATATTTTTCAAAACGAATACATTTTCAAAACTAAAAACCGATTGATGACCTCTTTTTTCGAAGTCGGTCAAAAATTGGTTTGTATGTATAGACATTTTATTTCTGCAACCAATTTATCATCAAATATTACTGCGTAAGATGTGAAGTGTGTTTACAATATGTAACAAAAATCCTGTCCGATCCTTGTAGGAGTAACTCAGACCGTCAATATGAACAACTTTTCGTATGGGACCATTACTTGAAACTTGAAAAAAAAAAACGATATTTTCATACAAATTGCCGGGCCGGCCGAATACTTTTGTATGAAAATGTCGATATTTATCTCGAGTTTCAAGCATTGGTCCCATAGAAAAATTTGTTTATATTGGCGGTCTAAGTTGCTCCTACAAGGATCGGATAGAGTTTTTGTTGCATATTGTGGAAATAATTAAAATGTTTTCAGATAATTAAAATGTTATATGTTCTATTTGTGTTCATGACGTGTTTTTTTTTATGTAGAATTGATATTTATCAAAAAAAGAAATAAAAATTTATCTAAAAAAAATTATTTTGTCATATTTCCCACAAAATATTAAAATTATAAAAAAGTATAACTATCTTACTTAGTATCACACCTATCGTATAAAAAGCTATTATTGTGTAAATTCACATAATAATAATAATAGGAACATACATAACAAAAAAATTAAAAAAATTAAGGACCATATGGTGGGATTCGATCCTGGGGTCGTACGGATGCTCTCATTTGCCATAAACAAAACAGACCGCAGCGCTATTATTGCTACTACGTAATTTGCGAAATTAAAGATAGCATTGTGCCTATGGAAATCTTTCGTAAAAATCATAATTCGCACCTGACGAAATGCATTGAATGGCCGACTCAAGGCCGACTGGGCGGTGCTTTCGAAAGTAATCAAAAGAACCAGTTTATGGGTTTCGCACAGTAAAGTGAGAGCTAGGGAGATTTTAGTTAGCTTGGGCAAAGTTATTTCGTGCCTAGGGTTCATAATGGCATTTTATCATTAGTGGCCGAATATAAATAAATTATAAATATATTTATTAAAATAATTTTATTTTGATCAGGCTCTAGAAACACCAGTGGCCGTTGTTTTAAACGAATATTCGATGGTTAAACATGCGTCATTTATGTGCCCTAGTCACATAAAGAAAAAGGAGAGGGAACTTTGGATTTATTTTCTATCTAGAAAATTATAAGCTAATATGTTCTGAGTTTCACCAGGCTTTCGGGTATATAATCAATTAAAATATATATTTAATTCAGATTTTTTTCATTGGACGATACAGTCACATAAAAAACATCATTTTTTTAGGTAGTCGGTCCTGGTGAGGTGGCTTGTAATCCGTGCTATTTTGATTCACTTCTCGCTAAAAGTGGGCCTTGAGTCTTATGGCGTTGAGTTCTGTCTAGAAGTACTAGCAGTTTTAATTTATATTAACAAATATATCTGTTCTAGTAGGTACTTCAGTTACTTACCTTGAGGCGTGAGTAACCAAGTGGCAATCAATGATGCTATATTTTATTTTCCAATTCTCATCCCAAATTCTTCAAACATATACTTACACTTTATATTTAATATTCAAGTTTAGTTCTGATTTTTCCATATCAGCAAAGGACTGACACGATCCATGACATTTCAAAGTTAAATCATCAGGGTAAATCCCCGTGTAACGTTGCAGCCTGTCATGGTGATTGATGAAATGCGACAGTGCAACATTTGTTGCGGAAAAATCCAGGAATTTGTAACAACAGTGGGCTTAGTTACAGTTTTCTCTAGATTTATATATATGTAAGATAAAATACATACAAATAAACATGTGTTATGAGATACTAACTCAACGATGCTATATTAAAATTTTAAAATAAATACATATATAGATAAGCACCCATGACCCAGGACAATTTGAAAAAGGTCATTTTCCAACTTACCCTGGCTGGGGATTGAACCCAGAAGCTCCGGATTGGCGGACTAGCGTATTAACCTTATGCCACGGAAGTCTTCAAGGCCTTTTATATTCATGTGACTCTTCAAAACACATTAAAGGAACCTGCCTTCCAATCCAAGCACTATACAAAAGTATACTAACATAATAAAAGTTGTTCGGATTTTTATCAGTATAACTTTACAGCAAGAGTAACTTAGAAATCGGGAAATTAAAATCTGTTAATCCGTTAACTTATATATTTTCTTGTAGCTTGTAAAATGAGACATAGAAACTTCAATACTAATGTAATGTAATATCTTGCCTATATATCTAATTGTAATCCACAAGACTTTTCAATTTTTTTGGTCATTAATAATACAACAGTGGATTTTGCGGTCGAGATTTCATCGAGTACATGTAAATTACATGTAAATCAAAAATGTCACATGTTAAGGAAATATTGGGTTTTTCAAACAACTCTCCGTCTCAGTTGTCGTGAATAAGGTATTTGACATATGATTTCTTTGTGAGTTTCATTTCAGACGTATTTTTTTGTCTTTTCAAACAAAGCAAATTAGGTTGCATTGTGGAATCATACTGAGGTAAGGTTCTTATTGTACAAAGCCTATTAAAAATAGTTGTTGTTGTTGTTCATGGATTAAAAGCCGCAGTCAGCTGTACAGAACGAACGCCAAAATTGAAAACAACACGAACCAATATCGTTCAAAATAATATCTGTAAATTGATTGATGTGTGAACACAGCGAATCTGAAAACAAAGCCAAACGTTTTTCGCTTTGATGTTTTGTCCATTGAAATCGGAAGCGTAATTACAGGTGTGTTCACGCAATACACCGGCACCGTTGAGTGAAACGTTACCGGTTCACAAATTCCCGTAGCATAAAATAAAAAAAGCAATAGAAATGTAAACGTTCTACTAACATATACGTCTGTTTGATCTATACTTGATTGTCAAAGTTCTCTTATGTTTTCTTTTTCATATTTGTTTTCTTATTCAACTTCAGGTCTTGCCAAGCTTGCTTATATCTTTTATTTTTTTCTTTTGTATTGCCTGTTTGTTTAGCTATCACACGCTAATATTGATTCTAAACGTATAATTATAATGTGCCTACTTATATATCTATACTATAATAAAACAGTAAAAAAATGAGTATGTACATAGAAAAAATTTCTAAAAAAATTATTTGGGGCGATGGAGACATAGTAATGCAGTAAGAAAAAAAAAATGTCTGTCTGTTTGTCTGAAACTTTTTTGTTATATAGCTGTTAAGCCTGGGCAACATATACGCTATAATTGATTTTAGAAAATGGACCACGTGATGCAGAACTACGTATAATGGTGCAGCTAAACTATAAGAAATATTAAAATGCCGCCCTAGCAAAAGTTGTTAAGTCTGATGAGAACTTTTTGTTGAGGTATAATAAAACTGGCCAAGCGCGAGTCGCACGCGCGTGAAGGGTTCCGTACCGTAATCTATGAAAAATTACGTTTGTAGTATGGGAGCCCCCCATAAATATTTATTTTATTCTGTATTTAGTATGTTTTTGTTTAGTGGCAACAAAAAAACATCATCTATAAAAATTTAAACTGTCTAGCTGTAATGGTTCATGAGATACAGCCTGGTGACAGATAGACATACAGACAGACAGACGAACAGACAGACGGACTGCGGAGTCTTAGTAATAGGGTCCCGTTTTTACCCTTTGGGTACGGAACCCTAAAAATCGAAGATTTGGAACACCTGATGCAGAATCAAGTTAAATTTATTTGCATAAATATTTGTTTACCAAAAATCGATGATCATCTGATGTGGAAATCTAAGATATCAGGTTAAAGTAGTATAATATAATAACATAAGCTGGGAGTAACTCCACGTGGTGAAGGCGGTATCAGTTTGGGCTTAATTTTGATATAGACTTGCCTAAACTGGCTAAACCTCTCATTTGCTGCCTAATCATTTGGAATGAATGCACGATGGCCAACAAAAAGGCAGTGGAAGCTGTAGATAGAACGTTGCGAGACATTCGTCGAGATAACAGGCCAATAGGCAATGTCACATTTTTGTTGTTGGGAGATTATCGTCAAACCCTTCCAGTTTTATGCCGGGGCTCTAGAGCAGATGAGATTAAATCGTAATTAAAACAGTCTTATCTGTGGCCTCAAATACAAAAGTTCAGATTGACAATGAATATGAGAGCCCAGCTTGGCGGTATTAGTTCACATGCCCAAGAGTTTTTAAGAATATTATTAAAAGTTGGGGTAGGTCTCTTTCTTGAAGATATTGGTCAGGTCAGTCTTCTCGTAATACTTGGCGAAATTTTTTCGTCCGAAATCGCTACTGTCCGGCGTTTCCACCAAACTTCAGCGGCTGAACTTCAGCTTATTTAGTGTGTCATCCCCACCGAACTTTAGACACTGAACTTAAGCCGCTAAACTTCAGCATAGTGTGCTGAGACACTGAAAGTCAATGCTTTTAAGCGAAATATAACTGAAACTGTGATTCTCACTGTAAGTGGTGCCAGTGAAACTGTATTTATTCCGCGTATACCACTCATCCCCAACAATTTTCCTTTTGAAAATACACAGTTCCATGTGTCCACTTGCTTTGCTATGACAATAAGTCACAGTGTCAGACGCTTAAAGCCTCTGACGTCGATCTAAGGACTAGTTTTTCGCATGGCCAAATTTATGTGGCTTTCTTCAGGGTTAGTAACGCTTCAGGTCTTATTCTCTCATATTGGCTATCGAAGGAAAGACTCCCAACCACTCCCAACATAATTTACAAAGAACATTTTTAAACTATATTTACAGTATGAAAAAAATAAATTAAAATAATATTGACTTTTTATATATATTATAATATTGATTCAGATTCAGATTTATTGCAAGTCACAAGTTTAAGGTTGTTACATAAAGATAAGTACAAGTGACGCCCTGTAAGGGCACAGCAAACATGAGGGCAACTAGTTGCCACTTTACTTACGAATCTAATTGTACAATTAACTGTGTTTATAAAGTAGAGAAATCAAAGTGAATTTGCAGCAAAGTTATTATTGAAAAATTCAGATATTTTGTAATAGCATTTATTCATGAGGTTTTTGGCAAATAATGAAGATTTTTCTATATTCTTCAAATAGTTAGAGATATGGTTGTATATTTTTATAGCCATGTGATGAGGGCTGGATGAGATTAGTTTCATTTTGGTGTTCGGTCTTTTTAACACGTTTAGGTCTCTATTATTTCTTTTGTTTTTATTTTCTTTTTGTGTGTAAAGAGCTTCGTGTTTCCTTACAAATTTGCATGATTCTAAGATGTAAATAGACGTTAAGGTGAGGATTTGATGGTTCACGAAATATGATTTACAGGATGTCATTTGGTCAATATTGGCTAGTATTCTAATAAATTGTTTTTGCATTGTAAATATGTCATATAACACTGCTACAAGTACTTTCTTATCTCTCTCTCTCTCTCTCTCTCTCTATCTCTCTCTCTCTCTCTCTCTCTCTATCTCTCTCTCTCTCTCATTAGTTTGTATTTATATCAATACGCCGAAGTCATAAACTCCACGCGAACGAAGTCGCGGACATTAGCTAGTAATAAATAAGGGGGAGGCCTTTGCCCAGCAGTGGGACACAATAGCTACAGGCTAATAAAAAAAAATCACACAGATTGAGCTAGCCCCTTTTTTTTTTCACGCGGAGAAAATCCACTTTTAGTGGTGTTACCACTAAAAACTCCGCGGTATCAACGCCGGTACCGCTATTGCCAGACCCGTGTGCTACTCTCGCTCCACAGACCTGGCGCGGCGGCCGCTTTTCAGCGGCCTCGGCTGGGCTCACCACTCACGGTACCCTCTCATAAGCGAGAGGGGTCGGAGTGGCTTGCGGGGTGGCCCGTCGGCCTTCAGCTCTACCCGCTAGGGTAAAGGCGCGTGTTGACACAGACGCGCCTTTCAACCCGGAGGACCATATTTGTGGAGCGATAGAATCCCGTTTCCATCGCCCGACTGGCCCTCGTTATGGGGGCAGCAGTTGTAGGTTATAGTCCCGCCTCCTGCGCCCTGTGCGCCGGCGGCGGATGGCTAGGTCGGTTGTTGCCTCCCGGTCTCTTTCCGCCGCCTCTTTGCGGAGCATGACGCTCTCCGCAAAGGCCTGCACTGCTGTCCACGACGTCTCACTGTCGACCATGCGACGTACCACAGTCGGCAGTGAAAGGTCGTCCCCCACAACCGCGCACAACTCTGCGCGGTCTTCCGCCCAGGCTGGACAGTCCGCTAGGGGATTGAGCTAGCCCCAAAGTAAGTTCAAGACTTGTGTTATGGGATACTAACTTAACGACACTATATTTTATAATAAATACATATATAGATAAACACCCAAGTCCCAGGACAATTTGAAAAAGGCCATTTGCCAACTTGCCCTGACCCCGAATCAAACCCGGAACTTCTGGGTTGGAAATAGCCTGGTGACCACTACGCCACAGTGGTCGTCAAACTTATATTGGTTAATTTAATTTATTTATTAAAAGGTTTATTTCTTTGTCAAACATGTCGGAATGGTATTTTTAGTAATACCTAATTATAGTTGAAAATAAAACCGGGGACATATTGTTTGTTCTCCACGCGCTACATACTTTTCAGATATTTTGAATTAAGCTCTTATAATTGAAGATCAATACCTACCTGAATATTCGTGTTTTCATAGTGTTACTTATATAATTGACCACTTCGGTAATAGAATAGAAAGCAACATAGAAATCATAATTACAATTTTCTTTAATTAAAATCAACTAATATTATCTATTATAATTTACTCAAATGTATGCTATGCGAGTTTGAAGATAATTTTTGGTTTATAAAAACGGTTTCACTGTCCTCAACGCACTGTTGCACAACAGTGCGTTGAGGATAGCGAAACCGTCGCGCCTTCGTCCCAATTCGCCCTGATGATGATCGTCTGAACCGATCGAAACTAGTCGGCATTTTCCGACTACACTACGTGAGTAATACCGTTTTTAAATATTTAGTCATGTCATCTCACGTTACTTTTATAATATTATTTTAATTCTCATTGTTTCGACACTACAATGTGCACAGCATTTTAGAAAATTTATTTTGTATTACCTATACGAGTAAAGCCAACCAATGGTATCCAAGCTATAAACTTACTTTAATTTGTACTGACAACGCGATTCCACTAGGATTTTATCCGGGAAACGTAAAATATTGCTGCGATTCAGATGTTGATATACACACAGGGTTGACGCTAATAAAATTAGAAGGTTTCGTGGACATGAATCAAGTTGTATCGCGCACGAATTGGGCTTGTTGAAAGAATGATAAATTGACTTTTGTGAATATATTCTGGTAGTATTTTGCATGAAAAAATCCGAGGTAAGAAAAGTACAGACCATCGATACAACTTAAGATCTCAGTGTGAGTCAAATGACTTATTTGTATTCATTTAATATAAAATGGGTATGTGGAATCCAGCCTATCAGAATACTTCATGCAGCAAAAATGCATTCAAATCTTCTGCGAATCGAATTGCATGGCGGAATTTATTGAATTGGCTTTGTATCGTACCCGTCGCACTTCATTGTATGTATTCCACTGACATATATTACATAGAGAGCAGAATGATTGAATATTTGAATATTTGTTTTATTGTATTTTTGGTATTTGTTGTTATAGCGGCAACAAAAAAGCAACAACGGCAAAAAGATATATATTATCAGTGAAAATTATAACTGTCTATAGTCCATTTTTTTAGGTACTTAAATAAAGGTCAACAATCTTAGCATGTCTTTCTATTAAAATATACACTATATAAATCAATACCTTTGCAAATTACAAATCAATTAATGTACCAATTATATAAATTACACTCTTAGTATGTCATATGTGCAGATATCAATTTGTAAAGTGTATATTTCAATAAAGAGACACGTCATGATTATTGATAATTATTTAAATACCTAACCAAATGAACTACAGCTATCTCCGTTTATGAGATACAGCCTCGTGACAGACAGACGGACAGTGGAGTCTTAGTAATTGGGTCCCGTTTTTACCCTTTCGGCACGGAACCCTAAAAATTTACAATTTCGATGGTTTCGGAGTGTTCTTAAAAATTAGTTTTTTTGGTCACCGATAAATGGCTCTGAACAAAAATTAAGCGGCTCTGGGCTTATCACTTCAATATAAATCATTTATTGCATATAAATCAGTTCTATCAAGTAAAAGTCACTGTCTTCTAATAGGTTGCCTATGAACGGGTCGGGTATCGCAACCAAAGAGTGGAACGGCAATCGAGTTTTAGAGCGCCGCAAGACCCAACGCCGCCCAACAGCCATTCTTAGCGTGATTGTGGGCGAGAAGATGGAAAAAGAAATCAAAATAGTGTTGTTAGCTGCTGATGCATTTTCGCCCATACACTTGATCGGCTTTTATGACCTGCGTGGAGAGAGAAGATATTTTTTTTTCTTTTATCCCAATCCAGCATGGAAGAGTCCAAAGAGTAAGTTCCGCGCTCCCTGGTACTCCTTGACTAAGAGAAGATATTAGACAGAGTGGTTAGGTTGTTAGGCTAGGTTCACACCCTGGCGGACTGCCCAGCCTGGGCGGAAGACCGCGTTGAACTGTGCGTGGTAGTGGGGCACGATCTTTCGCTGTCGACCGTGGTTCGTTAAATGGTTGACAGCAAAACGTCGTGGACAGCAGGGCAGGCCTTTGCGGAGAGCATCATTCTCCGCAAACAGGCGTCGAGAGAGGGAGGCAGCGATCGACCTGGCCATCCGCCGCCGGCACACAGGGCGCAGAAGGCGGGCCTTTAACCAATAACTGCTGCCTCCATAACGAGGGCCAGTCAGGGGATGGAAACGGGATTCCGTTGCTCGACAAATACGGTACTTTGGGTTTATGTCAACACGCGCTTTTACCCTAGCAGGTAGAATTGAAGGCCAATGGGTCATCCCGCATGCCACTTCTACTCCTCTCGCTAATTGAGAGGGTATCGCGAGTGAGCCCAGTCGCTGCTGATGATCTCCAGATATATTCGGCCAGCTCTCTCAATAATTTCAATATGGCCATTACAACCATCAACTCCGCTCTCGCAACCATAGCGGAATGGAATAACCTTTGAGAATATTATTCGTAGTCCGTCTAGCTTCAAAACTTGTTTCTGCTAAAAATGGCCACTTTAGGCGAAAGTAGGTTTTAAAACTAGATGGACTTACTAAATTACAATCAACCATTGTTTATAAAATAATTTAAAGGTCTATTTTAGGTTTACAGCATTACATTTTGCAAAAAGTAAATTTTCATCGCATTTCCGATTGAAGAGTTTATTTCAAATGAAGACGCCACTTGTGCCCTGTCCCACTCTAAAATCAATATATGATAATTTTGAGACCAATATTTATCACATGTATCCCGGTAAGAGATTAATGTTGATTCAAATACCATTACTATGCTCGGAAAAAATAAAAAACTCAGTCATTGCGTAAAGTTTAGTATAAATGAGCGCGGATTATCCATAACTTACCCCAAATCCAAGGAAAGCCAAGCAGAATATTAGTCATGGCAGCCAGTACCGCGACTTCAGCGAGCCACGGTAACACGCCGAGGGAGACCACCTGTCGCCAGTTGGCTCGCATGTAATTTACATCCCAGCCCAGCGAGCCCTTGCCTAGAATGACGATTGGGTATATTTTCCTGGAAATTGGATATATATATTTTTTAATTTCTTTACTTATATGTAACCTAAAAAAAATCCTATCCAAACATCCTATATGCAACCGGGAACATGCTTAGACTGTATATAGGATAATATCATAACATGCAACAATATACAACGTGGAAGGGACATACCCGTAATAAATCAAACCATGGGCTATACTAGATCACTTTAGTGTAATGAAATTAAAATAACAGCCAAGGAACAAATATAATTTTTGGAATTTCCATATTAGAGTGTGCGGCCGCTCGGGCAATTTGTATGGGAATGTAGTTTGTTTTTGTTTTTTTTTTTGACTGTAGTGAACTAGTATAGCCCGTGATTCGATTTATTACGGGCATGTCCCTTCCACGTTTTTTACGTGTAGAGGAAATAGGTAATTTTGTCAAACTAGCCACCAAAAGATTTCAAAGTGTTATTATCAGAAACCATCAACTACGAGTAGGCACGCATGTACTAGAAAGATATATGATTGGTATAAAAAGAAAATTTTAAAATTTACATAAATTAACTAGCGACTCCCCCCGACTTTACACATATTATCGTTTTAAACATTGAGTTGCTTAAATAAGTGGATTCCAAATAATTTGTGAAAAACAAACAAATGCGAACGCGCAAAACTCATGTCATGTATTTATTTTTTTTTGTATTGCATTACGGTTGTAATTGTACATTCACTGATTTATAATTGCAAATATTAAGTGCCTTACTTCTCCCAGTATCAACATTGACTTACCATCATGTTATATTTCATCTTATATTTATTATTTACCCTGTGTCATATACATAGTAAGTAATTACAATTTATTTGACTTGAAACTGACAGAAAATACACTTGTAAATTAGATTTTCTAAATTAATAATTGTCTTAATATATCAAGATAACGGCTCTGTTTGTAGATACTACAACAAACGTACATACCACTTCCAATAAGAATTCTCAACCAATATGTGAGCTGAAATACTGAAGTGATGAAAATGGTGATCAGATCTTAGACATATGTATTTACATCAATTTAATATCTCAGCTCACTTATAGTTTGAGACAAGAGACTCCAAGTAATTCTCATTAGAAAAAAAAATTGTGGGTAAATTATGTGAGTTTTGATTTTTATCATTTATTCAATAACAAGGCATCTGAACGATGTCGATTTTCATGACAGTGATAATGGAGTGGTTTGTCATTGCCGCAAGGTTCCTTTTTTTTTAATCCTACCCCTTGACATTATCAGGGACTATTTCGGCCAGTTAAATATTTTTTACATTTTATAAATATTTTTAATAAATAAATACATATATATTATATCATACTAAATATGCAAAAAAAATTTGATATACATACTTAAATACCGTATACTTTTCGAAATGCTCATCATGGCCACCGGCGCATGCACCGGTGTCCATGTCGAACACCTCGAAAAGCCCCCTCGAACTGTTCGAACTCCCCACCCGAGCGCCTACATGGATGACTTCCTTAAAGCAGAAAACGTGCCGCACGGATTTTAGAAAAGTCACGTCTCCGTCCCACTACGGGGCAGACAGTGCGCGCTCGGTCCGAAAGTGGAAAACGCCACTCTCGGCACCGGAAAACGCCCGCCCCGCGGCAGAAACGAAGCCGTGACGATTCACACTAAGCTAAGGTAAAGTACGGAAGTAGGCTCGGTTTGCCGCGATGGGGTGTTTTCCCTTTGTTTGCTACTATTTTTGTATTGTTACCAATTTAATACATAATTATTTTCAAAATAATATGTAAAAATCTGCCATTAAAATTGTAAAGGAAAAACACCCTATTGCCCTATACCCACAACGCCTTCAGCGGAACACTTCACTCTGATGTTTGACCGGCCCGCTGTGTTGCCTCCGTTTAACGCTCTTCTATAGAATTTTATTTTGCGCAAAATAAAATTTTTGCAATACGGGTAACGTTGACAACAGGCGGCCCGGCCACCTAACGGTGGACGCTGTGTTGATTGCAAGGTCAGCAATACGCAGTTGCCGACCTTGCAATCGCGTCCCACTTTCTCCGCACTGGGCAGTCCTCGCTGAAGGCATTGTGATCCGCCCGGTTGCCGCCTGCTTTTTTGCAATTGCGGCAACTCGCCGCAGTCCCCGCGTTGTACTCACAGCACACTCCGACTTCATGTGTGGACCTCCGCAGTGGCTACAGACGTCCTCCCCCTCCGTGCAGTACCGTCTGCTATGGCCGTAGCCCAAGCAGCGAGAGCACTACACATGTAGGGACTAGTCCGCAACCCTTACGTGCTGGAGGTCCACACGGAGAGTCCCAGCGTCCAGCGCTCTCCTCCAGATAGCCGGAGATGCGCTGAGCACAACGTTGCTGTTGTGCGGATTCCTCGCCTTTCTTCTGTACTTTACCTGGAGGCGGTCATCCCCACTGCCGAGGCCGTGAAAAACTTCTGTGTTCTGTTTCCTCACCGCTCCGAGGACGTCACCATCGCTATAACGAATGTTGACGCCCCAGAGGATGAGGAGCGGATCCCTGTTTTTTACCTCCCCGACAGTAAGGCTGCTCGCCCCCTCTAGTCTCTCCCTCAGCTTAGCTCTTTCCCCTTCTGACGAGCAACTCAAAATTACCTTTTGGTCCTTTGCCTTACGCACACGTTCGACTCGGACCCACCCCTTCTTGGCGTCAACTGCTTCGCGGACTTTATCGAGGACCTGCTCCCCCGTGTCGCACGCATTTTTCAATGTGACGACAAGGGACAGCAGGGCCCCCCGCTCGGTCGGTTTCGCCTTGGATGAGCAGGCCGCCACGTCTGCGTAAGACAAAGCACCAACCCCCGCCGTCTGCTGGGCGATCAGCTTTCTGATTTCGCCCAGCATCCTGGCATTCTCCTTGATCAGCCCGGCTTGCTCCTCCATCTTTTCTGAAAGAACAAGCCCGGCCGACCGCTCGCCGCGGCCATGTTTTCTGCCGGCTCCGCCGCCAGGGGCGGGCGCAACGGGATTGGAGTTCCTCCCCGTTGCCCCGTCTCCAGTGCCTTCACCAACCCGTGCAGGCGTTTCAGCGCCTCAATGACTCCAGATTTAATCTCTTTTTTGAGATTTCTGGAGTCCTTGAGGAACTTCAACCCGCTGGCTAGGTAGGTGTCGGCCTCGGCGGCGCTGTTCTCGCAGGCCGGGAGGGGGGTAGGATCCGGGGAGAGAGCGTCTCGTTCATCGAGGTCCCGTTCAGAGGGCGAGGAGGAACGTTTACGAAAAAAGTATCTCCTCGCCCTCTTTCTGGGCCTCTCCCATATGTCCAACTCCCTCTCGGAATCCCCCGACTCCAGCTTTTGAGACCATCCACGACGCCCTCAGGCATGGGGTGCGAATGACACGTCTGGGGGACGTCATACTGATCCTCCATAATGCCAGGGGGTAGTCGTCTTTACTTTAAAATATAAAATCGTCAAACTAAAATGAATCACCTGGCCCTGTAAAGAGGGGCCAGTTTCGTTAATTTTCAAATTTGAAAAGGGCGTTATGTATAATTAAAATAAAATCTTAAATTAAGGTTTAAAATTACAAATAAGGTCAAAATTGCAAATAAAAGAGTCAAAAGTTAAAATTCAAACATTCTACAGTTAAAATTCTTATATAAATTAAAACTGTAGCCCGTTTAAACCCTAAAAACTAACCTAAAGGCGTTGCGTTCCGTACCACGCGGTGTAGTTTCCGTACAGGAAAATGTGCATAAGGTGCCCGTTTAACGGTCAAGGGGTCAGGATAGTAAGACAAGGACTTTAAAAACACCTTAGCACTCACCGTAAAAACACGTGGTCGCTCCACTATTCTCAGCGGGCAAAATCCAATTTCAGCCGAGCTTTTGTCACACATCCACGCTCAACGCACAACCACTAGCGTGTAGACACTTTTCACAAAAAAATTTGTCACTATGGGCAAAACCCTTAAATTTTTTAAAATTCCCGGGAGCGGAGCGTGGACGCGTGTGCACGGCTCGGCTGACGGAACGCAACTTTGCAAGTTTCCTTATGGCGTTTTCCTTCATCGGATGCAAGTGGTAAACGTTGAGAATTGCGGTAAATGAGTACAAACTCAATGGTACGAGTCGCGCCTTGTGCCGATCGGGCTCGTGCCTCACAGACGTACAGCTAGTGCCTTAACCGCTTGGCCACCATCGCTTCAAACGCTTCGCTTTTTGGTAGTACCTAGTTGACAAAGATGTTAAGTACCCAGCAAAGTTGTACCATCGCGCGTAAAATACCGCAGTGCAGCGCCTTATCTCAGGCAGTTAATTGCAGATTCAATCTACGGCAAACAGTTTTCGACTAAATCGCTCGGATACTATAAAAATATATGTTGCTATGCTCTATCAGGGTTTATGTTGTACCTCCTATTTTAAGAAGTGACTAATTTAATCTTATGCATGTACAATGTAAAAAGCAATAAGTAAATTGAATTGAATTAATTTTTTTACCTCAGAAATCCATCAATAGCTGTATAATGTCGCATGTCGAGGAAGTTCAGATATCGCGCCAGGATGCCTGTGAGCAAAGCAGCAAGGAGAGGCGGCAAGGACGTCAGCTGGTTCAGCATCAGCCCGCTGCCCCAGGCCACGATGGCCACCAGCGCCAGCCGGAAGTACTTTCCATGCCAGTCCCAGCTGCTGCCAAATGCTGACCAGAGCACTCCCCATATGCAAAGTGCTGTAAATGAAAGAGTCGTTAGCTAAAGGTCGGTATGCATTTTAGAAAATAATAAGGATAAAATATTACAAAATGAGTAATTGTTTATTTTTTGGTCTCATTGCTTTTAACAACTTTTGGGTCAATGTCTTCTTCATTTGGTGGACAGAAACGAAAAAGGGAAACTGTTTCCATTTTTTGACACATTTGTTGTTTTTCTAAATCTATGGATGCAGAATGAGCTACCACAAAGACAATATAGCAGACCTAAAAGAGTTGATAATAATGAAATAAAAGATTTTTTTATTATATTCGAGCAATTATGTGTTTACTGCTGGGCAAACATCTCACTCCACGTAAAAATATAAATAATATACTTACCAATAATTGAAAGTATGAGTAAATTGAAAATAGAAGCCGCAATTTCACCAACCCATGAATTATTTTTGGGTTTTTCTTCGTTGAAAGATTTATCTGCATCATACACAGGCCCGCACTCTCTGTAACCCGAGAAAATTATCGTCACAAAATTTCCCTACAAAATGCATTCGCAGTTATCCGCTCAGATGGTCTGAGCCTTACTTCGGATCCATTTTGTAGCATTTACTTCCTACTTTGACTAGTAAGCTGTCATCTTCGTTCATTGTTATATGCGAAAGTGTCGCCTTGTAAGATTTTTTTTAATTGTAATGAGTCTTCTGTATCAGTTAAAGCAAATATTACTTACTCACGTTTTCACTTCCTCGTGGTTACGTACTCTGCAGTCACCCTTATCGACCGTTGCCGCTTCGTTATCTGAAGTTCATAAGGCAAATAAAATCTTAATGTAAGCAGTGCTTGATGTTTGATAAATGAGGCTCATTCAAAGAGTCTATCGGCACCGAACAATGACTGTATTGTACAATCAATGGCGAATGAAATCAACAAGCTGGTTTAATAATTAATTATTTTACCTACATTTATTAGGTATTTGATAGCGTCCAACATACTTCTATTTTTGAAGCACTGCGAAATCAAAATGTGGAACCCACTTACATAAATCTCCTTCAAAACATTTATAGCAATAGAACACAGTCGCAGTAAATGATATTCGCAAAACATCAAAGGCGCAAGACATTGTATTCTCAAAATAGCACATTTTCGAAATATGATATTCTCAAAATATCATAATAGCGAAACATCATATTCGCGAATCATTATGTTCTAAATACATCATATTTGCAAAAAAGCTTATTCTCAGAAAATCATATTTACTATAATATCATATTCGCATTTCACGATATTTTTGATAGAAAAAACCACTGCTTTGTACTCTTTCTGAAGACGTGGATTGGTATGACTAATAATGACAGGTAATACGTCAACTTTGATTAACTTCATATTATTTACATATAGCCTCAGAATATGAGAAATGGAAATATGGAAGAATTCAAGTCTAATAACAATAAAATCAAGATCATCAAGAGTCAAAAAAATAAACCCGTGTTACTCTATCGGGGATACAGGTACAATTTGTATTTAAGAAACAAACTGGCGTTGTTCTAAGCAACAAGAATGCAGAACGTCGATATCTCTCAACGCCAACAATGAAGTTATCAGACCCGCTAAGCATGTCTGTTATTCTTCCAATTTTACCCGCAATCTAATAGATTTGATTGTTGATGACTGTAAAAAAGACGGGTGCAAAAATTTCACTTCTGTTTAAAAGATTTTTGAGAACAATATTTTAAAACACGATTTTAAGGGTCAAGAACACGAAATATCAGTATTTGCGTCGAAAAAAAATACTATCTACAGAGCTAGAAATAAATATTTAAATATAGATAACTTGAAAGTAAAAGACTCCTTTTACATAAAACTACTAGAGAACTTAGTAGGGGATTTTTATTTATACGACGTATATGATTAATTTGGCCGGATTATATTTTTTTTATTGTTGACACGTGCAGAGATACGTAAATATTTAAAAACTGTAACAACTTTTTACGGAGACGGTACGTTCAAGATTGTACCTAAACCGTATTATCAGCTATACAGCTTACATGTAGACGTGGCACGTACTGAAGAAACAGTTAATTTTATTCCCATAATTTTTGCTTTACTACCCAATAAACAAAAAAGAACTACGAATGCTTTTTTTCTATACTTAAACAACAATTCGGATTGAACTTACATATATTATGTACAAATGCGATTACGAACTACCTGTTGTTAAAGCTGTAAACAAGGTATTTCCAAACGAAACCGTAAAAGGCTGCTATTATCATTTTTGCAACGCATTTTTCAAACAAAGGAAAGAATTTAACCTCTCTGTAGAAGATCGAAAAATTGTGCAATATTGTTCAATGTTACCACTGCTACCATCAAAGTTGATACCGGAGGCATTCTACACGATTATGGATATGTCATCACGAGACCAAGACACTAACAAATTCATTGATTATTTTAATAATCAGTGGATAAAAAACATAAGCAGTTCTATATTAAGCTGTTATGATCAAAAAAAGAGAACTACAAATTGTTTCGAAGGATGGCATCGCCGAATTAATACTAAAATTCCTAAAAAGCCAACTTTGTATCAATTTATAACATTATTAAAAAAAGAAGCAAAAATACAAAAAGTAAAATTAGAAAGAAACAATTTACATTTTGCTGACACGAAAGGAAATAAAAAAACGATAGACAAAAATAAAAAGATTAGAAGTATCGTCAATGATTGTGTACTTAAAACAATAAGTCTTCCGGTGTGTCTAAAACGGTTATGTGTTTTACAGAATTATTAGCAGTAGTTATATATTTTGCATATAATAATAATAAGAATATTTTTTGTTTTTTACTAAGAATAAATATTTTGTTTTGTATTAGGAATAAATATTTTTTTTCAAAATAATGTTTTATTTTTTCAAAATAACGGGGTTTGTTAAACAATGTGCCATTATCAATCATTAGATCCACTCTAGTTTGTTGATTTTTGAGCGATTGCATAGCTTTTATCGCGGGCTTTGAGTACGGCGACCAAATCAAGAAATTCCGTAACGAAAATAAAACCTAACACCCCCCCACTCCGCCTACCATGTAGGCTTACAAGCAAATTTATCACAAATCGTCGTGGACACTAGAATCTTTATCATTCTGTGCAAAAATGTAAGTATATAAGTACCTACCTAGGTAACTTATGCTTATTTTTTTTTGATTTTTGGAAATCCAAGATGGATGTATCCGTTCACTCACTCCAAACTCTTTTTTGACTCGCTACGCTACAGAAATTATAATCATATATATATATATATTGAGAATACAATATCTTGCGCCTATGATGTTTTGCGAATATCAAATAAGTTCCCTCCAAGAAAGAATAAGAAGAATTATGGAAAATTAAAAGTGTAGGGATTGTCATTGGGTCCCGAAAACTAACTAACTTACGGTTTGCTGACGACGTTGTCTTGTTCGCTACATCTGCTATTAAACTGCAGGAAATCTTAAAGGAATTATGACCGAGAAGCCTTTGGGTTGGGCTGCGAATGAATATGTCAAAACTCATGACCAATGACACTAAAGCTCTGGTAAATATTGAGGAGAAAGATATTGCATATGTCCAGGAGTATGTTTACTTGGGACAAATAGTCTCTTTCTAGGATCGACAAGACAATGAAGTCGATCGTCGTGTTCAAAATGCCTGGATGAGCTATTGGTCTTTAAAGGACTAAATGAAAGGTGATCTTCAACTGAGTCTTAAAAAAAGCTTATGGATATTGTGCATACTTCCCATTCTCACATATGGTGCCCAAACATGGTCTTTGACAGACATCCAAAAGTGCAAAATGAAAGGTTTGCCAACGCGACATAGAACGAAGTATGTTTGGGGTTAAATTAATTGATAAAATACGAAACATCACTCTCCGCTCACAAACACGCGTCGTCGATGTAGCTACTAGGGCAGCTAACTTGAAATGGGACTGAGCCGGTCATGTTACCCGAATGATTGATGATTGATGAGCGAATATAGCTACCGACTGGACGCCTAACGGCAGACGGATACCAGGGCGTCCTAGGACTAGATGGTGCGACGAAATACTATAGCGACAGGAAGATAAAAGCCTTAGACCGACAGACATGGAAAAGACAGAAAGAGGCCTTTGCCCAACATTAGGACAGAAATGGCTTGTCATAATAATTACCTACATTTTAATTTCGTCAACGTATCTTTGTTATTTATTGAAGCAAAGATATTTTTAGAGCAGCAGATACTGTATACGCCGGAGGGATCACCGTAGTAAAAAATATAATGATAACTTTCAAGTGAATTGGGTAAATGTTACCTCTTGGTTGATTTGAATAGTAAGAAGGTTCTGCTATTGGAAATCTACGTAATCTCAGATTTTAGTAAATAACAATTTGATTGTAATTTTGTAATACTTAACCGACTTCTTTAAAGATTAATATTTTACAAACGGATAACTAAATCGAAAAATATCTTCACACTTATAAGGGTTCCTTACTAGGACAACAGAACTCAAAAAAGGAAACTAATATACAAGAGTCGAACGTAGGATTTTAAAGGTAACTTAGGATTTTAAAGGCACTTTCATTGGTCTTATCTTTATTTTTATACATTTATTTCTACCATCAGAACATTAAGAAAATTACATAAAGAATTTTTATTTCAGAGGTCATCATATGGCTGACAAACTGACCAAGGTCGCTAGAAAGCGCTGGATGCAGGCCGCTTCAGCGCTTTCTAGCGAAGCTCCTTCGGAGAAGCCTATGTCCAGCAGTGGACGTTATGCGGCTGAAATGATAATTATGTTCATACAGTTGCTGCTCTGCTCAAATATTGTTCTAGTAGTAGGCACACAAGATGCCCCTGCTGTGGATGGAGACGAAAAACCTGATGATGATGATGATGTTAATTTCTGTTCAAAGTATCTACTCGTATCTATTTCTTTTGATTCATTTCCTATTTTTAATAAATATGTTACAGTTTACGTATAGCCATATAAAATAAGTTGAAGGTCATCAATTTAAAGGCCAACAATACTTGAACTGCTGCAAAAAGATTAAAAGGCACTGCTTTTTTGTGTTTATTGAAAAAAAAAAACTTTTTGTTTCGCGTAATTAGATACTGTAGATTTATTGTCTTGCAAGTTATATTTCTGGGATCATAACTGTCTTGAATTTGGGGCTATCAAATTAATATGCAACAATTTTAATAGCAGTTCTAATCCATAAGTCTAAATGGGCAATTACACAAAACAAAATTTGTCTATTGCTAATAATTTAATTGAAATTATAAATGACCTAATTTTACGTGCATCGTCACAACAACACGTAACGTTCTTGATCTATTTGACAAGTTTCGTTTCAAAACTTTTCTTGGTGTAATATAAGATTTTAACACGGCATTGAATTAACGGTACAAAGAACTTAATTGATCAGCTATAATATCTGGTGTGTTACACGTCTAGAATATCAAGCAATTTGTAAATGAAGCACTTAGATTTTTTTTAGTTTCAATGTGCATAGCTACCTAAAAGTATTTTCGTTTTATACGAAGGTGCAGCAATCTTGGTAACACAATCTTAACTCACAAGTTATAATAAATTACCAATTTAGGGTCATCTTGATTAACTCAAACACACACAAATCACGCTATGATATTAAAACAATACAAACAAGTACTAAGAACAATAAACCATGATAGTTCTCTATAGTATCTAATAAGTAAAATACCAATCAGCTATGAAGCAATTTCCGTCCATCGTTGAATTGGTTTTCCTAAAATATATTTAGAATGTATGTGTTATTTTTTGATGTCACTTACGTTATTTATCTTTGCCGATTGCAAAGAATTCAAAGAGCAATCAATACCTACATACTGTCAAAATGGGATTTTGTAAAATACGGATCTAAATAATATTTTTTTATGGCTCTGTAATATTTTATTCAAAGACCAAAAGCAAAAAATATTACACTTCGTACATAAGGTAGAAGTTTACCTATTATACCTAAGTAAAATAAATAATGAAACTAAAACCCAACATTATAATTTACATTAAAAGAGATGTGCGACGAAATAGCCAGCATCTCGCCAAACAATATAATTTTGTAGTTTGTAATCAGTATTCCGATGGTCGGCGTTTTAAGGGGAGTCGTGGCTTAAGGGTACGCTAGTCAGGTGTTTCGCCATACAAATTCTGTAGGGTGATGACTCCGTTGTTCGGTATTGTCTGTTTTAAGTTTTTAATTCTATCGATTTGTCTTGTCGTTATGTATGCTTGTATGGAATCATAATTGTAAAATGATAAGTACTTTAAAAGTTATGAATCTCAAAACATTCCGTTTCAACACGTAATTTTAACGCAACTTTGGGCACAATTAAATACCGGAAGGAGTATAAAATCTCTAAAACAAAATTCGTACAAGCATAGTACGGTTATTAAAAAATTCAAATAACTTTATTTTTAATTAAAACATTCAGCTGTTTTATCACAAGAACACTTCTCCCAAACGCATACTCGTGAATTTTTAGACGTGTAACGTAACGTTTTTGTGCGATAAGTCGGATACGACACACTAGACTGTAGTTCCGATGTGCGTATAAATCGGTGTAAATAGTTCCGCACTGTTCATAACCGACTTTATCCCTTTCTTAGCGAAAAAGCACGCAAATTAGCCACGTGCGCCGACGAGTTCGAGTTCCGAACTAGCTCATCCTTAAATATCCATATAGCCAAATTTCACCGACCATCCCAGTCAGCTCCTGCCACTCCCATTACAGACTCTATATCTGCACCCGTAATTTCAAAATGCCCATTTCACCAATATCTTACCAATCTAAATTCTAATGTTCGAATCATTAAAAGAATCCCTAAGGGAGCAAGAATATTATTAGCCAAGTCATTATCTATTGCCTTGAAAAACTGCATACAAAATCAGCATAAGGATGCACAGTCGTGGCAAAATCTATTGACGTTTAGTTATAATCATTTTAATGTACCATCAAATAGCAACAAATCTCTCAAAACATGTTAAAGGATAACTGCAACTCATCTTCTCTCCAATATAATAATCACCAACTCATCAATAGCCCGAAAAAATCATATAACTTAAAAAAAAAATAGTAGAAAACAAGGCAATGGATGGTGACTTAAGAAATGCTGCCAAAATTCTTTTTTCAGATGACACACTTGCTCCCAACAGTGAAGAGACGTTGTGAAGCCTCTGCGACAAGCATCCCTCGGCCATCACGACCTCTCCGCCTCCAAATCTTCCAAATACAATCCAATTGGCACTCGAAATTAATATTGAGGACACTTTAGATGCTATCATGTTGTTCCTCAATGGTTTTGCAGGTGGTATCGACGGGCTCACGCCTCAACATCTCAAAGACCGTATCAGTGTGTCCGCAGGTGACGCTGGCAGGACATTGTTGAACGATATTACAAAATTCTGCAATTTTTTATTTTCAGGTAATTTAACGAAAAGTTTCAAAACAATACTCTTTGGGGCACGTCTCTGCGCTTTCAATAAAAAAGATGGAGGCGTGCGCCCTATTGCTATTGGATGCACGCTTCGCAGGCTAGCTTCTAAGCTAGCGTGCAGAAAAAATTCTGAAAATTTAAAGAAGAATTTGAACCGATTCAGTTAGGTTTTGGCAGCCGTGGAGGTTGCGAAGCAGCAGTACATTCGGTTCGTACGTTTTTATGTAACGACAACGAAGCAGATATACTACTCAAAATTGACGTGAAAAATGCCTTCAACAGAATGGATAGGTCTTCTCTGCTGAACGAAGCACGTATTCACACACCAAATATTTATAATTATATTTGGTAATGTTACAGCACTCCTTCAAAATTATTTTTCAATGATAAAGAAATCTCCTCCGAAGTAGGCGTTCAGCAGGGAGACCCATTGGGACCAGCACTTTTTAGCTTAGGATTGCACCCCATCATAGCGAATCTAAATTCTAAATTAAACGTCTGGTTCCTTGATGACGGGAATTTAGGGGGCAAAGTGGACTCAGTTAAAGATGATTTAAAGGAAATCATGAAAAAATTAAGTACAATAGGTTTAGAACTCAATTTAGGTAAGTGTGAGCTCTATGTCTCACCAAAGTTTAACGAATATCTACACGTCGCATTTACCATTCTAAAATAATGCCTTTTTGTTCCAAAATTTACATATATATTAAGAGCTTGCCCAATCTGGAAACATTCAGATCTTTTGGAAAGCCTAGATGCCACTCTCAAAAACGCTTTAGAAAAAATTCAAAATTTAAAACTCGATAACCGCGCCTGGAATCAAGCTTCTTTACCTATTCGATCTGGTGGCATCGGCATAAGAAAAATTTCTAGTATAGCTCTTCCAGCTTTCCTGTCGTCCGTTCACAGTGTATCACATTTGTGTGCAAAAATTCTTAAAATATCTTCAGTTGAAATAAACTGTGCAACGGACGCAATAGATGCTTGGAAGACTCTCTGTCCCAATGAAAATATCCCAGAGGCACCAAACCGATAAAAACTCTGGGATGACTCGCAGGTACAGAGAGATTATAACTATCTGGTTCAAAATTCTATCAGTGATTTAGACCGCGCGCGGCTTCTTGCCGTCTCAGAACAAGAGTCTGGACTGGTTGCACGCACTCCCCTCCGCCAACCTCGGAACACTTTTCGACAATGGCAGCTTCCGAATTGTAGTTGGACTTCAAAACCTCTGCAAAAGCCTGACGGTTCTCTGGCTCATAGCGCAAAAGAGAAAGCAGACTTGTTTGATAATCTTTTTGCAGATTGTTCGCGTCTAGATAGTAAAGGTAAAAGCCCACCTCAGTTACCTCCGTTCGGCCCCAAGATGCAAGCCGTTCAAATCCACCAAAAAGAGGTTCTTAAATGCATGCTAAGTCTGGACGTGAACAAGGCTAGTGGACCTGATGGTATTCCAGCAGTGGTTCTAAAGCGCTGCGCACCCGAGTTGTCCCCTATTCTGACACGCCTCTACCGACTTTCTCTGGAGACTGGCATGGTCCCAAGTTCCTGGAAGCTTGCCAACGTACAACCTGTTCCTAAAAAGGGAAGCCGCTCCGACCCGGCCAATTATCGACCTATAGCAATCACGTCAATATTATGCAAGATTATGGAACGTGTATTGAACAATCGTCTCATGGCATATCTGGAAACCAACGAGCTCTTTAGTGACAGTCAATATGGGTTTCGGAAGGGTCGCTCAACCAGTGACTTATTGATATACGTCACGCACCTATAGAGCGAAGCCTTGGACGGTCACGGTGAGGCAATTGCCGTTTCACTTGATATGTTCAAGGCTGTTGACCGGGTCTGGCACGAAGCTCTCTTAAGTAAGCTTCTAGCGTATGGTATATCAGAAAACCTCTGCAGCTGGATATCCGATTTCCTGAGGGAACGGTCGATTCGAGTGGTTGTAGAAGGCTGCTCTTCTGACCTAACGGGTATTAATGCCGGGGTACCTCAGGGATCTGTTCTCTCTGCAACCTTGTTCCTACTGCACATTAATGACCTTCTGACATCAGGCATTATTGGCTACGCCGATGACAGCACCATTGTAGAGAGTTATATGTCCAATGCCCGTACAAGTCCACAAGAAATCCAGTCACTGAGAGAGTCTATAATTGAACTAGTTAATTTGAAATTACAAGGGGTGTCGGATTGGGGTGACGCCTTGTGATGTGACGATCTTGTGAAGTTTAACCCGTCCAAAACCCAGGCGTGTCTCTTTTCTGCAAAAAAGAATGATTTTCAACTTACACCCACTTTCCAAGGTGTTTCCTTGCCGATAGTTGACCATCTTGGGCTTTTAGGCATCAGCGTTACGTCCAAACTCAACTTCGGCCAACAGATAGAGTCGATGGCACTGACTGCTTCCAGGAAGTTGGGCGTCATTTCTAGGGTTCGGCGGTACTTCAGCCCTGAACGGCTACTTAATCTTTATACAGCCCAGGTTCGCTTCTGCATGGAGTACTGCAGTCACTTGTGGAATGGCTCCGCTAAATACCAACTTGAGGCACTAGACTCTGTTGACCGAAGAGTCCGCAGGCTAATAAACAGCGATGAGCTTTCGAATAGAAAATTGCAGTCCCTAGAGCATCGTCGCAAAGTAGCCTGCTTATCGGTTTTTTATAGGATACATTTTGGAGAGCGTTCGATGGCTTTTTGATCTCGTGAAACTCCTTTGTCGTTGAAATACCTAAGTCTCGAACTAAATGCTTCGACAATTCCTTTTTGGTTCGAGTAGCTATGGTGTGGAATGAACTGCCTGCGTCTATATTCCCAGAGAAGTACAGTCCTGGGACATTCAAAAGTAGATTGAATGGGTATTTTTTGGATAGGCATGCTTCATCCTAGTCTTCATCGTCGCTTACCATCAGGTGAGATTGAGGACAAATGCCTAAACCAATATATTGTAAAAAAAAAAGACTTAGACTGGGTGCTGCCATTGTCGAACGCCATATATATTCATGTGGTAGCGTTGGCGATAAGAACGGACACCACGGGCTACACTGCCAACGCAGTGCCGGCAGATTTTCACGCCACGGCTCCATTAATAATATCGTAAAAAGGGCGCTTGCCACCATCGACATCCCTAATGTGTTAGAACCCGTAGGGATAACTCGCGATGATGGCAAGCGTCCAGATGGATTAACCCTTGTCCCTTGGGAGCAGGGGAGAGCACTCGTGTGGTACGCGACATGCATTGACACGGTTGCCCCCTCTCGCCTCGGGGCGACGATGTCAAGGGCTGGAGCCGCAGCTGAAGCCGCAGAAGACGCTAAGCGGCGAAAATATTCGTCGTTATCTAATGAGTATATTTTTGTTCCGCTTGGTGTCGAAACTTTTGGTCCGTGGGGGCCAAGTACAAAAAAAATTATTAAAAAAATAACACCTTCTCTTGTCGACGCCGCTGGTGACAAGAGGGCTGGCTCGTATCTCGCACAGAAGATTGCAGTAGCCATTCAGCGCGGGAATGCAGCCAGTGTTCTTGGAACCATGCCACACAAACCTCACTTAGATTTTTAATAAAGTTTAATTTAATTTAGATATTAGTTTCGTTTTTAATTTTAGTTTTTTAGTTTAACTTCATAATTATCTATAATTATTGTTAAGTATTTCAAAAGAGAACTATAACCAATATATCTAATTCATATATTATGTATAAAATGACCCCAGATCGCTGCGGTCACAGGGCAGAGTGCCTAAGAGACTGGCGGCATTGCCTCGTTGGATGGCTAGACTTAATCTTAATTGGCCAAAATGCGCACCAGCTTTTAGGTCCCCAGAAACGTCGATCAGGCGTGTGGAAATTTCTTTGCAAAATTGACGCGTCTCCACACCCCAAGGCCCTAAGGTCTTAACGGCGAAAGACACAAATATATTCGTCATAATCAATCGCTATACAACTATACTTATAACGGCAGTGTGTACCTATGTACACATACATTCTTATATAAAAAAAAATTTAAAGCAAGATCTGAACTGAACTTCCCTTTAGTTAGACGGGTAAATATACAATGTGGAAGGAACATACCGTGTAGGAAAATTGAAATGACAACTAAGAAATAAAAAAAAATCGACATTCCCATACAAATTGCCCGGGCAGCTGCACACTTTTGAAATGAAATGCCGATTTTTTTTGTGTTATGGCTGTTGTTTTCATTTCATTATACTAAAGTGATCTATTATAGCCTGTGGTTCGATTTATTACTGGTACACGTTGCGGCACGTAAGTTTAGCGCTGAGCGACATGTGGAGGGGATACTGCGCACGGGTACGGTATTAATTTTTGACTTCTGCGCAGGCAAGGTCAGCGCTAGAGTTTCGTGCCGCTACCTGTATGTTCCTTCCACGTTGATTAAGTACGTGAACAGTTGTGCTTTACCAATACTTCTAGTCAAAATACAATTTAATGACTTTTGCCATCATATGTCTCACGACGAACGATATGATTTTATTTCAAACAGGTATTCATAGAATAGATACAACTGTGTCTGATATGATAACAATATTAAAAACAAATAAAACTAACCAAGTGCATATTGGACAGTCTATGAGTAGAGTTCCGAAGTTACACGTTACAACACGGGGACCTTATTTTTCGTAATTTTATATGTTAGCTACCCATTTTGAACTAGTTACATCTTCATCTTAGAATTCATTTGTAAGGATTAAATAAATAATAATAAATAAATATATACGGACAAATTAACACTGATTGAGCTAGCTCCAAAGTAAGTTCGAGATTTGTGCTATGGGATACTAACTCAAGGATACTATATTTTATAACAAATACATATATAGATAAACACCCAAGACCCAGGACAATTTGAAAAAGGCCATTTTCCAACTACCCTGACCGGGGATCGAACCCGGAACCTCGGGGTGGCGGACTAGCATGGTGACTACTACGCCACGGAGGTCGTCGATTATGTAGATTGTATTAAATTTTTCACGTAGGTATTTTATTTTATACTAATTAACAGCATTATCATAGAAGTGGTTTTCCTTAAAAATTGACTACTACTAACATTTTCTTTTTCAGATTTTTCTGCTTTTAGTTAAGCTTTTAGAGTGTAGAGAACGCTCTACTCGATCAACAATTAGAAAAATATTTAGTAAACTGGTCACTGAATTGAAAAGTTGTCTATGTAAACTTGTATATTCAATCTTTGATGTAAACCCTAATGTTTTACCATAGAGAACATGCGAAACAAGAATATCATCCGCAGTTTATGTATAGAGTAGCAAACCTAAAAATAAAATTATTAAATATGTACGCAATAAAAAAAAAATCTGTCTAAATCAGTAATGGTAATATAAGATTAAGTTTCACTCATTGTGTACCAATTTGATCAAATTTATTGGAAAAAAAAATTACACAACCTTTTTCTTTGCCTTCATCATGTAAAAAAATGTGTGTTTCTAACTTTAATTCAAATTTACATATGTGAAAGAAACTTATTTTTAAATATACCTTATAGGCACACCACAGAGAAATTAGTGATAGATATTATAATATTTCTTACCTTTTCCTTTTTGCATATTTTTTTCTTTGTAGTAAAAATTTCACGCCAACGCTAATCTGATTAACACATTAATTAACTTTAAGTTCAAAACAACAAACGAATTTAGATGTTAGTAATATCATCGTAGCCAGGCGAGCGTCATCGCATGACGACGACCGACACCCTAAGATGATCAGGCACCACTTGTGCGGTGCTGTTATTGGCTCAATTACCCTGCCGAGACGTTACTTCATAAGTAGAAATTAATTGCAGCAGCTCTGATAACTATACAAAAACCTATGAAGAGCGTTGTTAAGACTAAAGACAAAACAGTAGGTTGTCATCAAACAAAATAAGAAGTAAAATTTTGTTTTTAAATAATTGAAGTGCAAGTGCTGTCTAAAGCCGTTAGTTCCAGCAATTACAAGTGAATAGTAATAAAATATTACGCGTGTAATTTGGTATATGCATGACGGCTAATATCCTTCACACTTTACGCTTTGCAGTCTGTAAAATGGAAATTTATAAAGAATATTTGTATTATAGTAGAAGCGATGATGAAACTGAATGAAAAATACTGAGTGAAATTTCATTTAAAAATTATTGTCTTTATAAAGAAGGGCTTTGAACATTTAATGGCATCTTAATTTAGCAATATTATAAGGAAATCATATGGCAATAAGTAAATGTCGCAGAATACTAGATAAGGTAAATTTGATAAATATTAATGGACTTGAGGAGTGACCGTGACCACAATGATAATTTCTAGCGTTTCGTTTATTGAAACTTCTCGTCAAATATCAGTTGCATTGCATACCTACTAACAATCAATTTTATATCGATTACCACTTGCTGTCCATTAGTTGGGTTGGATTGTCATTATGAGTGACATAATTTAAAAACAATACAAATGCATAAATTTGGCAACATAGAGATGTCACAGTAATAAGTGATGCTATTGATGTGTAAGCGGTGTAAGGGTCTCACTACACCTACTTTACCTACTTAACTTTGAGCCCAAAGAAAGATTTTTTTATAAGTCGACTTTTTTTACGAAAAGCGTCGCATCATCATGACTCCATCCGTACGAATTTCCACATTTTGTCAAAAGTAGGGTGAAACGCATTAGCATGATGCTTGTCTGGCTAAACTTCATTGAATGTGGGCTTAAAATGTTGTATGGTACCCACAACATTATACCAAATAATATGAAGAACCCGAAAAAGTAAAAACTTAAAACATCAAAAAAAGCATTACGACTTACGCGTATTACTAACTTCTGGTTTGGAATGTTCAGTGAGAACATGAAATAGTCCTGTCTAAAGGACAACTATCTCTGGTTTTGTCAATAATGATTCTATAATAATTTGTAATTACAGAAATATAAACGTAAGTTCGTACGACAGTTTGTAGAAGCGATAATTTGCTGAACCCACAGGTTGGACCAGCAAGATAACGAACTTATAGTAACCATTTTTTTAATTTATTGATATTGTTAGATTTAATTGGAAGTTTTACGTTTAGTTAGCAAATATGATGCTTTATTTGTACTTGTCTCAGTCTACGAGTGGTATGTGACTGTATAGGTGTGTGTATATCTATGTTCAATTATTTGTGTGCGGGTGTTTGAGGAGACGCGCATACAGTCATTTTTTTTTTTAAATAACCGTGAAAATGTCTAGTTTGATTGTATGTATCGATGATCGATGATAAATTATTTTGATTGTGTGTTAAACTCGGTTCGGGCGTGAACAACTCGCGACTTAAGCAAAATTCTAGCCACGCAGTGGAAGCGTGCTAGGCTCATGGCCGCATGAGGAGTGTCACATTTAGTGTTAAATTTCTAGTATAATAATGTTTTGCGTAACCCGGTGAACGGTTATTGACTATTTGTGTTAAAATCAGTGTCGGATTATATTAAATCACGTCAGTCGTATATAATTGTAACCTCAAACAGACATGGAGTCTAGTATATAAAAAAAGTGAACTAGTTAAAAAAATATTGTAAGAACCTTAAAAATCGTAGTAAAAATTGATGTACTTGGACCATTCTATGTAATGGATTAGTGACGAACTATGTAAATTGCTGAGGAAATATGTGTGCGTGAACTACCAAGAGAGAAGCAGATTTCTCCAGACAATTTGTGAAGTGTGTATTCTTGGGGTTAAGATGGCCATCTTTGGGAAGTTTAGGCTTCAAATCCGCTGAAGACCTTCATAAAGAATTGGACGTAAGGTGTTCACCCAAAGACTATAAGTGTTAGATTTAAGTAATTGCATTTTACCTTAGGTTAGGTACTTATTATTATTATTGTCGGTTGTATGAATGCATGGTCACCGACTATTGTTGTACAAGCACTATAGGAATGACTCCGTGGCTAGTGTCTTGTAATTATTAATTCTTTAATGGGCCCAGCACTTGAACTCTGGAAGGCGAGACTAAATCTCCTCTACAATCGAATGTTTATTTAATCATACATACAGGGTAGTTATTATTCTAATAAAATACAGAAATATATTAAAATAAGTTTAATATTGTCATATCTATATTTCTAGAGAGCTTGATTTATTGTTATCTGTAATACGAGATCTGTCGGCGGATGGCGGTGGCGATAAAGTCTGGGTGCGGTAGAAATCTGAAAAAACCAAAAGGAATTTTGAGAACACATCTTTACTATTGAACAGAAAAAAAAAACTTGCGCTGCGGAAAGAACAGTAAATTGCTGAGAGTTTCATAAATAATTGGCTATGGGCTATGCTCAGAGTAGAGTTTCGAACCGTAGTCATACGTTACAACATGGGGACTTTATTTTATATAAATTTATATAAATTCACTTTCCCTTTAAAGTTAAAATTTTATCTTAGTTGTTGTTTTCCAAGGATAAGTAAAGTACATATGTACTTTGTAAAAAAAAACCCAATAAATAGATTAATGTTAAAAGAATTATTAAAACAGTATCAAAATTACAACATTTTGAATAGAAAAACGTAAACATAGTTTAGATGTCCTATACTTTATTTCTTACTTCCCAGGATTTATTTAGGTCTCTACCAAAGGAGTAAAAACTCTTTAATTAAATAATGCTGTGATGTAATGGAACAATACCGTCTTTTTGTTAAATATAGTTTTTATAAAAATCTCTTTGTATTCGGTCATATAATGCTGCAAGGATTTATGCGATCAAGGTTCAGCCCTACCAACATTAATCAACGATAAATAAAAGAGGAAAACTGGGACAAAGCACCCTGGGTTAAAGGATGCTTGGCGAACGTCTTCTACTATATAAAAAATAGTCTGCTATTTATTCATACCTACCACTTTTTCGTCATCGATCGCAAAAGCTGATCAACGGAATGGAATTAAATTTTAAGGGTATTTAGGTCTATAACGCAGGGCTCTGTCTCGCACGTAGAAGATAAAGGCGCGATTATTTACTCGTAACTGGACTACTTGGAATGCACAGTTATTCATTGTTGTGCATTATAAATACAGAATATTTTTTAGAAAAGCGAAATAATTCTTAAAATTATCAGTCCGTACGAAATACAAAAATATATTTACGAGTACAAATTGAGCAATCAGCTAATTGAGTTCCAAAGAAAGCGCGAAAAAAATAGTATTTCGAAATTTCTTTCCTAGCTTATCTTTTCAGTGACAAGGATTGAGCATGGCATGTTCACCATCAATATTATGTCTTCTTTCTAAAACAACCTGTATATTATAATATCATATATTTTAATAATAATATTTTTTTATTGATCCTGGTCCACTTTGAATTACCTATCAATAAGAACCGATTAAATTTAATAAACGATATCTCGTCGGTTTGATTTTTTGATAATTTCTAAGTATGCTTGTTCAGTCGTAGTAAATTTCTGATCTCTATTATCTCACTCATCTCTGCGTATTTCCAGTTGCATCCTCAGCTGTTAAGTCTGAGGTCCGCTTTCCGGCTTTTTCTCCTCGACTCCACACGGTCTTGATCATCGTTGACTGTAAGATCATTGGCACGTATATCATCTTCGACGATGTCTTCGGTCTACTACGTCTGCCGAGGCCTGACGGAGGCGGCATGGCTAAGTCTGATCTCAATGAAATGAGTCAACTTTGAGGTCATACGCGAGTCTATTTATTACAACCACATTGCATGTAACAAGATACTACTGAGAACAGTAAGATGACAATGACTAAAAAATAAATATCATTCAAATCATTACAAAATAAGATATCAGTATGACGAGTTTAACTAAAAACTATTTATTTAAACAGGCTCATAAAAATAGCCTTCAATTTTCAATTTTAGCGTAAAGATGCCATTTCATTTATACAAGAAAAACGATTAAATATTCAGATCTGATTAGTTGTTCTATGAATTTTTTCATAAAATAGAAAAAACCTCTCGCGCTTTTTTATAGAAAATGGTTTTTTTCTTATATCATAGACTAAATTAATTTGTCCTAATATTTTTTCAAAACTAAAAACCGACTTCTACCCCAAACTACACAACCAATTTTGATAAAATTTCCATAGTACCACCTGGAAAGTATACCCTTTCAAACAAATAAAAGAATTTTTTAAATCGGTCCAGGCGTCTTTGAATAATCGGTGAACTAAAAGATCGCGACGAATTGATAAACTGGAAAATTTTGTAGAGAGCTAGGACGGTAACGAATTACTACAGTGACTAACTAACTACAGTCAACTACATTATATCCAAACCAATGATATCAATCAGCTGTCTTTGATCGTATACTATGGCCGTGTACCACTTGATTGAAGTGGTCAAGGTTTTAATAACGTTTTAGTCAACTCTTAGCAATACTTGGGACAAAAAAAACGATGTTAGATCGATTGGCCGACTTAGATAGGTACTCCCGACATTAAACTGCACCTTATTAAAAAAAATCTTTTTATTCTTTTAATCATCCCGCATTTTTAAATATTGTAGGCAAGTAATTTTTGTTTGTAAATTTAAATAGGTTCTCATTAGGACAGAGGACTTAAGTAGATGTCGAATTTTGTTTATGTTTTCTTGATCAGGTCATCAAATCGGATTTACTCAATACACGTCCGGATTTCGGCAGTTCTAATGATTATAAAATCGGAAGCGCTGTGCGCGGTCCTTGGAAGACTTATCTGGCCTTTGGAATCTCAGATCTGAGATCAGAACGGACTTTTGAAGATGTTTTATAGTGTCTTTTTAAGTATATGGCGAAAAACTGGATGTCTAGTCCTCAGCCTTAGAGTCCGCTGTCAAATAAAATTAATTTTATTAATAATACACTCATCATTTCGACTTGAAAGAAGAAGATGGCCAATTGGGCATCAGCCTACAGACGGATTGTGTTGTAACAGCCAGCTACACGTATATTAACCATCCGATTTACACGTCTATGCAAAATATCAACTCTATCAAACATTAGTGATGAGTGAAATTCAGTATGCGAGATTTTGCCTCATATCTTAGAAAGCTTGCATAAAAAAGTGTACCTTCAGGCGCCACTTTGGACTCTGAGAGCAGTATTGGCCCGAGTGCTGTCGTTAGTCCAGATCCTAGTGTAGAAGTTAGCAGAATAGCTATGACTATGATGTTGGAGTGTTGCGACGCAATTTTCTGATCAGATGACGACGCATCTTTCCATAATGAATCCATCGCTACACGCACAAGGACTGCCTGAAAAGAAAAAAGATTAAATGCTTTGCATTTTTACAAGCTTTTATTAAGTTTCACCAGTTCCGTTGTCTGTCGGTCTGTCTGAAATCAAATCTTGCAAGTTGAATTTGACCCACTTCTCGGTTTCCGATTGAACTGAAATTTTGCACGCATACGTACATCGCGTGACAATGCAGTATCATGATAACATAAAGCTGATCTGATGATGGAGCTCGAAGGCGGTCATGGCATTTCTGTGATAAAATTACATAGCCCCACCGAGTTTGGATTTGATTAATTTGTCTGGAGGAATACATTATTTTTTTAGGTATATTAAAAAAATATTTTTAAATAATTAGGTACTTGTTCTTTAATTAACTATTGAGTCAAATCATGTAAAATTTTTTATAGCAAGGCATCTGACAAACATTAAATATGTAGTTAAACTAGTAATCTGATTTGTCCCTCTGAACGTTGAATGTGTCAGCTGCTTCTCTTCCCTCTCAGATCGTATAAGCTGATAGAGGGAATGGACGATAATCGGAATAATGTCAATAGCCGATGCGGCTAGCAACCATTCAGTAATTTGATACCCTTTTTCCACATTCACGCCGACCACTTTGCTAAACGTGGCCTTTGGGTTTAACGGCCCTTGGCTTACACCATTAAGGATAAAGACTCGATAGAGTACCAGTTGGGAGTAGACTCAATTTTGTAATCCTGAAAACCCTGTACTGCGTCTGTGGTAGTCTAATTACAGTTTTAATTGTTAAATCATGACGTAGAAGCGTTAATCGGACTTCTTTTTTTTCAAGCTTAAGCATTATATTGAACCCAACCGATCTTTGAAAACAAGGATATAATCCTTTATAAAAAAAATAAGTCTTGCCAGGTTCACTTTCCAGGCTTGTGTGACAGGAAAGTCATAAATTAATAATGAATTTTATCGATGATGAAATTGGGGCTCGCGATATTTCAAGACTCGAGACTCAAAGGACGTATACCGAAAACCTAGTTGTTGTAAGGCTTCGTCAGAAGTTGGACACGACAGTACCGTTGAACATACTTTTAAGGGTTCCGTACTAAACAAGGAACACTTATAGTTTCGCCATATCTGTCTATACAAGAAAGCTGTAATTTGGCATGGGTATGTAATATTAATCATGCAGTCAAATTGGTGGTTTTTTTTTTGCTGTGCCTCCTATATAATGTAGAGTGGGAGAAATTTTTTACTCGACTAACCCATAGTGTAGTTCTTTTGAAAATATAACTTGTCAACACCATTTTTCGATTTGGGAATCCGTTTTTGAAATAGTTGGGTTGCAAATTATTGTTAGAATCAAGTGTATCTACACTCTCTATCTACTAACCGGTAAATAACAACGTTATAAGGAAAACTATTAGAGCTTAGTAGGGTTTACAAATCATAGAGTTATTAGGCGACCAATTTATTAAATATACTCATAAAAGTTAAATATCGTACAAATTCAATAGAAAATTTGTTTTTTAGACGATTTTAGTCCCGTGAACTCAAAGTCGGCATTTGAAACTACGGAACCTTACATTGCGCGTGGCCCAACACGCACTTGGCTGGTTATTTCAATATTTTTTTTTTATATTTTGTTTATTCAGGTTGTTAAGAAATATTGTTAAAATTTTATGATTTAAAAACTTATCCTCGAAAATTTTCAGTCAATTCTGTTTTTAACAATTACAAGTGAAGCAAATTATAATTCGCAAACATCTTTTTTACGAGTTTCACTATAATTTAATTATTTCTGGGTTTAATATTCTAGAGTACCGCGTTCGAGTAACTTGTAATTCAGCATTTATGAGGTCGATGACGTTACAAAATAAAGTAGAGTTACAGATGGGACACAAATGAGATTGGTAAAAATGGGCTTTAATGTCGATCATGGTGGTACTCTCCAGCAACTTATTTTGCTTAGACGACAACAGTGTGCGCTCTCGCGAGTTGAAGCATTATTGTGGTGAGAGTAACGCTATAAATTGTAAATAATTTTTCAAAACTTAAAACCGACTTAAACACCGAACTACGCAACCGGTTTTGATAAATTTTTTATGGGTCTACTTGACAAACAAAAATACGAATTTTCAAAATTGGTTCCGGCGTCTTCAATTTATCAGTGAACATACGTAAAAAAGAACAAAAGATTCTGGCGAATTGATAACCTCCTTTTTTGTAGTCGGTTAATGATGTAAAAAAGTAAAAAGTACGTGCGAAAATATTTTATCCCTTTACTACATGATCACCGACTGCGACGGTTTAGTTTTGACCTGTTTGGACACTCACACTTAAGGGAATAAAAAGTTGGTACGCGCTGATATACTTCCGGTACTATTTTTATTTCATCACGAGACACCGGCCGACTATGCTAAACGACTAATTGCTATGTCACCAACCCTCGCACCGCGTGAGATCAGAGTTATGGATCAATTGGAACTACGAGACGGTGGGACATAGACATACGAGTAACTTACATGGACCGCCAAATAAACACACAAAAAGATTAGTATTTCTGCCACCAGGGTTTTTTTTTGGGCGGTACCTGAGTAAATTTTTTAAGTAAAGAAAATAAAAAACAAAATAGACAGAAATTAAGAAAGTTTTCCTAATCTTATTTGCAATCAAGTTTTTGTTATTTGATTAAAAACAAAACTAAAATAAAATTCGAGTTTAGCTACCGTTAACATAAACCAATATCTTCTTCGTCTTTTTCACCATATTTCATTGTTTTACATAAAAGGAAAATCTCCAAAACTTTATTTACTGATCGGTACAGTGATAAGTCAGTCAGCGTGGCATAGAATAAGTTAGTGAAGGTTTGCCAAGAACCATTTGTTGCTTCGCGGTTTTACCCTTCTGTAGCGTTTCGGACGCCCGTAAAATATTAAGGAGGTGCGAGCTATAAATAAGTTAATCTATACTAGGCTCAGACATTATTTCGGCTTTTGTGTTATTTCATATAATAAAGGTGCTTAATTTAGATTTCAGCCTTCTTTCCTGCAGCCTTAAAGGCATATATTGTGTAGACCACGATGTAGTGTAGACTATTATATCATAATTTTGACATTTCCATCATTGGTTATTTTACTTGTAGTTATTTTCCCAAAGGATAGAGAGAATAGTTTATATAGTCTTTAAAAACATTACAACTATCATATCCTATTATAGGCGGAAAAGTAAAAGGGTTTCAAGGGCAAAATTCGAGGTTAAGTTCGACAGATTCGTCATTTAAATGATATGGGATGATGGGATATGGGAGTTTATGAGTGGATTCCTTTTATTGAAGCTTTAGGTAATTTCGATATTTTTGCCGTAGAACAGGAAAGACTTTTCTAGACTTGTGGCGGTTATCAACATTCTGTGCGGTTATCTACAAATCAGAGTGGCGACGTGTCAATAAAAAGCTGGGCCTGCTTTCTTCAATGTGTTATCATAAGCTGAAATACAAAGTAATTTGCACCGTCTATAAGTTCTTCTGGTCGATATTAAGAATATCACTTGTAAGTTATTGAGTGATGCGAAGGCCACTGTTGGCAGCGGGCGGACTGCATCCACCGCACCGTCGCCCATGATTGATTGCCTTGGCGTGTAACGAGCGGAGCCATTCAAACATTGCCGAGGCAATTTCCTTTATTTATAAATTATTAAATATGCATATTTCAGCCCTCAATGTCGTTAAAAGTTTTCTATTTTTATACTGAAGCGGTTTTTTCGTGAAAAAAGTTTTTGTAAACTTTTAGAAGTATATTTTATCCCCTTAATTACTAATTTCATTACTTGACTCGATTTGGCCGTGTTATATACGCAAAAAATAAAGATGAGAAGATTGGTATACATGCAGAAATATTACTGACATAAATATAAACCTACATTACCACTGACTGACTCACTGATTGACATAGTTGTTTGGTTTGTTCCCGGGTGACAGGGGTAATAAATGGTGTACCATCGTATAGCGGGTGCTCCAGTGAGTACCAGAAAAATCTGACATTTCATGATCTGCGGAAACCTCATGTGGAAGGTGTACGGCCTGCAAAAACGGTTGGGGTTAGGGGCGTGATATTTTTCCAAAACGTAGGGGGTTGTAAGCAATTTGACGACTGTCATTTGTTTTTTGATTTTTTTCAAAATCCAAGATGGCCGCCATACATGGACAATTCCCCTCCATACAAATTTCATACAAAAGTCCCCCCTAAGTATCTAGGCGCAGCCAGAGGCCTATTTCCGAAGGCGCAGGCCTCCGCGAGGCCGCAGGCCGAGCTGCGTGGCGAGGCCGAAGGCCGAGCCCCTCCCCCCCCTTTCCCCACTCACCCCCCTCCCCTAAGTAATTTACACGAGGCCGCAGGCCGAGTGATGCGAGCCCGGAGGGCGAGCTGCGTGGCGAGGCCGTAGGCCGAGCCACTCCCACTAAACGCTGCGTCGTTTTTTTTTTATTTTGGAAATCTAAGATGGCCGCCGTAAGTCAACTGCTTCCGATTTGGCTGAAAATCGATATCTATATGTATTTTGAGCCGAAAAATCTAAATTTGACATTTTTTGGAATCCAAGATGGCGTCTACATTAAAAAAAATTAAATCGTCGTAGGGGTCTGAAATTTTGTATCCTGGAGTAAAGCACCCCGCAAAACTCGAAACTGCAATCAGATTTTGGATCAAAAATGGCCGCCCACACATTTTTTCATGTTTCCTTAACTGACTGCAATTTTTACCCATTTCTCAACTGGACATGTTATTCAGCCCACCTCAACAGCTGTACGAAAAACCGCGGGCTGCTTGCAGCCCACGCAACGCCCGAAAAGCTAGTTACTGACATAAATTTAAATTGAGCCTCAACATAATTAGGCTACTTTTAGGAATTGTTTTTGTAAACTGTATACTGTATTTTTTTTTCCTATGACGTTACCATATGTCAGGCACGTAGAGACGCGCATGTGATTTACCCACGATGCGCAATGGAGAATATGCATACAATTTAAAGTCGATATTCATACTGTGTTAATTAATAGTGTTTTTAAGAAAAATTGTTTAAATCTGTATTTCTGTGTGGTTACTTTGTGAATATATATTTGTAGTCAATCTAAGACGATGACAGAAACTGGTTTTGTCAAAGCACAATCGGATAATCTACCGAAAATAGATGCATTTATAATGTCGGCATATTTTACATCAGACCTCGATTTTACGAGATTTTTCATTTCTAAAATATTACTTTTTATGATAGCATACTCTGAAAGAGCTGCATTTACCAGTGCTATTCTTTGCCTTTTAACTACGGCCATTCTCTCACCTGGTGGTATTGGTGGTGATATTCGGTTTCTGACATAAAAATATATGAGGAACAACTCCTTTTTTTAACCGTAGATTAAGTTTTTCTCCTATAAAAGAAGAAACTGAATGTCTGACTCATTGACTGACAGACATATCAACGCACAGCCCAAACCGCTGAGTCTAAAGGCTCCAAATTTGGCACATAGGTTCCTTATTAGGTCTAGAGGTGCAATAAGAAATGATTTTTAAAAATTCACCCCCTAACGGAGTGAAACGGGGGTCCCTCTCTAAGGGAGGGAAAATTAATATACATACCAAATTACAGCTTTCTAGTCCTTATAGTCGCTGAGAAACACGGACACACAGATAGACATGGCGAAACTATAAGGGTTCCTTGTTTACTACGGAACCCTAAAAACACTTCATCTGGTGTACTAATGGTAGTGTTTTTACATTTCGGTACCATACAATACTTGTAAGAAGGTTTCTTAACTTCTTCCATAATTTGTTTAGCAATTAAAACTGAAAATAAGTATTAAGTAACTGAAACGCTACTATAGTAAACAAACAGGACTTAACCAATGACGTCATAATAAGCGCGCGCAAAATGGTGGCGTTTGAACGGCTCAAATTTATTCAATGTTTTCAATTTCACTTTGAAAAATATCTTGACTATTTTCAAGCCTATTAATATTTTTTTCTTTGTTATAAAGATGTAAATGATTAATTTAAGACATAAAAAGAAATCATGAATATTCCCTATTCACTGTGTGTTTATTAGATAAAATAATTTCAGTTTTAAAATATGTGAAAGCCTAAATAGGTCTGCAAAATTTTTACATTACTGGGTGATATTGCGAAGGAGATATATAATAACATTGTCAGGAGCTCAACAAGTAGCTGGCTGTCCGTCACCCAGCATTAGCTCAGGTAGGTAAATGACCGAATCTGCCTGGGGTCGGTCGATCGAAAGTCTTTAGATAGGTTATTAATGTGTGATAGACATACTTTGGAACGTGGACCTTTTATATGGTAACGGGCTGTAAAGAGGAATATGCTAGCAGTTTGTATAATCTATGTTTAGTCTAAATAAAAAAGGAGATCTGTACACGGACAAAGGTCACTGGCCTAACTGACCAGATCATTGAAGCGATAAGTCCGCCTTTGTATCATATTTTTGTCTTCTTTTTTTTATTTGGTTTTTCGTCTTTTTTTATGGTGCAATAAAGAGTAATTGTATTGTATTGTGGGATTGGGCGGGGCACATAGCCTAACGATGGCGCGATGGCGAGAGAGATTCTCGAATGAGGTAAAAGGTAGCAGGTGGTAAGGCTCTGCTTTTCGGCAGGCACACGGCTAAACTTTTTGATAGTCAGACGACCGCTTTTATTCGATCGTCTTGAATGCCCAGCAGTGGACTTTTTCCAGCTGAAGTTATGATGATGATCGAATGAAGTAATATTATTGACCACGTGAACTAGGGACAACGAGATGTGGCACAATGAAGTGTGAGTTGGAGCCCTCCTAATCTATCTGTGAGGACCGAATGTATCGACGGCTCTCCGTTTTACTTAATTGTTATCAGCGTCATTTAATTTCCATTCTACATATGGTAATTTTATCTTTGCTGATGTTCTCTTAGCAAAGGTCGACATCTTGTCAACATACAGGTTGAAATAAGCATTTGTCAACATTTGCATGAAAACTTGTTTGTATGAAGCCGCAGATAGCAATTATATTTACAGATCGTAAAAGGACTCTACTCACCTCAACTATGGCTTTTGGTATCCACGTGATAGCAATAAACAAACTTTCTCTTATCGACATTTTGTTACAAAGACCGATAAGGAATGCTGTTATAAACCGCAGAATCAGCGCCGAAAAGATGCACGCTATCATCAGACAGATTTCCTTTACAGAAACATCGGACACCTAGAAATAAATTATGTTTTATTGAAAGATAAAATAACGGAAGTAATATAGTACAGTCGGGGGCAGATAAAAGTGACCCCCCCCCCCCCTACCGTACGGCCTTTAGAAGTCAAGGGGGTCAGGTTTTTCTGCCCCCGACTGTACATGTATATGCTGTCGCGTTTGTATCGCTTACAGCCTGTGGAGACAGGGTCCTGAGGCCATAATCTTTATAGAAAGCGACATGGCGCTAGCCGCGTAGACTTGACAGGTATGTTCCATATCATCTTTGTTGCCACCTGATTATCCTATAGTATCGAATTTCATCTCGGTATGTGAGCAAAGTTATTTAAATTTCCAACGGCGAAGATGTTGACTGCAGACCTAGAGCAACAAGTTAATAGCAAATGCAGACATATTTGAGTGCTTACAAAATATCATTAAAAGCAGTTTAAACAGTACTTGACTATGTCAAAGAATTGCCTTTCAGCACAAATTTAGCTAGGAAACAACTTATTGCACGAGCGACCGAAGCGACGGAAGTTGTCCAAGTCTACTTGAACAATCCGGTATTTGTGTGTAGTAATGTAGTATGTTTATTCGATAACTTGAGTATCTCTGATCGGAGCTCCATGAAATTATAGATATAGCCAATATTTTTTTTAGTATCAAACATGAGCTCGGTGTGTTGTCGAGATACTAGTTAATCTGATCAAAACAACTACGTATTCCTAACATTGGGAGGTAATCTCATTTGCTGAATCCAGATATTTGTAGATTCTGAAGGTAAATAATTAAATAACATTACAACGAATCATACGAATTGTATGTTCCATGTAGAGAACTAGGTAAACTAAACACTACCCA
Source organism: Acrobasis suavella (assembly GCA_943193695.1). Classification (NCBI taxonomy): domain Eukaryota; kingdom Metazoa; phylum Arthropoda; class Insecta; order Lepidoptera; family Pyralidae; genus Acrobasis; species Acrobasis suavella. Next base: position 11,547,819 of record OW971929.1, on the reverse strand, counting down.
AGGGAAATTTTCAAAGTTATTGTTTCTGTTGATCAGATCAATCTATAGACCCAGTCTGAAAATGTTTCCATAGGGTATAAGTTATCGGTGAATAAAAAAAAGCAAATAAATAATCTGACTTTGACTGGTTTATGGCTAATATTGAGCTTCGTCGTTCAAATACGTATAATGTTATTTTGTAGTTTCAAGTACAGATTCTCACGCCACAAGACCCAAAATGCCTATTTATAATCATTACTTATATGCCTAATATAAGTAGTTAGATTTTAACGGGTTATTAGAAATTGACGAGTGTCAGTGTGTTCCAGCGAACATAAATATCATAAGTTCGCTCTCATTTATAATGTAAAACTGGATCTGCCTGAAAAATAAAGAAATTTTAATAATAAATGAAACACTCGGATAAGAAGTTCAGTAACACGTAAAATTATCATCATCATGTACCTCTGCCACAAGTAAAGAATTTGCTGGAAGATTCTCCTTGGACACAAGTTACTTGCCCATAACCATAGGTTCATACCATAAATCATGGCATATATTATAACTAATACTTCATATTGACACTGACTTCTACAAAGAATGTGCTGCAAAGTAAAGAGGCTTAAAGATCCTCCAGAGGAGTTTGTAGACTTCAGATTAGGAGTCGTCATTGATATGCCACCCTCCTCGCGATCAGCAGGTCGCGGCTGTTCCCATACGCACACCATGATTGATAGTAAATTAATAAGGCTGTTGGCACTTACTTTTAAGAAGTGTCCACTGTAGGTGAAGAGCATTGGCTCGTATATACTCCAGAGCAGTTTGTAGACCTTAGATACGGGGTTGTCATTGATAGGCCACCCTCGTTGTAACCATCGCATCGCGGCAGTTCCTATACGCACACCACGATTAGAAGTAATAAGACTGTTGACACTTACTTCTAAGAAGTATCCACTGTACGTGAATAGCATTGGCTCGAAGATCCTCCAGAGCAGTTTGTAGACCTCAGACACGGGGTTGTCATTGATAGGCCACCCTCGTCGCGACCAGCGCGTTGCTGCTGTCCCCGCGCACACCATGATGGCTACTCCAGCTAAAAGTTTTTTTTCATTGTACTGTTAAACAAAGTTCCTTAATGGGCTAGATGAATTTTCCGGGGTCCAGTGCTGCCCCCATTTTAAATAAATCATTTGCAAGAAAACGGAGATATCATTTAAAATTTTGTCTTGATCAGACCCTAGATAACCCTTCAAACTATTTTATGAACTATTGTTTACAGTTAAAAGTGAGAACATGAAGCTTTTCTACGCACAATTGCGAAAAACGGCCACTTTTGGCGTATGTGCTTCATATTTTCACTTTAAACTGTAAACAGTAGTTCATAAAATAGTTTGAAGGGTTATCTAGGGTCTGATCAAGACAAAATTTTAAATGATATCTCCGTTTTCTTGCAAATTATTTATTTAAAATGGGGGCAGCACTGGACCCCGGAAAATTCATGTACCCCCTTAAAGCGGCTTGCGGTGAGAGGTGACAGGAAGAAAATGTAATTACTTAAAATAACAAAAAACTGTTACTGTAAAAAAAGGTATGAGATAGGGGGAGCCTATACAAATCTATGGAGGGTCCCCTTCAGGCCTTAGAAGAAAAGTAATAATACTGAAACCAAACCCGCGATCATCTGATAATAATGTCAACGAGCTTTTAGTTATGAGACCACTTAAAGTAAATCTTTGAAGATCCAGCGAGATAAAACAATTGGATGTAATGGAAACGAAGGCTAATAGCGACAACAATTAATGTGGCGATTCATAACACAACCAATTGTCATTAACAAGATCAATTAGTTTTACCTAACGTGTAAGAAAGAGGATCTGTATTTCAGTAGGTACATAGGTATATGAAATTCTTTGGTCATTTAACAGCCATAGTCGTATTCACACTTGTCTTTTGATTGTTGAATTGTGACGCCTACAGAGCTATAAATATTGGTTATTCAGTAAACTCCTACGATCATTTTTTTTTCTCGAAAAAATTTAACATAATCCAAAAATTCTGGCAGTTTGTGGCTTTGTTAATTTACCTTTGCCTAACCAATAAAAATGATGTTGGTAGCACGTGTATACTTCCTATTTTTATTATTGGCTCGTTTGTTTACTACAATGAATAAACACTTCAAAAAGTAACGTACGCTGGCGAGTTCGGAGGAAGTTCTACCTACGTACGTATAGAAAATTGCCAATTTTTTAAAGATATTAATTCTTATTTATATAACAAAAAACTTACATTCATACATATTAACACGCCTGTTTTCCACGGGGGTAGGCAGAGATAATATAATTTAGACCCACCGTACTCCTGGCCATACCCCTGACGATATGGTGGGTATCAGGGACAAACTCTTAAAAATGACGCAAAAAATATTGCTTTATGTACTCCTATTTCGCAAACTGTCGTGGCAGCGACTTATATTGTCTTTTTTCTGCATGATGAGTCTAAGGTGTTCCTGTTTCCTTACGCAAATTCAATGACGTTTTGCTAAGACATATATCCCAAGGCATAAATTAACCTTTTTTGTTCTTACTAGCTGAGCTAAGCTTTGTTAACTCCTGCCTACATGACCGCTAAGGCGATTCTATTCCTTTTCTAAAGTAGTAATACAAGTGGGTAAGATTTTCATTTCATTTTTTAGTTTGGAAACAACAAAATAATTAGGATATGTGTAGCGTGGTACTCTAAAATATATCTGTAAAACGAAACATGGTTTAGCGTCACTCACATTTGTAACATGTTAATTTAAATTTTGCTGATAGGATTTTTAGATAACCCTTCATATTTTATGAACAACTGTTGTACATCCGTCTCGCTTTAAAACGTGTAGGTATAGGTATCCACTTTCGGAGCTACACGAACTAACCTTATACTTTTTCCGGTTGTTTACAAAATTATTTTAAGAATTTTAATTTTATTATCCCATTGGCTTTTTCTGCTAGTAAATCAACAGGTGCTGAGAAAGATAAGGTTTTTGTATTAAGTGTTGATTTTTGATGTAGGTAATTAACTGTCCAATAAAATGACATATATCTATATTTATTTTTAACATTAACTATCACTGCACAAAACAATGACTGCCATTGCCTTTTTCTACATAAATGCATTGAATTAATTAATTTTTAATTTTCATTTATATTAAAAGTTATCTTATATCTCAACTAGCTATTGCCCGTGGCTTTGTGCGCGTGGTAAAAGGGAATTTGACAGTCCCACGGGAACCTCACTTTTTTAGGATCAAAAGTAGCCTATGTGTTCATCTAGGTAAAAAGCTATTAACATGCCAATTTCAATTCCAATCAGTTTATCCGTTTTGGTGTGAAAAACAAAACAAATAGTCATATATCAATTATTCATATGTCCATTATTAGTAGAGTATCCGTTGGATGCACGATCACATTTATATCTTTCGTATAAGTTTTAAGTTTGTGTAAGTTATGCGGGGAAACCAATTCTAAATTACTATTTTTAGGCGATATTTTCTATCATCAAGCAACTATATTGAACTTCATAGTTGTGTCTCAGAGGTGAGGTAAGAACAAGGTCAGCGGTGAAATGATTAGTAATTGTGAATGCGACTGCGGTGTCAAACAGTCGGTGGACTACTTTTTGTCGTGTCCGAACTGCCCTCCCCATGGACCATTGAAGATCTTAATGAGACTAACGACAGAGAGATTTTCATGACCACATACTGGTCAAAATGATTTAACAATACAAATAATAGAACCATTTAGACTCGACAAGAAGAAGATTGTGAGTAGGCCGGCGAGGAAGCGCGGGGCAGTGCTGCGGGTGTTCACGAAAAATGAGGACACTTCACATCATTCGCGACCCAAAGATGTGTAGGAAGTTTATATCACAGATTCCACCATTCCGCCAGGCTGTGGGTATAGTTTAGTACGTACAGTACCTACTCTGTAGCTCATACATTTATAAAAACAAGATACGGAAACTGGTAATTAATTAATGAGTAGCGATGAAACCATAACCATAAAGTTAATTTATGTACCTATTTACTGTCGAAGAAAAGGACACCGGCAAGGATAATCAGATTAAAACTATTACTACAATTGTATACAACAAACTATCATCACTGAGTTGTAGGTATGATTGGTTGTGTTTTAATAGACGATTATTTAAATATAATTTTACCCAAAAATGGGTAAAGACATGAAAGGTTTGTATAAAGTTTTGCTAAGCCCTTTCGGAAAACTTACACCCATAGACATAGTTATTTTTATTGTATCTGGTTGAGTGTGTTCAAAATGTCAAATGACGCTTACATGCTCCTCCCCATCCAACATAAGCGCCTCCATAGGAAATTAACAGTCCCCCACACAAAATCAGCAGACTGCGTATAGTGGGAGCATACAAGTCGGTGTGATCCGGGATGAAGTCTATAAGGATGCCCCACAGGATTCCGATGCCGATGCCCACGAATATTGCCAGAGCTGCCTGCCAAACAATGAATAAGCATTAATTGGAATAAGAAAAAAAATATAATTTTATATGTAGTGCTCACATTTTATAAACTAATTCAGTTCATGACTTTAATCTAATTTCATAAGTTACGATTGCCGGAATATCTGTTTTTATACAAACACCCGATCGTGGAAATTCAGAATTGTATTTTATTTTTGTATTATGCAATACAATTCTTGGCGAATGTAATCAATGCTATGGTTGCGACTATAAAATAAGTTAGATATCCTGTATGTAAAATACACTGCAATTTAATGATGCCTGCTACCAACCGCGATTTTAGACATTCGATATAATGAGCCTACTTGCGCTATAGTAAGAAGATAGATAACAAAATTTTCGGCCATTAAGTTTTTGTGACAAAACAAGTAAATATATGCATTAAGCCTAAATTCAGCCAATGCAAAAATAATTGAAACTTTAAAAGAGCAACCATCAGAGTACATATGTAATTAAGATAAAAAGGAAAATTGTAGATACCTTTAAAAAAAGTGAAAGACCTCCAAACAGAGGGAGGATTCTTTCGGTGGGCCGGCTGGTTCTTTTTATAGCAGTAGAGGGTATTAAGCCGTTGCATAGAGTTGTCTTTTTTACAATTACGAGTACCATTTTCGAGGCGTAAGCTCAGATTTGAAAAATTACATAAAAATAAAATCAATGTTTTATTAGAAGGAAATGAATCATTTTGATAGTTAAAAAAACACGATATTATTTTCAGGCCGGTGTTTCACCTGCACTATCTGTGTGCAGTCTATCAAATGGAAAGCTGAGCTTACATCTCGAGAGCTGTAACTCGGTTGTAAATAAAAATCTATTAACAAGGACAAGACAATTTAAAACGAAAGAACTTTTAAAATAACCTTCACTATTTTATAGGGAATCGATGAGGGGTAAAATATGGCGCTATTGATGACCCCAAACATGCCCTCGGTGAACGCCGTGTCGAGCCCGCCAGCGTTGCCAACGAGCTGGGCAATTTGTCGCTTGGCTCCCAGACCTCTAGCATTCAAGGAGTTTACTGTGGGCACTACGACTGCGGGTGACACTGATGCCAATATCGCTCCAAGATGTAACCCTACGAAAAAATATTCGTCTAAGTACCTTTGTATGTAAATTATCGGCAAATTTACTCTTGAATATGTATCGTTGAGTTTTTATCCCATAATAATTTAAACTTAGTTTGGGGCTAGCTCAATCGGTGTTTTCAGTTTGTGGTTTGTCCTTATCTAACTTCCTATTAAAAATTAAGTAGCATCGTTTTTGAATACAAACTTTTGCCCGCTAGGATACTTTTACTTTGTCTATAAGCATTAACGGAGAAATAAAGGGTGCATGTCAGAAAGAAGCAAAGAAAATATACCAAAGGGTAGTCCTGTATTGAGAGCGAACAAAATTAAAAATAAACGGAGAATAGCGCAATGATCTTTTCGCACCTGCAAAATTAGTATTGAATATCAGGCTTTGTGCCACAAAACTTGCGATAGTTTTTCCCAGAGATGATGTGCGGGAAGAGGAGCACTTAACGTCATTTTACGCTTTCCCTTTTCTCAAACGAGGTACTCACATCTAAAATACCTAAAAGTTTCATATTATTTTGGGTATATTTGATATAGTGCTAGCATTTGACAATCTTGATCATATCTAAGATGACCTTCATGAACTAGAATCGATTACTGCTGGATTACCTTTTCTAAGAATTTCGTTCCTATTCAGTTACTAATAATTCGACTACGAAATAGAGTAAATATTTAGTTGATTATTTAGATTGATAACCTATATCTACCGTCATTCCTCGTATAAATATGTTAATAAATACGTAATAATAAGTCTGTCACGACAGCAAACATTATGTAATTTTTTCATGTGACCCATCTATGCTTACATTTGATGAATGTGACAGTGCTAAAAATAATAAAATACTAAGGGCATGATGATGTTCAATTGTACCTTGTAACTTAGTATTAATTTTAAAATTTTAATGGTATACATGAAATATATAATAAATGAAAAATGCAAAATATCCCATCAGGCTGGTCTGTAGGAAAACAAAAAACTTAGAGTTATATAGCTTCTTTTTTCGTTGAGAGAAAGGACGAAAATCTGAATCGGCGCCAAAAGACAAAATGATGCCCCTAGCAGCACATTGATATTCCTACTAGATCCCACGGTTGCGCGAAGGCCTCTCTTTCGGTTCTTAATTTCTTTCTGTCATGTGCTTTGGCCTGCCAGTCTGGCGAGGAGGCATTTATATCGTGATGCTATCTACACCGTGGTTTTCCTGGACGTCGGCATATTTTTTTGAGTTTTGGCTCATAGTTTGGTCGGCATAACGTAATGTATCCTTTAAAAAATATAAATTTAGCATTTAGGTTCTTAGGTAAAATAGCGCTGAGATTTGCAAAAGTAAACTAAATGCTTCACTTAGCAAGATAGTTTGCCAAAGATGGGAAAAAGTAATCAGAAGTAGTGACAGGTCGCCTGCCAATGGGCACACTGTTATTACTTCAAAACAGGCAACGGCCTGTTTTGAAGTAATAACAGTGTAACCATCAACCATCCCTTGAGCAACATCTACGATCTACCTACATTTAACGTTCTTTCTTCGCTTTCAGACTTACCTGTACAAAGTTACAGATATACGAGCCAGGTTTTTTAATTTATAGAAGTACAATCTTACCCCAGTACCAAGGGAAGTCAAGAAGCAAATGGCTGAAGAAAACAGTTGATGAACACTCCACAATCCAGGGTATAGTGGCCAGTGAGAATACTTTGATCGAGTTATTTTTTATATAATCCCAGTTCCAAGTGAGCGGGCCCTTTGTCAAGATAATTACGGGGTAAATCCGCCTGGAACAAAAAAAAGCTTCGCTTTGTAACTGTATCTTCAGAGTTACAGCAAGGGCCCATTCGAATGAGCGTAAGTCGCAGAAAATGATTTGCGTAATTATAACTGCTGCAGTTTGCTACTAGGATCCCCCAGGGGTTCGTGAACTCATCTGTTTATCAGAATTCCCTCTAATTAAATTGTGCTACAAGATGACCGAAAATGAATTCTATAGAACAGAAATTGCGTCAGTTCTGAAACTGATATTCTGCATCTCATAATTTTAAAACAAAAAAAAAAAACGATTAGGTGAGCCCTAGTAAATATTCTTAAGAATAAAAAAAATCTTTTCCAAGGCCATTCAATACATAGCTCAATCTGTGTGATTTGTACGTATTTGTTTATTTATTTATTTAATATTGAAATAAGTTCATGCTATCTATTAGTTTTACTTTTATTGCTAGTTCTCTTATAAAGTTTTTCAGTGTAACGGACTGTTAGACCATAGGCAGGTTTTAGTGACAAGTGCCCATGTAAAACTAAACCGAAATAGTAAAATTACTCAAACTTTTACCTTTAAAAGCAAATCTGCCTAATAGTAGGTAATTTTTCATAAACCTCTTCTGTTTTATTTTAAAAAGTTTCCTATTTATGAATGGCAGAACTTATAATTATAATAGTATCGGCAAGAATAATGGCAGGCATGAAGGAAGGAACTAACTATTGGACATACGCGCTGACTATCTGGAGTTCGTATGAACAAACTGATGATGGAAAATGTCAACGAAATAAATGGGTGTTGACGACCTCCGTGGCGCAGTGGTCACCATGCTAGTCCGCCACCCAGAGGTTCCAAGTTCGATACCAGGTCAGGGCAAATTGAAAAATGCCCTTTTTCAAATAGTCCCGAGTCTTGCATGTTCATCTTTATATGTATTTATTATAAAATATAGTATAGTTGAGTTAGTATCCCATATCAGAAGTGTCGAACTTACTTTGGGAGTAGCTCAATCAGTGTAATTTGTCCAAAAATAAATGAGTAAGTACCTACTCATTTATTATTTTACCATACTAATTTTTTTGCTTCAATTACAAACACGGTTATTCCATAAAGCAAACTTGTTTTCACTTTTATCTCTTTTACATTTAATGCACTAAGTAAGACGACAGTAGAGACATCTATCGGGGTTTTCGGAAATTACTTAATAAATTTTCTGTATATGCGCCTGCACAAATTTCATGTTCAAAATTTCATGTATGCGTATGAAAATGCAATTTCAGGAAAAACTTTTCATAGGCTTATATAAAATGGTATTTATTTTACATGGCTACATTTCTGATCAATCAGCTGGGAAAAACCCTAAGTAAGTATATAAAATCAATGGTGAAAAAATTTTAAAAAGAGTTACTAATATGAGGAAGTACTTACCGTAATTGGAAATCAATAATATTGGCAATAGGGTCATCTAAGTAGCTTGGCTGTCCAAAACTCCTGTACAAAGCTCCCGTTAGGGTCATTCCCACAACAGGATTGATTGTTGTATACCGCTCTACAGTGTGTCCGCAGACGTAGCCTGCTATAGCTATCCCGGCCATGTGGAATGCGAACCCGCCAGGCAGTACTACCTCTTTGAAAATAAACCACGATGTTCCCCATATAACGAGACCTGGAATAAAGGAAAACAGAAATGTAAAACGATAAAGTAGTGTTAACTACCTTTGCCAGAGCAAGAAAGGGAAGACATAAGAAATGCTGTTGTACATACATTTTTTAAAGGTACGAGTATATAGGCGATTACTTAGGTAAATTAGTAAAAAAAAAGCAGAATTTTCAATGTTAGATTTGGTTTTTATGAGTAAGATAACTAAATAAAAATATTGGGAATGCATTATATTAACTTACTTATATATACCTAGAATATCAAAACTTGCGTTTTATTTTTAGCTCAGTACGAGTATACAGCACCTTGACTGAGGTGCATGAAAGATATGTACAGTCAGGTTTCAAGTAAGTAAGTGAAGTCGTAATTTTTCATACAACTAGTATGAAAAATTGTGACTCCATTTTTGAAGCCTGACTGCACCCGTTGCACAGTGCCACGACGGATAAATAAATAAATAACACTGATTGAGATAGCCCCAAAGTAAGTTCGAGACTTGTGTTATGGGATACTAACTCAACGATACTATATTTTATAACAAATACATATATAAATAAACATCCAAGACCTAGGACAATTTGTAAAATTCCATTTTCCAACTTGCCCTGACCGGGGATCGACCCCGGGACCTCTGGGTGGCGGACTAGCATGGTGACCACCTACGCCATGGATACTTAAGACTTGCCAAGTGTCATCATTTGGTATCCAAAAAAAGTTGTTAGAGAAAATGCTCTCTTTAATTGTGTTGCTTCGGAGCCCAGAATCCGCAATGGATTGTGCAAATTATAGCAACACTCAGGAAGATTCAGTACATAGAGCAAAATTGCTTAGTTATTATTTGATAGAACACAGTTACTATGATCTCTTTGAGACCTATGTATTTTGTAATGTATTTTATAAAATAGTTTTGTATCTGGAAGACCTACAGAGTGAAAGAGAGAGAGAGAGAGAGAGCTATGTTTCGGTCTCAGCCTTATTAAAAAGTTTTTAATGTTGCTACCTGCAACATAACAATGTGAAAATCAAGAGACGAGAAATATTTTTTTTATTTTTTGTACGAAAATTATAGATACACTTTTTGAATAGAGATAAATTTTATTTATCGCCATGACGACAAAGGAAATTGCTCTAATACGTATGTCTTCATTGGCTCTTATACATGATTATATGTACTTACTTGAAAACATACGTCTTCAATTGTTTTTATTAATTGAAACACCACTGGCGCGTAGGAAAGTCGTAACAGTATAGTATTGTTGTGTTTCAAGGTCTAGAGTAAACGAACGTTAACCTTTTTATCAAACATTTTAATACTACAATTCTTTTTATGATTCAACTGTGGGATTTATACACTTACAACATGTTTTTTTATTATTTTAGTGGTACATTGTATTTACGTGACATAGGTAATAAATAGTCAAAAATACATCACACCACACATATTGAGCCATCCCAAAAGCAAGTTGCTAACGAGGTCACCATTATATTATTCGAAATAACCTAAACTGATGTTAAACTATTACAATAGCGTTAGAGTGAAAATAACGACCAGAAAAATTCTTTACATATATTATCAGAGCGATATTATACCTAGTATAAAGAATTTTCAATATTCCTGTGACGACAATGCCCAATGTCCATATCCACATATTTATAATCTTAGAACCCTTTTGGGCTGATTCTCCCAAGTGTCTCAAGTGTGAAAGAAATCGCGGCGTTTCCGATTTTTTTTTTGTAGTAGGAATTAAAGGTTTATGCTAAATTCGTTTTATCGAAAATATGAACCTAACATTTCTATTCTATATATCAGCTGTAGTATTGAGAAACATCATTTATGTTTTAATTGTTAAATAAAACATTGAACTTTTATAAAAACTATACGTTATTTAAATTATACTTATTGACGTGTAAAAGTGCCTGCAAAGGTCTAATTAATGAATAAACATTTGAATTTTATTGTCTTAAAGCATAGTATTAAATTGTAAATTTTTTAAATTTAGAAATTCTTAATTATTTGAAATGGTTATATATATATATTTTATTTAGAAAATTAAACCTTAAAATGAAAAACACATCTAAAACCAAGTGTAATTCTTTAGCTGTAGGAAATAAGACTAAGTATATCCTATATCATATTTTTTAAAGTTAATTAATTTAAAAGGCTTAAATCAGTTTTCTCAAAGTCTTATGTCAATGCTATTCATAAATTAATTATAATTATATTTATATATTTATAGATAAATAAATTAATATTATGCCAACAATTTCCCGTCGAGACGGTCAACTCTGGGCCGCCCTAACAAACTTCGTTAGATAGGTATATTTGTGGGAAAATTTCCTACATTCCTTACGTGTGGATCAGCTAACCGACCGGTAGTAATCAAGAGACGTCTGTAGTGAAGCGTAGTGATATGCTTCTCTTTTAATATATGTTAATACGTGCTGGAATATATACATAGGTATATATATATATATATATATATATATATATATATATATATATATATATTCCCTACTTATGTATAGGGAAGCTAAAAAACCAGCATCAAGTCTGTTAAGTTAACAATACTAGTCCCTGTGGACTAATTTCAGAAAGAAGTAATCGGAAACACAAACAGACGAATGTAAAAAAAACTACCTATGTTAAGACATTATGTGTAATAAATAGGATAGTGGCATATACTTCGAACTGAAGTAAACATATATAGTACCTACAACTCGGCACTACACGATTCGTAGTACGAATATACGTAACGTGAGCCGAGATTTCAAGAATTTCAATTGAAGTTAACGATTTCGATAAAATATTGATAGGTTGGTTATAATTGTAGCGATGTCGAAAGATTTGATTATTTTAAAAAATTATTTTCGATGCGACAAATATTTTCAAACTAAGGTCTGTTTTTGGTTGCAATATTATCACATCAGGTCACTGAAATCTCAAAAAAGAAGGATTTCAAGCAATTTCCTCTATTTCTGCTGTTTTATACATTTAGATACTGTATATTTTATGCTATTATTCTTATTATATTCGATTAAGAAAGTAATTATTGTTTCTATTAAACTTAAATCTAATTAACTATCGTGAAAGTAAGTAGGCATGTCAGTTAAGATTATCTCCAAATACGTTCTATAGTTTTTGTGAACATCGATATGGTTGGCTGAATTGAATGGGTATTTAATTATTTTATTTAATTGGTTACTTGAAAGTTAATTAATGATGACCATGACCATTATTAGGCCGCTCCTGATCGGTCGTTTTGGAAATTCGGTTGACTGTGGCTGATATAATAATGACTATGATGATGCAGAGTAATAAATAAATGTAATTTTTTTAAAATAAATTAACTATCATTATTTAATATACTTAACTGAAATTTATAAATAAGCTGTAGTATTAGGCACAGTAATGCAATATTTTCGAAGGAAATATAGGAAATGGGTGCGATTCCCGGTCAGAGCAAGTTGGAAAATGGCCTTTTTCAAATTGTTCTAGCTCTTGGGTATTTATCTAAATATGTGTTTGTTATAAAGTATAGTATCGTTGAGTTAGTATCCCATAACACAAGTCTCGAACTGACTTTGGGGCTAGCTCAATCAGTTTGATTTGTCCCTATTTATTTATTTATTTATTTTAGTTAGCATACATACACTGAAAAAATGATTGTTAACATACATCAAAAAATTTTACTTGCTAATCAAGTCACTTGTTTATATACGAGCGCATAAAGCTTTATGATCCCGGGAATCAAGACTTCTTGATTGAAAAACGGAACAAGCTGACATATCACATTCAAAAAAGTAATGGTTGGCTTAATCAAGTCTGATTATTATTTTTATCAACTAGGTACTCTTTGTGTATGTTACTAAGACTTGATAATCTTGATAAAATTCTGTGATGATTGTAACATTGTCATATATTTACTTAAATAAATAAATTAATAGTCTAAACAAGTACCTTGATTGATCTTATTGAGTTTTATCTAGAATCAAACGAAAATATTAATTGATTTTATATAGATACCTAATTGGACGTATATAGATGCATATTCAAAATTTATATTTGTATTGATCTAAGAAGTATATTATTGTGTCTAGTATGTATAGTTTTCTATTTTTATCATCGCTTATTAAAAATAAATGTTACCTCATTCAGTGTAATCCAGTGCTTTTATTAGAATCAACTAAGGTATTGTATATTCAAGTAGGTATTATGCTTATTTGGTGAAAGCAGGTATAGGATAGTGCCCCAGAGATACCACATCAGAGCGTCAGAATATGACCATTCAGTGAAACTATACTTTTTTGGTAAGACTTTTAGCTATTTGCATTTTTGTTTGTTTTTTAAACAAATGAATTTTGTTAAAAATCAAAATATTTTTACATTTGTAAAAGTCGTAGTACAAAAGTTATCCAGTATCACTGACTGATCACATTCTGTCGCTCTGATGTGGTATTTCTGGGACACACTTTATAGGTTAAATACACCCTTAATAGGTAAATAATAATAATACACATGAAATTAATATTAAAACGAATTTATTCATAAATATATTTATTAATTATGCACGTGAGGAAGTGAGGAATACTTTTTGGCTTTCGGGTTTTGTCGGCTTCCATCTCTTCTTATCTTTTTCCTGGTTCCTTTTAGCTGATGGTGGATCACTACTGGGGCTTGAAAAAGTAGACTGACTGGACAGTGACTACTATACTGAGGCTAATGAGTTCGGGCAAACTCAATATCGTTTGCCGCGAGATTTCGGTGTCCTTCGTTCGTGTCTGAAATCATAAACATATGTATAAATTTGGAAACAAACCTCAGGGACACGCAGATAAAGCATTATTATGTAAAGAAAAATGTGTATTATTACGAACGGTTATTGTGTACTCAATATAATACCAACACTTGTGATTCTGGGAATACAATGCCCTCTAATTCGAATCAATTTGTATTTTTTTTAACATAAATTAACACCTACCTTTTGTCAAATAAATGAGATCATTTTGAAACCTTCCTTAAACCAGCGCTATCAGTTTTTTTTTGTAATACTAGAAACATTTAAGTAGTTTGTTCGCGTGGTCAGGGTATCAACAAGCTGAAACAAAGACAAACCAATATAGGTGGGCATCTTATTAATTAATCGTTTCAATTTAAATTTTATTATCTTCATATATTTTAAATGTACTTAAATTATATTTTTTCCAAAAATGCGTTCCAGTGGGAACGTAGATACACAAAATACGTATAATATCATGTTGTATAGTCATAAGCATCATATTTTTTTCAGTTAATCATCGATATTCATTGATAAACAAAATGAAAATGAACCAATTCATACGAGGGAATGAACTAGTTAGGCAAAGAAAATAAATACCTAATTAATAAGGTAGGTACTTACGAAAAGAGGCCCCAGTTCCGGGAGCACCAACTCAGTAAATCCATCACCTCAGAGTATTCCATTTATAGTTACACTCTTACTAACACTGCAGTGCACTGATTGTAAAACCATAGAACAATTCGATTTTTTCTGAGCAAATTGCGTACGAGTAGACAAGTGTAGCGCGCGGGCCCGCGTGCAAACCGAAAATGGAATAAACACTTAACTAGGACTACAACGATGCGCCCAAAGATCGTTTATGAAATTCCTTGTTTGAAATGTCTACTTACACCTTTTAATTAAAAAAGCTCGCGTTCGTTCATAGAATAAGTTTCATAATTCATTTGATCATCAATCTTATGATCAAATGAATTATGAAACTTATTCTATCAATTATTTTACAATGATTGAACTAAATAGTTTATTATTTAAATTCATAAAAATCTTTTTGAGATGAACTAATTGTAATGAGTAATAATGATTAAACAACTTGATAGATCTAAATATGTTGATGATAGAACTGACTATGTCTCTATATGAATAGAGTAAACTTATTCAATTTAACACATTCGAATTGATAGACGTTTAATTATTTGAGATTTATTGTGACAAAATATAACCGTCGATTGTTTTTTTGCCATTTTCTTGAATGATTCAGTTATATTTTTTTTTAATCAAGCAAGATTGAAACGTGTTTAACCATTATTTTTTTCAGTGTATAGTTGCGGGAACGAGCGAAGTTGTATAGTAGATTTAAACCTATCTACGTACTCTGCTGTTAATATCTGTATGGAATCATACTTTCCGACAATACTAGATAATTTAGGGGTTTCAAACTGCAAAAATAAAAAATAAAACATGGATCACTCTGTGCCCAGAGTAGGCCCCCTTCTCCCAAATCACTTAACGTAAAGAAATATCGAGTTTTTGTTTAAAATTTAAAAAGCGATAATTATTATTACTATTGTAATTACAGTAGAAAATCTTCAACCATAGATATAGGGAAGAGAGTTCCGGGAGGTTGACTAAATTTTGAGTACTTCTTTACACTTAGACTTAATACTAAATGCCAATCAATATAAACATGGAGTGTAATGGATAATGATTATAATGTTATATAAAAAAAAATATATAAGCCCTCCGGCCGCTTCGGAAACTAGTGTGTGCGGTTAATAACTCAGTCACGTCAGTGTCGGTTTAATAAAGTTTGACTGTTTCAGTTGAAGTGAAAATAATATATCTCACCGCAAATTAAGACGCCGATGTATTGCTTCCATTCACATAACGAAGGAGTCGCTTTTTTAATCCATCTTCTTAGTTTTCTGTGTTTATGAGTCTCTGGTACGTTTCTGGAATTAACGTTGTGCCTTTGGTTTAATATTTGCTTTTTCAGCAGTGTCATAAACTAAAATTACTTAATTTTTGCTAAGATATAACTGAAGAGACAATCTTATATTGGTAAAATATCGATATAATAGATAGCACCTAGTTAAAAATACAGTCAGTAAAAAAAAAAATATCACTCTCTAATTTTAAAATTAACCTGAAAAAAAGTTTATTGAAACTGAGTATTTTCAATATGTTCACGTACTAAAACATGTATGTACGAACTACGTATAATATAATTTCAAAAACATACGCGTTAAGAAATTTTAAGTTTATCTTATGTTAATATATTATTTATTCGAGTCTGTTTCACTTAAAATATTTGTTAAAAAACATAAAATTAATATTACAAGCATAAATAAAACGCGATTTAGAAATAAAATATTTACTTACTCACGTTTTGTAGGGGCCGATATCAAAAGTTGTCACATTACGTCGAGCATTCGCATCGATCCGAACTGAAATCACAAAGGTCTGTAACATTATCAAGTTTCACGCACTCACCTATCTTTTATTAAAAAGTCACAAAGTCACTTGAACTTTTATTTTTGGCGAAAACTTTTAGTTGTTTTCTTATTTCTGTCACGTGTCACTCACCGTTTTCATTAGTTATTTCAATCATTTTTACAGTACTGAGTACGATTTCTTGTGAATCGCTTTGTTTTATAGTTTAACGGGCGATCGGGACTCGCTCCGTCGCCGAGTGCGCATTCTACTCTTGTGTTCTCGTCGATTGATTTAAAAGCTACAGTATGATCTCGTATGACGTTCAATTAATGAAGTCGCCGCATGCGCACTGGCTCTAAATATCCATAATAAAAAACAAATCAATCATTGACGCTATATAACGACGACGGCGACATGACTCGCCGATGAATTAGCCTGACCGTGTGTACATTACTGTTACTACTGTGTACATACATTTCTTCGAGTAGCCGCAACTTCCGGATATTACTTTCGTAATATACGCTAAGGTAGATGTTTAAAAAAAAATTGGGAATTTACACCAATTCATTTTTAAAGGAATACTTTAACAGAGGATTTTATTTACATTTACCACATTCTTAGGTAATTACTTATTAAGGTACAAACTTATATATACATATCATCTACCGACATGTTAATAGTTTTATTATCAAGTTCCACTAACACAAGAAGGTAGGTAACCCTTAAAAGACTTTGTCCAAAATGTCTTTGGGGTCAAGGCTTAAGGTTCGTGGTGCATTGACGATCTAATTTTTTTTTTATTTTAATCAGAACATGTAACATTGTGTTTTCTCTCTAGATTAAATTCTAAGTCTGTTGGTTATTACGATATTACACATTCCCTAGGATATACCCTAAGAAATTACAATTTTAAATTTTCTTTTACTGTATGTTCATAATATTCTATGTATAAAATGTTAATACGTTTTCATATTTTATTTTCGACTAAGTGCCGTTTCTTTGCAAGTGAATAAAAAGCCGCACAATTTTATTCATATTGAAAATACAATCTAACTTGCTCAGGTATAAAAATCGATCGAAGAAATTAAGTACTGGATAAAGTTATCGATCGGTTGGTGGCTCTACTTATCGCATGGCTATACAATCGATGTAGTTTCAAAATATGAGACAGATTTATTCAACATAGGATGTATGTGGTGGAATTCCGCTGCCGGTAGCGGATGAAACGAACAAAAGAATTGCTTGACAGGTGTGATTGAATACATTTATATCTTTTGTATTAATATATCTATTTCAATATAGCATTTTCTATACCTATATGACAAGGATGCAGTAGTAGGAAAACCTTAACATGAATCTGTATTTCCGTATAATCCTAAAAAAATTCTAATTGTTGGTTGTATTGAAGCATAATTAAGAGTAAGGTATATTAGCATAGTATTTTTTTTTCAAATGAGTGAAATCAATCATAAGATAAGACTATTATTCTTATTGCCCGCACAAGAGAAGCATGTCAGTTTCGAGATTGGCCAAAAATGCTTTTGTCAATGCAAGTTCAGTACATGATACTGATTAATTTTTCTAAGAAAAAAAGAGCAGTATGATAAGAAATATTCAACTCCATTTTATACGGCCGCGCGATCAGCTGATCAGATTTATTATTGAATTATAAAATGTGTATTTTTTATAGTTGATCAAACAAAATGTGATAAGACGAAATATTATCGATAAAAAATAAAAAACAAAAAAATCGTTATGACAGTAATTTAAAAAATCGAGGCACATTTTTCGTCAATTCTTTTTAAAATTTCCTGTTTGGTATTGATACTTATTTTTTATTTTCTTAGCTTCTTAAACTTTGTAGTTTTCAAATGAGGCAACTTCGAAGAAAATACGCCGTCAACTTAAAGAGAAAAAAATAAAAATCGGAACACTACCTTTAGAAAAAATAAATAAAATTAAAGTGTTAATAACGATTTTTTCCGGTTTTTAATCGATAATATTTTGTCTGATATCCGCAGATTTCATTTGATCAAGTATAAAAAATACACATTGTATATAACCTTCTTATTTGTATCAAATAATATCATAACTTTTGAAGATACTTACTTAGTTATTATTCCGGCTTCTATAATAATATACCTAATGTTCGGCCTTGTAAAGAATATTTTTTTTACTATGTGCTTGGCATTGTTTCAATTTTATTTTAGTTTCCATTACGTATTTTGTATCGTCTGCCAAAAAAAAAGAAGTTAATTCTGAATGGAAACTTAGTAGATTATTATAAATACTGATATTTTGTAAAACTCTTCGAAGGTCAAAAGTGCACTAGAAATATTAAACGGGTCAGTTATTAATTTTATTTATTTAGTCAATAATTAATTTTATTTATATTCGGACAGAGCGTCCTCTGTACTACTGTAACACAGTCCAGTATGTACTGATTTATTTTATTACAACAAATATCTTAGCGATAGGACTTGTTCTATCAGGTCAGTTTATATTTCAAGTTTTCAATTGTTTATCTGCCAGATACAAGTAAATGTTGTCAAAGAATAAACATATACTTTATTTTAAATAGTTTCTACAATTTCTTTTTTATTTCTACGAGAAAACTACTGCACAAATATTAATCTATACATTACACAAGGCAAGACATATAGCTGCTGTAGCCTACGCCCTAGAACAATCCGCTTTTAATAGTTTTTGTCATTCACTTTTATATTATTAATCAGTAAAGTCATTCTTAATTTAATCTTTATTTTATCCGCCAAACAGATGGTAGATTTTAAAACAGTCTCCTTTTTATCTTTTTATATTAAAGATACTTAAATTAAAACAGTGAAATTACTTGGCACGTTTCAATTGTATAAATTTTGATCCGTGTACAATGCATTGTTATTGCACCTGCATGCCGCTCACGTTCAACAATCAGCTCGATGTACTTGTTAGTTTTATATTACATTGGCACGACGGCGGCGCTTCAATGAAATATTTGTTTCAATATAAAATATTGGGGATGTCAAGACTTTCGATGTTTGCTCTTATGCTTATCAATTGACTTTCCAAATGTCTATCGTAGTGGGTCGTCTAAAAAGATGTCTTTTTATTCCCAGAGGCGGCAACGGATTTACTAAACTATCGTTAGGAAGGCTGATTTAGTATCGATAGGGCGTACATCACTTTTGTATGTGAACGGGATAGAGCCAGTCTGCCTGCATGATGTTGGTGCGTTTGGTAGGTACAGCTTTTAAATTACATGCCAGGTTTAGTAAACTAAACGATCATTAGGATGGCTGATTCAAGGATACACAGAATAAAAACTGACATGATTCGTTGGTACGTTTAGCAAATGTAGCCGTTGAAAGGCATCATAATTGGCTTACCATTGAAACAAATAAGCGGACTGGCAACGGCGCGATACGTGTGACTTAACTTGCTTACAAAAAAAATAATACATTACCAGGATCTTTAAAAAGTGTAAAATTATTTTGAAATTATAAAAAAATATATACAAGCTATAAAGTTAAAAAATAATTCAATACAAAAATTAATACAGTAACAAAAAATAACTAAACGCACCCACGAATGATGTCAATTTTTATAATGTGTAGATTATCGTATTATCCTTGAATCAGCCATCCTAATGATTGTTTAGTTTATTTAACCACTAGCTTCCGCCCGCGGCTTCGCCCGCGTGGATGTCGGTTATCGCGACCGAAACCTATTTCCATCCTCATGGTTCAAAGTATCTCTAAGTAGTGTAAAATTTTAGTCCAGCCGTTTCAGCTTAAATAGGTAATAGATAGACAAACAGAGTAACTTTAGAATTTACCTACCCATATAATATTAGTATGAATTAATTTTCCGCGTAGCACGCGGGAGGCACACGAACTTTTTGGATATTCTGATCTTTACTTTCACGACTATAATATTTCCTTGTAAACAATATTTTTTACCTTTGTATCGGGTGGCGCCAAAATGACTAAACCGCAGGGTGAACTTACACGCGAACAGGCTACATAAAATTGGCCGTGCGAAAAACAGTACACTCTCAAATCTACCCCAGCGTATTTAAGAGTTTGGCCTTGGAATTTGTTTATCGTCATGGCAAAACACACTTTAATAGGGAACCGAACGCGTTTAAATCCAAAGGGGAGATCATTGGGAATTAATGGGATTCTGGGGAGAAATACTGTCTCACCCTGAGCACAGCCAGTTATAATAATGGCTTCTATTAAATTTTGATGTAGACGCTTGACCTGTAGTCCCGTACCGTTGCAGAGTTTTGAAGGCTTCATATTTCGTAACAACATTATAGATGTCCCTGTCCGTAAGGTAAGTTTGTGGGGAGGGAGACCCGCGGGTTTTAGGGAGTTCAAAAATTCTACTGGATAATTAACAGCGTCATCCTTATTTACTGCCGAGTCTATCGAGTTGTATATCCTTTCTTCTCCTGTCATTGATTTCAGCAACATGTCATTTATTGCCTCTGCTTGGTCGTTCTTAGGGGTCAAAATAGCCCGTTCACAAAACCATTCCATACTTTTTTCTTGTATGCTTAAAATATCGGGTATATTTTATTAATTAATTCTTCAATAGTAGCCACCATAGTGCATAATTCATCATTTATAGTCACTTTACCGTCACTGTCGTTACATTCCCCATTCCTATTTTTAGCAGCATATCTGCAAACAGTCCCGCAGTAACATCACCTTTTAGGTGTACTCTCATATTTCTTGTTAGTTTAAGGACTCTTACTGATGACCATAGAACAGATCTCTTAAGGCTGGCTTTGATCTCGTCGGCTCTCATTCCTCTAGTCACTCATCATCTTCAAGTAAATGTAAAGCCTTGCAAGAGGATTGGAATGTAGGATGTAGCCCGCCATCCACCGTTTTTAATACTTCAAATGACGTAGAACCTCGAATCACATGAAGAAGCATACGAAGATAGTAGCACTCCGCATAATTCGGATGTACCGTGTATACCCTTCCTATACACGTGTTTGATTATTTGTATTTAGGAGTTATAGTAACAAATTTCATGGAAATTGGAGCAAATTTAAAATATCTTCCATACAAACTTTCAATTCCCATTTTGCACCCTTAGGGGGTGAATTGTAATAAACCATGAAATAAGAATTTAATTAAATGTTATTAAGCGCATGAATCTCATTTTTTAACCGACTTCGTTATCAAAATCGATGCAGATTTAAAGATTTTTCTATACAGACTTTCAACCCCTATTTTGCGACCTTAGGGGGTGAATTCTAATAAACCATGAAACACGTGTTCAATTAAATGTTTTTAAGAGTATGAATCTCAATTTTTATCAAAATCGATGGAGATTTAAAGATTTGTCCATACAAATTTTAAACCCCTAATTCACCCCTTTAGGGTTAAAATTTTTCAAAATCCCTTCTTAGTGCATCCGCGTCCGCATTTTGAATTAAAACAACTGTCCAAATTTCACGTTTCTATCATAAGCGGTTACGGCTGTGCGTGCGTCTTATGTCAGTCAGTGGGACTCTCCTTTTATATATATAGATGACACGTGTTTCAACGGCTGTGCCTACCAAACGTACCAACGTCATGCAGGCAGACCGGGTCTTTTCCGTTCACATAAGTGATCTACACGCTATTGATACTAAATCAGCCTTCCTAACGATAGTTTAGTCAATCCGTTGTCGCCTCTTATACTAATTTGAGAGTCTCTTAAACATAATAATAAACCACCAGGCGTTTAGGTTTCATATATTGCTGAACGTGACTACGTACATATCTATTATAATACAATATTTTTTATATTATAATGTATATTAAACACCAAAAAACTGTAACCTATACTTAGGTACAGACCTATTTTTTACATATTATACAAAAAAGGCAATAAAAATGGCCGTAGGTTTTGGTTATAGCCGAGTATATTAACTACATTGAGAAATGAATTACCGGCGAAGTGCCTGTAGGCCCATCCGCAGTGTAGGGTTCCATAGTTGCAAATGCCGACTTCGTATTTATGTCTAACGGTTTAACGACTAAAAACGAATTATATTGGATTTGTATGAAATTTGCATGTCCCGAGTACATTTTATTAGTTAATTGACATCTCTTGATTTGTAAACTCTACTTAGCTCCGATAGTTTTCCTTTTAACTTCGTTTTATACTATTGCCATAATTTTTTTCACGTGTCTATATACAACCGTTAAGCTGGTGGACGTATTAGACAAATATTTCACAAACGGATACCTTAATTAAAAAATGATATTCACAAACTCACAATATTTTTGAAAGACCAAGACGAACACCATAGGCTAGTCGAGAAACAAAATGATTCCGACTTTACATGTATGGGAGTCAACAAAAAAATTTTAATACACGCACCGATGCCAAATTACAGCTTTCCAGTACTAATAGTCTCTGAGTAAAACGGACAGTCTTACAGATATGGCGAAACTATAAAACAGGGAACCCTAAAAACTAAGTGAACGTGACTGCAATAATAAATTGATTGCTACTACTAAAACTTCCATAACATCAATCCTCATTCCTCATAGACAAATAGGAACTTCAATCTTTTTCTGTTTGAGAACTTGAGCGGGAACAAACTCCGCGATACATCGAAAACCCCGAAGCCATTTGGATTACAAAACATCCTATTAGCGGCGTCAGCTCTGACGATCGTTTCATGTGACAGCAAAAAGAGATTGCATATTGCAACTTGCAAGCTTACTTCGATGTAAAAAGAAGTCATTTGAGGCAAACAATAACGTAGGGTCGGAAGCGTCTTTCACGCCAGACCGGCACCGGCCCAGTTGGCAAACGCGGGCCTTTTTAAAGAGCGGGCAATTTACGCTGTAACACCCGGATACTGGCTGCTCATTAAATATGAACGGCGTCATCAAGACTCTTCTTCAGCAGAAAAAACGGCGTTTAACAGTAGCACTCTCCGCGAATAAATGCTCCGCCGAGCTGCTTTTGAGCGGTCGCTACAAAGTGCATATAAATTGCGCTGCGAAATTGAAACGGAGATATGAAAGGAGTAAACTTTAGAAAGACAAGCTGTGGGCTACCTATTTTGAATTTACAAGTCTTTGAAAGTAATGAAAGGGAGATGCTACCGTTGCCGAGAAGGTTCATGTTTAAAACCTTTTATGAAAGCTGTAGTGTGATGCAATTGACGATGACTATGGATATCTAAAGATTTCACTAGTAGTAAAAAAATATATATTTTTTTGTAGTTCTGTGCTTTCAATACAAAAACCTTACAATTTTATTTTTACTTATATGCATTTTATCAAACTAGTGTTTTTATTATACATTATTTTGAATAAACCAGCAGAATTTGCGTATTTGTATATTTAATAAATTTATAAAAAAAAATTGTGTCGGCGATGAGACAGGAGTAAAAGAACAAAAAATATATCTTTAAAGTTTTTTTATTCGTTGGCATGTAATTTATACGATAATCGAAACTACTGAAGGGATTTTAACGCACTTTTCAAAGAAGTTATCTAAACGTTTTCGTAGTTAAAAATAAAAATGCGTCGAATATAATATCACTATGCGCTGAATACATATAATATATTCTTGTAACATGGTATAGACAATGGTCTCTATATTGGTGAAAAATCTGAATCATATTATAAATCTGAAATTTAATAGGCGATGCGGCTTGCAACTCGTCTCTAATTTGATTTTTTTTTTTTTCTATTCCCTTTTTCCATCTTCTCGCCCACGATCACGCTAAATGTAGCCTCGGTACCTATCTTACTTTTCTGTTATTCGAAACGATTATTTTGCACAACTAGAACTACGGAACCCTACTTTGAATAATTGACTAACTATTGAATGATTTGTTATTTTTGTATGATTAATTATGTTATTTTATCGTGATTCAAATGGAACAGCGTAGAGTGATGTTAGTGGATTTTTATAGTATCTTTAGATTATTTCTTAAAGGTGTTGTAATAGCTACTGTTCGATATTACAAGCTGCTCTCAAAATCCTTTAACCTAACTTTTCTTTATATTTAAGGTACAATAAAAACTGTTGCACATTAAATTTGTCTTTTAATTTTTTGTTGTGCTAAAGACCAAATACTGCCCTCGTAGTTATCTTTAGTCTACGTCAGATGCCTTTAGGCAGCTAAAAAATCGGAAAAAAAAACATTTTTTGGAAATACTGTCTTTTGAAAAAGTAGTTTCAATTTTT
This sequence comes from Acrobasis suavella, assembly GCA_943193695.1. Lineage (NCBI taxonomy): Eukaryota > Metazoa > Arthropoda > Insecta > Lepidoptera > Pyralidae > Acrobasis > Acrobasis suavella. The sequence continues at coordinate 11,523,394 of OW971929.1, read as the reverse complement.
TTTCATATTACTCATTTAAACTGCCCAGTATTTGCTATTATAATAGCAAGTCTTAATATATAAGTTGAGTTTTAGGGGAGTTGGAAAGCCAAGCAGATGGTGCTCATTTAGCTAGAATTAAAGTTCCAGCTCAGTCAGAATCTGGAGCTTGGCTGCATGCTGTGCCATCGCCATCTATGGGGACACTCTTAGACAATGATTCTTTGAGAGTGGCTGAGGCGTTAAGATTGGGCTGTACAGTATGTGAGCCGCATCGTTGCATCTGTGGGAGAACAGTTGACGCGGATGGGCATTATGTATTTGGTTGTATATGATGTGCTGGTCATTTGGCGCGCCATCAAGCAATTAATGGTATAAAAAGTCGAGCATTAATATCCGCGAATATTCCTTGCCTTGCAAGTCTTTCAAGGACGTATGGCAAAAGACCCAATGGACTGACTTTAATTCCGTGACAGAGAGGACGCAACATGCGTTAGCACTTTGTTGTGGGACGCAACATGCGTTAGCACTTACGTGGCATCTTACCTCACTAGCACCATGCGGAGGCAGCTGCGCAGGCTGATGCCACCAAAAAAGGGCAAAATATTCAATGTTATCTACACATTATGGTTTTGTGCCTGTCGCCGTAGAGACTGGCTGGCCCATGGTGTCCGAAGGCAAGGGACTTTAATAGTGAGATAGGACATCGTTGAGACCGTAGTTATGGCTACCGTTCTGGCTGGTACCTGGTTCCAAGGATATCCATTGTTATTCAAAAAAGAAATGCAGCTAGCTTAATGGGTACCTTTGAGCCAGGTACAATCCGTGGTCCAATAATTTTTGATTAACGAATTTACATTATTTTAATTTATGTACGATCAACTTTTTTTTTAAAGTTCCATGAAAAGCTTTTAAGTAGAGAAGGTTTTACGTTCATATTTAAAGCTAAAAAGTTTTTTTAAGAAAACTTTTATATTTTTATACTCGTATTACTTCACGTTTTAGATACAAATGTAAACCTTAAATCAAAGCGACAACCTGTCTTTTATTATTTGTATCTCAATAATAACCCATTTCTCGTTGGGTAGACATCAAAAGATTTGAGACAGCGTGCATAGCCGGGTACTCGGGAAAGGGCGCAACCAAGCTTCAATTTCAATTCAAGGAGGGGTTGGGGGAAATGTCATTAGAATTTTATTTCATGAACTTTGTAATGATGAAGTACGAATGATAATATTTTTTATGTAAGTTGTAGTTAAGAAAATGGATTCTTCTTCTTCTTCTTCAGCCTTTGTTTACCCGTTGTTGGGTGTAGGCCTCTTAATGAAGTTTCCATTCGACCCGGCCTTCTGCAGTCCGCATCCCGGTCTTACCTGAGCCAATATTTTGTAGATGTTATCAGCTCAGCGCACAGGTGGCCTCCCTACATTTGTCCGGCCAAGCAGAGGTCTCTATTCTGCAATTTTATGCACCCAGCAACCATCTTCTCTTCTGCTCATGTGTCCAGCTCATCTACATTTCAACCTGGTCACTATTACTGCGATATCAGTGACTCCAGTGCGTTTCCATATGACGCTATTTCGGATTCGATATACATGCGTTATTCCCAACATCACTCGCTTTCTGTTCTACCTGGAGATTGTTTACAAGCTTCTTCGGTCGTGTCCAGGTCTTGGTGCCATATGTCATCACGGGCTGAACACACCGCTCGAACATGCGTCTTAATGAATATAGATTAATAATTATATAATAAACGATATTTTATAATGAATTTACAGCTAAAAAGTTTTTTTAAGAAAACTTTTATATTTTTATTACTTGATTTTGATTAAAGCCATCGACCCTACTACTGTCATGGTCACTGGTAGACTTGAAGGCAGTAGTGTCGTTAAAATATCTGACTCATATTAATATAATTCGCGTTAAGTTGCTATGACTGCGAAAGACTATAATCAGACAGTATTATTTCTATTTGAGTGCTTCACCCAGCCCTATACCCGAGCGAGGGATCGTCGCCGCCGCAGATATCGGTGAAAACATCCCTGTGTCGTTTGAAGAATATTCTGATTTATCAAAGTGTTTCCTAGGAGTGCTCGAATAATGTTTACATAGGCGACCGAGCGGGGCATATGAATAGTTATTGATTTTCAAAACAGTTCACTAGCGTATTCTGCGGGTATCTGCTTGTGTACACAATGTAAACAGTTTTAGCTACCCAATAAGTGGGGAGATGTTCCAATTTTGTTTTAATAGTCGGTAGGAAAATATGGTGAAATATAATGTAAGGATTAGCGAGGGTTGGCATTTTCGGTGGTTAGTTGTGCCCTTAGTAGATACTATTACTTATTCTGTGCTTGTGCTTACTTAAGGTATTTTTCGGAGTCGTATTACACATTTGCAGTTTGCTATATGTCTATGCATCCAATCCAAGTTATTTATTAAGTATTTTGTTAATATGTAAAAACCGGGTTTATATTGTGTAATTGAGCTAAATAGTGAAAACCCTAGATTTAATAATATCTGCCATGATTTGTAAGATGCAGTTGAGTATTCGTTTATTATTTAAATCCAACATGTTATAATTCGAGAATAAGAATCTCGTCTCAAATACCTAATATTTACAAATGACGTTAATTATGTTGTTATTTAATGGCCATTTATTGTTAGCGGTAACTGCGTGACTTGAGTACATTTTTATTCTTGTCCTAGAATAAGGTTCTTTAGAAGGATGTAGAAAATATTTTCTAGAGTTTCTAAACGGAAAGGAAAATATATTACTTGAAGTTATAAAATAATTTTACTTAAAATATTAAAAATATTATTTGATTAAAGATATAGGACTGCACTTAAAAATCGATAAAAAAAAATTATATACATAGTCAAAGCAGAAAAGTAGATTAAATGAGTAAATTCAAAGAGTAAAAATAAGATAATCAAAACTGTTGGAGGAACTAGGGCAGCTATCAGGTAAAACGATTTGAAACTGGATAATGATAATGTATAATATTTCGGCAAGCTAGCAATTCGTACGTAGACATTAGACAAGTGGGTGACAGAGGGATGGAGGCAAGCTAAGTTGCCAACATACAAAAAAACTTAGACAACATAACAAAAATAATATGGGTGCGTTCTTACTTTCTAACACACCCTACTGAACGCAAACCCATTTTATCAGAACAATAAAAATGTTTTCAAGTGTTTGCTAAATCATCTGCCACCATATTATAACCATTAACAAAAATAAATTTAATTTTACACTTAACAATGTTATCTCTTAAGAAATGCAAACGGATATCTATGTGCTTAATTTTAGGTTTATAACAGTCCGTTGATGCCAGTATAATCGCACTTTGGTTGTCGAAATGAATGATCACAACACTGTCCACGCCTTGCCCGAATTCAGCTTGCAACTGTTGGAGCCGCAGCGCCTCCTGCGTCGCAGCCGCCATCGCCATGTATTCCGCCTCTGCCGTGGAGAGAGCCACGGTCTGCTGTTTACATGAGTTCCATGATATGCAGGCATTCTGAAACAGAAATAGATAACCCGAACACGATCTTCTATCCAAAGGGTCGCTGGCCCAATCAGCATCACAATATCCAACTATTTCTCTTTAATCTTCTTTTATATAACATAGCTTCAGGTTCCTTGAAGATATCTCATGACCCTCTTCACTCCAAGCCAGTGTTGATTGCCAGGATTATTACAGTATTGACTCAACTTGTTCACTGCTTATGTTATATCAGGTCTTGTGACTTGTGCTAGATATATTAGACACCCTACTGCTTCCCTGTATGGTATTTTCTTGTTTCCATCTTCAGTATTTTTATCAAATTTTGCATTCACTTCTATTGGTGTACCAACTGACTTTACATTCTGACTTACTAAAACGAGCCAAAACTTGGTTTATGTATTTTTCTTGATCCAACATGATTACCCCTGCTTACATTTATACCAATACACTGCCTTAGGTCACCCAGATCTTTCATACTGAATTCTTTCTTTAATTTTCTTTCATCTCTTCTAAAGCCTTCTTATTATTAGTTAAGATCGAGAAGTCGTCCACCCATACTGCGATAAACATCATTGTAGATTTATTTATTAAATAATAAATGCATGGATCAATTTTTGACCTTTTTAGTCCAATATTTAGTAAAATACTGTTCAGTTTTAGATTCCATTGCCGGCTAGCCTGCTTTAGTCCATAGATTGATTTATGTAAGCGACATACTTGAGCATCATTTTCTTCGAAGCATTCTGGTTGTGACATATAAATCTTCACATCAATTTCACCTTGAAAAAATGCACTTATGGCATCCATCTAAACCATTTCTAAGTCGTATTTAGCAGCTAGTGCAACCAAAAAACGAATCGACGTATATCTTACTACTGGAGCATATACCTCATCACATTCACTCCCTTTTCTCTGAGCAAACCCCTTGATGACCAGCCTTGCTTTGAATCGTACAACTTCTCCCTTTTCATTAGTCTTTTTCTTGTAAACCCATCTACACGGAAGAGCTCTCTTATGTGATGGTAGATCTACAAGTGACCATGTTTGATTTTTTATCAACGAGTCATATTCTTCACGCATGTCCTTCTTTCACTGATCTGTATGAGGAGATGACGGAGCCTCGCTTAAAGATTGGGGAAGATTGGGGATTGTCTAAGTCAATCATGAAACAAAAATAACTTACATCATGCTCATTTTCCTCTGGAGATTGGACAGCTGCTCTTCGTGGACGTAAATTAATGTTACGTAACGGCATCTCGGGGTCAACTGGTCTCTCAGGGATGTACGATGAATCAGCATCATCACCATCATCGGACATACACTCCTCACTTGAAGAATGATCAGCTTTATCTTGCTTTGATTCATCTTTACAAGGCTCTTTAGGTGACAGTATTTCAGGATTGCTGTTGAATGTACAAGGTAAGTAAATACTTTGATCATATTTATTAAGATTTTCTAAAAATGTCACATCTATACTTTTGATGATTTAATAGTACTCGGATTAAGTAATCGATAACCTTTAGATGACTTTGACCCCATTTTTGAAGTTTTTCTTTAGGTATCTGTGCCATAACTTCTGAGCCAAAAATCCTCAAATTTGATAAATTAGGTTTCTTACCAGACCACTTTTCTATGGGGGTTTTTCCATTAATAGACTTTGTGGGTGACCTATTCATGATTTATGCTGCTGTCGCTATAGCCTCAGCCCAGAATTGTTATGATAAATGAGCATCAAATATCATACACTTGGCATTTTCCACCAGAGTTCTGTTCATTCTCTCCGCAAGACCATTTTGCTGTGCCGAATAACAAATACTTGTCTGGTGTTTAACGCCATGCCTACTTAGAAAGCTTTCTAAATCTTTGTTACAATATTCTTTACCATTGCCTAAACGAATCATTTTATCTTTTTATCAAGTTCATTCTCGACTTTGCTCTTAAAATCTTTAAAGACCTCAAGCACATTTAACCTATTTTTCAAAAAATACACCTGAACTTTCCGAGTGTAATCGTCTATAAAGGTAATGAAGTATTTCATACCTCCCAGTGACTCTTGTTCCATCGGTCCACAAAGATCGATGTGAATAAGCTGTAATGGCTGGGTAGCCCTGGTACCTATATTGTTGAAAGGCAGTCTTGTGTGTTTTCCTTCGAGGCAGGTCGTGCATGTCACGGGACCACAGTCAGGAAACGGGTTGATTCCTTCCACACATGTCGGCAGCTTGTTTACATCTGAAAAATTCAAGTGTCCCATTCATCTATGCCACAAAACAACATCGTTTATATTTCCTGAGCATGAAAGGTTTGAAAAAACTTCTCTATGAGTATTTAACACATACAAGTTATTGATAAGTGTAGCTGAACAAATCAGTTCTCCATCTTTGTTATAAATGTCGCAGCCTTTGTCTCTGAAATTGACCTTTCAGCCACTTTTAACCATAGCACTGACTGACAGGAGGTTGGCAGCAAGTTTAGGTATATACAGAACTTGTCTTACCTGAATTCTGTTGTGTTCATTACCATTGATGAATAAATTGACTTTTCCCATACTGTTATGTATTCAAAGTATATCTCGATGTGACAGAGGGATAATTTGTAAGTGTGGGTACTTTGTTTATGAATTAGTTATGTTTTTAACTGCAACTGTGTGGTATCTTTTAATGGCGACGAGTTAAAATATTCAATTTGCGTGCATAATGGCCTCTAATATCGTAAATATTGTGTTTCCCGGCGAGTTTAGCCCAAAGACTCATAAGTGGTGTGAATATAAGGAACAGTTATTGTTCGCGCTCGATGCGTCCGGCATCGGCAACGACTTCGCCAAAGCAAGTGCAATTTTCCTATCACAATGTGGAAAAGACACTTATGTAAACAAATGTCAAATGAAAGCATTCAAGATTTCGTTGGGGCAATTAGCTTATTAGGTGCTAAATGCAAGTTCACGGATTTAACACGTCAGTTGCGAGACAGACTTGTGTTAGGTGTGCGGGACGACCGTCTGCGCCGCGATTTGTTGAAGACGAAAGTTTTCACATATGAGACGGCCTTTCAAATGTGTCTCAACTACCAGACGACTTTCAAGGATTTTTATCCCAATGAGACAACTAGTACTGATAATTCGAAACTAACTCCGTCCACAGTCACAGAATCTATGGACATTGACAAAATTTTGCTGTCAAAATCAGGATGTCGACATTATGCAGGCCAGCACAAATCTGGAGAGCGGTGTACTTTTATGAAAGTGAGATGCTATCGGTGCAGGAGGTATGGACATATAGCACCGGCATATACCAAGAAATCTGGACAAGTGCACCAATTGGAGAGTGGTGATATGAGTGCGGCAAGTGATTTGAGTATGAATGACAAGTGGTCTCCAAGTGATCCGAGCATGAGGTATATGACAGGAGTGCACAGTTACACGGACCATCATCTACATCCAATCAAAGAGAAGGTGATAATCGATGGAGCTGAACTCATCATGGAAATTGATTCTGGAGCTTCAAGATCTATTATTTCTGAAGCAACGTATCATAAACGTAATAATGGATATCGCCACCACCATTGAAGTCGACTAACTTGAAATTAGTGACGTGGACCAGCGACCCGCTCAAGGTATTGGGCATTATTGAGTGTGCATTAGTGGTTGTGTCAGGCAAAGGACCAAGCCTGTTAGGTAGGGACTGGTTCCAGCCGCTTGGACTAGAAGTGTCAGGAGTATGTTGGACAGATGATGAAGCTAAAAACTTTTTGAGTGAATTCCCTTAGTTATTCAAGGATACCTTGGGAGAATATAATGGTCCGGAGGTGTCCTTAATCCCCCGTCAGGATGCAGTTCCTAGATACCTGAAGGCTCGACCAGTGCTCTTTCCCTTGAAGAAGCAGGTGGATGATGAGCTGACACGCTCTACCATGCGTGTCAGCTCATCATCCACCTGCGGGTATCCTAACACCTGTGACATTTTCCAAGTGGGAAACACCACTCAGAATCGTGAAAAAGGATAATGGCTCACTCCGTATCTGTGGAGATTATCGGTTAACAGTTAATATGGCTATAGATCCTGATAAATACCCCCTGCCAGCCTCTGTAGAAGCTTTTGTGAAGTTAAATGGTGGAAAAGTGTTCAGTAAACTGGATTTGAAGCTTGCATATATGCAAATGAAGGTTGATGAAGAGACTTCATTACTGTTAACTCTTAATACTCCGCTAAGGCTGATGAAAGTGAATAGAATAGCCTTTGGTATTAATGCCACACCAGGTATTTTTCAGCGAGTGATGTCAACAGCCCTTGCGGGCATGGAGGGTGTGGCATGTCTGCTGGACGATATAGCCATCTCCGCGAAGAACAAAGAAGAACACCACCAACGGCTACATATGGTGCTCCAGAAATTAAATGAACTGGGCTTTAAATTGAATTTGAAGAAGTGCGTGTTTGCTTCTAATAGTATCCAGTTTTTGGGACATCTTATTGATGCAGAGGGGTTGCATCCATCACCTACTAAGATCAAAGAAATCAAAGAGAAGCCTGCACCGACTGATAGAGAATCCCTACGTGCCTTCCTAGGCTTGTACAACTTTTATGAGAAATTTTTAGTCAATAAGGCACATTTATTGGAACCTTTTTACCGCCTCCTTGAGAGTAAAAGACATGGGTCTGGGGCGACAGTGAACAGAGAGCACTTGATTTGGCTAAGGATCTGCTGTCATCAGATTTGACCTTAGTGGCCTAAGATCTGAATAAAGAGCTGTTGTTGATAACAGATTCATCCAGTTATGGCCTGGATGCGGTTTTGGCCCATATTATGGAATATGGATCCGAGAGACCAGTGATGATGGCTTCCAGGACCCTGCAGCCTCATGAGAGTCTCTGATAATGGCAGAACCTTTAGTTCCAGTAAGTTTAATAACTTTTTAAGCAGCAATGGCGTTCAGCATTTATACTCACCACCATACCATCCAGCCACGAACTGTCAAATTAAACGTGCCATACAAACTTTTAAAAACAAACTTAAGAAAGTTTCTGCCGATAACAGACCCTGGAATGTAAAATTATCTAAAGTTTTGTATAAGCTGCGTACCGTTCCGAATAGTAGTACCACGAAAACGCCAGCTGAGTTGCTGAATGGCCGGAGATTTAGAACAGCATTGTCAACATTGCACCCGGACTGTGAACCGTCACACAGGCATGAGCAGCTCGAAGCAGCAGCACAAAGACCACCTGTTCGCGCATTTGTGGTGGAACAGCCAGTGCTCGTGCTTATGTATGGTCTGGGGGAAAAATGGCAAAGAGGCGTGGTAGAACATGTAGAAGGCCCGAGCTCCTATATGGTGAGAACGGAAGATGGTGAGCTACATCGCCGCCACGTCGACTAGCACAGAGTGCTCAACCAGTATCAGTGACACCAGTGATGCCGTCGCCGACGCAGTCACAGCACAGTGGCTCTGACGAGTCCATTGTCTTGCCGCCACCAGAGATATGGCTCGAGATCATCGGAATACCCAATGAATTTTAATCAGTGAATTTAGCTGTAGTTATTTAGAGAGTTAATGTGATTGTGTTGATTTATTGTATCAGTCTAATATTCAATGTTGCTGTTTATTTACATACTGTGATGTAATTAATTTTATAACCTAAAGGTTTTGATGGTAAGGTATGTTATGTATTCAAAGTATATCTCGATGTGACAGATGGATAATTTGTAAGTGTGGGTACTTTGTTTATAAATTAGTTATGTTTCAAACTACAACTGTGTGGTATCTTTTACATACTATCCACAGGTAGCGGTGTCTTACTAGCAACAGTAATAGTAGGTATCGGTGGACTAGTTACATCATACATCCAGTTACGTTTATTAGTCATGTGCATGGATGCACCGGAATCCACGTACCATAGGTCCTGATTCATTCTCTCTGAAAATGCTTAAAAAGCTGCAACAAAACTTTTGTTTTTAGCAAAGTGGCCATGCTTGTTACAGTTAAAACAACGGGGACTTTTGCCGGCCTTTGCCATATATAGGTTTCCTTGAGCAGGCTTTTTCTTTGCAAAAAATGCACTACTTTCAGAGCCCTGTACTTCTTGAAGAAGCTTCGTCTTAATTGAGTCTGGGCTAATTTTAACACCGGAGCTCTCGATTGCCATTATCATTGGCTTTTAAGCTTCTGGAAGTCCAGCTAACATAAATGTCCCGAGCCACTCGTCGTATATTTAAATTTTATATTCCGGAGCTTGTGTGCTGTAGACATTATCTTATTTATGTACTCGTCCACGTCGCGGGAGGATTTTAGGTTGGTGGTGATAAGATCTCTCAATAAGGCGACTCTGCGATAAAGTCCGTTGTCATCAAAAGCATGTTGTAGGTTATCCCACACCTCTTTGCTTGTACTGGCACTTTGTACGTGGACGTAAATCAGTGGATCCAGGAGCAGTATGAGTTTTGATTTGGCTTTAATTTCCTTAGCATTTTCCACGTTTGTGCCCAGGAGGCATTCCCATAATCCTTCAAGTTCTAAGTACGCTTGTACAGCAAATTTCCAACTCGCGTAGTTTTCCCTGCCCTTCAGTCTATCAATATGAAACGGGTTGTGACCCGTGTTTGTCATTTTTATTATCTTCAGTGAACTTACACAAATGATGGGCAGGGCACGCCACGCGGTTGGCACTTGGCACGCAGGTTAGCCGGCGACCACAAGATGGATGACAGGTTCCTTATTTTCTCTCTTCCCTCGTTCTTCGGAGTTTGCTTGATATCAGATTTTGCCAATCAACCAACTACGCTCTGCTACCATGTTGGAGGAACTAGGGCAGCTATCAAGTCAAACGATTTGAAACTGGATAATGATAATGTATAATATTTCGGCAAGCTTGTAATTCGTACGTAAACATTAGACAAGTGGGTGACAGAGGGATGAAGGCAAGCTAAGTTGCCAACATACAAAAAAACTTAGACAACATAACAAAAATAATTTTCTAACAAAAACAAATCGACAAAAAGAAGTAAGCAGCATAGTAAGAAATAACCTAGACTTATGTCAAGAAATAGCTAAAAGTCTGAAAGAATTTGTGGGAATAAGGCTGGGGACAGGCTGCGGAAGTGGAAGCCGCCAATTACAGGTGCATCCGGGGTGGTTGCGTTTTTTCCGATGGTTCGTCGCCCGCGCGCCGCACTCCCGCCCACGTAATTCGAAACAGGGGAAATCTGTTGTTTGTTAGTATTTGTATTAAGTACAACGTTTTGTTTCACTTTCGATGTTTATCAGTATGTATAGATAGATAAATAAATAAATATATTGAGACAAATCACACAGATTGAGCTATGAATGTGGGTTTATCACACGAGGCGAAGCCGATTGTGATAATAGTATCACATGATTGTTTTAATACGTTATTTTTAAGCAAGAATTTATCTACACCCATGATATGTATCCTCTGTAAAAGGTTCTAAATCCATAAGGTGATGTACAGTGTTGTAAGAACTCTATGTAAATTCCGTACAATTATTGGCATGCAAATTATTTTTATTCGATATTAGTAAATATCGAACAAAAATGGCGGGATACGACGTGAATTCGAATAAGCAATAAGTTCCTTTTTTTAAATTACCGAGCTGTGGTAGTGAGTGAACGGCGCGTACATGACAATGTTCTTTTTTTTTTAAAATCATAAAGAATGTAGCTGTTTATTGAGAAAGGAAGGGATCCAGTTTGCGTTGCATAAAGAAATCTAGTACAAAATTATAACACTCGTTTGGGTGATATTATGGTTACTGGTTGTTTTAATGTTGGCAATAAGCTATTTCAGAAACTTATGGGTGTAGATAAACCTTTCTAGTCTTATTTTTAGCGTGTCGATAGTATTTAGCTGTGGTATTTATGTTATAATAATATGGTTACTTCTAAGAAAAAGAAAAAAAAGGCTTCAGTAAATATAAACTTTACTAAGCCAGTATGTATGATACATGACACATTCCTTTATCCTTAATTACACAGGTACAAATATACAGGGTGACTCTTTTACCATCAGCCAAATTTTTGGAACAAGTTCTGTCCATGATACTGAACTAATTAAAGAAAACCGAAAAAATATTCACCTTCTCATAAAAACAAATCAGCGCTCTGCGCAGGATTAAAAGTTTTACCGATTTTTAATAACTTTTTTTATAAACAGTAAAGTGGGTAAAGAAGTCACCGTGTACACTAAAGTCATTGTATACATATTTTTTATATAATAAGCAACAGCTTAATGTAATATCAATATGATCAACTCCTAATATAATACCGTGCCTAGACTATTATGCACTAGATACTACTTATTTAAACAACACACTCTGTAGTTTCATATTCGGAAAAATAACTGTTAAAATTCCACAACAGCATAGAACTTGCCGTTTCATTATTATTTGTGAAATGTTCACAACTGCGGCATTATGCCGATGTTAAACTTCGTAAATCAGCGGTATTTGTCTTTGTACAACGGTTCATTTGACTGATATTACAAACGTCCCGGGAACTTCCGCGCAAATTCCTGTTTTATGGTTTATTTTGCTAAATTATGAAAATATAGTAAATTATGCAATAGAGACGATGCATAATAGATTTTGATAAATATCTCTGATTTTGTAAGCAATTACGTAAAAAAAGGTCTTTAAGCAGAATTATATTTTTTTATCGATTAATTAACTTTGTTTTTTGTTGATTGAAAAAGTCAATTTTAGAAGAGATTAAACTTTTTAAGAATAATATTACCCTAGGATTTTCTTAGTAAATTATAGCTTCTTTTGTTATGAAGCCAATCCTGTAAACGCAATATTTGACATAGCACCCAAACAAATGTTCTTACATCACGCCTACAAATGTGACAAAAGTTGCCGTCACTCCTATCCGGTCTTTCTAAGGCGCTCCGAGACGCCGTCCAAAGGCGGAAGTGACTTTGTAACCTTTATATCTTATAGAGATTTTGGGTTAGCAGGGTAGTTTTTTCTTGAATGTGACTATTTTGGGAATCTCTTCATAGCACAACGAAAAAAATATGCATCTTCCCTATTAGTGAATAAAGGACAGATTTAAAGCGAGAGCTACAGATGAATCCCGAGCATGAGACGGATTCTAACTGGATTGTTACAATCCTAAGTGACGCGAGTTATTCATGGCTCTCGATTTATGTAAATCCGTTGTGACAAAAAGAACTATTTGAACGAAAATAAAAGTTTAATAAAGAAAAAGGAAGGATACATTAATAAAAATGCACATTAAAATTGGAAAAATTACTAAGATTCAGAGTTAGGTTTTGTTCACTATTTTCAGGGAATACAATATTATTTTTTAAGGAGGGATGATATAAATAATTATAACGCATTGGTTTGTTTATAGAATATCAGAGATAATTGGGATAGACCTATGTGCAGCAGTTGACGTTATGCGGCTGAAATAATGATGATGATAAAGAGATAATTAAAGATAATTATACAACTTATATTCTTGAGAGTTGTGTATAAAGGAACCTTTTTTTACATTTATGGGGGTAATGACCCCCCCCCCCCCTGGGCTGAGTAAAGAAACAATTATATTTTTATTTAAAAATTTAAGTAAAGTAGGTACTTAATATAAAAAATAAAATACCTACATTTTACTTGTATTGTAATAGATATTTGTGAGTTAGCCTATTAAAACGAGTTATATATTTAGGGGGGGGGAGTGTAAATAAACCAAGACCAATTATAAGAAAGGAAATATATTCAAAAGGAGCCCTAAATACGCGATAAATACTAATATGTTACAGTCAGCAAGATTTGGTATATCTAATGTACAAAGCAAATAATTAAGCGTGAATGGCAATGATAAGTGATTATATAATGCAAAAGTCTAAGTTATATCTAAACAAATACAATAAACGAAGCGTATGAGATGGAAAGAATGGCTACGCGGAATAGCGATACGACCTAAGCAATATAATCACCCGGCCAGTAACGTGATACGTTTGCAAGCCGAACAATTATACTGCGTAAGAGCACACGAACGTTCTACCAGTGTCTCGATTTACGAATGCACCGAACGACGCATACTGACGGCTAATGAGGCGTTTTGGGCTTATATACCCCGGCGCGGCACGCGACGCGGGGTGCTGAGGTGTGGCCGGCTGGCATCAGGCGGCCGCGGGGCGTCGGAGCGGGGTTGGAGCGACGCAACAGCAGCGGCGAGCGCGCATTGTTGTGATGGCGTGTTACAGGCTCCCCCTCTGGCTGCGAAGACGTCTCGGCGAGCAAGACAGGTGGCTGCGAAGACGTCTCGGCGAGCAAGACTCTAGTGTGGGTGATCTTCTCCAGGAGTCTTCTTGGGTCGGCCACGAGTGCGTCTCAGTGGCTGTTGTGGCTGCGTGGGCTGAGTCTTCCTTGGTCGCCCACGCTTACGAAGAGGTACAGCTGGTGTGGGCAGCGGTACACTCTCAGGGCATCGGAAAGGGCGGAGCGCCGATGCGTGATACAGGCCCAATGGCCTGTCAGGAGCGTTTGCATCTGCAATTTCAAAAGAGCTTGGTCCATGACAACGTAAAATAACATAGGGACCATCACGTCTAGGACTCAGTTTAGAACTAAAACCTTTTGCAGAGTTACTAAGTAAATGTGATTCAACCAGAACATGATCGCCTGGTTTGTACTTAGGCGTTTCTCGCCTTTTCTGATCGACAATTTCTTTTCTCTTCTCCTCTTTCATCTCCTGTGTATCTCTCGCCTTTTTCAATGAATCGGCAAGTAAGAGTAACTTTGGGGTTATCTCTGTCACAAAGTTCTCTTGTTCAATAATAGCTCTGAGATCACGATTCACATCATCAGGAGTGCGTAGTTCTCTACCAAATGTGAGATAAGCTGGGGTGTAGCCTGTGGTTGCTAGTGTAGCAGTATTCATCGCAAATCTTATACTGGGTAACTTCTCTGGCCATGTAGTATGTTCTCCAGCTACTAGTATAGCTAATTGTGTTTTAAGATCTCGGTTTCTTCTTTCTACAGGATTTGTTTCAGGATGATACAATGGCGTAAATCCTTGAGATATGTTTAAGCAAAAGCATAACTGTTGCATAATCCCACTGACAAATTGACTTCCGTTGTCACTTACAAAACGACGTGGAGTACCGTATCGTAGTATAATCTCATCTAGAAGTACTCTAGCACATTCCTGTGCAGTTGCATGTTGCAAGGCAAACAGTTCAACCCATCTTGATGTGCAATCTTCAACAATGAATATCCAAGACAAGTTAGTTTCAGACTTAGGTAGTGGTCCAAATAAGTCGAAAGAGATAACCTCAAATCGTTGATTAAGAGCTGTTGTTTGTAGTAATCCAGCCGGTTTTAAGTTATTAGGTTTGTATCTCTGACATTGAATACAATTTCGGACGTAACTTTCTACTTGAGATCGCATTCCTTTCCAATAGTATCTCTTGGAAATTCGGTCCAATGTTTTCTCAACTCCGTAGTGTCCAGCAGTAGGTTCATCGTGGTAAGTGGATATAACCTTTACTTGTTCTTCCTTAGGAACTACGAGTTGGCAGTCTTCGTTTTCGACATCTGGATTATATCGATACAGTAAGCCGTTATTCAGGAGATATCCTTTGTTACTCCAGTAGCGGCTGTTTTCTTCACTGTTTACATCTTCAAAAGCCTTTATTATTCTTTCAATGTGTTCATCTTTAAGTTGCTCTGATCTGATTTCCTTCGGATTTCTTCGAGGTATATCAATAACTATATTGCATATGCCGCAATCTTCTTGCGTTTCCGAAGCACAGTTGGGGCGTGACAAAGCATCAGCTACGACGTTCATTTTTCCAGTTATGTATTGGATGCTAATATCATACGCTTGTAACTGTAATGCCCATCTTGCTAATCTTCCAGTAGGAGACTTAAGTGACATGAGCCATTTCAATGCTTGATGATCAGTAAGGACTGTAATGGGCGTACCTTCAATATAACCTCGAAATTTATTAACTGCCCATACTACTGCAAGTGCCTCTCTCTCAGTTGTAGAGTAATTTCTCTCAGCTGGCTTAAGGAGTCTGCTTGCGTATTCGACGGGGTGTTCATTCTCCTTCTCCCCCTGCACTAAAACTGCTCCGATTGCATAATTGCTTGCATCTGTTTTAATTATAAATGGCTTAGTCTCATCAGCTTGTACTAATACTGGAGCAGAGACTAAGTGCGTTCGGAGTGCCTCAAATGCATTTTGTTGTTCGTCCTCCCATTTCCATATGGCACCTTTTCTAGTAAGACGAGTGAGTGGCTCAGCTATTTTCGCAAAGTTTGGTATAAATCTTCGATACCATGAGCACATTTGCAAAAATGATAGTAGATGCTTGACGTTGGACGGAACCTTTTGGTTAGTGATGGCACTAACTTTATCTGGGTCGACTTCGAGACCTCTTGGTGTAATGAAGTGGCCTAGGTATTTTACTTTAGGACAACAGAATTTACATTTATCTTTATTGATAGTTAGATTGTACTCTCGTATTCTGTCAAAAACTTGCTGTAAGTCTTCTAAGTGTTTCTTGAACGTTGAAGAAAGTATTATGACGTCATCTAAGAATACTAGTACTTTTATATGATGTAGTGAAAGACGAAATCTATCCATTAATCTCTGGAATGTTGCCGGTGCGTTCCGTAAACCAAACGGCATCCTCAGAAATTTATACATCCCAAACGGGGTAACAAACGATGTTTTGATCTGGTCTTCCTCCCTTACTTTGATTTGCCAATATCCGGCGCGGAGATCAATCGTTGACATAAATGGTGTAGGTTTGGCATTATGTAACAGATCATCTATTCTTGGCAAAGGATATGCGTCAGGCGATGTAATCGCATTTAGTTGACGATAGTCGATACAGACTCTTATACCTCCATCCTTTTTCGGAACCATGACTACAGGCGCGGACCATGGCGAGCTACATGGTTCTATTATTCCTTCTTCCAACATCTTGTCTACTTCTTTTCTAAGAATTTCAGTTCTAGCTGGCGAGAGGCGATATGGTGTAACTGCAATAGGTCTATGATCACCGGTATTAATAATGTGTTCGATTTGTGTAGTTGGCTTACCCTTTGGAGTGAATACGTCTTCATTTTGTCCTAGCAGCTCTTCTAATTCACGATTTTCGCATTCGTTTAATTGTACACTGATAGAATCGATACGGGCTTTGGGAGAGTCAAATAACGCGGCAGAATTTGGTGAAAGTACCTCATCGTCGTATGATTCTAAGCTACGCTGTGCATCGTAGTACAAAGCATCAAGCACGGGTGAGTGGCCGTCGAACAGTAAGCGTGGACGTTTGTGCGGTGGCGTAGTGAGGTCTATTGGTATAAGTCTGTATGTATCTTGAGGTGGTGTATGAGGCGGCGTGCAGATGCTTAAACAAGGCGAGGGCTTGCTATCAGTCCCAATGACGTCGGATGGCATTGTTGCTTCCTTTGGTTCAGCCTCAAGAACATTTATTCCATTGGGTGCTGTCAAGGCCATTGTTTCTGCTCCAACATCTGTATCCACTGGTGATTTCAGCGCTTCTGGAGTGCTTTTTACTGGGGATACCATTTCCGATATCTCAAAGGTTGAGTGTATTCGTTCAATGATATCTTCGTGTGCATCTTCCTCGTCTAAGTCATAGGCCTCAGAAGGGTTGTCCAGGAACCTACAAGTTAATTGTGGCAGGTTTAAAACCATCATGGCATCCTGGATGAATCCTACTCCTAAAAGAGTAACGTTTCTTCTGGCATGAGGAAGGATTAAAAACGTGCTCGGTATTACTCTCCCGAAAATCGTGACTGGGGCCTTAACTGTCAGTACAGTCTGTGTATTAGTAATACCATCTGCGAGGGTGACATCCATCACTTTCCTTTCAAATACATAGTTGTTGCTCTCCAACTGTTTGTATAGTGAGAATGAGGCGACATTCGTTCTTGCTCCGGTATCGATGTGCGCCAATCCTCTTATTTTGCCGACCTTAATATCAACTGTAGGTCGCAGATGAATGCCTGAGCTAATCTTCAGAGAACAAAAACTTATTCCTTCCGATGATGTTGACTTCCGGGTCATGCATTTCGGACAACGGCTACGTACCACACCAGGTTCTCCACAGCCATAACACGAGAACTTAGGCTTTCCTGGTACGATAGTGCTGGTATTCTCTTCAGGTTTCACTTGAGTCGGTGTATCCCGTTGCTCCTTTAGCTTTTTTCGGCAGACATCAGTTGTATGGCCAGGAAAACGACAATAGCCACAACGCTGTCTCTTACCCATCTTTGGTACTCCATCAGTCTTGTGAGAATTCTTCTCCAACAAGTTACGCTCGATATCTCTCGCTTTCTCCAGCAACTGATCGAAGGTTTTTATTTTCTCTCGCACGATCTTCTCTCTAACTTCGAATCTGATCTGGCCAAAGATAAGGTCAATTTGCTGCTCCTCGGTGTGAGCTGGAGGGGGTAAATCGGCTATAAGGGCTCTTTTGCTTGCCACGAATGACTCCGTAGGAGTTCGAGGGTCCTGTTTAATCTCGACTATTTCTTGGTATATGACGTAAGACATCTTTTTCGGAGCGAAATTATTCCTCAACTTGGTCTCGAACTCTTCCCAGGTCTTTACAAAATCCTTAATGCCTTGCCACCAGATTGCAGCATCTTCCGTTAGGACGAGCGGTAAACCCATAATGGCATCAGAATCGGATATTTGTTCTACCTTCTTATAGGTATTCAGTGCTGCTAGGAATGCCTCAACTTCAGCGGAGCTCCTACTTCCGCTGTATTTGGCCTTACATTGAGCGAGGGTACTCATCTTTTTGCTTCCACTAAGTTTTGATAGTAATCTCTCGAACTGTTCCTCAGACAAATTCATATTAGTGACCGGTTTAATCTTACGCGGACGCGGTATTCTATTATATGCAACCGAGTATGAAGGACGCGGGATTGGTCTTGGCCTTAAATTATGTTTAGTGGGCTGAGGGCCCGCGTGGGACGCCAGTTTGTAATAGATATTTGTGAGTTAGCCTATTAAAACGAGTTATATATTTAGGGGGGGGGAGTGTAAATAAACCAAGACCAATTATAAGAAAGGAAATATATTCAAAAGGAGCCCTAAATACGCGATAAATACTAATATGTTACAGTCAGCAAGATTTGGTATATCTAATGTACAAAGCAAATAATTAAGCGTGAATGGCAATGATAAGTGATTATATAATGCAAAAGTCTAAGTTATATCTAAACAAATACAATAAACGAAGCGTATGAGATGGAAAGAATGGCTACGCGGAATAGCGATACGACCTAAGCAATATAATCACCCGGCCAGTAACGTGATACGTTTGCAAGCCGAACAATTATACTGCGTAAGAGCACACGAACGTTCTACCAGTGTCTCGATTTACGAATGCACCGAACGACGCATACTGACGGCTAATGAGGCGTTTTGGGCTTATATACCCCGGCGCGGCACGCGACGCGGGGTGCTGAGGTGTGGCCGGCTGGCATCAGGCGGCCGCGGGGCGTCGGAGCGGGGTTGGAGCGACGCAACAGCAGCGGCGAGCGCGCATTGTTGTGATGGCGTGTTACAGTATATATAAAAATTAAATAATAACTTCTTGTGACTACCACGATTATGTGACCCCCTGGTACCAAAGCTGGATCCGCTCTTGAACTAAAAAACTATTGTTTTCAATGTAAAATCAAAATAATGTTTGCAGTCCAGCAAAAAAAGAAGAACTTAGTTTTAAAGCAATAAATTATTGGCACAGACGTCATAATATTTTTAATTTGTTATACATATCGTCGTTCACATGGATGAATGTAGGTGAACATTTTTATGTGCTTCGCTTCGGAAAAAAACACAAGTATAATTTAAAAAAGCGCAATTTAAGTCTTGAATTCAAAGTAATTCAAAGTATTCTTCGGTTAAAACTTCAACTCTGATTATTTAGGTGTTTTACTTTTCTTTATATTTTGTTTTTGTTTTGCTAGTTTTTCTCATATATGGAGATGAAAAGTAGAGTGTGCTACTCGGATATAGGTCCTGTAATATTTTTTATCTCGGGCGATATACATGGTGCTTTACTCAGGATTCCACCGTAGAATGACTCACTACGCTCATGATTCAACTGTAAAATCCTTCGTTTTGCCCTGGATTCAAAGTAGCTTTCTCGCCTTCAAAATATTACCTTTGTCCCTTGTAGCACGCATACGAAATCGAAAATCACAAATGAAAAACATCGGCTCGTATTCGGGAAAAATATTTATGTTCTTTATTTCGGTCCGCGAGTAATAAAATAAATGACTTGCAAATCAACGCAAAATGCTCGGTTATTCCACATCCACGGTATCGGGTTTTCAATTTCAAGTAATATATTCGATCGCTGATCTCTTTAAATTACTAGCTGGATTAACGCGAAATTCTTGGGAACTCGAACATCACTCGTGTTGACATTTCAGGTATTGTAATGACACTTTTTTGTCTACCCAGTGAGTGCGAAGCTGAAAAGCTTGAGCAAAAATGCTTGTATGTCTGTCCGGCTGTCTAGATGTTCGACTCTACAGGTCGTATTTCTCGACAGATTCGGTTCAAAGATGTACAAGGTCAAACTGCCACTATATACAGGGTGACTTTTTACCCACCAGCCAAATTTTTGGAGCAAGTGCTATCCATGATATTGAACCATGTAGTTTAAATTTGTGGAACGTAACTTTTTATGTGCGGAGTGCTTTTCTTACTGGTACTAGAATAAACATTAAGAAATAGTCAAGTACATCCATAAAATGTTAAATACGAGCAGTCGCAAGTTTAACAACAGATAATTAATCTAGGTAATAAATAATAGAGATCAGTGTATTCGATACTCTATTTCAAGTTTCAAAATTGTAATATTTTGTGCCTGACAGCGTAAAGAGAATGCTTAAGTTTTACACTTTTCTTCAGAGTTAGACCCACTTTTGTGCATTTTGCCGAACCACAGCTGCAAGGATATGTAAAATGCCTAACTAGGTCTCTGCAGAATTTCAAGTGGGACACGAATGTCTTTCATATCCTACGTATTTTTTTGCACCTATTATTTATTGTCAGGCCTGAGCATGCTACGAGTAGTTTATAAATATACCTTATTAGGCTCAGATTCTTTGAGTCTGAACTCCTTAAGCAAAATGAAACTAATAAAAGAATGGAGCTTATGATTATTTACTTAAAAACATACAATCCAAGACAACAGATAAGTCATTACAAATATTAAAAAACGAAAAAAAATTAAAACCAAAATATTGATCAAATATCCCGCCCCTGATGGCACCCTGTTCAAAGGTCTATTACGGTATTATTAATGCATATGATTATTGTAGAAATTAATTTAACACTTACTGCATTTTAGCGCTCATACAGAGCATCGACAGTATGCTCGCGATACCTGTCGCCGACTGTCGCAAACGGTCGCGTGACAAATGTCTACCTATCACAAACTGTCAAAAAATGCCGCGCGATTATTGGCGATTATCGGTGACTGTCGCGCACCATAGTTCCGCGACGATCGCCGGCCTGTGTCGCAGGCATGCTGTCGTTCATCTGTAAAAGACCCTTTGTATACTACTGTATGGTACTATATCATTCATGCTACAAATAATTCTTCAGTAATAATAATTAACAAATTGTCTCCTTTTCCTAGATGTCGTTTTAAAATTACCTCCAAACGTTCTAGCGCAACAATCAGTACAGTTAGCTTTCCTTTCCTTCTCACCTCGGTGAATATTTTAATATGGTCATTAAAAATCCATTAAGTAACATGCAGGCGCCGTTCGCCCCTCATAACAGACTTCGTATTGTGTACTTATTGTTTTCAGAGCCTCCATTAAATGTGACGACACACTTTTATACTTGTTTAAAACCGAGTTAATTTAATTTAACTTTGCCGTACAGTTTGCGCTAAAGTTGGACTTTGGAAAAATTCTTTGCTCGTGCGAGTAAATATTCGTTTTGTATTTTCTTTTTTATTAAAGTATGCTTTATGTCTCTAACGCAGATACTATTGTGCTCGAAAGTTTAAATATTACCAACTCCGAATCATATCTTATATTATACTCTTGATAGGTTAATGTTTTTATAAGTCAAGCGCAAGAAGTCAAGTAGGTATTCTAAATAACATAACTAGTATTCAGAAATTACTTAGATTTCAATAGGTATTAATCTAATCCGCTGAAGTTAGTCACTGTCATGACTACTTTATTTTTCTACTGTATCTTCATTAATTAATGTGCTTTAGGAATCATACATTAGGCAAAGGGTTAGCTACTCAAAAAACTCTATTTGCACCAAATGAAGCATTAATTGTTTATTTTTAGATACACACAAAAACACCTAACAGAATGTTTATATAAGAAAGGTGAGATTAGCAAAATATATTTATTAACAGGAATCAGGGTTACCTACAGGTGGCGTTTCCGTGCTGGCGTCAGGTGGGTAGAGCAAATTGTAAATAGCCTCGATTATTCCACTCGACGTTCTGTATTCGTTTTAGTCAGTGAAATAAAATATAAACCCTATTTAGGCGTAATTGCAATTCATCCGCAATATCACGCTTAGAAGGTTTGATAATATTATTTTTAGTTAGCTAAGCTTTTTTTTCCACTTCACGTGGTCTTTGGCATCTTTCATTGTGAGAGTATTGACATGAATATGTATCCATGTGTGTATCCATTTATCACTGATGATACTCGTTTAATATTTTTTATTTCTTTTTGTGAATATATCTAAGTAAAAGGTAAATAAATGTGCAATTGTTATCTTGCGGATCTCGTACAGGGAAGCAAATGGAAGACTAGTGCACATATTACTGCAGTGGGTGACAAATAATGTATCTTAGGTGACTTGATCGATTGTGTGTGGTGTAGCCGCGGACGAGCTGAGCGATATATCACCATGAGAAACGTGGCCAGGTGCTTTACGGTGTCAGTGCATGATGGTTTATTCAGTCTGCTAATGAAAGTTTTTATTGGTAGAATGAAACTATAACTGCCGTGGTTTGCTTGCCGCCCTTTGAGAAGCTCTTGTAGCTCTTCGGGAACAAATAATGTGCTAACTAAAAGGAACCTTAATTATCTTATATCCATTTTAAAATAACGGAAGTGTTGACTTTTGGAACTGCTACCCGATGTAAAACCGTATCATTCACTCTCGCACACTTCGCTCTTCAAGTATTTTCATCCTTAATATTCCTCCTCATCGCATTTCCTTCGTGGGCAATTTTTTTCAAGTCCAGGCTATCCTGCTATGGAATTCCCTTCCGGAGTCTATAAGAAGAGCTTCTAGTCGTTTGGCTTTCAAACGAGCGGTACATAAATTATTTCTACAGCAGTCCCAGCCCTTGTCGCCACGACGCGTATATATTTATGAACTAACTATAGGTCAAATATGTTCATAGGTATGACCATTTTTTACTAATGAGGATTTAGAGTACTGCCTTGTCGCAATACATTGGCCTGTATGACATGGACTTCAATATCAATTGACAATCCATCGACATACCTACACAGTGTCCACGACAAAGCATAATCTGCTTCGCTGTTGATCACACGGCGCAGCGACATATTATGATAAGAGACTCACCGCTTCTCTTTCTCCCAGCCTGATCATTTTCTACCTCATTCTGTATTGCATCCTTCTCGTTCACGCCTGTAAGTATGAAGGTGTTTATTAGCAACACATATGCTACTAAGCATTCCCATAATTATACACTGGACAAGTTATTAATGCAGAGATTGTAGGCTTATCAGTTGGTGTCCTACTGTAGGACCACCAGCGATTTACATTTGGTATTATATACTGAGAAGGTCATAGGTTAGTAATTAAATGTCTGTGTAAGTACGTGTGTCTGTCTTGTTATAGCGCAGCGTAGGGGCAGTATCCTCTCTTCTAGGACTAGCCCTGGACCTCGTCTCTGCCCCGGGGAGTTCCGTACCACGTACGGTCATAATACTAGGACACGTCTTCGTGCTCAGGTTGCGTTCTACGACGCGCCCTGGCAGTGTCACCAACGGCATTCCACCTCTGTGGGGGACAGGAGAACACGCTACTCCGTCCAGAGGGCACCTCTCTCTAGGCGAGGGCCTACCAACCTTTATGGGCAGGATAACATCCACTCCACCCAAATAGGAACCTCTTCTCTAGGCGAGGCTCCAAATCAGTCCTTCATTCTATGGGACAACACTCCTCGGCAGACTCGGTCTCTCCCGGCCCACCGGCGCGCGATGTTTGTAAACCGAGCAGATATTGTACTCGGTTAGATTGGGACATGAAGTAAAGTCTGATTGAGCTCAAACAGAGGGAATCTACTTGTGGGTCTACAACCCGACATATCAACGTTAGTTATTGGGGAACTGTTAGATAAAATAATGTCTGTACATCATGAACACAAGCTGTTGGAATTACTTTGGAAATATTGATTTAAACATGTAAACCACAGATAATACTTAGCTATCGTAGGTCCTCGCCCGCCAAGGCAGCTTCTATCAAGCCGATTGCACTGGATAAATTTTCTCTCTTCATCACGTAAGTTTCTCACATTTTAGAAGTAGCAAACTTTTATGGTTGACATATCAGTAACAGGTGAAACGGCATAGACTACATCCACCAGTGTTGCCATCTAAAGTATATACATATTTACAGTTCTGGACTTTCGCGACTGGCCGACGCGACAGCCCTAGTCATCCAAGTATATGTATTCATTTGTATTTATATTACTTATATATCTATTAATATGTATGTATATGTATTGATATGTACGGTACGCCTCAGAAGTGGAGTCCCTATTTCTCATACTAATTATGAAAAATTGAAACTCCACTTTTGAGGCTTACTGTACTTTGTATTTTATGTATGTTGATATATATTATATGTTTAATAATGGTTTATTCTTGTATATGTAGTTATGTAGATATTTATATTTTGTTTACTTGTTCATGAATTTCATCACGTCAGTCACACATATTTTCCGCTTGGTCTAATGGTTGACCGGGAGAGAATGCCAAATGGCATTAGGTCCGCCTCTTGTACATTCTTTTTAAATCGTGCAATAAAGTTCGAATAAATTATTTTTTTTTCAAAATCTAAGAAATAAATTATGGACAAACAGCGCGACTTTCTTTTATAATTTTCTGCTTGCCCTAGAAAGTGTGAAGCTTATTATTTTCCATGTTTTTTTTCTTCTATTCTTATATCCACTTTCGGTATTACAGATGAGATAATACCTATGACTACGCATGAATGGAGCCGAAAGGAACATGGCAATGATACAAACAATTCCATAAAGGTTGTTTGACTAAGCTTTGCAGTTACTTTGGTCTTAGATGATAGAGATGATGATCTGAAGAGATCAAAAGTTTAAGGTGCTAACTGTAAAAGGTTATACAAAATTGACGGCCTCCGAGGCGTAGTGGTCACCATGCTAGTCCGCCACCCAGAGGTCCCGGGTTCGATCCTAATGGGAGGGCAAGTTCGAAAATGGCCTTTTTCAAGTTGTCCTGGGTCATGGATGTTTATCTATATATGTATTTGTTATAAAATATAGTATTGTTGAGTTGGTATCCCACAACGCAAGTCTCGAACTTACTTTGGCGCTAGCTCAATCAGTGTTATTTGTCCCTATATATTTATTTATTTATTAATTAAATTTTGGTTTATAGCTGACATGAACATGAAAACGACGAATAGTTCACTCTTAAATTTTAATAGTATTTTACTACTTATTTAGGTAGAACCACAAGAAGAACTCCATAAATTTTAGTTCAACTATTTTAAAACATTAAAACAACAATTTTCTACTCTTGAATATGAACTTTATTTTACTAATTATTTAGGTAGAACTCAACAATTTTTACACATATGAAACCGACGAATTGACTACTCTCGAATATGGACAGTATTTTTCTACTTATTTAGATAGAACTTAACAATTTTTTTGCTGACACTTGAGAAGCACATACGGTGTCCATAAGTTTAACGAAATGTATGTATGCAACATAAAGTTTTATACGACGGCTATAAATCCACTATAGTACAAAGTGGGCAGCTCGCCGGAGCACCACTTTCTTTTCAAGTGCACAAAAACTACGCATTCATTTTATTTATTTTGCTTTTCGTGTGAACATCAAGGTTTTAACTTGCACTTAGGTTATAACCTCGAGAAAGTTTCATCTTACCTGTACTTGGCCTTGGATTTGGCTTGCTGATGGTGGCCTGGTACTGTTGCTTCTTCTCATCTGAGTTCTTCCGTTCTAAACTGGGAGAAATAAAAAAGAATGTACCAGCTGCTTCTCTTCCCACGCACACCGTAAAATCCGATCGAGGGACCCAAAACTTGGTCAGATAGAAATGAAAAAAACTTGGAATATGCACATCGTAAAAGCCGGTCAAACGAGCCAACACATTTTTTTTTTATTTATACCACGTTTTCTTTCTAGTAAAAAAATAATCAAATGCATCTAAAGTGATGACAACAAAAAATATTAGTGGAAGTGTGGCAAAATTATAATACTTTCGTCATATCAACATCATTATATCTTATTTATTAATTAACCAGCTTCAACCCGCGACTTCGTCCGCGTAGAATTCGGAAATAGTTGTAATGGTTTTTACGTTATTAATTTTATTAAAACATATGAACTATAATGTTAAAATGTTTGAATACTTATTAAAATATAAGGAACTTTGTTCCGCCTTCTCTTTCGCTCTCGCTCTCGCTCACGCTCCCTATTCCTCTCCCTCTCCTTCTCCCTCGAGAGAGAGCGATGGAACACTTCAGCATGGCCTAGATAGTGGTCACGTCATTTAATCCCTTTAGGGGTAAATTTTGAAAAATCCTAAAACACGAACTTATTCATTTACCGCGAGTACCTTTGCGAAGTTTCGAATATGGTCTAACTCGATGGTCTAGGTAACTGATCATGTTTCTCCATACAAACTTTGAACTCCCGTTTTATCCCCTTAGGGGTTGAGTTTTGTAAAATCCTTTCTTAGTTCACTCTTAAACCCCATGAGGAACCTATGTGCTAAAAACGTCTATAGACCCAGCGGTTTGGGCTGTGCGTTGATATGTCAGTCAGTCAGTGTCTTCTTTTATATATTTAGATTTATTATAACATTACATTATTGTAATACATATTAATATTGTTATATATTATTGGACGCAGAAAGTTTCTCGATGATTATTTCTGCCTACCGTCATGCCCGCATATCGCACTTGTGTAGGTAGTGGTCTACCTACACTCGTGGAAATAGGATATTTCATTCCCCTAGGGGTTGAATTTTGAAAAATCCTAAAGTACATGTTTACTCATTTACCACCAGGAGTACTCTTGCAAAGTTTCGAATAAACTAGTCAAACTAATCTTGTTTCTCCATACAAACTTTGGACTCCTGTTTCAGCCCCCTAGAAGTTGAGTTTTTAAAAATCCTTTCTTAATGCACCTCTAGACTTCATATAGAAACCTATGTGACAAATTTGGAGTTTTTAGACCCAGCGGTTAGGGCTGTGCGTCAGTCAGTGTCTTCTTTTATATATTTAGATTTAAAGGGTACATCGAAACCTGCATTAAATATTTTCACGGTGAAAATATTTGTGATCAAATCACGTTACTCGGCGGCGAGCTAGTGGAATGAAAACATATACAATAAACATAATGTACATGTATTTTGATTGGATAACCTATTATGAAATGAAATCCATGCATGCTCATATTATCATGTCATGTAATTAATTTCTATTTCACTAAATTACTGTATTAAGTTCAATAGCAAATATTATATTTCTCTAGTCTGTACATATCTACGAGTACATAATTTGTATTTGTATCTAATAATAAAATATTAAGATAAAGGTTAAGATATACAGAATGTTATACTACTAAATTACCATTAATTCTTGGTTTTCCTTGTAGTAGTAATAATGTTACTTAAAAAAGGTAATTATTACGAACCTCGAAGTTCCCAACTTATTATTTTAATTAAATGGTGAGGTGGACATTGCCAAGCGGATTAGCTCATTGAAGTGGTAGTGGTCGGGGCACATAGCGCGAAGAACTGGGGGTAGAAAAGTTCTCTAATGGCGGCCACGTACCGGCAAGCGCAGCGTAGGACACCCACCTGCTAGACGGTCAGATGACCTGAGCAAGGTTGCAGGAAAGCGCTGGATGCTAGCCGCTTCCGATCGGTCGTTTTGGAAATCCTTAGAGGAGACCTATGTCTAGCAGTGGACTTCCTGTGGTGATATGATGATGATAATGTATTAGTAATACTCGTTAAGTTGATGGTTAATAGAATATTGCCCGTAGTTAGAAACCAATGAAAATACTATATTTATATTTGTTATCATATACGATTTTTATTAAATCTCAAATCATTCTAATGACTTTTTGGACGGAGCTAACAGCTGATATCTAGCGCATAGCATGTCAAAGTTATATTTTTGCGCGGAGTGTGTCATTATTTTATATATTTTTTCGTGTAAAAAGTGACTGTACATAATATGTTTTGGCATCAATTTGATGGAAAATTTGTATTATTTACTTTAAAACACTTATGATTAGGTTTTATTAGTTATAAAATGTTTAAAGAAGTTAACAATTTTTACGACAGTGTTGTGGGTTTAATATTTTATTTTGTCAAAATCCTATTTGTTCAAGTTTAATGGGTATGTAATTTGATACTTTATACTATTAGTTATAGGCATATTCATTTTTGTAGGTGTAGCTATTATAGTTAGAAAGATATATATCTTTTAGCGAAATTCGCGAATGTTACTAATTTTTTGCACCAGCTCGGACATTGACCGCGCGGTCAGCGCGGAAGGCAGGACTGACACTCATGATCTACTAGGAGCAACTTCTTCTTTCTTATTACAAAAAGTCTAAAGTTGAATGCGCCTATATAAGTAATAAGTGTAAATAAATAAGTATAAAGTATAGAGTATTCGCACTGTGCGTGTCATGAAACACTTTTTGAGTTGAGTTGTTGGGTATGGACTAAGTACATTTAGACCCACAATAATAAATAGCTTAAAAGAAAAACCCGTGAGGTCACTGTTTTTTTACTCAATCTCTATGATGCATCCATGAGAGTACTCCAAGTTGCCTTATATAATGCAATCTGCGATAAATCAAGATGGTAAACGGCTTTGCCATAGCTCTTCGATCTTCGTATACTGTGTGAGATTTTACCCTGATTTACAGTGGTGACACATTTTAAAATCAAATAGGATGATTTGATTGAGGAGCTCGGTGGCCCATTGGGAGAACAAATTGTTAGTGCTTTCGCAAGTTGAGCAACCACAGATGTGGTCCACATTTAGATGGGTAACAACAAGTGGCAAAGAATATTCTCGAGCTCCTCCGTGCTCCGGAAGGCACGTTAAGTCGTTGGTCATGGATTTCATCATGGTGTGGCAGTCGTCAGGATATGTCAGATGTCAGCTTAAAAAATCTGACACCAGTGTTGGCTATTCACAAACGAAAAACAAGAAATAAAAAAAGGAAGATAAAATGGAAATATTTTAAAATTTTAATCAAATTAAAGAGTCGATAGAAATATTCGAAAGTCGAAAACTGTTTGCCGTAGATTTTGCGCATACAAATTGAATCTGCATTTAACTGGCTGTGATAAAGGCGCTGCACTGCGGTATTTTGCGCGCGGTGGTACAACTTTGCTAGAAACTACATAACTTGTCACCTCCAGAAAGCAAAAGCAAAGCGTTTGAAGCGGTGGTGCCCAAGCTGATAAGGCTCTAGCTGTGCATTTGTGAAGCACGAGTTCGATCTTCAATAGACGTGACGTGTACCTCTAAGCGCTCTTTCCAATTCGTCATTGGTCGCAGAAAGTCTTTAAATGTGAAAAAATCTTTAAAGCACGTTTTAGTTTCATATGTAAACATTAAGACGCCATCTAGTCATGAGTAGCGAAACAACATATTCCGTGGAATCACACAGACAGACAGATAGACGGATAGACAGACAGATAGACAGACAGAGAGACAGACATTAGTGTCAAACTTATAACACCCCTCTGTTTTGTCGGGGTTTAAAAATGAAATTGTGATAACAAACAGTTTACAATTACAGTTAGTTACAATTGTCGTGGAACAAAGGCTTTGCACAACGTCACATAATTAATATAAGTATTACATACAAAACGACATTTCCTAAGATCCCGCGCAATAAGCGTCCCCCCGTCCTCACACTTCCCCCCCCCCCCCGCACCGCCTTGTCGAGGCGGCTGCAGGCGCCTGCAGCCACACGCTAAAAACGGCGCGAACGGGGGAGAGGTGTGAGGACGGGGGACGGGGAGCATATTGCGCAGAAGGTTTTGTTCTGTATGTAATACTTATTTTAATTTTGTGATAACGTTGAAGTGGTGGCACAACTTGTTGTAAAACGGCGCTTGTCCACCACCTGAGGCGGCTACCGCAGAGTTTCCTTAGCACAACTAGAACAATTTAACTGCCTGTCTTTAAAATCGTTCCATTATTTTGAATTCTACAGATATTTACCTTTCAAAAATCGAATCAGATCGAAGGTCCCGTATTTGATTCCCTAGTCAGGTCGAGATAGAAGTGATCTTTTTCAGATTGACCTGGGTCTTGGATATATATCATTTATGTATATGTTTTCATTACAAAACTAACGGAATCTCCTAGGATCCTCACACCTCTCCCCGGTCTGAGTTGCTCCTACAAGGATCGGACAGGGTTTTTGTTACATATTGTATTTAGTTATGTTATAAAATATAGTTACATTGAGCTAGTATCCCATAACACAAGTCTCGACCTTGCTTTGGGGCTAGCTCAATCTGTGTGATTTGTCCGTATAATAGTATTTAGGTATTTACCATCACGCTCAATGTGACTTACTTCTTACGGCTCTCGGCTCTTTTTACGACGTAGACAGAGTGAAAACGTAGCACTGCAAGTAAAAGGCTATCCTTTTTCGTTAATAAATAAATATATAGGGACAAATTACACTGTTAATGTTTTCAGTTTTAAAATCTATCGAGATGTTTCGAACAGTTCAAATGTCTCTCGTAAAGAAAGTTTTGTACATGGTTCGTTAAAGCATTGGTACAACTTTGCTCCACAAAGTAAGAGCTTGCCAACTACCTGGAACCGCAAGTTTTCTTAGTACAGCTCGAACAATTTACTGCCTGGTGTAGGGTGGCATTGATTGTATAATGTTTAAGTATAACGGCCTTTTGATTTTCATTCCCTAGGTTGTATCTAATCGTAAGGGAAAAGACTTGATAATATATTAATTTGTAGGTTTCTGTAGTATTCGAAGCTGTCAATGTAAGCTATCGCAACCGACTCCTAATGAAGTCTAAATGCATTAAGTAACAGGAAACTTTAAACACTGTCTAGGAGAGAAGCCAGGTTGTTAAATTGATGGAAGTGCTGTACTAAGAAAACTAACTTTGCCGTAACCACTTCGAGGTAGTTGACAAGGGCTTACGTTTCACGGTGAAGTTGTAACAACGCTTTAAAGCCCCGTAGCAGAACACGCTGATTGAAGAACTGCAAATGCAATTTGGGTACCAAAACTATTAGGTTTTTGAAGAAAATATGTTATATATATTTTTTGATGATATACTTTAGTTTTGTTGCCGGTATGTTGTTTTCTTCTTCTTTATTTACAACGAAAATAAAAACCCTGAAAATTGCAAGTATTCAAAAACCAAAACAATTTAAAGTATTATTCAACTAAATAAATTCTGAATTTATTTTAACTTTGAAAGATTCATACTATGGTCTTAATAAGATTCGAAGTTGAAAACCAACGGCGTGGAACGGAACGAAGTTATTGGTAGCTAAAATTAGCCAAGTAATGGAACGTTCCAAAAAATTTTGTTCCATTCTTTTTCTAATGTCCAAGCGTTGTAAAAGTCCGAATACAATAAGTTACCTGGATAACATTTTTCCAGTGAGAATATTATAAATGAGACCAATTAAAAGTTCGGAGTACGTAATGAACGGTCCAAATCAGTTTTCCAACACTTTCTCTATATATAAGAACAAATGAGCGAAGGGAGATATTTATTTGTAGCTACAGATGAAAAATACTGAAGAATTGATATGCCATACTTGCAATAATGTAGTTTCAATTCAAATAATTACACACACATAACCTGAAAAATATAAAAGTACAACTAACTCGTAAAATATTCCTCTTTGGTTCGAGGAATAAATATTTACTAAAGTTAAAATGTCCATAGTATAAAAAGTAACAGAAGAAAATTTTAAACTACTTCGGCGAAGTATTTTAGTGAAGTTGCGTGTTTCCCCTAAGTGCAGGTTCCCTTGAAAACAAGGCGATAAATGAGATAGTCACAGTTTCGATAATGGTTTTAGTTTTGATTTTTTGTTTGCACGTATGTCGTCTCATCTTAAAAATTGTGTAGTTCATTTGGCAAACATTAAGATAAGAAAAATTATTTACGAGCTTGTAACATCATCATCGCCACTCATTTGCTATTAGGGTCGAAATCCTAAGATATAGTTAACATCGCTTTGAATAAATAAATAGATAAACAATATAGATTGAGAGAGTAAGCAAATAGTAAGAGTAAGAGCACCAAAGTTTTTAAACGTGTGTTTTACGATACTAAATCAAATTAATTTCAACCTACACCAAATTCTTCACACCTTATTAAGTAATTTTTATTACGATCCGTTTGGTTATCGAAAATAGTGTTTGAGCTAAAATCCTGGAACTGAGGCAGTAATCGGGTTACGTTTTAGAAAGTTGATGCAAATGGGACGCCAGTTTGATTTATTCCCATTGTTATTTTTCAAAGGCGGAGCCTCATGCAGTGCTATAGCATTTCATAATTTTCGTTACTATTTCTTCGAATGTGGTAGTGAATAATATTAATTGTGTCATCTTGAAATCAAGGCAATAGAAATCTTGACCCAATATTTTAATAATTTTATTTTTTTGTAAATGTTTTATAAAAACCTTAGTCAAGAAAAGACAATGGGGCCAACCTGGAAATCACGAATAAATTATCTGCTGTTTTGCTCTTTTTTTTTTTCATTGGCCTTAATATTAATGAGTAGATTTAATGGCTTTAATGCAGACTTAGGCAACATTGCGACATTTTAGGGATGATGACTATTTAATTCTGTAGGTCTCAGCAGTTGGAACAGTGCGAATACATCAACATTTCGCATGCAAGTCTGGGTTTGCGATGGAACTATATCCCTCAGTTAGCATAGAGGACCATTCCACCCACTATCTGTATTTGAAATTCACTCAGATTTGGGATTAATCTTCATCAATATTCAAAACGTGAGTTATAAAACAGTTATCTGAACATAGGACTAAGTAAATATCAAATTTATTTGAAAGTACTATTATCTCTTACAGCGTTTAAATAATTTAAACGTAACAAAATGGACATTGTTGATTAAATTTTTAAATGGTGAAAATGGAAAACAAATATTTGTAGTGCTGTTATAAAATTTTAAAAGACTAACCTTCTTGATTTCGGAGAAAGGATATTTATAGCTACCAAATAAGATTTCATGGAATTTATATTTTGAATTAACGGGTGTCAACGTGTCCACGATACAATATAGCACGACGCAATATTGTGAAAATCTATCGCACAGCATCGTCGAAAGGTTATACAAAGCGAAATATTATGTCAGGACAAGTGGCTTTTTGGTGGAGAGCACAAGAGTCTTTTAAAATATATAAAGCTTTCTGAATTGTTTTCTCTACTCTTTTCATTCTCAGACGACTGGCAGCAATGCTCACAAGACTGCAAGAAATGGCGCCATCTAGTGTCGGAGGCCAAGATCCACTTTGGGTCGCTGCGCCACCGTAGTAAGTAAGTAAGTTTTCATTCTCAGATAAGCCGTTAAGATGAATAATAGAGAGCGTGAAGGTAGTCGATACATAATTACACACACACACACAGTACAGAGCACGTAGTTGCAGCCCCAATTTACGGCGGTCCGTCAGAGGTCGCCTCGTAAATTTAACGCAGACTCCTCACAACGTGCCCTGGAACGTGTCTCAGACGTGATGGCTGCTTCACTCACGATATTTATTGCAGTACATATCAGTAGTGATACATAAGCTAGTAACCTAAAAAAGTATATGCTGATGATGGCACTTTTAAGGACAAATTTTTTGCAAGATAATTAGCGTTAGTGGTCTGAAAGCACACAATATTAGATGTCATATTACCAATATGACATCTAATATTGTAAAACTGGTATCTAGGTAATATAGGAAATGTTTGTTTCACTTCTATATAGAAAATGACAAGATTGCAAAAATATATCCCTTTGTATTAAAATTTTTGGAGTTACTAATAAAATACATAAGCTAGTAACCTAAAAAAGTATATGCTGATGATGGCCTTCCCAGGACAAAATTTTTGCAAGACAAAATTAGCGTTAGAGATCTGAAAGCTCTGGCAATATGGTATCTGATATCGCAAAACTTTGACGACCTCTGTGGCGTAGTGGTCACCATGCTAGTCCGCCACCCAGAGGTCCCGGGTTCGATCCCCGGTCAGGGCAAGTTGGAAAATGGCCTTTTTCAAATTGTCCTGGGTCTTGGATGTTTATCTATATATGTATCTGTTATAAAATATAGTATCGTTGAGTTAGTATCCCATAACACAAGTCTCGAACTTACTTTGGGGCTAGCTCAATCAGTGTAATTTGTCCCTATATATTTATTATTATTATTATTTAAAACTGGTAATACACAAAATGTTTGTTTCACTTCTATATAGAAAATGACAAGACTGCAAAAATCTATCTCTTTTTTGAGTTACTAATAAAATACTATTTTAAAGTTTGTTACCTACCAACTGACTACTTAGATGGTACCAAAGTCAAGCTGA
The DNA here is from genome assembly GCA_943193695.1 of Acrobasis suavella. Taxonomy (NCBI): domain Eukaryota; kingdom Metazoa; phylum Arthropoda; class Insecta; order Lepidoptera; family Pyralidae; genus Acrobasis; species Acrobasis suavella. The sequence goes on along the minus strand of OW971929.1, from coordinate 11,489,008 downwards.
TAAGCTTGATCAGTAGCGAATGCACTTATCCTTTTACCCGACTGCGTCAGAGGATAATATTTTACAAGTGTATGAAGGTTTTTTTCTATAGGATACTCTGCAGCTTACAAACGACTTGATGGATTTAAGATTAAAAGGTGTCGTTAGATTTGTTGATTCGTTAATTAAGGCTGGAAAAAGGCAATCGCTTTCCCCAGCCATAATTATTTATTTAAACTAACAATTAATTAAACGTGTCATTTTCATTGAACTCAGTGAACTTTGTTTAATTAGTGACATTAGTGATTGAATTAGCATACAATTTAGCGTGAACAATTTACATGTCAAATCAAAACGAAATCGGATTGAGTGATAGGATTGCAAGGGTCAAATGGATGTAATCAATCAAAGCCAGCGATCGAGGAAAATGGGGGCGAAGCTGGACGTCAAAAATACTTCAAGAGAATATAAAAGTTTTGATCTGATTAAACTTTTAAAGGAACAAGTTTTAATACTGCTTCTTATAAAAACTGAAAAGTTTGTGCTATTTCATACCAAAAAAAGGACCTATCAAATAGCATTTCTACACGAAAAATATGCCAATTTCTGATGCAATAATAACTATGATATTTTGTTTGAGACAAATTAGAAAGATATACTTGAAAAAATCAACCATTCCTTTGATAGTAGATAGGTAAACTGTTGTCCGGCTACCACTCCCGTCGATGACTGGCCCTGGTAACACACAACGTCCGCACATTGAGGACTGACGAGAAACTTGCTGAGGCGGAAGAAGAAATGAGTAGGTTACGGTGGGACATTGTGTGGTTGTCTGAAGTCCGAAGAGAGGGCGAGGGAACGACAACCCTAGAGTCTGGTAACCTATTCTATCACCGGGAAGGAGACAAAAAGAAATCCCAGCATGGTGTCGGGTTTCTCGTCCACAAGTCCCTCATTAACAACGTCACAACCATCGAGAGTGTTTCAAGCAGGGTAATATACCTGATACTCAGAGTATCTAAAAGATACTCGCTGAAGGTCATACAGGTATATATGCCAACTGAGGATCACTCCGATGAAGAGGTGGATGAAGTGTATAAAGACATCAGTAGGGCCATACATACTTCTGAAACCTATTTTACGGTTGTTATGGGGGATTTCAACGCAAAACTGGGCAAACGAGGCGATGGAGAGCTTAGGCTGGGAAACTTCGGATACGGAGTGTGAAATAACAGGGGACGTAGGCTGGCTGATTTTTTGGAGCAAGAGGGACTCTTTGCGATGAACTCTTTCTTCAAGAAGCCGCCGCAAAGAAAGTGGACCTGGATAGGTCCAGCAAAGAAGAACCAGCCCCCTGTTAAGAACGAAATCGACTTTATCCTAACGACGAAGAGACGAATATTCAACGATGTCTTAGTGATCAATCGGATCAAAACCGGGAGCGATCACCGAATATTAAGAGGCATCGTGAATATTGATCTCAAAGTCGAAAGGTCGCGGCTGATGAAGTCGACGCTCCGACCTTCGCAGGTCCAGATCGAAAACTCCGAAGGCTTCCAGCTTGAGCTGTCGAATCGCTTCGAAGGCCTCCAGGATTGCGTTACAGTGGACGAAATAAACCAAGGGTTTGTAGAAGCTGTCCAAGCGGCGGGATCGAAGGTGTTTAGGTCCCGCCCCAAACGAAAACCTCAGAAAATCTCTGCTCAGACCCTAGACTTAATGGCAGAGCGACGATCAAGGCCACTGCAGACCTCCGAAGATGCTGAATCATATCGGCTGCTCAATAGACGTATACAAAAGTCTTCGCGACACGATATCCGCTCATTTAATACAAAATGTATTCAGGAGACGATCGAGCAGAACAAAGGCTCCAAAGTGTTCGCAAGGGCTATGTCGGTTGGGCAAAGCCGATTGATAAAGCTGAAGACGGAGGACGGTGGCGTGGTGTCGACAAAGGAAGGGGTTCTAGCGAAGATCGAGAGGTTTTATGGACAGCTATATACCTCAGTTTCTCAACCCAGCGAACAAATGGCTAAAGACCCAAGAGCCAAGCTGACCCGACACTATACCGAAGATATCCCGGACTTTCTTTCTTCAAATTTCTTGAACTGTGCTAAAAACTTTAACGTTATTCACATAAATGCTCAAAGCATTCCACATCATTTCCCAGATATGTTAACTTCATTTGATGTAAAAAATATCCATGCGATCCTAGTTTCGGAGTCTTGGCTTCATCCCTCCCTCCCTTCAACTTCATACTCGCTGCCAGGTTTCCAGCTTATCCGTAATGACCGCCTTGGAAGGGTTGGCGGAGGAGTGGCTATCTACCTTCGATCGCATATCTCATATAATATTATCTCTTTCTCTAAATCCACAAATCCTACCCAAGAACCCGAATACCTTTTCATTGAACTCTCGTTTTATCACACAAAAATTCTACTTGGTGTCTTCTATTGCCCATCTGAGAAAATAAATTATTTTGCAACTTTAGAAAGTACCCTCGAAAACTTAGTACCCTCCTATGACCATACAATTATCTTAGATGACTTCAACACGTGCCTTCTTAGAAATGATCACCGGGCTAAATGCCTTACAAACTTAACCGATAGCTGTAACCTTAATATTCTACCACTCCAAGCCACACACTTTTTTTTCAAATTGCATCCCTACTCTTCTAGATTTAATACTTGTATCTTCTGTAGACTTCGTTGCTAAATTCGGCCAGTGTGCAGCACCGGCTTTCTCTTATCATGATTTATTATATCTTTCTTACAAAGTTCGACCTCCTAAATATAAGCCCAAAGTGGTTATGCAGCGTAATTTTGGTGCAATCGACATTGAAAAATTTCGTGACGATGTCAAGTCTTGTGATTGGTCCATTATTGTCAATGCTGAATCTGTAGATGACCAGGTGGAGTTGTTCAATAAACAATTACTAGAGCTATTTGATTCCCATGCTCCTCTGAGACCCGTTCGGCTGAAACACTTTCCTACGCCTTGGCTCTCAGACGACATTAAGAAACTGCAAGCTAAGAAAAATAAAGCTAAAATAAAATTCAGAGCAGATCCTGATCGATATCGAGACTTATATGTTACTGCTCGCAATAAATGTAATAAGGTGTGTAGGGATGCACAACGACGTCACATACATCAATCAGTCCAAAACGGTGAGCCAGCTAAAGTCTGGAAATTTCTTCGATCCTTAGGAGTTGGTAAAAATAAGAACAACTGTCCGAACAATATAGATATTGAAGGTCTCAATAAGTCCCTTTCATCCTCGTGTACTATTGATAGTAACATTAAAAACAATACTTTAGCATCACTTTCACAACTTCCGACTCCTGATCATTCTCCTTTCACATTTAGTTCGGTTGCAGATCGTGATGTTGAGAGAATCATTCGTTCAATCACCTCAAATGCTGTGGGTAGTGATAACATTGGTCGAATTATGATCTTACCCATCCTTGATATCCTTCTTCCTACAATCACAACTATCATAAATAATTCCCTACTATCCAGTACTTTCCCTGCAGCCTGGAAAGATGCATATGTAACACCCTTACCCAAAAAAGTAAATCCTGAATCTTTTTCCGACTACCGTCCTTTATCCATCCTTCCTTTCCTATCCAAAGTCCTTGAACGTGCTGTCCAACAACAACTCCATGCATTCCTAATTAAAAACTATCTTCTTAACCCACTACAATCCGGTTTTCGCCTAGGTCATAGTACGACCCTGTGGTCGTACTATGACCTGGTAATTTTAGTGAGAGCTGTCTCTCACTAAAATTACTGATGATATTAGTCTGGGTATGGACAATCAACTGCTCACAGTACTTGCATTATTAGACTTCAGCAATGCATTTAACACTGTAGATTTTGATATTCTGTTAGAAGTACTACGGTCTCTTAACATATCTCCGACTGTTATCGAATGGTTTCGTTCTTACCTGTTCGGGCGTCGGCAGCGGGTTCGCATTGAGAACAAATATTCATCTTGGTGTGATACTACTGTCGGTGTGCCACAGGGTGGCGTCCTCTCTCCACTTTTGTGTGTGCTTTTTATTAATTCCATTACTTTAAATCTTCAATGTTCCTACTACCTTTACGCTGATGATCTTCAGATTTATACACAAGCTCATGCCGATAATATTTCCTTAGCAATTAACACAATTAACCCATATATGCCCAGCGGGCTGTTAACGACCCATGCGACTAGGTTCAATAAAAATGCTTCTTGACAAGAAACTCTATTATATTTTTAAGTATAGCGCCATCTGTGTCTTCATCAAAGAACTACTTAAAACCTACGCGTAACCTTTAGTTTCGTGCTATTGTCAAATTTGACAAATGAACCGCCAAAATTCAGTTGAATTTTTTCACGACAAAATTTTGCTCCCGCGCGTTTTAAAATGTAAGTATTTTTTATTTTACGCATTATTTTATATTTGTTTTAAATGTTTACATACTTATAGGATATTTTTAAACGATTTACAATATTATTTACTAATTATCATGTTTTACAACGAAGTTATGACGGTAAAAATGTTGGAGGGTCGCTACCGACCCCATGGGCATATATGGTACAGATTTTACTCGTTTTTCAGGTCTCGCCGAATACTGTCTACGAACGAAATTGCAAATGTCCTGGAGGCTCTCACAGACCAGGAAGACGTCCAAGGTATTGATGTTTATATAGATCCACCTTGTGATGGCCAATTATCAGATGGCGACTAAGGAGACGAAGACTGTTGCGATATTGATCGCTTGAATCGTCACCAGCTCTTTGCGCCAGCTGAATTAGTAGTTCACGGATCTCATGATGACCAGCAACTCCATATTGAAATGGAGGTTAATGAACCGGAATCCTCGTCTTCTATTCATGATGAACCTCGACGTCAGTCTACAAGATCTCGACCAGCCGCATCCGTGACCAATGAACACCTCAGTCAGCCAATAATCGATCAAGAGACTCCTTCAACCAGCCAAGGCAACGTTAGTAGCAGTCGAACAGGAGCTCGTCTAGTAGTTCAACCAAGACGATGGATCAAGCGAGATTTAAATCTGCCACAAAATATCTGGATTCAACCACCTCCTCGGACTGTACTAACATTGGACAAGGAAAGTGAACCGCTAGAATTTTTTGAATTGTTTTTCAATGAGGAGGTAATTCGACATCTGCTAAGGCATTCTGTTATGTACGCCGTGCAACAAGACCCTGCCACTAAGTTTACACTATCGGGAGATGATATTTATTGTTTCCTGGGAATTGTCATCCTGAGTGGTTATGTACCTCTACCCAGGCGTCGGATGTATTGGGAAACAAATGAAGATACTCACAATGTTCTCGTGTCGAAGTCCATGCGCCGTAATCGCTTTGAAGAAATCTTTAGGTATTTCCATCCAGCGGATAATACCAATTTACGCTCAGGAGACAAAATGGCTAAAGTTCGACCTTTGTTTGACTTCCTGAATGAGAAATTCTTATTATACGCGCCGATTGAAAAAAACTGCAGTATTGATGAGTCCATGATACCTTATTACGGCCGCCATGGGTGCAAGCAGCATATCCACGGCAAGCTCATCCGGTTTGGCTTCAAAGTATGGACGGCGGCTACGCGCCTAGGGTACTGTTTACAGGCTGATTTATACAAGGGAAAGAGTGGGCTAGGAGAACATGTGGTTACGAAACTGATTGATGCAATGAAGCGAGCGTATCCGGAAGCCCAATTTTCTGTCTTTTGTGACAATTTTTTTACATCACCAACTCTTATTAGCAACTTACAGGACAAAAATGTCAAAGTTACGGGCACTGTGCGCCAAAACAGAGTTGATAAATGCCCATTGATAGATGTCAAAACTGTAAAAAAGCAGCAAAGAGGGTTCTATGACTACCGCTTGGACACCAACGATAACATTTGCGCTGTACGTTGGAACGACAACAGTGTGGTAACTTTACTATCGAATGAGTTTGGTGTCCAGCCATTATAAAAAGCAAAGCGTTATTCAGCTGCTGCTAAGAAGAAGATCGATATTGAGCAACCTTTGATTGTACAGCAATATAATCGTTTCATGGGTGGCGTAGATAGATTGGATGCAAATGTTGGAACATACAGAATCGCTATAAGGGGAAAGAAGTGGTATTCTAGCATTCTAATGTGGGTTATTGATGTAGCTGTCAATAATTCTACATTGTTAGCACGCTCTATGGGACGTGAGGTCGATACGCTGGAATTTAGGCGTTCGATAGCACGCTCGTTGCTACAAAAATATGGAGCGCCCAAACTCCACCCTGGGCCAACAGTACTCCCTGCTTTGCATGGAAAGGTACCCATGTCTGTTCGCAAGCATGGTGCTGATCACCTAATAATAACGGGACAAGCTCGAAAAAGGTGTGCTGTATGTAAAAATAAGATGACAAAAGTATGTCGTAAATGTGATGTGAATCTACATGATAAGTGTTTTGCAGATTTTTACATGATTTGATTGTATATAGTATGTTTATTTTCCTATTTTTATTTTTATTCTACTTATATGTAAAACAATAAATAAATAAAGTCTGATTCCATAAATAATCTTTCTTCTTATTTCAATGTTTTTATTTTCATACAAGTATGTAAGCAGATTTTCCCAGAGGGTCGTTAATGACCCATTAAAAAAAAACATATTTCCAATACTAAATTCGTAAATTCACTACTATACATGAATAACTAGTATAATTTACTGCACAATATCCGAAAATCATAAATTTTTGAGAAGAAAATAATTACGGGCATATATGGGTTTGCAGATCTTGATGTGATTTCAAATTGGAGTAAATTACATGGCCTCATTATAAACCCTCTAAAGACTCAGGCAATTATTGTTGGTAGCTCTAGACAAACCTGCAAATTAAAAGATATCGCGGTTCCTAGCCTTGTTTTTGATAAAACAATAGTTCCATTTAGCGTGCAGGTAAAAAACCTAGGTATCCAAATTGACAGTACTTTATCACTCCGCAGGTTTCAGAGGTCAGTAGGAAGATTATCGCGGCAACTGGATCTCTTAGAAGACTCGGTAAATTCCTACCAATTGATACCAAGATTGCGCTGGCCCAAAGCCTTCTCTTTCCGATCCTAGACTATGCTGACGTCTCTTATATTGACCTAACACAAGAACAATTAGACAAACTTGATCGTCTTCAAAATCTCTTTATCAAATATATATTTGGTCTGCGCAAATATGATCATGTTTCTGAATTTCGTGCTCAACTCAAGTGGCTCCCGATTCGACTACGACGTGATTGGCATATCCTTTCCTTACTGTAGTCCATTTTATTCAATCCTGTCTATCCTAGATATCTCAGAGATCAATTTTTATTTTCTAGTGATGTCCAAAACAGAAACCTGCGCAGCACATACAACCTTAGTCTCAGAATGCCTGCCCATAATACCTCATTTTTTTCTAATTCATTTTCTGTATAAGCCGTTCGCTTATGGAATTCATTACCTGTCTTGATTCGCAGTGCAAAATCTCTCACTAGTTTCAAAAGCCAAGTAAAGTCACATTTTCTTTCTTTAGACTGAATTGAGTGTTTTCATCCTTTGTGTATGTAGGTACTTTGTTTCTTTAGGTTAGCTTAATAACACTTTATGTTACGTAATAAGTAATTATATGTAAGTAGGTTTATTGGTATATATGTATTATTTGTATGTATGTATATGTATAGTCGTATATATGTAGGTATATTGGATGTATTTATGTACTTCTGCGCCATGCCCAATTTATTTTTACTCGGAGTCCTACTAGCGTGGTTGCCTGTAAGAAATTGCTATTGCGATAAGGCCGCCATTGTACATCGCATTTTTTATTTTATTTTAATTACTGTAGTGTATTCTTGGTGCAATAAAGAGTTTTATTATTATTATTATTATTATCAGCCTGTACGAGATTAGGATGGCCCTTAAACAGCTTAAAAATAACAAGGCGCCGGGCGAAGATGGAATAATAGCGGGCTTATATATAAGATATAAGATTATATATAAGATATAAGGCTTATATATAAGATTATAGAATAATAAAGGACTTTCAGTACCGGCGTTCCGCCGGTACTGAAAGTCCTTTAGAGGCTCTTTAATTCCGTTCTGCTCGAGGGCGTAACGCCAGAAGCGTGGAACAGGGGCGTGGTGGTCCTGTTCTTCAAAAAGGGAGATAACACTCTATTGAAGAACTATAGGCCTATCACGCTTCTGAGTCACGTATATAAGTTGTTTTCAAGGGTCATCACGAATCGTCTCGCAAACAGGTTTGATGCGTTCCAGCCTCCCGAACAAGCCGGTTTCCGTAAAGGCTTTAGCACCACGGACCACATTCACACGCTGCGGCAGGTAATAGAGAAGACGAGGGAGTATAACCGGCCGTTATGATTAGGGTTCGTGGACTATGAAAAAGCCTTCGATTTGATCGAAACATGGGCCGTGCTTCAGTCTCTCCAGTGATGCCGTATTGACTATCGGTATATCGAAGTGTTGAAGTGCTTATACAGTAACGCCACTATGTCAGTCCGAGTACAGGAGCAGTGCACGAGGGCTATTCCACTGCAAAGAGGTGTAAGACAGGGAGACGTTATATCTCCAAAACTGTTCACCGTTGCACTAGAAGATGCAACAGTGAACAGTTTTGCTTCAAGCTTCTGGAATGGGAAGGATTTGGCATCAACATTAATGGCGAGTATATCACTCACCTTCGATTTGCCGACGATATCGTTGTCATGGCAGAATCGATGGAAGACTTAAGTACTATGCTCGGAGACCTAAATCGAGTTTCCCAACAGGTGGGCCTAAAAATGAACATGGAAAAAACGAAAGTAATGTTGAATGTCCATGTCGCGCCCCTACCTGTATTTGTTCGGAGCTCCGCACTCGAAGTTGTAGACGAGTATATCTACCTGGGTCAATTGATCCAGGCAGGAAGTTCCAGCTTCGAGGAAGAGGTCTTTCGACGAATTCGACTCGGTTGGGCAGCGTTCGGGAAGCTACGCAGTGTCTTCTCGTCCAAAATACCTCAGTGCCTCAAGACGAAAGTGTTTAACCAATGTGTGTTACCAGTGATGACTTATGGCTCTGAAACGTGGTCCCTTACTATGGGTCTCATAAGAAGGCTCAAGGTCACTCAACGCGCTATGGAGAGGGCTATGCTCGGTGTTTCCCTACGTGATCGAATCAGAAATGAGGACATTCGTAGGAGAACAAAAGCTACTGACATAGCCCAGAGGATTAGTTCGTTTAAGTGGCAGTGGGCGGAACACATAGCGCGACGAACCGATGGCCGATGGGGCAAAAAGGTTCTCGAATGGCGACCACGTACAGGCAAGCGAAGCGAAGGACACCCACCCACAAGTTGGTCTGACGACCCGAATAAGGTCGCTGGAAAGCGCTGCATGCAGGCCGCTCTAGATCGGTCATTTTGGAAATCGTTGGGAGAAGCCTATGTCCTGCAGTGGACGTTGTGCGGCTGAAATGATGATGATGATGATGAAACTGTTGTCAATGGTCCAAACGACCCTAAGAAGTCTGGTTTGTATTATCAATGTTTCTGGCCAATGGTGGAAATGAGGTATCGGGACGAAGAGGAAACACTAAGGTCGAGAGAATTGAAAAGTGGGCATTTGTAAAATCTATTGCTGTCACGCTGTGCCTAAGCCACCTGTCGTTAAGTGCGATAGAGACAACCTGAAAAGTCTATAAAATCAACGTTTCGTAATTTCCTTATTTATCCTTCAAAACATGACTGATATAATTACTTTTTTCATAAAAAAAATGAGAAAATCTATGGTTGTGTTCCTTTGATTTGTTTTTCTTTTTTTTTATAATATAATCCAAGTAAGTCCACATTTTATAATAAGACGGTTAAAGTCTTGAAAAATGAGGTACATGTCAATGGAATGATAAATCTACGAGTCATACAGTCACAAAAGAAAAGTTTACTTTGAATTAAAAATCAATCAATGTGTTTTTAATTAAATCTGTTTTATATATATATAGCGTTACAATGCTCGGCATGAAAATGTGAAGAGCAAATCTGATCACTCACAATACAGATGAGAAGAGGGTTGAAAGTGCAGTCATCGTGAATTTATTATTCTATCATCACAGAATAAGTACTAGTACTCATGTACAGAAGTCTCACTCAGAACAGAAATTCAGAGAAATATCTACTTAATATGGTTAGCGCTATGGTTTAATTTAGCTCGTGTCAGAACTCAGCACCTCTTCGTTTAGATACCCAGACATCTATTGCAAGCCAATTTTTCATTCCTATCACTCTGGACCAGAGGTTCCCAAACTTATTTCGTCTAACGCCCACTTTGAAAATCTATTATTTTGTAGCGCCCCCTATTTTTTTTTTCACCTTAAAAACCTCAATAAAATGTTAGTCTCGCCTGGAGTGCTATTTTTCATTTAAGGTCTCACCGAAATACAGATCGTGTAGTTTTCCAACCCACCGCTCACGTAAAAAACTATTTGGCCGTATTTTTGAAGCCCCCTGTCAGCTAAAACAATATTGCTTTACGCAGAAAACATCGAAAATATGTCTATGGTTTTCTAAGAATTTCACCATGAATAAAAAAGCGGCATGAATCGGAATGGATTCTCCATGAAAGGTTTCTTTGTCATATCTACGCCCAATGTCAAAATTACGAGCGGTTGAGAACTCGAGACCACTCGTTGCAAATCCTTCGCATACGATCATTTCGAAAATGCGCCCTTTTCAAACGCTCGCGTAAACCATTCGAAATGTGACAAGTTATTTCACTAATACGTCCCCTGGAGTTTAACTAAACATATATTCTAAACGAGACTTTTCTTACCAGAACTTCACAATATTAAGAGTATGTTTTACCACTATTAAAAATTTACCAATACTCAACAGTTGTTTTAAAACTATTCTAATGCGAAGGATGAATCTGATGATTTTTAACAAGTTTTTTAATATCAGGTTCCATTGAATCAAGAACAGCCGCAAGTCGCCGCGTTTGGTAACGTGCAAACGATTTCTCTTCTTAGTTAGCAGCATTGTAACAGCACAAAAGCTACGTTCACACAAATATGGCAATGGGAATTTGAATTGAAACTTCTAATAAATTAAATATTTTTTCTTTATTTTTAATAAATTAGGATTAGAAACCAAGTATAAAAAAAATCACCAGTCGCCCCTTAAATCATATCAATTCGCCCCCCAATTTTTTTTGTGCCCCTTTTCGCCCCCCTCTAGGCCTCCAGCGCCCACAAGGGGGCGTTATCGCCCACTTTGGGAACCTCTGCTCTGGACAAACGATTCTTATAACTGAATTTCCCACTCCGGAGTGGTCGCCGCGCGCATTGTAATAATATATTTTTGATACCTAAACTGGGAGAAACAAAGACTTGTTAAATTTTTTCGTCGGGTCTTAGGGGTTACTAATGTACAATTGGGTCTCAAGAGGTTAATAACTCAAGGTTAATAACTCCACGAACTGCGGAATCAACTTCCTGCAGCGGTGTTCCCGGACCGATACGACATTGAAACCTTCAAAAAACGAGTCTATATCTTCCTAAAAGGCCGGCAACGCTTCAGTTACACCCCTGGTGTTGCAGTTGTCCATGGGCAGCGGTGATCACTTACCATCAGGTAAACCGCTTGTTCATTTGCCGCTCTATAAAATAAAATAAAAACTAATGCTTATTGTAAGACGATAAGTATAAGAAGATACGAACGCTTGAATTGAATACAAAACTTCTTCGGTTATACCCATTTGGCTTGATATACCCGGGTTAATGTTGTATAACCATTTTCTTTAAACATTTATTTAGTGTCGGCGAGTTTGAACAGCCGAGATAAATCTGAGGGTGCAGACGAAGTTAAGGCCGACAAAGATCGATTGGCACATTGAATTACCTTGTGCTCTACCGTTGTTCTATTGTTTGACACAATAGCCTGGCTAACACAATTATTTAAAATATTTTAAAAATTAATCTCAATAAATATTAACTTATATAACCTGCTATAAAAATAACAAACAGGATAAGACTGCAGATATTTAAAGAGAAAAGGTTTGTTTTTCATATGTGGCTAACACTTTGACATATTTTACAAGCTGCCTAAAGGCATCAAAATTACTTGCCAGATGCCTTTTGGCAGCTTGTAAAGTCTTTCATGTGCCATATAATGATGACAGCCAAGATCAGCGTCAGGAGTACGTACTCATAAACGTAGAGCATGATTGATAAGCAAAAGCAAACGAGTTGAGTTACACTAAACAATAAATCGAAATTGCTTACTAAAAGCCTCCCAAACTATTTTGATTCTTAGCAAGAACAAAATACGACAGTAATATTCCTTTTAAATCCGATGAAAAATATGACGCTATTTGTGATAAGTAAAGTCCGCGACAAAGTAGGTACAAGTAAATCGCAGTCATCTTCCAGCTTACTCGTGGCCAAGTAAAAAGAAATGTCTTCCAAGGATGGAAGTCTGTTTTCTATTGCTTAATTTTCTGCGTGATATTATATGCTGACATTACGCGACTGCGGGAAAACGCATTGTGTGAGTTTTTCAATAGAGAAAACCCACACGGTGCGTTTTCCTGCAATCAAAGTGTTAATTAAATACTAATAGCATGATGGCACCCTTCATATAATATAACCTTTTGTAATACCTAGTTTTCTAGTTCCTTTTTTATTTAAAAATATGTTAAATACGTGATGTTATAATTTTAAATTGGGAAGTAGACGTGAAACAATATGTAAAAAATTCTATCTTACTTATTTAAATAAACAATTGAATCAGGACACGTAGCAAAAAAAATTTGACGACATCCGTGGTGTATTGTTAAACTAGTCCGTCACTCAGAGGTTCTGGTTTCAATTCCCAGCCAAGGCAATTTGGTTTTGGGTTTTGGATATTTATCTGTATAGGTACTTATTCATTATAGTTAGTATCCCATAACACAAGTTTAAACTTATTTTGGGGCTAGTTCAATCAGTGTGATTTGTCCTAATCTATTTATTAATTTATTTTGAGATTATGTGGGCATTTTATTTAAAAATCGGTTTCAAAAAGTCTTTTGTCATTATAAAGCTTCGTACTTCGTATCCGTCGTTTTGGAATTCCGTGGAGTTTCTGTGGCTAATATGGTAATAAAATAGAAAGTGTCTCTGGTCGAGTAGAATTATAAAATAAACTAAGGATGATAAATGAGATTTGTCCGTATATATTTATATTTATTTATATTTAATGTACAGGATCATATAAAACTAGGTTTTCTATCCCTTCTCCCAACGGAATCAATTATGGAGAAAAGATTCAAGAAGTCGTGTCTGCATTTATATGTCGCAATTCCGTGATGAAAAAGCTTTTTAATGTAAGATAGAGCACGAGAGCAATTTTATTCTTTGATGTGATAAATCAAGTCTACGCTTCACATAATGACGTCTCTTGAAGTCTTTAGCCAATAATACTGAACGGAAATTCCTTTGTTTGGTAAATATATTTTATCGCTTTGAGGCAAATTATTACGTCTGTAATATTTAGGAATTAAATACATAATATACTATTTTAAACGTTGGCAATATTTTTTGATCAATCTTCAATTTTACGAGTTTAAAATGTAATTAGGTTGGCACGTCACATAATTTATAGCAGGAAATAATATAAATTTATGTTAATTTTTTGGTCATCATTGTCATTTCTTATCGGAATAATTGCCCATTTATGTGTGAAATATAAATGTAAACAAAGAAAACAGTCAATAGCAGTATTGTAGCACCAATGGAAAGGATTAAAACGTAGTGTGTTGCAACAGCTGGCGGGGCGTTGATATTCAGCTGGAGTCGGTAATATCGGATATCGAACTTTTTTCTCTTGAAAAAGGAATTTTCTACCTTAGCATATTTTACACAACTTTCCACACGATAAAAGAGTAAAAGTTTTTGTAGATACTTTCCGTATTAAATCTTCTTCTCTGAAGCAAAGGAATAGTAGTTGTTAATTACCTATCTAGAACTTATTGTTTTAGCGTCCAGACTTCTTAGTAGAAGAACAAAATTTTGGATATATAAAACGGTTATAAGGCTCATACTGACATATGTCTGCGAGGCCTGGATGCTAACACTAAAAGAGGAAAACCAACTACTGGTAGCAGAGCGCAAAATATTTTGTAAAATCCTTGGACCGGCTAAAAAAGTCCGGAAAAATGTTGAGATAGAGGAGCTTGTAAAAGAGCCAAATATAATTGGTGTAACTAAAGCGCTCCGCTTACAATGGCTTCGGCATCTGGAAAGAATGAAGGAGGATCGTGACGTCAAAGTAGCGTATAAGGGAAGAGTATCAGGCCGAAGACCAGTAGGTCGACCCAGATATCGCTGGAGCGATACGGTGCAAGCCGATCTGCGGGAGATGAAAGTTGTCGGCTGGCAAGATATCGCTCAGAACAGAAAATTGTGGCGTTCTTTCGTCTCGGAGACCAAGATCCACTTTGGGTCGCTGAGCTAGTGGAGTAAGTAAGTACTTATTGACACGAAGATCCATAAGTGAGTTAATGTTTGAGGTACCTAGCGTTTCTTTAATATGCTCGAAAGGTCAAACAAAATATAGCAAAATTATTGTAATGGTGAATTCAGTCCCTGTGCCCTAAAAGTGAACCACTTTTTCCAAGATTCATATGTCGAAATACGAAAAACAATTTTTGGCTCAGCTGATCGGTCAACGTGTATGGGAGGCCGAAAATTACTTTTCATATTTCGATATAATACGAGTATGTTCCTTGGAGAAACTTGTTCAGTATCATGGACTGAATTCACCCTTAAAATAATTTCTGTATATTTTGTTAAACCTTATGTACGTATAATAAGTTATATGGAGAAGGGTAGTGACATACCTAATATGTTTTTGAAGGATATGACACTGATGTGATATCTATTTGTAATATGTCCCTTGTCGAGTACATACCTCTTTTACTCATCCCCTCCAATACCTACCAGGCAGAAACGAAGTCAAGTTGTTTGAAATTATATTTTACAGCCAATATCAGCCCACTGCTGGAGCGAAGGTATCAATAAAGAAAGAATTGGATCATAATCACCACACTAGGAAAATTGTATAATACCTATGTATGTTTGTTACAAAAATTTTAACCACCCCACTCTCTTAAGAGTAGCGTTGAAAATGACATGTAAAATACATGTATCTTTCAAACGACCCCTGTATTTTTCAATAAAATTCTGAAACTTTCCTTGCTGATCTTCGGTGAATCTTTCACAAGTTTATGTTTTTTACAATGTATTATTCAATTTTTTCTCTAGGTTTCCATTTTTAGCAATTAATTTAATAATCGCCTTCAAAATACTTGTCTGCCTATCTTAAAAATGTTTAATCAACTTAAAACACACACACAATACGGAGAATAATGCATCTGCTGGAACAAGCAAACTTCACCACGCGACTAGTGGCAAGAAGGAATATCTTCTATTGCTGTAAGAATTTTGAGTAATCTACCGTCGTCAGCAGCCAGTGAGAGAAATTGTTCTTTGGTTGGGAAAACACATACCAAAGATCGTAACCGCTTGACGACATATCGATTATACAAATTATTGTAAACTGGAATCTCTAATTCATCCATCCATCGAACGAAAACGAACCTACATTATATGAAACGGATGACATTTACGACAAAGCCAGTGATAGTGATTGTAGACTGTTTGATTTTTTTATTTATTTACACCTACTTACCTTCACAAAATCAAAAATATTCAATCATTATAATGTTGATAAGCAAGATATTGTCCCCTTGATTGTTAAATATGAAAAATACACTGTATTAAACAAGTAAGTCTGAACAATACAATCATATTTTATGACAGTTATTTTACGGGAAAGATACAAAGTTTCGAAAGAAACAAAAAATGTCTTTGGCAATTTTCAACGCTACTAAGAGTCGCCTCACCCTAATTTCAAAGAAACTACATATATTCAGGATTATAACTAGTTTTCAAAGTCAAGCTAAGAAAGCTTTAAGTCAATTAAAAGAAAATATAGTGTACCGTATCATATTTGACCAAAGGTATGGAAAACTTCTACACTTTCATTGTTTTTTTTTTTCAAGTTCATATTTGACTGTCGAAAACAAGTTATATTCAAGTTCCTTAAAATTACAAAATTCTGACGAAATCTCATATCGATGGCTCCTAAGTATACTGAGTCAACTAACAAATATCCACAATTTTACTTTTTAGTATATTAACAACAATTAAATAGCATTCTTTTAATTACATGTGTAAAAAAAATTATAAGTCAATGAATAACTAAGAAAAAATAGCGTATACTGGATCAAGTAAACAATTTATTTAAATTGCACATAGTACACTGAGTCAAGTGTACCGTACCAGTATACGCGGGACACGAATGCGGTCATATTGGTGCAAGTTGAACTAGCTCAGTATACGTCGAAACGTCGCGGCGTGCGGATGTAATTGTGTACTTTTTATTATCAGTTAATAATTGTTTTTCTCAAGTTATTTTTGTTTCAATTTAAAGACATGACTAAATAGAAAGTGGTGATGAGTACTAGGTCTCGAAAAATTATAAAGTTAGTGAATGAAAAATATGATTACTGTATGGGTAACAGGGAAAATACTTCTGAAGTTTGTGATAATGTTCAAAATGAAGCACAAAGAGGTGAGTATATTAAAATAATTTATTTATTTGCTTATAAAAATAGTTTACTGCGTAATTTATTTCATTATTATACGATTTTAAATGTGTAACCGCGTATAATGGTATAACTGTAGATAGATCAGTATACGACAAACAATTTTTACGAAGTATAAACTTGACTCATTTTACTGGTTTCTTTCAACAGATTTCATGAATTCTAATTGATCAAAACATTGTTATTAAGTTAATGTATTAATCATTACAATTATTTCAAAAATTAAAAATAAGGATTCTAACTTCAAACTGTCTATTTGTTGCCTTTTACACCTACACCGCTAAATGTAATTTGATGAAATTTGGTTAAGAGAATCATTATAATATAGGCGATGCGGCAAGCAACCTATCACTTTTATGAGTCCTTTTTGAAAGTAATGTCCACTATTACACTAAATGTGGCCCTTGTACTTATTGTTCTTGTTTCTGTCTACCCCATAAAGGATAGACGTGATTGTGTATTGGTATCTGTATATTATTGTATAAAATATATGTTTTTATTTCAGATTCTCCTTTGCCTTCAGATGCAAATGTTACCCACAAAGAGTTATCAATATTAAATGATATTAATTTGGAAGATACTGACACCTTACACAATCAACCAATCAACTTCCATTTTTCGAATGATATTCCCGAACTTACACTAACTTCTAACAATAAACACTTAAATGAAGAACTTTGTAATAAAACTGGGCCATTGCTACCTACAACCTCTTCATCGCCATCAATAATTGAAGATTCTCGACCAAGCACACCTAATGCATATTTTTTTATATAAATACACATAATTCAAGTATTAAAGAAAAGCCTAGTACCAATAATAGTTCTGAAAAAAACTACGATGATACTCCAATGCCATCACCTTTCGTTGATTTCTGTCCTTCGCCTATTTTTGCTGACGCCTTTTGTCTTGAGAGTCCTGTCTCTACACCTGCAACTACTATTAACGATACAGACTCTCCAGTAACTACTCCAACATGTAGGAGCAGCAAACGAATTCGGAAATTAAAGAAAAGAAAGGTAGGGAAAGAGAAGGATGAAGTAAGAAAACGGAATGTCAACAGAGGCTTACAATATATTAGTGGAAATGGAAAAGTGCATAATAAAAAACTACGAAAGTCTCCATATCCTACAACGTGTAGAAAGAAATGTTAAGAAAAAATATCGGAAGAGACTAGATCTAAGATATTTAAAATGTTTTGGGACATTGGAGATCATATCAGGCAGTGGGACTTTTTGACGAGATATGCTACTAAAGATATGAAGAAGAGGATAACAACAGACAAAGAAAATACTAAAAGACTGAGTTCTATTTCTTACACTTTACCTATTTATGAAACGGACAACGTTGTTATAAGGAATATTCCGGTATGTAAAACAATGTTTTTTTAATACCTTATTTATAAGTTTCAATTTCTTATATACAGCTTTATTAAAACTAGAAAAAGGTCAAGGAGCTATACAGTCTGACCAACGAGGAAAGCATGTTCACCATCTGAAAAAAATAACTGATGACATGAAACGTAGTGTACTTGATCATGTTAATAGTTTTTCGCCTGTGGTATCACATCATGCTCGTAAAGATTCCAGCAAACACCATATTTATGGATCTCTATCGTTTCCTAAAATGTTTAAATTGTATGAAGAATGGTTTGATCCCAATAAGTATACGAATAAAGTAACTAGCGTACGGCAATATCATGATATCATGATATAATCAATAAAAACATAAACATTAGTTTCCACAAGCCGAAAAAAGATGTGAGTGAAGAATGTTACATTTTTGAAAAAAATCAACAGCATACAGGTGAAGAAACAGCAAAGCAGGAACTGCACTTGAAATAAAAAGACTTGGCAAGAAAGTTGAAAGCAGAAGACAAAGAATTATCACAACAAAAACCTGAAATCCTAACAGCAGCTTATGATCTCCAAAAGTGCATTTGTTTTTTTCTAATTTGATTCAAAGTGATAGTAATAGAGTTGAAAGCGATTCAGAATAAGAAAAAATATAACTTTTTTTTTTTAAATTGGCTACATATTTTTACGTAACTATTAATTTACTCATAAGTTAATTTTGAGACTGATTTTATTTTCATAAGTAATTACTTAGTATCAATGATAAGAAGAATTGAAGACTTACTGTGATTTTCTTTAAAAGTAATTAAGATGACTGTTTCTAAAATATTGTGATTTCAAGCATTTCATGAATAATTAATACTAATATTATCTCCTATTTTTCGAAAAAGAAATCTGAAACGTGCAATTGATAATTACGATTATTTTGTATTTTTTTGTTACCTAAGACTACCTAAGTCTTTGTGATTGCTGTCTAGTATTGTTATTTTTTGTTTATTTTATGGTAATTTTAAAGTTTTGTTTATGTTACTTACCTATACCTTCTTGATATTCTTTAATAAGAATAAAATGTTTAAAGGTGTTATTAATTATTTTACCTATTTTGATACTCACCTGACTCAATATAATGATAGGTCGGTTTTAAAATTATGTCCATGTATAGTGAGTCAACTTATTATAATAATATGTTGACAAAATATAAATTAATAATAGAAATTACAATACATATGAAATCTAATAAGACGTTAAAAATATTTTTTATCATTCTTAGTAAGCAATATATCCCCAAAACGTAGATTCAATAATACGACGTATAAACATATAAGTGGTAGTTAGTCCATTTTTAACATACATTTAATCTATGTATACTAGTCTTCTATCTCATAAATAAATAAAATAATATTAAATTTATTTTGCACACTTCAAAGACCTTATTATATTAAACTCTCTATGATTAGTTATTTTTTCGTGATTGTATTGAAATTTGAAATATAACCATTCGTTCTTCTTATCGCCGTACTGTTAAGCTATTAGAAGTACAGTTGACTCAGTATACTTAGGAGCCATCGATATGTAAAGCTAGACTACGTTTATATGACAAAGTCTAGGGTAAGGGGATTCTTAATGTAAAGATAAAAAAGGTTTATTTAAAAATGACCACTAAATAAAATAATTCTTGTAGAAATCTTTAGCAAAGTCAGCTAGATTATAAGCAGCCGCTCGATTCATTGTAATCCAGCTCCGTCGGCAGACACTTTCTTAGTATTCTTTTTGGAATACAGAAGTGGGACGGCAGCTTAGCGCCGCTGCAAGTTGTAAGGCGGTGAACGAAATTAATGGCTTCCCGGCAAAGTCCTCACCAGAGCACGTCTGCCAACTTAATCCTAGCAAACACGTGATGCACTGCCCGAGAGTATTTAGTGAGGAAATCAGCGAATAAACTTCATCTAACTTCATACTTTTAATTAGCTGTTAGAGTTGGTACCTCGTTAGGAATTTTGATTAGCTGGCGGTAGACTAAAACCTAGACGCATAATGCCTATGAAGTTATAATTAAAAGTAAATTACTACTGAGTATAAGAAGATAATTTGATCGAGATAGCTCAGCTTGTTGCTATTATATTTTCAGAAAATGATACATGTGTCTCATTCAGTAAATAATTTAAAATCAAAGATATGTACCATTTATTTCAAAAAATCAAAGAATAACACCACAAGATAGCATTAATTTTAATATCTGTGAATCTGAAGCTTAAACATTTATTTCGGACTTTCAAAAATCATTTATAACACTTCAGCTCCGGGAGCGCTTTCAGGACTAAAGTCAAAAATCACTGTTTGGAATGATAGATGTACTCGTATGTGCTTGTCTTAAAATAAATACGTCATTGAGGGGATATTTCCTATCGGGGTCTGTAGTTTAGCTAAACTCGGCCCAAACTACGTTAGTGTCCATAAGTTCGGATTGAATCGCCCCTTTGGGAAGTAGTTTATTTCAAAGAGTGAGTTACCTTGCAAATAAACGTTTTATTTGATTAGTGAATGTTCATTGAGGTAGGTATTCTATATTCAGTATGAAACCATTTGATGTTAACTTTTTCAATGACGCTTTTCTGAATTAAATACTACGATAGGTATTCTGTTAAATCTATTATACCAATTAAGTTTATATTTTTTCCATTGAATCCACTTGAGAAACGGAAGGTAGGTTTAAGTTATAATAGTAGGCTGCCTTAATGATGACAGCCGGGACCAACCGCTTATACGTGCCACGAGAAATCCAAGTGTGACTCAAGCCCGGTGTTGCTTTACTTGCGAAAGCGCTAATAATGCGCGAAAGTACTCGTGTATAATAATATATTTAACTATCCGTTTAATTATACTTAAATTAAAAGATGCAAGTAGGTACAATGCGACATAAAAGCAACTTCAAAGCATTTTTGTACAAATTCCCGACACGTAAATTGAACCAAAATGGTGTCGCATCTTTCGAAGTCGAAGCCTATGCGCAGGCATGCTCTGTCCACGCGGTGACCGATTGGAATTTCATTTTTCCCCGGATGCCTGACAAGCCTCGAGCCCGCTGCATTCAGTTTATTGCCAGCTGACCCCTGAATACTGATTTCTTGACCGCTCCAAATAAAGATAAAATCTATGTAGTTTAGTCTCGTTCATAAAGAATGTTTTAATATAAGATCTATCGCGTAGTTCTTTTACAAGCAAACATTTTTATTTTAGGTAATAAAAGACTTTTGTGAGCTTGAGTTTACTTAGTCTTAAAACTTTTTATAAGTAGTTTGGTAGCAATTTAGTCGATAGGTACCTAAAACCAAGCTAGAAAGAAGTATTACATCTGTGAATATTGGGAAAATATTTACAGGATCATAAATAAACATTTAAAAAAGATTAAAGAGGTGTTAAAGTAATGATTAGTCCTTCAACAACCACACATTTGCAAAACCATTGTTATCAATTGTTTTTTCGGTCGGATTCGGCCGTTTGAGAGTTGACAGATTAATGTAGAATAATATTAAGCGAATTATCTTTAGTATTATGTACAGTGAATACATAATATATTTGTTACCGCAGTCGTAGTACAAGAGATAGCACTGTGCAAGTTTTGCTTAACTTTACTTCCAAGCGCTAACTCCCAGTGGGATTTAGACTTGAAATAAAATTACTTAAACCATGATTTGGACTGCAAATTACTAGCTACGAACTAACAGGAAACCTACGAAGCGTTTTCTGTTTTAGATTATTTAAACGTTTTTGAGGTTATGTATGGATTATGCTTTCAATTTTAACAGGCACACCGTACATATTCCTTCATGTTCAAATAACAGAAAGTGGTTTAATGGTATTTTTCAACACATTAGCTCGGAAAGTACTATTTGGCACACTGATTTTACTTATGTAATGTCATTCATTACACACACATTCGAAATACTGCGGTAAATATTACTTACCGCACAAGTGCGGTAAAGTGTTTTTTAAATGTGTTAGGAATAAGATTCTATAAATCCATATATTGAATATTATTTTTGAAACATATACTCTCTGCATGCAGCCAGCCTGGACTCATACCAAAACCTTGTTTTACTAAATTATTCCATTTTATTTATTAATTAAAATACTTGTAACAACACTAAAATGAATTTGTAGCGGAAGCAAAGTGATATGCTCGACCGCCACAAAGGGAAGATCTTCCCGCCAGGCATGTTGTTGCGCCTGGGGAACCGCGGCTCCAACGGTGTATCGTCGGAAGTTGTATATATGCAGCGAATCGGGCGAACTCTGAGATCGAGATGTAGGATACTCTGCTGGCGCCATCTCATATGCTTCTTGTGGACTATATTGTCGGTTGTCTCTTTATTGTAGTTACTCGTAGTGGCCGTAGAGGTCACCACAAATTTATAAACTGTCCTATTTAAAAAAAAGCTTCTTTTTTAATTTTCGTTTGGCTGTTGGTGGGTTGATTTCTGTGTCTCTCGTATCACTACAGACTCGCGCATGGGCGAAGTGCGCCTGAAAGAGAAAATCTAAGCGCGCTTTATTTCTAATTTTGTTTAACAAGATTTATTGTAAGTTTAAGTGAAGTGTTTATTATTGAAGATTATTTTTTCCTCACTAATGTGTTGAAAAACGTAGTAATGGCACACGTGTGTATTGTTCTCGGCTCCATAGACTCACGCGCGGGCTTCGCCCGCTGGTGAGTCAACCCGCCTCGACTGTAATGAACAACTTACCCCACTTGTATCATAAACTACTGTTGCATCAAGGAATAGATGTAGTAATTCTTACAGATGCTAAGAAAACGAGATACACACCTAAGACCTTATTATGGCCATATGAGGCCAATTCCTATCGAGAATTTGGAATAAGTACCTAAGAAAGAAATAACTTTGACTTTGATCGGCTTCTTACCGAATTATAAATACACAGGTAAAACATATATAATATTCCTATACTTTTAACAAAAATACTTGCATTTATAATGAAGATCTTGGAAATGGCTCCAACGATTTTGATTAAACTGGGTATTAAGGGAGTGACGAGGCTTAAAAAAATATTTAAAAAAAAAGTAACCGAGCAATGCTTGGTCGCCCAGCTATTATCTAATATAAGAACAAGAAACGGAAATTGCAAAAAAGGCCACCTGCTCAGTTGTGTGTGATGGCGAGGTGCCACAGCGCAGACTTTTTTTTTTGGAAGGTGTAAACAGTAATGGTGAGTAAAGATTCAGACCGAGACGCGATTGTAGATTATTGATTACCTAACAACTTTTATACTTCTTCAAAAGTAACCAGACGCTGTCGCCATTCCGTATCGGTAGCATGGGAGGGGGGATATATTTAATTTTGCCGCCCCTCTGACTTCGCTGCCCGGGGCATGGGCCTCGGCTTGCTCCCCCCCTCCAAGATCCGGGGCTGCGGCGAGCTTCATACTTAAGACGATACAGCAGTGTATAGGCAGCAAAAATAGTAAAACTACAAAAAGAACTATATTGCTTGTATTAGAATCAGCATCCATCGAAATCTTAATACAATAATAGATTATTTAGCATCAATAATTATGAGCAGCTATGGCGAATGGCATTATAATCCATTGAAGAGGACACTTAGAGAGAGTGAGTGGTCGAGTGCCCTCCGGTTTGCACCGAGCATTATTCGGTGATGTTCAAAGCACTTGTCTCAAAACACTTAAAATGCTATCCGAAATTGCTATAATGTTGGCCGCAACCTCAACTTTGAGTGGAAACGATTATACTGCTCGATGGACTGGTTTTCGCCTATATTTTTGGTATAATGGCGGTAAAAATTGCTTTTACTTTAAAGGAATAGTAAGTATCAAATATGGATTTTTAAAAAGATTGGATACTTAGTAGTAATAAACAAAGCCAGCAGTTTTAATCTATTTTATACATACCTACTAATTTAGATGTGGTAGTCTACTTAGATCTAAACAATAGCTGTTAAAGGTGTTTTTTAGAATTCCATTGACTAAAAATCTCTATACATATGTAATATTATTTACTTTCAATAAATTTTAAGTAAGAGCAAGGTGGATACTTCGTGTAGTGTTGAAGCGACTTTTGCATTCTACCTATATCTTATTTTCAATACAATACTAAGAAGTTTGTATTGAAAATTGGCCGTTGAAAGCTGATTTAATTAGTATTGTTTTGAAAATAAGACGATTAAAAATATGGTATAATATAACAAAGAAGTCATACAGGCAAACTTGTTGGAAAGTTGTTCTGCACTATTTTCTTTTTCCATAGTATCTGTCTACTCCTGTGAGAACTGTGTAAAAAGCAGAAGTGAACAATAAATCGATGGTTTGAACTTGCTGTAGTAAAAGTCGCGCTGAAACAATAGACAAAAATATTATCATATCGTTTACAGACACGGGGCAGTCAGAGCATTTTGAATCTTGCGGTCTAAGCAGGCAGCCCAGGGCTGCAAGACTCAAAGGCCACTTTAACCGTGAAGGTAAAAGTGGCCTTAGTCTTCCATACTCTCTTTCAGTCTTTCATTTCCTCAATTGAATTTTAAGACCTGCGCGGGATGAGAAGCAGCTGGCACATTCTAAGATTCTTTTCCTCAGACCAGCACCGCTCAGCTCACATTGGTGCAGTCCTAGTTACACGGCGTTCTAATAGCCGTACAGTTCTCACCATTGAATGCTGATTTAATTAGCATTGTTAGCGAAGTTGCGCACTGCTTGCAAATAATTCCAGTCTGGTTTTTACACCACATCAGACAGTATTCAGCGGTAATTTGCTATATATTTGCTACATTACTAGCTTTTTTTGTATTTTTAATTGCTTTTTTTTAATTCTGCGGTCACAATGACTTTTATTTATATAATGAGACTTCTATTGATATCATTTTGAGTCAGATATTTTAACGACTCAGATCGTGTGTGTGTCATGGCGTGTGTGTGCGAAGAAGTACACCAGGACTCGAAGGCAGCACTTAAGGATGCGACTGGAATTGAGTTATTATAATTATTGTATAGCCGTTATAATAATTTTAAGTATTTTTATCTAATCATAAATTTTCTAAAATTTAGCTCTGCAACGAATTATACAAGTAGAGCAAATGGTTTGATTATCACTTATTATTTCAATGACCTTTTTTATTTATAAAATGCAGGTGAGTATTTGGGAGTAAGTTTTTCTATACTAAGTATACTTTTTTATAATTTTTAAATTTGATATCATAATAAATTATATTCAAAAATTTCAAGATTCTTTTAGAAATAACTTTTAAATTTAATTTGATTCAACAGCCTTATCTTAAAATCATAATTATCTTGACTTAGGTAGGTACCTAAGTCAAGATATCCATCATTAACTTTGTCTGTAACAAATAACTTTTTTGGTAAACCGTTAGAAGATATTATCGATAATCTTATCAACTTCCGGCAGACACTGATTACTTCTCATAGAAAATGGACTATTTATGTAAGAGTGTTATCTTTAGCATTTCTTGGGCGGTGCCATAACCATCCAATTTGCATAACCTAATCCGTGGCGGCTGCGTCAAATTGCTGACAAATCTCGCGGCCGAACTCTGCCCGTAATGAATGGGACGCCGATCCTGATAACACGAAATCTGACAGGAATATATGCGATCACTAACGCGCAGTAGAACAAGATTGGAAGCAAATTGGTGTCAGAATGCCTCTTCGCATTTTCCTTAAATTCGGAACAGAAATGCCAGCAACTAAAACAAGTAAGACCTAGAATAAAATTATCTACAGATCGGAGTTTAAAAAGCCTTATTTTGGAAGGCAAGTAATTCAATCGCTAGCTGCGGTTTACATTCATCACAATAGCTTATTCTTAGTACTGCTGAGTGTGAGAGCTTAGTAAATAGATAAGATAGATAAGGCCAAATCACACAAATTGAGCTAGCTCCAAAGTAAGTCTTAAACTTGTGTTACGGATCACTAACTTAACGATAGTTCTTATATTTTATGATAATTAATAGGTACATATATTACATATTTTAATCTGCCCTGTTTGGGGATTAATCCCAAAATCTCCGAAGTACTAGACTAGCATGACCAATAAGCACATAAGGCATGCTGGTCGTCCATTCCCAGATATTGTCATTTCTTTTGATATAATCAAGTGTTAAAATTTATGTAAACGCCATCTAGTGATGAGCGGAAGAACTAAAAAGTTGAATAATATTCGTAGCGCCATCTATTATTTGCCAGGCAAACTACAAAAACCCTGACTTTCAAGCGTTAGCCTTTAACATTTGTTTATCAAACATAGCTAAGAACCACCGCAAGAGAACTTGAAGAGCAAGAGCAAGAGAAAAAAACCGCATCGAAATTAGTTCATCAGACAGACAGACAGACCGACAGACAGAAATTAGCGTCAAACTTATAACGCCTCTTTTTTTGTCGGGGTTTAAAAAGTAAAGTCTCACAGAACCCAGAAATATAAAAGCTGAGAATAACCAGTCGACTTTATTTACGTTGCTCGTATGTTACAGTGAAATATTTGTCTATAAAGTATCCAAGTCGGCGCTTGAATGTTAAGTGCCCGCGGACTGCAATGAAAGCATAAATACAGATTTGGATTTATACTTAGTAGGCATTATTTGTTTCGTGCTGTAGGTAAGAGTTTTATTTCAAGAGAGTATTTTATGAGAGTTCTCTGCGCATTTTTAGTAACCCGATGTTATAAATAATAAGTAAGTATTTTATGTCAGTGGACAACAATCAGTGTGTACTATGTGCACTGATTGGTAACTCGCATTAACTCACAAAAACTTTAATTATTCGTATTAAATAACTTTATTGTACCAAAAAATAAAAATAAAATACAAAAAAAATTTCAGATCAAATATATACAATGGCGGACTTATCGCATACAGAGATCTCTTCTAGTCAATATGCGAAATATTGACATTTTTAGTCAATGAAAATAACTTTTTTTTAAGTTTGTAGGCCATATTATATAACAATTTTAAAGAACTGTTAAGTGTTGGGAACCCTAAGGTACCTATGAAACAAGAGGACTCAACCATTGCTAAAAATCCAATTTGTTTTTTGTCGTTGTTTGAATAATCCTATTGAAAAATAAAAACAAACTGCCTCAAAGTAAAAGGTAAGTAAAAGTCGTTTACAACCGCAATTACATAAAACAACGTTAGTACCAAACGTTAGTCGTTAGCATCACAGGTAGCGGTGGCAATATAACGGATACAACCTGGATATAACACTCGAGCGGCGCGGAATGGGCGTTCGAATTTGTTTTTACAAATTATCGCTCCGGTGAGGACTCGCTGATAGATTTTATTTATTTTACATCGTTTGATTTGTTCCCTGGGATTGCTGGCGAACACTGTCAATATTGAGGAACGACGCGAGTCAAGGAACTTTTATAATACTTGTTTAGAATATTCTGTGGCTCAACTTTAACTTAGCGAGAGATTGGTTTTATTTATTTAGTGACAGCTACTTTTCGAAAATGTATTAGGAAAGTTGTGGAAAATAATATCCCTATGTTGATACAACGGTCGGGCAACTTCGGAACTCTACTTTGAGCGTGGCCCGACATGCAATGGGTTATTTTTTTTAATATGTGTTTCTAACACATACGGCTTTAGCCAACAATATTCATTGGATTGCTGGCAAACACTATCTAAATTGAGGAACGACGCTAGTCAAGGAATTTTTGTCAAATTTGGTTACAATATTCTGAAGCTCTATTTTTTAAATTGCGAGTAACTCAGCGAGCGATTGGTTATATTTATTAAATGAATCTATTTTACAAAAATATAATAGTAAATTTATAGAAAATAATGTCCCCATGTTGTTACGTGTAACTGCATAAATCTACTCTAAGCGTGGCCCGATATGCACTAAGTCGGATATTTTTTTTATATTTGATAGAAATTCGGCTTGAGCCATCAATGTTCAACATACATACGTCACCCAGCCCAGGTCAACGTTATTGGGATGTCGCGGCAAAAGCGATAAATTGTCGGTACCTATAACCTGGATTGCTGCCGAGTGATACTCAAATTGAATTTACGTATGGCTAATAAGCAAACTCTCCGATGACAACGTTGGTAAACATTAACCACGGTTTGAATATGAGCTACGAATAGATTCTAACACCTACTTACTAGAATTGGAATTTAGTGTAAATAAATTAAATAAATAAAATGTTTTAACTAAATATTAATCGCACGGCTGTACCTACGAGTATATGCTTGGGGTAATTTTCTACTGTGCTAAGCTAATATATACATTTAGTCATTGCAGTACATATATAAACTATATTACTACTAGCTGACCCGGCAAACGTTGTTTTGCCAAAATTGAGGATTGTATGTATTTTTGTATGTTGTATCATAAAAAAATAGAAATTAAAAATTTTGTCTAAAAAATAAAAAAAAAAAAATTTAGGGGTGGACTACCCCTAACAGTAAGGGGGATGAAAAATAGATGTTGGCCGATTCTCATAGATACCGGATAAGCACAAAAAATTTCATCAAAATCGGTCAAGCCGTTTCGGAGGAGTATGGCAACTAAAACTGTGACACGAGAGTTTTATATATTAGAAGATAGATAGATATACAACTTTTTGGATGGAAAAATAGCAGTCTAAAATAACCAAACCGAAATAAAGTTATTGCAGTCGCTGATATTTGGTATCTCTTTTTTTCTTGCGCCTAGCTTTTATCTTTTATGCCAATTTATTAGGAGTTCTGCGCCACAAGGATAGACTTTACTTTTTTTTAAAGTAAATATCTGCAATATTTGGCTGTTTATTCAAGTATCAACCAGTAAATAAAATTATTAAAATTTTTAAAATTTAAAACTCTTCTTTGAAACAAGTAGTTTATAACTAGCGTTAAAGGTAGCTTTGAACTCTAATATGATCTTTGAGTAGTTAACTCCATCAAATTGAAGTTTAACATGTTCGTCACAGCGCCGAGCGCAAGAGAGCAGCAAATTACCCCGCGTGTGACTTGCATTTCCTCTAACTGATGGACTCGCCTTGCAAGTAACGTCAAGCATTTAGTTAGTACCTCGTAAAATTTTAATGTCGTAAGCTTAATTACTAGTAATAAGACATATTAAAATGAGGAAAACTACGTATAGTATGGCCATTCGTCTTCTTAGTCCTAGATTTCAAAACTCGTCTTCATCTTAAATACTTACCTACAAGAAAAAAATTTAGAACCAGTGTCCATCTGTTCAAGTACGGTGAGTATTGCATTATTATTTTAACATTATCTAATCATGGGATACTTATACCAGTTTGTCATAACACGCATACGTAGTCAATCTTTAAATAAATAAATATTGAGACTTGTGTTTTGGAATACTAACTAAACGATACTATTTTTTATAACAAATACATATATTAATAGATAAACAACCAAGACGCGGGTCAATCAGAAAAAGCTCTATTTCCGTCTTGACATGACCGGGGATCGAACCCGGGACCTCCGGACAGCGTGGCATGATGACTACTAGGCCAAAGAGGTTATCATAAAAAGAATACAAGAGGGTCACAATATTTTCCTTTACGAAAAGATGTGGTCGGTGAAAATAACAGTATTGAACAAAGTTCTCTTCAGAGATTTGCTTGCCGTAGGTAAAACTAATTCCATGTTTTGCTTGCTTGCAACCAGTACCCGATTTATCGCCTTCCTGTTGCAAGTGACATAACGTTTGTGATATAAGCTTCGAGCAATCTAAGTCAAACATTGTCAGCAAGTATGAATAAAAAAAATTTTTGCTCCCTACCACTTTCATTTTCCAATAAGAATGAAAAAAAAAGATGCAGTGGGTGCCTTGTTTCTCATAAGGAAGGGAACCGAAGACCGTGTGAAGTGAAGAAGAGAAAGCCGGAAAGCCTCCAACTTCATGGCAACGCAAAATATTTACCTATCATAATCATATAATTGTGAGATAAAAATGCTTGGAACTGAACATAAGATCCCAAGAATGGATACTAAATAAAAACAATTTGAGTATGAATAAACGATTTTAAACGTATCATATAGGCTCAGGCAAGCATGCGAACCAGGCTACCTCATAAATCAACGTCGAAAAAATGAATTTGCGGCCTTTTACGATGAATATTAATGAAATTTTATGGGCCAGCACAATATTCTTCTCGGAACGGCAAAAGACAAGGGCAATCCATAGTGATTCATTGCAAGCTCAGTAAATATACTTTAAGCTAATTAATCAAGAGTACTTGGATAGAGAGCTACGAGCTAAAATGTAAAAGGACGTTACAAAAATGTCCTGTAATACTTCGTTTTATGTTGCTTTTGCTAGCTTTGCACACATGTGAAGACCAGGTCAGGTACTGAAAATATGAGAATATCTATTTTTCTCTGACAATTACCAATAAAGCTGGAATTTGACAGTAGAATACTTAAGTATCTAAGTTCGGTGACAATATACTACAATATTTTGGTATTACCGCCCCACTCTGATCTGATGATGGAATCGGAATGTAGAGACGGGTACATTTTAAATTTAAAATTCAATAAAAAGTAAAAAATTAAAAAAAAGTACTAACTTACGATGTAGCACAATTTGTGTCAACAAAAAGTTTAAAAATATATCACAATGGAAAATATAATAGGGGATAATCGGGCAGTATAATAAACAATGAATGGTTTGATTATTCAGTGCATAATAAACAGGCTCAGCGTTCGTCAATTGTATTGTCGACAGTCAAATACTGACCTGAATGCTGTTTCAATTATAGACCAATTTCAAAATGTCTTATAAAAGTTATTCTTTTAGATTGGTTTTACAAAAAATTAATCAAAATAGGTATATTATTTTGTTTTTTAAATCAAAATAACTGCAAAATGTCATCTTAGTAAACAAAATTGAGTATTTAGCTTTCTTGTGATTTTTCAGTGATACTTACAGCTTACAGTCACACACGTATACATCAAAGTCAGATTAAAAATGAAATTAATTTAGAATTATATAAGTAGGTACCTAATATTTAATTATCGGCCGCCACAATGATTTCGCCCCTTATTTATTTCATTGGCAACATACAATTTTGGGTTAGGTATTAGCTATATAGGTAATTGAAATATATACTACTGGGGATGAATAAAATAATTCACTCCTAAGTTAGTTGTAGTTAGGGTTTTACCTACATACTAGCTAGCTATTTTCCTACAATTTGAATATAAATAAAACGGACATAACCTCCCAACATCCTTATCTCACAATGCCGATGCTGCATAACAATTCAACCGGCGCGTATTATGCAAAATCAGACTATTCATCTCGCCATGTCAACGGTCGATAAGTGTACGTGAGATAGTCGCATCGATATTAGGTGTATTCGCAAACTCGTATTGAGATTCGGTATTGGAGCTAAACTTGAAGGAGTATTGAAGATTATGCTGCGATTTGTACGCCCATAATACTTAGTACTAAGGGGGCGCCAGGAAATTAGAAGCAAGCATTGGAATAAATCATTTCAACTTTATTCTTTCGTCGCTACACGGTCATTGTGGCGTTTAAATTTTGCACCAACGCTGTAACTAGCTCGCAAATTTGTTGTTGAGATGTTTGTGCCTAATTTTGCAATCGTGATAAACTTTGTCATAGTTTTAGATAATTCAGGTTTATTGTAAATTGTAAAAGCTAGGTACTTCCTGTAAGACAAGATTTTTTATAATTACGAGTATTTGCCCCTTAAAGTTAATCAAAGCCGTAAGAAATCTATCCATGAAATAAGTACATAGAACATATTTAATCTCTGTTTCTAGGTACTTTCTATATACTTTATTTTATTTTTTCAAGTAGTTTGTTATGTTATTTTAGATACGTAAAATACAGAGTTTAAAAACAAACGACTTCCTAGTGCCGGTATTGGCATTAAGATCTAAGAGAAAGAAAACACTTAATTCAGTAGGTAAAGGGCACAGATGGGTGGTACTGTGCACGCAATATCACCCAGGGGCGCTGGTAGTTCTAAAACCGGTGCCATCCGTAAGTGCAGTCGGACGACGTGGCAACGCAAGTGGCGGTCCAAAGGCGATATGCTCCGAAATTTGTAAGGATTTCTAGCTCTCCCTGGACTGCCGGGGTGAGAATAACCTACCCGATTCGAATCACGAAGAGCGGGTTCGGGAAGCTATTTGAATATGACTCACAAGATGGTCTATTTTAAATTGAAGCCGTTTTTCGATTTGTTATACATAATGTTTGATAGAGTTTAAAGTATATACTTAGTCTGGTCATAAATACTGTTACAGTTAAAAATAAACTAAATATTACATTTGAATTTGGAATCCGTTATTTTTATATGACTTTTCATTGTTTTTTCTTAGTTTGGCGCCAATACATTGTACAATATTTTGCGATATTAAAATGGAGTGGGATGATAAAGAAAAACGAATCGCTGTGATTGCATTACACAAAGTAGGTATGGAGCCAAATACAATTTATATAACTCTGCATACTCTTAGTATTAGTCAAATGTTTGTGTACCGGCTATTAATAGATACAATGAGACCTACTCTGTTTGTGACAGAAAAAGACCTGGCCTTCTACATAGTATTCATATAAAGAAAGAATTCGAAGAAATCCTGTCCGAAAGCAAAAGATTTTATCACGGGAGATGAAGATAGCACCTAGAACCATGTCGCGTATTTCAAAAGATGACTTAGGACTTGCAGCCTATAAAAGACGTACTGGTCATTTCTTAACTGATAATTTAAAAAAGAATAGTGTGGTAAAACCGTAATAACTACTGAGAAGCAGTACGCAAAGAGAGGGCACAGAAAAATTTTGGTTAGGGATGAGAAATATTTTACAATTGAGCAACATTAGAAGGATTAGGCATCAACATCAATGGCGAGTATATCACTCACCTTCGATTTGCCGACGATATTGTTGTCATGGCAGAATCGAAGGAAGACTTAAGTACTATGCTCGGAGACCTAAATCGAGTTTCCCAACAGGTGGGCCTCAAAATGAACATGTTTATTTTAAGGCCCACCTGTTGGGAAACTTACGAAAGTAATGACGAATGTCCATGTCGTGCCCCTACCTGTTTGTGTTGGGAGCTCCACACTCAAAGTTGTGGGTCAATTGATCCAGGCAGGAAATTCCAGCTTCAAGTCTTTCGACGAATCCGACTCGGCTGGGCAGCTTTCGGGAAGCTACGCAGTATATAGTGCCTCAAGACGAAAGTGTTTAATCAATGTGTGTTACCAGGGATGACTTATGGCTCTGAAACGTGGTCCCTACTATGGGTCTGATAAGAAGACTCAAGGTCACTCAACGCGCTATGGAGAGGGCTATGCTCGGTGTTTCCCTACTTGATCGAATCAGAAATGAGGAAATTCGTAGGAGAACAAAAGTCACTGACATTGCCCAGCGGATTAGTTCGTTGAAGTGGCAGTGGGCGGGACACATAGCGCGACGAACCGATGGCCGATGGGGCAAAAAGGTTCTTGAATGGCGACCACGTACTGGCAAGCGAAGCGTAGGACACCCACCCTCAAGGTGGTGATAACCTGACTAAGGTCGCTGAAAAGCGCTGGATGCAGGCCACTCTAGATCAGTCATTTTGGAAATCCTTGGGAGAGGCCTATGTCCCGCAGTGGACGTTATGCGGCTGAAAGGATGAACACATTGTAAAAGTAATAAATGTTATTCGCAATGAAAAAAAAATTTTTTTTTTTACAATATTTTTGTCTAGACTAGGTACATACACGTATATTAAACATAGAGTTTTGGTCACGAAATCATGATTATTCACGGTGTTTTAAACATTCGGCACAAACATTTGCGAAAAATCATAGTCAACTTTATTGAAGCTCGATCTTAATTAATTATAGTATATGTTTTAAGAAAATTTAAATATGATAATAAAATTCATATTAAAACTCATAAGAATTTTTGGAAGTTATTATTAAGCTAGTAATCTGGTTTAGCTTTCGATATTTAAAGTTTTCTGTTTGTAACTGAATACTTTAGTAATTAGTACATTAACTACAAATGGAACAAATTTCAAACGGTGTCTACCAATAAATCACTCCTAAGCGGTAAATAAATGCAAGTAACAGTTATCTTAATCACTGATGTGAAGCAGAACTTTAAAGAACGATAACATTTAGGAACAGAAACTCGAAAGCATGAGTTTTGATTTATTTATATAACGCTTGTGGATAAAGTAGTGATAATTTGGGAATAATGTGTTTCTTTGTTATAGTTATTTAACTATAACAAAGAAATCTTTATAATGGAGGCGTAAGATTTCTATTATCTTAGAATAACAATAAGCAGTATCTGTAGTATTTATAATAATTAAATAAATGTTTTGGAAACTACAAATTGTGATTCAGGTTTTCGTACCCAAAGGGTAAACACGGGACCCTATCACTAAAACTCCACTGTCCGTCCGTCTGTCTGTCTGTCTGTCTGTCACCAGGCTGTATCTTATGAACTGTGATAGCTAGAGTCTAGATAGTTGAAATGTTCACAGATGATGTAATTCCGTGGCCGCTATGACAACAAATATTAAAAACAGAATAAAATAAATATTTCAGTGGGGCTCCCATACACCAAACGTGATTTTTTATAGATAATGGTACGGAACCCGTCGTGCGCGAGTACGACTCGCATTGGACCGATTATTAATAATTTACTTTACTTATCTTTTTCAGTAATCTATCTGTTACAATATGTATATCAGTTGATAATAAATATGTGGAAGAGGTTTATTGAAATTGATACTAAAAGCTGCCTATTAAAACAAAACGAGACCTTAATGTTTTAAAGTTGCAGATATTAAGGTTTCAGAAAGTTCAAAATAATCTTGGTTTATGATAATCTTGAGAAATTAAGAAGTTCTAAAAATCAAAAACATTTCCATACTATTTACCATAATCCAAACAGCTCGTAGTATAAACAGACGGAATAACCGTCAAAAGTTACAAGACAGTTTTTTGGTGGGTACTTTCAAGCAATTAAGATGGAAGTAGCGTTCTCCGTAAACCTGTAACTTTCCCAACATTTTATTGTTAACGGCAAACTAAATGAAGGTAAAGCTAGATAGAGCTCTCAAGTTACTGCAACCCACCATACTGCACGTTCCAACGAAGTTATGGGTGTTTAAACTTAAACTAGGTTTATAAGTAACACTTAAGCAAACTATGCCAAGAATCAAGTGCAACGCAGAGGAATAGACTGGGTAAAAACTTAATCCGCGGTTAGGCTAGAATTTATGTTGAAAGTTCATAAAGTATTGAATTCAAACCAAATTAATTAGATTTAATAAGGAGGAGATATTTGCTTTGTTTAATTAGATACCACTCGTCAATAGATTCTACCTCTACATAAAATATTATAAAAGTAGAAGCATTGCAGAAGTTCTGAAAAAAAGGGAAGTAAAAAGTACCCGTAACCGAAGGGCATGTATGAAGAAATTGATGAGTGTAGATGAAGCGAAAGAGGTTTGTCAAATTCGTAGCAAGTGGAGGTCCTTAGTCTCTGCCTACCCCTGTCGGAAATAGGCGTGATGTTAAGTATGTCTGTGTGTATAAAAGAAATATTTATGATATAGTTTTAATAAATATACTGCTAGGCTTATACGTAGCTATACACTTATACGTATAATACAAATACAGAGCGTATTTTCTTTATTTATTTTTCTACGTCCTAATCTTCATGTTATCTAAGCAATAGCAATAGATATGATCAACAAAACCTCGATACTCCTAGAGTTCGAGTCGAGAAAAATAATAAGTGCTTTTTGATTTTGAGATCAGTAATAAAATATAACGTATTTTATTACTGATCTCAAAATCAAAAAGCACTTATTCTTTTTACATTATTAATGATATAAAAAAGTGCTAAGAAAACAAACATTTCATTACGTGAACGAATCTAAGTTTCCAGTTCGTGTCTAACAAGAATATTTCTTGAGTGGTTCAACTTTTCTACAGGAAAAGCCTGCCTTTCACGTTCAGAAAAGTCTGTTTAATACCCGACTTACAAAAAAGAAACTCCGGTATTTAAATTATATAACCCAATAAACATAACCTTTACATTGTTTTTTTAAGTTATAGAGCCGATACTTTATGTTGGAAATGTGATAGACCAACAATTTCGTAACAAAAATTATAGTAGGTATTTATTTTTATGGTTCTGATATAAAATGAGTAGGGCATTTGAAGCGTATCATGAAAGGTGATAAGACATAAATACATACTATCACGATCTTATTTACGACGTATATAAGATTTGTTCTAGACTATTCTTAGCTTAACAATATAGGTCCCAGTTCGATCATGGCTGGTGTTCAAATATTTAGACAACATGTATTAATCTCTGACAGACCAGTATTAAAGCACCTGAGGATTATTATTTCTTTTTTTATATAGATTTTGCAGTAAACTGGGCATATGGAATCCAGATTAATGTCGTGTCAATTACACTTCGCTCGGCGAGCGAAATACGAAAAAAGTTGGGTAATGGAGCGCTCTAACCAAACATGATTGAGTAGCCTCGGTTTCAACGCATCGTAGCCCGGCTTATAAATATGACTATTGATTCGTTTTTAGGGTTCCGTAGTAAACAAGGAATCCTTATAGTTTCGCGATGTCCATCTATCGGTCTGTCTTTCCATGGTTCTACACAGAGACTACAAGTACTAGAAAGCTGTAATTTGGCATGGTATGTATATTAATCACGCCGGTAAAGTAGTAAAATAAAACTAAGAAAAATATTTTTTTGGGGTTATATTCCATATATGTGTAATGGGAGTCATTTTTATTACTTAATGCGGCCCTTCCCGGCCGCTCTGTCGTCAACGCGCGCATAGTTTGAAAAGCTTGTTTTTTCATCCAGGGCAGTGCTAGAAAAAAATGAAAACCAAAAAGAGAGAGATAGCGCCTTAGGGAACGGTTTGCATTATATTGAATGAAATTAGTATTATTATTAACTATCCATTGAACGAATATTAACTATTCATAGGGTGCGGAAATGTTATAAAACTTGTTCCAGGATATACGTTTTTTTCAGTAAGCCTTACAAGTGTGTGAAATAAATATATTTTATTTAAAATACTCATTACATTTAAAAGGTTTCTATCGAAATATTTTTTTTTAATTTTACAATTTATGAGTACTTTATGAACGGTCAAATTTCAGGTAAAATTTGTGCAAAAAATGGAGCAAAAGATTTTTGGAGGCGTATACTGAACTCGTTTTTCCTAATGTAAATTTTTTATTTTGATAGAAACCTAGAAATAGCGCACAAGATACCTGTGAGTTCAAAAGTTTTCAAGAAAGATCACATACAACGCCATAATCACGTACGAGCGTTTGTATGAAAAGTAAGACGGGAAGGCCGCTTTTAACCATCGGGACGGGTATCCTGGAATAGATCTCTCAAAAATATTGTGAGTTTAATAACACAATTTTTCAATTTAAGGATCCGTTTGGAAAAATTTGGTTTTATAATGCAAACTTTTGTTAGAGTTAAGTGCCCCCCCCCCCCCCCCGCCCCCCCTCAGTCTTAAAACGGTTGGACGCGTGAAAAAAATCACGGCCGTAGTATGTACAACGATGTTTAAAGGAAAACTATCAAAGCTAAGTAGGGTTTACCAAGTAAAAAGTTGAAGGCGACCAACTTATGAAATGTACTCGGAAAAGTAAAATTTCATACAAATTTATTCAGTTTTTTTGACGTTTTTAGTTCCGTTCCGTTCCGTGCCAACTCAAAGTCGGCATTCGCAACTACGGACCCCTATACTGCACGTGGCCAGACACGCACTTAGCCGGTTATAGAACATGCTACTGCCGAAATTACTAAATGAATAATTTAAATTTTGAACATGCTCCTGAAGAAATTTTTAAAATATGATATTTTCATAGAAAAATGTTACCAAATTGTTACACACTCTTTTTGCCCGACTATCGCAAAGCCAAAATGAAAGGCTTTCAGTTTAACAGTGTGTGTATTTATGTTTTATTTTCGGAAATTTCAGATATGATTAGTCATTTTGATAAATAAATCTATTCCTTATGGCTCGTTAGTTTTTTAGAGAGCGTCATAGTTAACGCTCTCCGAAAAACTTATTTTTTTTATTCTACATATAAAATGCTCAAATCTACTACGAACCCCATTTCCCAAAAGAAGGTGAATGGAGTATTTAGCACTCTATTTAAGATTGTCATGCACATGTTGTCAATTTTTATTAAGCTTTAAATAAATGACCTTTCGTCGGGAACCTTTTCTTATCGCTAAGATCTTTGATTGTTAAGAAGAGCTCAACCGACCGAGTATGTAAGTGTAAAACTTTTTGTCGACTACGTGTGAGCACAAAAATCTTATATTGTTAGCCGTCTGCCGAGAGAAGACGTTTTGCATTATTGTTGTAACCTACCTACCTATTGAATAATTATTTTCTAATTATTTTTATACGCTAACTTATCCAACCCTGTTATACTATCAAATGCATTATTTATCTTCCACTCGCTGTATTTGAATTGACGAATTGGCAGTGATCATCTAGTAGTGGACCCAAGTTGTATTTTGTAGTAACTCAAATTCTAGCGTAACACGTTTAGGATTTATGTCATAATTAGTTTCCCTACATTCTAAATTAACTATCTTACTAAGTTTAACTCCGAATAAATACTTTGTCAGACATTGAGTTCAATTAATATAGCAATAAAAAAAAATTGAGATATATAAGATAAATTATTATATGTGTTCATTTAAAATATTTTTATTTAATTTAAATTTATTTTACGATTATCGAAAAAATCTACTATTTAATTTTTATTTGGATTGAAATTGAATTTTCAAAGACAGAGAATACTTTAACATAATTTAGAAATTTGTTATTTAGTCATTTAGGTATTAGAAAAATACTAGAAAATTTAAAATTATGCAGTTAATGATTTTAATTGATTTTAAGTTTTATTGTAAATGAAATAAGCTTTAGCTTTATAATTAGAATAATTAAATTGAATCAGATCAATTAATTATATTAGATGTTTTATACGTATTTATTAAGTTATTTTAATCAATTTTTAGTTATGTATAAAACAACTGAAAATCTATAAAAGAAGCTATTTAATTTTGTAGATAAAATATTATTAAATTTCATTGTCCTTAATTGTAATATGATTAAAGTTGACCTGTAGTATGTTTCGTCCTATGTAAAATCAGGTATATTTATATATACTTATATATTTATTTAAAAGCTCAGATTTAAATTTGTTTGGCCCTCGTGAGAGGGAAAAGGAGCCCACTCCCCGCTCTGATTCTGTAGGTATTCGACTCCTTACTTGGATGTACCTCGATAATAGTAATATGAAAATATTAAATCTAATAAACTTAATATAAGCAAGAGACAGTTGAGAGGAGCAAACAAGTTTTGCAAAGCGATATCAGCCACTTCAGAACCGATATATTTAATCTGATTCTGGACTGAGCTAAAACCAATATCCTTTACTTCAAATAGCTGATATCTAAAATGCTTAAAGAGCATACTAAAATATATTCTACAGTCTGTCTTGTCTGTCATTATAGGTCAGAGAAAGAATCTAGAATGGTGCATAAAATCTCAGATAAATGAATGATAAATATATCAAACGTAAACCTCAGATTCCATAGTTAAATTGAAATAAATGAAAGGAATTTCAATTCACAACAAGAATCCGGCTCCAAAGAATAAATTTAATTAAAAATATATAGTTATAAAAACATTGAGATCTAGTTTGTTCAACAGACATATGTCTTCTTTGCTATAAATTTGCCTCGACTATAAAGCATTTCAGTTAAATCTAATAACTATTGTTTTACTAACAGTTAAATCTAATAACTATTGTTTTACTAAAGAAAATCTTGTAATCGAAAAGATATATTTCAAACATGACTAAGAAATTAATTTGTAGAACAAATCTAATTTCCTCTGAATAATTCTATTTTAATATAGATAAAGAAATGGCTTTTCTAATGCTTAAACCAAAACTGAATTAACAAACTCAATAGAGTTAAATCTTGATAACTAAATAAATCCTTAAATTAGTAAGTATTAGAACTCTAAATCGATTTCTAATCAAACTTATTACTAGTTTGTTGAACAAACCAATCAAATATATAAAAAAGTTTATTCCTAGCTATTTTTTATTCCTATTCTCCTATAAATGTCCTAAGTTCCTATTACAGAAAATGATTCTACTGTGTTAAGTTACATCCCAATTCACCAAAATGTGTATGACTAAATTGAACCCCGGTGTAAGGGAACAATTCCTAACGTGGATATTTTCCGGTGTAAGAAAATATCCGCCTAGAGCTAGCTAGAGTTTTGAGAGAGCCTCTCTCGCCCTAATCTAAAGGTTACCTAACTACAAACAAAAACCCGCCTATAAATGCCTATTTTAAAATCCTACTCTGGGTGTGTATGGACTAGGACAAAGTCATATTCCCCTAGCTGCTACAACAATACGGAGCTGGTCTGGGTTGACCGAATTCTACCTATAGCCCGTCGAATTCTGATTGTGATCTTATAGGGATGGGAAGACCACAAACAGGCTATCTAACAAATCTAATGGGACTATATTTATGTCCATTTCCTTAGCCTTAGAGCGAGTAATACTACTCACGCCGTTCGGACCGTTGGCTCTCTAATTCCAAAGGAAACATTGACACAAATATAGGTAGCTAACAAGACTAATAACTTATTATTAGTCCGCCAAGCCGCTACAACTCAGCTTATTTACCTAATGTCTCTATCCCTTTGGAGATCCCTCCATCTCTGCAGGCCAAAGGAACAGAAACTAACGAAGATTTGACCATTAAGCCCCAATTCGACACAAAAATTTAAAATTATTAAAAATATTAAACACTAGATCTTAGATACCGAAGATAAAATTGAACGAACATTGAATCTTTAGAAATTCAAAGCCCGAACCAGTTCATCCCGGAAATCATAAGATTGGCACTAAATTGAATAAACACTGAATTAAATAATTAATTAAACTCAACTATGAAACTCTAAATTGAATGAATTTATATTAAAACTATTAATTTAATTTATTAAAATTTACTTGGGACAAACTAAAATATAAAATTATTCCAAAATTTACAAAACTTTAATTTCAGAATATTTTTACCACATATTCCTAATTAAAGTTTAATTAAGCAAAGGACCGCGGAACAATTAAACGACCTAGGTGTCAAACCAACGTAACCCACAAAACACAAATTTCTTGAAGACTTTTTCATTTCTTGAATTAAAATAAAACTTTGACGAAATTTCCCAACGAATTTCTTACGTTGTTAACGCTTCGAAGGATGTAGCCGCAATGACCACGAACCAGGGCAAAGACTCTATAAAAACACGCTGTCAAAAAAAAAAGGTCACGCCTCCTGTCCATGCATTGGCCCAATGATATAAGAGCATTTCCTCTACCTGAGTCAGCGTGGCAATCTCCCCGCGCACCTCCGAAACCCGACATGCCCCCAACTGGCCTCCAAAATGAAGAAATATTAATTTTGCATGTGAAATTATATAAAATAATCATGTAATGATTTTAAAATCACTTTATGAAGTAAAATAGAGTGTCACAATAGGAAAATATACTTAAATATGAATTTATCTTATGACGTCTAAGATAAATGTCCAAAATAGATTGATTATGGCTAAAGTTAAGCTCAAAGTTTATTCAGTTTGTTATTATATTACTGGAACTGAATCCAGACAATCTAGATTACCTAGATAGATTTGATTATCATTATATTTACAAATTAAAGATGTAATCTCCATCACAAATTGTTGATGTATTTTCCGTATTGAGAATAGAACTCAAATGAATCTAGATATTATTCTCAGACCTTTCGATACACCACATAGACTAAAATTCAATATAGCATTTTCAATCAATAAACTAGTCAAATGGTAGATTGGTCTTTGAACAAATAACTAGATAAATAGGTATATATGTACCTAAAAGTTACTAATGTTTAGAAATTCCATTCTCACGGATTTTGATGCTTGTCGGAGATTTATTAAATTTCTGCTAATTGACAAAAGTGCCATACCACACTTCATCGTTCGAGACATAAGCGTTCGAGGCGGTTAATTAAAAACAATATTTATGTGTCAGACAGAGAAAACTATATATATTAAAAAGAGACAAAATCTCAGCCTGCATTTAAGCCCATTTCTCAATATTAAACCATCTCTTACACTAATAGAGATCAAAATTCATTAACAAACTAGTAATTTTTTTACTAATTCAGCCAATTGTATACAAACAAAGAAAGCTTGTTCAACAAATACCTGGAACCTTCTAGCCAGGCGATATGAAATATTTATTACTGTTATGACCGAACCAAATTCCGTGTACCGTAATAGGGTTTCATTGATAAATATGTTTGCCGAGCAAGACTGCAATTTAAATAACACGTGCATTATGTACTCCAAATGTTAAATCTTATGAAATTGATATGTATTTATAAGTATTTGAGATTATAAATGTCGAGAGCTAATTTGCGATTCGTCACATTGTGCATTTATTTCTTAACATTAGAAAGTAGTAACGGTACACATATTATTATCACTGCAAACCTTGTCAATCAATAAGATATAGTTTCAAATACTAAAAGCTGACTACGGGAAGATTCTTTTTGAAAATAACTTTTATCCAGTGAATGCAAGTATAGCTAAGTAACAGCTAGTAATGTATATTTTTTGTAGTAATGTATATCTAGTAAATCTGCAAATTGAGCCCTTTCACTTGATACCAAACATTGTATGATTCGATTTATTTTATTTTTTCTTACTTTTTGCTTATAGAGGACGCTCTATTGAAGTTAGGATGATCTCACATAACCTATAACCAGCGTACAGCCAAAATCCTTCGAAATATATTTCATTTGTTAAGGTAATGTGGATAATATAGATGATACGGGGTAACAGATAAACAAACATACATAGCGGCGAAACACATCACCCTTCTTTTGGCTTCGCCGTAATTAGGTAAAAAAGACATACATAATTATGTTTAGAACCGCTGGATTACTTGTGTCTATGAGACTATGTAAACTAAATATGTACGATCATAATTTCTTTAATATTGTGTTATGAGTATCTGCTCATACTCCGAAATAATTCTAATCGTCTATTCTTTGCTGTTTTAAAATATCTTTAGACATTTTTATATTTCATTCCAGCAAAATCATTTTTTTTTATTTCTTAAAAGTAATTTATTATTCATGAAAGTATTGAACAATTTACATTTATTTTTTACACAATCACAGAATAAAGAGAACTTTTCAAATTGAATTTGCATTAAGAATTAGATTCAGCTTTCTTTAAAGTTACTGTACCTGTGTGGAAAATGGCTTTTATATTAACATCAATGCCATTGTGATCTACTGATAAGTCACTATAGTCCATTTGGTTAGGTATTTAAAACAGTGTAAACAATCTTGACACGTATTTTTATTGAAATATACATTTTATAAATCAATACCTTCGCAAATTACAAATTATTTATTTTATAAATTACATAAGTTATTTATATTAGGTCTTTACCTATAAATTGCCGTTTTGTATGAAAAAATTTAAACGATTTTTTTTCATGTATTTTTTATTTGTATTAATCGAAGTATTCACCCATGCAATCAACGCATCTTTGCCAACGCAATGGCAGTTTATTGATGCCCTTCTTAAAGAAATCAGCTGGACGGGAGGCAACTAATTCTTTAAAGGCATTTTGTACTGCATGTCGGGTCTTTTCTGAATTTTTTTCCCGCCAAGAAGTTATCCAAATTCTGGAAAAAGTAGTAGTCTGTAGGCGCAAGGTCTGGTGAGTAGGGCGGATGACGGAGAGCTTCAAACCCCTGTTCTTGCAACTTGGAGACCGTCTGCTGTGCAGTATGAGGTCGCGCGTTGTCGTGCAGGAGCAGCGGAGAGGAGCGATTGACCAATGCTGGTTGGAGATGTGCCAGCTTCTCCATCATTGTGTTCAGTTCTTTACAGTACACATCTGCAGTAATGCTCACCCCGTTTGGTAAGAAACTGTGATGAATCACACCGGCGCTAGACCACCAAACAGTGACCATTACTTTTCTAGGAGTTAGTTTTCGTTTAGGGCATTGTTTAGGTGCTGAACCAGGATCCAACCAACTTGCTGAGCGCTTGCGGTTATCAAACAGAATCCATTTTTCATCGCAGGTAACAATGCGGTTCAAAATTCCTTCATTTGTGTGTCTGTTGAGCAGTGCAAGGCACGT
This sequence comes from Acrobasis suavella, assembly GCA_943193695.1. NCBI lineage: Eukaryota > Metazoa > Arthropoda > Insecta > Lepidoptera > Pyralidae > Acrobasis > Acrobasis suavella. Next base: position 11,444,656 of record OW971929.1, on the reverse strand, counting down.
CTCGACGCGTACTTCGCGCTGGCGATTATTGAATTCGTGGGGCACCCATTTGTCAAGCTTTTTTACCTTGCCAATTTAACGCAAATGGACCAATATTGTTTTGACGCTAACGTCGAAAGCTGCTGCTAATTCAGCCGTAGATTGTGTATCATCAGTTTCCACAATCGCCTTTAATTCGTCATTGTCGACCAAAGTCTTCGGACGACCGCGAGGTTCATTTTTCAGATCGAAATTTCCAGAACGGAAGCGAGCAAACCAATAACATGTGGTGCGTTGGTTTGTAGTGTTAGCTCCGTAAACGTCGTTGATGTTGCGTGCCGCTTGTGCCGCGTTGCTGCCACGACGTTACTCATATTCCATAATTACTCGAATTATTAACGTATCCATGATGACGAAAAAGATTGAAATGCGATGAAAATGTAACACTTATCAATAAACAAATGACTAAAAAAAAAAAGTTCCATGTTTTTAAAATAAAATTAATTTGAAATTAGAATTCTTAGCCAAACAAAAATTATTTTGATTTGAAATGGCCAGTACTGCAGAAGGGCAATTTCATAGGTAAAGACCTATTATATACGTGTGCGATGTCGAGAAAATACTTAAGAAGACTACGTGATAATATTTTTATGAAATCGTCTTGATTTGTTGTGGAAAAAACCTGAATAAATAAACAACTTTATTCAGGTTTTTTCTTTTGGACAAATCTTTTGTAACGAAGTTCTGATCTCCAGTTTTTCTAAGTCAACCCAATGGTATTGTTTGTTGGTTTTTGTGTCTGTAAGTGGCCAACACTGGTTTCAGATGTTTCAGGCCGCCTTAAGGCATCTGACATAGCTTAACGACTGCCTTACAATGATGACAGACGGGTCCAACGGCTTATACGTGCCTTCCGAAGCACAGAGGAACTCAAGATATTAATATGCCACTTGTGGTCACCCATCCGAGTGTGGACCACGCCCGGTGTCGCTTTACTTGCGAAAGCGCTAGTAATGCGCACCGAGTTCCTTTACGCACGGCATTTATAACTTATAAGTAAGTTAAGTATATATGTTGAACGATAAATCAGTTATCTTTGATCGAAATTTCTATTATACCTAATTTACTGCAACGTTGACATGCTTATTGGCCAATTCAAAGCAAAGCTAGTATTAAAACAAAATTATGCTCACTACTTGCCGTCTCCCCAACTTTATCTTCGGCACCAAAAGATCCTCTTTATCTTTAGTGCTAGCTATAAACCAGGGGTCTAAATGAATGTATAAGAAATAGTTTTATTATTCCGGGGTCGACCGTAACTTCTTAGTGATAAAGACCTCTGTCTCATCGCTATGTTATTTACGCAGCTTGATTGATAGAGATGAATATTCAGGCGGAGGTCGACAAATCCCGCTGTTTCGACTCTAATGCCGCTTCTCCTCACCTTCTGGAATTGCAGCATAAATCTCACCGAAAGATGGATACTCGGCTTTGTATCATTTGCCCTTCCAGGCCTTAATTACTGATCTGCACAACCTCTAAAAAAAAAGTTATTTTGGTTATATAATGTTTTTTTTTTTAAATTAAGTATACGATATGTAAAACGATACATTATCTAAATACTTATTTACTAGTTTTGTCTGTATTTATAAGAAACAAAGTGCATTTTGATGCAGTTTCTATTATAATTTCGTACATTCATTTCCAAAAGGTGACAGCAGTTGACTAATAGAGGTGAATATTCAGACGGAGGTCGAAAAATCCCGCTGTTTCGGCTGTAATGCCGTTTCTTCTCACCTTCTGGAATTGCAGCATAAATCTCAGCGAAAGACGGATACTCGGCTTTGCATCACTTGCCCTTTCAGCCCTTAATTATTGCTCTACCTAGTTATACAGAGAGAAAAATCTTTTTGATTAGAAAAGTTTTTTTTAGTTCTATGAATCCAAAACTATTTTAAGATACCGCTAAATCAGAGGTTCCCAAACTTATTTCGTCTAACGCCCACTTTGAAAATCTATTATTTTGTAGCGCCCCCCATTTTTTTTTCACCTTAAAAACCTCAATAAAATGTTAGTCTCGCCTGGAGTGCTATTTTTCATTTATGGTCTCACCGAAATACAGATCGTGTAGCTTTCCAACCCACCGCTCGCGTAAAAAACTATTTGGCCGTATTTTTGAAGCCTCGTGTCAGCTAAAACAATATTGCTTTACGCAGAAAACATCGAAAATATGTCTATGGTTTTCTAAGAATTTCACCATGAATAAAAAAAGCGGCATGAATCGGAATGGATTCTCCATGAAAGGTTTCTTTGTGATATCTACGCCCAATGTCAAAATTACGAGCGGTTGAGAACTCGAGACCACTCGTTGCAAATCCTTCGCATACGATCATTTCGAAAATGCGCCCTTTTCAAACGCTCACGTAAACCATTCGAAATGTGACAAGTTATTTCACTAATACGTCCCCTGGAGTTTAACTAAACATATATTCTAAACGAGACTTTTCTTACCAGAACTTCACAATATTAAGAGTATGTTTTACCACTATTAAAAATTTACCAATACTCAACAGTTGTTTTAAAACTATTCTAATGCGAAGGATGAATCTGATGATTTTTAACAAGTTTTTTAATATCAGGTTCCATTGAATCAAGAACAGCCGCAAGTCGCCGCGTTAGGTAACGTGCAAACGATTTCTCTTTATAGTTAGCAGCATTGTAACAGCACAAAAGCTACGTTCACACAAATATGGCAATGGGAATTTGAATTGAAACTTCTAATAAATTAAATATTTTTTCTTTATTTTTAATAAATTAGGATTAGAAACCAAGTATAAAAAAAATCACCAGTCGCCCCTTAAATCATATCAATTCGCCCCCCAATTTTTTTTGTGCCCCTTTTCGCCCCCCTCTAGGCCTCCAGCGCCCACAAGAGGGCGTTATCGCCCACTTTGGGAACCTCTGCGCTAAATGTTAAATATGTTTATGTTAACATCACGGGTTTTGATAAATAAAGATTATCTAGATCCTTCGATTTCAAGTACTCTTTCGACTAGGTAAAATGCCATTTTCTCCTTACTTTGACTGTGCACATTATTCATTTGGCGCTACTTTCGCACTCATTAGTGCTCTCTCAATTATTATTTATAACCATAGTCACAAAATAACTAAAGAAAAGTATTCAGTTCTGTAGTTCTAAATATTGTTTAGATAAGATTGGAGTAAAACTTGATATGTACCTACGAGTAGTCAGAGTAGTACTTTGATTAACATGTAAACTACTTTCCATCTCGGGAAAATTTGAGCTTCCTGTGGGACTATCAAATAACCTTTGACCACTCAGACAACAGCTAGAGAAGGTAATATTCAGCCGGGCGGGTTAATTTAAAGGTAGATTACCATAGGTGAGTTAGGCCAAATAGTTCATAAAAGTAAATTTTAGAGTCACAAGTTTAGAATAAAGCAGGTTAAATATAATATTACGCTCCTGGCACCAATTGATTTTAAAACCCGATTTACAATGAAAGTTTTCTTACTAACGTTACTGACCATTCCGTAATCCAATCACTTGAAAACTATTCCCAGAGGTATTCAGTATTCAACCTTAGCGCAATCTAAAACAATCCACAAGTTCACCGAGCCTGACAAAGTTCAAATAGGTACTTATTTTGTTACTTATATTATAATAGTTATTTATGCAACTGTATGATAATAGTATCACATGAGTGTTTTAATACGTAATTATTACAGTTGCATACAAAACTTTATCTACATCCATGATATGAATCCTCTATAAAAGGTTCTAAATCCATAGGGTGTTGTTCAGTGTTGTAAGAACTCTATGTAAATTCCTGGTAATTTTATTGCTAAGTTTCTAATTCAAACTAACTATGTATGTATAGGTAATAATAAAATTATTTGTTGTAATAATTATTTAAATTTTGGATTGTACAATTATTGGAATGCAAATATTTTTTTTATTAGTATGTATCGAACAAAAATGGCGGGATACGACGTGAATTCGAATAATCAATAAGTTCCTTTTTTAAATTACGGAGCTATGGTAGTGAAGGGCGTGCACATGGCAATGTTCTTTCTTGAAATTCAAAAAGAATGTAGCTGGTTGACGAGTAAGGAAGGGATCGAGTTTGCGTTGCATAATGAAATCTAGTACAACATTATAACACTCGTTTGGGTGATATAATGGTTACTATGACACTGGGTGTTTTAATGTTGGAAATAAGCTAACTGTTTCTGAAACTTTAATAGAGGATTTATAATAAATATAATTATAGTATATTTGTTTGCAAAGCAAAGTACCTACTGTTGTGATTTTTGTATACTTTAACCAATAACCATACGAGTAAGTTAACGTTAAGTGAGGAGCTCGGTGGCCTAGCGGGAGTGCGCATTACTAACGCTTTCGCAAGTAAAGCGACACCGGGCGTGGTCCGCACTTGGATTGGTGACAACAAATGCATGAAAATTTCTCGAGCTCCTCCGTGCTTCGAAAGGCACGTATAAGCCGTTGGTCCCGGCTGTCATCATTGTATGGCAGTCGTCAAGCCATGTCAGAAGCCTTTAGGAAGCTGGAAAAATCTGACATTAGTGTTAGCCACTTACTCGAAAAGCAAGCAAGTTAATGACCGGCGGCTACGTTTTGTCCATGGATAAGCACGACTGAAGTCGCAAGCAAAAGTTAGTTCCTTATAAATTTATAAATGAGAAAGTGTGTTTGTTTGTCCGTTCTTCACGATGACAGCAAGCTACGTGATTTGTTGTCATTGTTAAACGCGACCGCGCCAGGACTCGCGTTCAACAAATCACGTATGTTGTGTTGCTTTTCGTTTTTTGTATCCAGATACTGAGACCGGCGAGTATATGCTATACAATGAAGTCACGGGTACAAACTAGAACTTTATAAATGTGAGAAGCAAACAGACATTTGCGAATGGAAAATCAGGCATTTCCTGGGCGTTTAGCTATGTCCGTGTGAGATCATAAATCCGCTCAAGAGCCTGCCAGGACGCCATTTGGAATCCTACCAAATTTAAATTCCTTCAAATAAAATCCATGAATGACAAAATTCTGCATCGTCTTGAGGATTAACGTTATTAATTTATCTCAGGTTCGGAGAAAATATAGAAATTGCTTTGATGTTTTAGGATTAGTATCTACCTACTAAAGTTTATTCTAGAAGTAAGTATATATTTTCAGAGTAAGAGTTTCTGTCTTTTTGATTCAGACATGTTTTTTTTTTACATGTGTTAAAACACCAAATATTTATAAAGCAATCTGATTTTATTTTTAGAATGTATACTTAATCCCGTGGGTCATTTTTTTAATATAAATTTTCTGTGTTAACAATGCCAGATATAATAGTAAAACAATTGAATTTTACCGGGAGCCGGTATAGCTACTCACAAGTTTTAAGTTTTTGACCGTATAAAGATACGAGTAAAATACTTTCATTCTTTATGAGTATCCTTTGTTAATTTTGAAAAGTGCACTCCATGTAAATGGATTGTTGAGAAATTCTTTTACAGTTTTCATTAGAACTTACCACACTTTGCATTACTTTAGATAGTTTTAAAATAGCGGCAATTGCTATAAAGTGCCTTTATCTTTCGCCTTGAGCGGAATGAATGCGAGGTTTCCCCTTAGTTTGCTTTGCGCTTTTGCAATTAATTATGCAGAGCGAGGAGCGAACAGCAAACAAAACGAAAAATCCGTGACATTGGGGCTGTTTACGATTTGATTTTTGTTGACAGAAAATTAACTTCCCGCCATCCGCCATCACTTGGGGATTTATGTTGTGTTTTTAAATGCTTTTATTATCTTATGGGACGAAATTAAAAATAAATATTTAGTTTTGGTATCCTTATCGATAATAATGTTAAATACTTAGTAACTATGTTCAATTATTAAAATAACTAAAAAAAGTTATAAAAAAAATTATTCTTTGGGAATCGACGACGTTTATTTGGTTATGTTATGATGCTCACTTAAGAGTCCCCTTTCCTTAGACAGAATCAGACTTTCCCATACAAACGTATTCTACGTTTTATTTTGAAACGAAATGTCGGATATGGGCCAAATTATGTAATTTTAAAGAAATTGCAACTATCTAGTGTTATATATTGTTTCCGACGGTAAACTTATGAACTCAAAAGAGAATATAGTGTATTTATATCATATTTGACCATCAGTATGAAAAACTTCTACATTCTTATATTTTCTTTCCAGTTCATAATTTTATGTCGGAAACCAATCATAACGATAATATAATTGCAATTTCTTTATTTTTTTTTTTACCGAAATCTGACATTTTGTTTCAAAATTAAACGTAGATTATGTTTGAATGGAAAAGTCTAGGGTAAGGGGATTCTTAACATCGTTCATCGAACAGGATTCTCTAAATGTACTTCTTCAAAGTTGATACAAGTAGTTTGTGCCGTTTATAAATACTATCGATTCCTTACAACAGATAAATCTCTTGCTGATTTGTACTACATATTCATACATCTGAGTCTCATCTCCAAGATAGGAATGATATAAGCTACTTACGTTTGTAATAACATGGTAAGTGCTTATTTGAACTGTTCTTGCAGACAATGCCGTGTCTCGGGACCCGAACTCGGTTCACGAGTGAAGCACACTCTAGATGCAAAATACGGCAACATGATAGCAGCCATGATATCAACATCTGTAGATGTAACACTAGCCAAAAATACGTCTCGATGTATGAGTTCATTTTTATATACGATGGGTAATAGGACCGTATCTATTTTAAATTTCACTAACTATCATCATAACCTTAATCATAATCATCAGACCGAAAAAATCTGATATTGGATTTAGGAGATAACTCAAGTAATTTTAAAATTACCATTTAGAAAGAACAACGTAACATATTTTTTAATCAGAGTTTTTCTGCGCCGTCAGCAAATTTTGTTCCTACCTGTGTGTACTTTATTTTATTTTTAATAATAAAAAAACAGTGATATTTTGTATGTGTTACGTCATCTTAATAGAATATTTCACCATTGGCGAGCAGCCCCGCGGTATGAGGCGTATTCTCATAACAGTTTATGTCGACAATTTTCCGAGGTTTAGCCGCAGGGATCTGCAACGATTTGTTGGGAGCTCTTTCTAGGATATTGCAAAACGTAAAACAATACGAGTATTCTCGTATATATTATTAATTAGGTTTTTATCCTTTACAAGGTAGCCACAAGACCCAAACGCCCCAAAGACACATGATTCTCATATGTACCTCCTTATCGGCTTCGGAATCGTGTATTCGGCTATCAATCGCGTCAAAAAAAGCAGATGATACTTTCGTGCCTATTCTAGTAAAAATTTGACTTCTTTTTCTTGTAAAAATTTGACATTAAATGTTTTAGGCACACACCTTAAAATAAATCAAATATATAGGAAATGGGGATTAGTGGTAAGTATGCAATTGATTAATTGGTTAGTATTTTCAATACTCAAAATACTTTTTCATATTTTTTAGTGAAAAAAGGGCAAGCTGTACAAAAATAAAACATCAAGATTTTTCCCTAGGACCTTACTCCCTGTAATCCAATCTTTTACAAAATCCTTTCCGGAAATCACAGCTGGCATAAGTAGCAATTTACACAGGATGTGTAAAATGTATTTAAGTACACTTTGTTACATGAGCAAATTTTCTCCATGATAAAACTTTTGCATTTACCTACGTGTTCCAGATCAAAATGCATCAGGGGGCAAACATATTTCTAACCAGGCAAAGTCAATCCAATTTGTGGCGGCGGCGTGGCGCTACATCGGTTTTATTTGTCCAACGTATCACGTTTCCGTGAGTCTTCAAATAAAACCAATGTGTCTCCACTCTGTTAAGTCTCGAGTAAACCTCGTTACGGTGCTATGCCTTCGTTTACCATCGCATTATTCAAATTTGCTGTAAAGCGAATGCTCAAATGACGTACGTGGAGCTTATATAATGTTTATTTAATTATCAAAAATGTTTGAATTTTTCAATATGCGAATTATGAGTTGTTATTTAAGAGGGTTTAAGTAAGTATCTTCATTAATAGAATTAATTAAGAAATAAAACAGGCATTATTTTATTAGTACAGCGATGCCTTCAAAAGAGAGTATGTGTAGACAAAGACCCGTATTTAAAGAAGTTGATACTTTAAGAAATAGTAGAAAAACATGGCTATCTACTGATCCTTTTGTTTTTTTTTTTTAAATTTCAATTCAAATTTCCTGATATCAGATATCCACGATCGGTTAATACTGTTGAGTAATTATAGCACATATTCCTTTTATTGGAAAAGGCATTTAGCCCAGTAGACTAATAAAAGCTGTAAAGAAAGAAGAAAATGTGTCTGTTTAGGTAGGTATTTTTATTTGACTTTCCTAAAGACTCAATTGTCCTCGCCTTGGTTTGTATTTATTCTCTAGGTTTTATCATTTGTTTAATATAATTTATTCTGATAAGTAATTATTAAAAAATAAAACTGACTGCTACCCATCAGTGTCACCATAGGGATGTAAACTAAACAAATTTTGGTTCATTCGATTTATTATTAAAAAGTGTAGTATACGCATTTTTTTACTTTTCTCTGATTAGCAAATAATGATAAAGATACAGCGCATTTAAATTTCGCGTGCCATCACGATCAGCTACGATTTTAACCAAAGGTGACGTAAATCACCCGACTCCGAAACTTCGAAGCGTATCTTTGTGAATTTTTTACTACTTTGCTAAACGAAATAATTTTTCAACACTAAAAATCGACTTCACTCCCAAACTACACAACTGATTTTGATGAATTGAAAAAAATACCCTTTCAAACAAAAAAAATGAATTTATCAAATCGGTCCATGCGTCTTCGAATAATCGATGAACATACATTTAAAAAAATCTCGACAAATTGATAACCTCCTCCTTTTTGGAAGTCGGTTAAAATATGGGTCCTTTATTTTTGGATAATCTAGTTGACGGACTAAATAAAAATATATATATCTTACCAAATCCACATTCCTATTTAGACAAATCTAACGACACCTCTTAAATTTAAGGGCTCTTTAGCGTCTTATAGAAATATATATACGTATACTCGAAAATTATAACCCTCCTTCTGACGCAGTAGGGTAAAAATAACGTTTGAACAAATAATATAATATACTGATATTATATGATTATAGGTACGATACGACGTAATAGCTTCTCAACATTTAGCACTAGCACTCCGTAGTTTAGCAGTATTTCATGATTAGGTAGGTACATAAAGCAATATCCAGTAACAGATGTTGTATAGTTTGTAAGTAGAGTCGTTACATCGTCCACAAGTTATTATTACCCCAAGGGAGATTAAAAGCTAGTTTGCGTTGAACGACGGCACTACAACTGAATTAACTATTCCGAAGGCTTATTTCGTAGTTATCAGATAAGTTAATAATAATGCGGCTTTAATCCAGTTCCGTGTGAATAGCTCAATATTTAATGCAAAATGTATATAGATAGGTAAGTTGTATAAAATAGGTTGATTTATTCCTATTATTAGATATGTACTTCAGTAGAAAAAATCAACTAAGGTACCCAAATACATTATCTCGTTTAAATCCCTAATGGGATAGACAATGCCCAGGACCGTAATATCCATTCCCTCGATTGGTGTTCATGATCTGCGCGGACAGAGGTACATTCTAAGATTTTTTTTCTTCCACAGCATATAAGAAGGATCAAGTAATATGTGTTTGTGTGGATGTATATACAACGTGGAAGGGACAAAAGAGTCCAACCGCCCGGGCAATTTGAATGGGAGTGTCGATTTTTGTTTGTTTTATGAATATAATTTTAATTTTAACAATACTGTAGCGATCTAGTATTGCCCGCGGTTCGATTTATAACGGGTATGTTCCACGTTGTATATTTTTTACCCTGGGAAAATTTATAGTTCTCGTGAGATTGACAAAAATTCGCAAATGAGGGAAACTTTGCGGGCATCCGCTAGTCTAAAATAAATTATATTCACCTAATTACAACACATACCTAATTTATTTTACTGAAAATAAGAACACATTTGTTTTCAATTTGAATTAAAAGTTCACACACTTTGTCTTTTTCTTGGCTTGGACTTGGTTTGACACGCTGCCGCGTGTCTAAATCAAACAAAAAAGAAAAGAGTATTGTTTTTGCATTTTTATTTGCATTATTTACTACAACAAATTAACAAATAAAATAATCGTCTTAAACACGGTGTCATTGTTTGAGGCCAGCACGTATAAGTAATTTTTTCTTGGAATACCAAATCGATATCAATGTTGTAAATAGCATGTAAAATGTATTAGAAAATATTTTGTACATGTCAATGAGATTTTTTTAAAATAGATATATTAAACTTTATTTTTGATTTTTATTATCTTCTTGAACGGACGGACACACATGGACACTTCTTTAATTGTATTTTATCGGTCATTTACAAGAAGATCTTTACTGTAGGTAGTATAAATAACTTTTACCTAGTCAAATACAATGAAAACATCCATATGTAAATTTTTCGTATATTACAAGCACTGAATTTATTTGAATGCGGGAAGTAAAGCATTTTATGTGACGACGTCTGCAGAATTTACTTTGACATGGTTCTATGTTTTATAAACTTTCCGATTTCTTTGTTTTGCACGAAGATTCAAAGATTCAAAGATTCAAATGTTTATTCAGTAATAAGACCTTTACAGGCACTTTTACACGTCAATAAGTATACTTTATGTTACGTGTAAAGTGTATTAAAATTTAATTTATTTTTAAATAAAAGCTACCGATAACAGCGCTTCGTAACACTGTTGAGAAGAAACGCTGAAAGAAACTCATTTTCACAGTATTGGTCGCCTACTCGCCAGAAGGGCTTTGTCATATTATTATTATTGACTTTTAATTAATGAATACTTATAATATAATACAATGTTGACACATTATAACATGTAATGCTTGCGAATAAGTAAACAAACATAAATTGCGTAATAGAAAATAAAAAATATTAAGTAGTCAAAAAGCGAAGCCGAGCCGAGCTGCCGGGAGGGACTGGTCACCCTCCCGGCAGCACCCGTTCACGAGTTGACGCACGGATCAGCCATCGTTAAACTCAACCATATTAGAGGGAATCCAACGACCCGACCAGCGACGCCACCGCCGGATTGGACATTTTAGTGAGCATGAAAAACACGAACTCGCAGACCTTGTCAAGAGAAAATATTAGTTATATGTTGGTCACATAATGATCGCAGAGCATTTACATGTTTTTACAGTAAGTTTATTATGGTAACAGAAAATGCAGCTATTTTATGTCTCATGTGTGGAGTGTAATGGAAAATGTTTAGGAAGTATCCACGCGTTTTTATCTCTTAAATAATCATTGATTGCATTGTTCAATAAAACTTTTTTAACATGTGTTTTAAATTTTGCCATTGGTAGGTTAACGATCGCTTCGGGAAGTTTATTAAATAATGTTATACCTAGACCTAAGAGTGACTTTCTAGTTTTAGCAAGTCGAAATTTAGGCGTATGAAGCTGATTTTTGTTGCGAGTATTATAACTGTGAACATCACTATTTTGCTTGAAATTATTTAACATAAATTTAACAAAGAGAAGATTGTCGTAAATTAATTGAGATGTTACAGTAAGAATATTTATAGATTTAAATAACCCTCTTAAGGAATCGCGTGATTTTAATCCGTAGATCGACCGAATTGCTCTCTTTTGTAGCACAAAGATAGCATGTATGTTAGCCGCTTTACCCCATATGAGCAAGCCATATGACATTATGCTGTGAAAATAACTAAAGTATACTAGCCTAGCAGTTTCAACGTTAGTACACCGTCTGACCCTCCTTACAACATATGCTGCCGAATTAAGTTTCTTGGCAGTGGCCTCAATATGTTTATCCCATTTTAAGTTCCAGCCTACAGTTATGCCAAAAATTTTGATGTCGGGTACCTATTCTAGAACTTGGCCATTAAGACTCAAAGGTATGTGAGTATTGGGATTATTTAGGGCTTTAACCTGGCTTTAATTCAAAGATGATTTTTAAAATACCTAACAGACAAAGCCGTCGCCTAAAATTTGTTCAATAAAAGCCGAGTCCTGTTAAAATAAACGTTCCACGGGAGACTTTTCTAATTGACGTTGGTATTGATTTGGGAATAAATTGGTTTGAGACTGTATGGGAACGCACAGCTGCTAAGTAGAAATTAGTGCTGGAGTTAAGGCCAAAAACAGGCAGGCAAATGCAAAAAGATGAACTTATTTTAAAAATATTCAAGTACATACACAAAGATTATACCTAGTTACTATCTTTTAATATTTTTTTCCTGAGTAAGCTAATTAATATCACGGGCTGAGTAATTTGAGATCTCAAGCATAATTTCGCTTTTCTAAAATATATCGAGTGAAATTTTACAAAAATAACAAAAAGATAGGTTAATTATAGATACATAGGTATTTTAAATTATTTATTTATGTATCAAAAAGTCACAGATGGACTTAAGACCCAAAGCCTTTTCTGCCAGTTAACCTATAGGTGGTGCTTATAAAAGCAAAAAGAAAAAACATACTTACTATTTATTACTTACTAAATTACTTAGAATGCCTTTTTGTATTTCTTTGGAAACCTTAAAACATTTTTCAGAGTTAAAGTAAGGTCAATTTGTATCAAAGTTAACGAGGTGAATATACAACGTGGAAGGGACATACCCGTAATAAATTGAACTACGAGTTATACTAGATCACTATAGTATGAAATAGAAATAATAGTCAAAATACCAAAAAGAAATTCGACTTTTCCGTACGACTTGCCCGAAATTGCCCGGGCGACTGCGCACTTTAGTATGGAAATGCCGAATTGTTTTTTGTTTCTTGACTGTTATTTTAATTTCATTATACTTAAGTGATCTAGTATAGCGGTTAAATTTTTTATGGTATGTCCCTTTCACATTGTATATTTGCAGCAACAGTTGAACTGATGCCTCCCCTAATACAATAAATATTCCGCAAAAAAGGTACCCGTCGTTTGACGTTGGTACTGATTTGGCAATAAATTGGTTTGAGCTGCATGGGAGCGAGCACAGCTGCTAAGTAGAAATTAGTGTTGGAGTTAAATCCGATCAAAGTGCTCGGAGGTCATCAAGTTTTCATTCAATTAACATTCAATTTTGCGAGTATTTTACATCTTCTTACACAGTTCAATGCTTGCTTTGAAGCTTTTAAACGCTTTTATAGAATTTTTATAAAACGTTTTTAAAATCGAAAGCTCTTACTCAAAAGTATTTATTAATAATTACTTTGCAGGTAACATATTCTTATTAACTTATTATATGTATATATTAAAGTCCTTTAATATATCTAGTACATAACAGACTACACATACCTCTAACACATTATAAAATAAGAAAGTACTGAGATGATTTTGTTACGGTTTTCATTAAGATATAAGTCATGTTTTGTTTAAGCATAGGAACAGTTTACCTACATGTTTATTAAAAAGGTTTCTGTGCAAAGCCGATACTACCGCTACTTTTTTTAACAAATATATCATAGTGATAGTTTTGGATAAAAGAAACCATTGATAGTAAATAAAAATCGAAAACAGAAAATTAAAATAAAACAAAAAAAAGTAATCAAATATCCCGCCCCGGATTTCCCCGGTTCAAAGGTATTGATAGTTTAAAATCAATTGAATATAAAAACTCATATTAATTGTGTAATTAAACACACAATCTCATACATGTAATAGAGATGATTTTCCCCGAATCAGATGAGAGTAATGAAAGACATTTATCATCCCAACTATGACTAATGAAATTTTAATGATTTGCATTTTACGTCCTTTCATTGAGCTGTTTAATTAATTTGTATTCTGTGAGCGTCATAATGAAGGGAAATTCAGAAAACCAATTATTACAATTAACGTACGAGTAGGTCAGTCGTTGTCGTAATTTCATTAATGTTGAAACCACTTCATTTAGTTTCATTAGAAATAATAATTTGATTTCGATGAATTAATAACGTTTTCATTAATAATATTGTCCACCTAATCATTATTTGCAACTTTCAATTGCCCCTGTTGGGATTAGGCCTTTTTCGATGAATGTGGGTTTATAGGGCACGGTCCTGCGAAACTCTCATTTACGTTCAACATGCAGTTTGGCAAGAGGTCTGTTAGGATTGTAGCAAGTGGAGGTCCTTAGTCTCTACCTACTCCTGTGGGAAACAGGCGTGATAATATGTATGTATGTATGTATGCAGTTTGGCACAAATAGTACCCAAGTGCATAAGACTTTTCCACTCCACATAGAGTAAATTCTGTCCATGATCATTATATATGTAGGTAGTAAAAACTTTGCTGTCAAAAAAAATATAGTGAATTTAAAAAAAAGAGCAACCCCTGATCTTAGCAGAGCAGCTGATCTCGAGTGATTCAATCATAATTAAACATTTAATTTTTTATCATAAAGAGCGCAAAGTAATCTTTTAAAAGTTTTTATTTTAAGTAGACCTATTTATACTCGTATTGTGAGTAGAGTAAAAAGACTGCACGTCAAAAACAACCCAAACCTTAATTGCTTGAATCTGAAATACCTATAAATTTTCACAAAATGTTATACCTAAATAGGTACTTTTATATTGTTCTCAAATCCAGGGCCGCAATCATTTAACAAGATGTCTGGCCATGAAAGTCTCTTTTTTACAACGGGTGAACCAAGCTAAATAGAAAGGTAAAATAATAAAATATCTCAGTAAATTATCACATTTGCAAGTGATAATGACGCGTCTCTCGCCGTGGGCTGCTTCGTCGTTATCGTGCGAAATGACCACTTTTATGAGGGTATAAAATAAGGGTCATTTTTTCAGACCCCTGCGATCCCTCTCGGCATTAATAGGAAATTATAGAGAAACCCTAAACGTTAGATGACGTACGTGTGTTATTTAATACAGTAAGCATTTTCAGCAGTTGTTTTGTAATAAAGTCAAAATTGTTGGCTTTAGATTTTATATTATATGTAGTTAATTCCATATTCCGGAGGGTTTAGAACCACGTAAAATCTACAAAAATATTTTTCAGTAGATTTTGAGATGTGATAACTTTTAACTACTTTAATACCCAACTTGTCTATGAATTCCATAATTTAATAAAATGAATTAATATTTACATCATATCTTCATAAATGAATTTATATTGAAGTAGTATTGGAGCAAATTGGTTGCCACAGACGGACAGACAGACAAGCGATCAATCCTATAAGAGCGAATACACACCATGCCACGGCAACTGTTTTGTTGATATTCATGCATTTGTTCTTACCCTTTCACACGATGCCACCGCGGCTGCAAGTGCCACAATAAAATTCGGTACTTGCAGCCGCGGTACGGCAAATGGCTTCAGTAAAATCGCTGCCACCACGGCGTTGGCGGCATAACATGTAAACGGTCTAAGAGTTCCGTTTGTTCCTTTTGATGTACCCTAAAAATAACAAATAAAAAACAAAGAAAGCAATATACAGCTTATATAAGCACGATATTAAATAGGTACATATTATGAGAATACTTCCTGTACCAACTCATTCTCGTTTATTAAACGTACAATAGGGAGGTATAATCCGTACCTACTGAGAGTAAATTGTTTTTATTAACAAAGCCCAGCAATTGAGTTTCATTAAAGAAGCATCGTAGTTCCGGGACTAAATCTGGCAGTTCTGGCACTCAACACAGGCGCTGATCTTCTTCACCTGCTGGGTACGTTTATAAATAAAACTTAAATATGTAGTTTATGCATATTCTGCGTTATTTTCTAAATAACTTTTTGATGGGGTCGATAAATGTAAGCATTCAGATATTTGTTGTAGAACTGAAGGAATGGGCGAAAATGTAAATTATGTTTATAGACGATGTGGCTAGCAACCCATCACTATTTTGATTCCACTTTCTACCTTCTCGCCCACCATCACGCTAAAAGTGGCTTTTGAGTTTTGCGGCCTTGGCTTTGTCCGCTTGGAGCCGCAAAACCAAAAATGCTCTGTATGCCCTTTTGGTGATGTAGGCGTAATAGTATGTATGTATTGTTTTATTTTAGAACTGAGAGTTATCTTTGACATTGACGGACATAAGGTTTGTGTTTCGAATTTGCAAACATTGATTATTTACGTAGTAAAAAAAATAGGTCTATGATTATAAAGGCCTGTCAACGACGGCCTGGTAAGTTTGTGAATAGTGTTAGATGTTATGGCGAAACGTCGGAAAGCTGCACTTAGTGATGAAAGCAAGCCACTTTGCACAGTGATAGTAAGGACCAAACTAAGCGATTTTATCAAATTAGTTTCAAAGTTTGTTTCCAGTTTTACTTGCAGATATATTATGCTCAAACAGAACACACGAGTGTCAATGCTATAAGCAAAGACATGTTTGCCGTCAAAAATAAGTTTGTGACAAGACTTCCCCAGACATCAGCCGCATTCAACTAACATGCCTTGCGTGCAGCTTACCAAGCAGGCCATATATGGGGTAATGCCTTGAATTTAGGAGTCCCAATTGCAAGTTCATCTTCTGGGGATGGCACAAAAGATGTCAAGGGAGATGAACTCCTAAATAGTCCAATGCTACGCCGATTTAGAGTTAAGCTTCCCTAAGATCATTGCGGGTGCAGAACTTCTTATGACATTATGCGTTATAGTTGTCGACGCCGCATTTACATAACCGCCTTCACAAATTTTCAAAGGCGGTTGTTTAAATCAAAGGTAAATTAAAAAAAAGTATGAATTATAAATTCAAAATTATTTCCGAAAAAATCAAAAAGACATACAACAATTCCCTTTTTTTACTTCAATAGATACTTATTTAAAAGTAAATTATTGAAGTTATTGCATTTTACACTAAATAATAAGGTTTTATGGTTTCTATTCAGTTCAACTCCATCATCGATCATGAATAGATATTAGAGGAAAATATTGATTAAATGAAATTATTTTGTTAAAGGTATGTAGTTATTATTTTTTGAATTTTTCATACAGATCTATCGCATTGGAACTTATTCTAGTTTTTTTCCTGGCAGTATTTTCAAATCAGAAATATCGGTCATCATATTTCTGTATCTTAACGAGTCAAAAAAGACCATATTATGTGACCATACATAAGAAGTACCCGTAACCAGCGGGCAAGCATGAAGAGAGTGAAGATGAGATGAGATGACTGAGTGTAGATAAAGCGAAAGAGGTCTGTTGGGATTGTAGCAAGTGGAGGTCCTTAGTCTCTAACTACCCCTGTGGGAAACAGGCGCGATAATATGTATGTGTGTATGTATGTACATAGGGACTTAGTAAGATTAAGGATTAAGATTTTCACAGTTGAGTCACCAGCAACAAGGTAATCAAAAATACTTAACTTCAATAATTTTATTGGTATATTGAACTGACATTCTGTAATTACCATTTCAAAATCTCAAATTCAAAAGCTTTATGCAAATTTTATAATACCTGTTTGAGATTAGCTGTCAGAGTTTTTAATTGACAATGACAAAGCCAAAAGGTTATTAAAATGAATCGATCGCCTCAACTCGTGTGACCCTCGCTTCGGCTCGAATTTTGGGTTTAATTTAAACCCATTTGAAAGGACTTATAAAATTATATTTTACTTTTATTAAACCATTTTCATAAATTATTATACCAACACAAATGGCAAATCCTTATAAAATTATAAAATATTGTAATATAAATAAATATGTAAGGACAAATCACGCTGATTGAGTTAGTCCCTAAGTAAGGTCGAGACTTGTGTTATGGGATACTAACTAAACTGAATAATATATAGATAAACATTTAAGACCTAGAACAATTTGAAAAAGGCTATTTTCCAACTTACCCTAACCGGGGATCGAACCTCTACTAGCATATAAATTCCTATTCTTTATATGTCTCAATATGTTATGTTTTTCTCTTTTTAAGAAAAAAACGTTAATTTAAGCACACAAATCAATATGTATAATAATAACATACACTAAGCCACAAAGTGAGTTGTACACTCTTCTATTGTTTATTAACTACATTTTTAAAATCCTAATACATATCTTTAATTCAATAAAAATAGTTGTTATTCAAGAAAAGTCACATTTATTTGAAGTGCATTTTTTCTTCTATTTACCAAGGTATTAAATAGGTACATGGTTTCACAATAGCAACAACGTAAGCTTGTCATAGGTAAACATACAAGATAATAAATAACATGTCATGTAAATTCATGTATTCCTGAAACTAGTTTGCTTTGCACAGACATACTTACCAGAATGTATACAGTTGCACCAGAATATTCACTGGAGATGAGCACAGCCATTAACAAATAGATTTCTATCTATAGCTCTGCTGCAGGTTTGCAGCAATCAATTATTGAGATACCGAACGTATGTACGACTGACTGATTTTAATTCATTTCTTGCTCTAAAGCTACGTTACCAACAGAATGAGACTAGCCTCCTATATGAGTCAGACATAGTTTTTTTTTAAACGTTATAATAACTCAAGAACAACAAAAAAGCGGTGACTTTATAATTTTTTGTTTCTCTAAAATGTCTTTCTTGGCTTACTTGCTTCTTGTTTATCGCGTACAACTGTTTAACTTGTAAACCCTACTACTCAACACAAAAGATTGACGGCCTCCGAGGCGTAGTGGTCACCATGCTAGTCCGCCACCCAGATGTCCCGGGTTCGATCCCAATGGGAGGGCAAGTTGGAAAATAGCCTTTTTCAAATTGTCCTGGTGCTTGGATGTTTATCTATATATGTATTTGTTATAAAATATAGTATCGTTGAGTTAATATCCCATAACACAAGTCTCGAACTTACTTTGGGACTAGTTCAATCAGTGTTATTTGTCTCTTTATATTTATTATTTATTTATAAAAAGATGTGAGTCGAACCTTTATTCTGTAGGCAAAGACAGACTCCCCAGATCTCCAACTAACAGAGCCTAACAGAGCCACAGTTTTAAAAGATCTTATCCAATTCCACTGAATTGCTAGATTACGCTCTCAAATATTGATTATAGGAACAGCTTATGCCACATTATAAGGAGTTCGAACAAATATTATCTCAGCTAGTCCACCAGTAGTTTGGTAAATAGCTGTAATGGTTTTTATAAAGTGAGGTATATCATTATGTCGATACCTTTGCAGGATTTTAGCGCTATAGTAGCTTAAATTTAACATTTGTGCTTTTGTAGCGCTAGAATAGCACAATTGCTGGGAATATTGAATAAAGCATTTGGAAACTCAAATTATTACATTCCGATTTCGTTTCAGATAACGATCGTACACCACGACTTAATATCTCTAGGTGCCGGGTTTCAGCCTTTTACTAAATCTTTGTACCTATTAAAAACTAGTGGCTCTGTGAGCTGTAGACCTCGCGAGGTTATAGAGATTGCAGGTCGAAGGAACTTTTCACACCATATGTTTTTCATTAAATATTAAAATCTTGATAATTTACGTTTCGCTTTTGACGGCAACAATTATTGTGCAACAAAACAAAGTTACGATTATTAAGGGATAATAAAAATATCCGATGATAATAAAGATATTTTTGAATTGAATTGAATTGAAATGCCAATCTTTTTTCCTCCTCTGTTCTTACCAGAAGGAGTTTCATAGACCTGATTCTTGCCAAACGTTCAAAATCGAAGGGCTCCAAAATTAAATCAGTAAGTCTTCGAGCCCGAGAAAGTGCAACGTAAGAGCAACCTACAGTCAGTTCTCTAGGCCCAAGGTCGACCACTACCCTGGGTCAATCCCTGTGACTAATGAATGGTGACTGCCCGTGCGAATGTAAAAGGAAAAATAGTCCTAGAACATGTGCTCTCTTTAGAATAACAAGTTCGCGTGACAACGGCAATAGGCACTGATTCCATTATGGTTGAGCCAGTTTAGTTGTCAAATCTGACCATAACTACCAAAGGGCGATCAATAGGTGATGCATGAATAGGAGCATACACCAAATCAGTAACAGTTCCAAAAGAACCATTTACTAAGCCTTTTTTTACCCACAAATTAGTTTTTAACATGACCCTGACGCAAACGCAGAAATACAGAGTTATCTCTAAACCTTGGGGTTGTTGATTGGCACATGCCTGTGCAGCCTCTTTATTGTTATGATCAGCCGAAACCTTAGCCGGGGGCATGTGATCTGCTTCTCCTTGCCAATAAGATGTTGATAAAATGACGCAGGATGTTATCTCTTTGTAAAGTAGCTGTCCCTTATCAGCCAGCATACTGGAAAATCCTGTTCCATAAACTGGGCGATCAAGCATTAGTGGTAGTTGTTTTATGTCAATAGAAACAAAGTTATATTTTCAAAAGGCAAATGAGAAAATAAGGGCTTAACTTCCCTGCACATCAAAACAATTTTTTTTAGCATTTAACAGCCAACCATACTCATTTCGTCAATTATTATGAAATGACAATGTTTCATGTTCTCCTGAAATTGATGAAAGTTTTCGTCCCCCATTTTTCGAAATTGTTTTTCAATTTCTAGATGCAAGACAGTGAATTGTGCTGCCGCCAACAATTACAGTAGCAGCTCCTGTACGGGCCATCAAGCGAAAGCGGTTAGGTCTTAGCTCTCTGTTCAATTTAGCACATATTGCATTAATGACAGTACTTTTACCACTACTAGCTTTCCATTAAACGATCATCATGCGCGCGGTTCTTTAAAATTTGATTTAATGCACGAAATTTGTTGCGATAAAAATAATAGTACCGTTATTTGCTCATTAGAAAATGTAACCTTTTGATCTTCCCAAATTGTATCCTCTGTACAATGAACAATCCTTTGTCTTTTCTAATGTAACAAATCCTGGTAAATTCATGGGGTTGTCAAATTTGTCAAATGCTTCACCCAAAGAATAGTTTCTGTCAATTTCTCTCATTCCTATTCCTACTTCAAGTTCTTCACCATTAGGAGTAAATTATTCAATTATAATAATCAATTCAGTATTTTTTTTCGTTTACCAGCTTTTTATTAAACTGGCAATGTATGTATGTTAAGGTCAAATCTCGTAAGATAAATTTGATCTATTTTCCGGTTTCCAATTAGGCTGAAATTTTGCACACATTTATATATCGCGTGGCAATGCAATATTATGATGACTTGGAGCTGGTCTGATGATAAAGCTGGGGAGTGTTCATAGGAACACTTTAATTAAACAACGTAATCCCATCGAGTTTAGGCTCGTTTACTTTGGTATCACAATAAAAGATTGTCAAAAAAAACATTTTAGTTTAGTTATGAAAATGAATTCTTATAAAATTTTTGTAAACTGGTAATTATGGTAAAGTAGACTAAACGAATGTTTCCTGTAGTTACATAATTCCCAAGAAAACAATTAAGTATACTCGTACTTTTAAAAATAAAAATAAATACATTTGAACTAAAAAGAGAACACCTTCCAGTGAGATTCAAACCCTAGACGTTTAAGATCTCTTTATAAATAAACTGAACTATTCATCTTTTGACAATGCTGGTGAAAATATACGTCTATTATATGTCATAATAGAAAATAAAATTCCTTTGTTATTTCGTTGTCACTACAAACACACAATGGTCGTAAGAGCCATACAATCCAAAAGCGCTTAGGCCCATTGTGCCAACTCCATCATTTCCGAAAAATGGCTCGACTATCGATTTTCATATGTATATTGAACCTGCTCCCAAAATTTTACGGGAATCGGTTAAGAAATGCCACCTCTAGAGAAGAACACACAGACATACCAAAGCATTTTTTGCCAATTTAAAAAGGAGACCTCGCTCGCTTCGCTCGCTCGGTCAAAAATGTTCTTGCATATATATGTATGTAATACATATTTGTCCTTTTTGGTTGAAGTATCACTGGCTGAACTTGTTATGAAAGTAGTTGAAGAAATATATGTGTATTTTTTATCTTTCTCGATATGTCAAAAAAAATCGAGTACCTTAGAATTATAATCTTATCTCTGTCGAGTACCTGCGAATATTTTTTGTATCAATAAGGGGTGGAAACAAAAATTTTGGACATCAAATACACATAGGTAGCAGATAGTGAATATCTGATTGTATGGCTATTGCAGGTGACGTGTCGTAACTTAATACGGCGGCACTCACCGTTCAGGATCCATGTTGCCACTGTCCTCTGGAACCTGATTACGGAATTAACTTCGCGTCAGTTACCCTCACTATGAAGTTATTGCAGATATTTACACGCAGTCAAAATTTCGGTTTAGTTGTTTTAGGGACGTCGACTGGGTAAAAATATATATTATTTTATTTATTCCGTCAGCTAGATTAGCAAAATTAATGGACCCATATTTAATCGTTTAGCGAAGTAGTTTAAAAATTCTCAAAGATACCATGCATCGAAATTTCGGAGCGGAAGCGAATTTCGTTACTTTCCGTGACGTCAAGCGAAATTTAAATGCGCTGTATTTTCCTGTCTTTATTATTTGTTTATCTTGTTTCTGTATTTTCATTATTTGCTTATTAGAGAAAAGAAAAAAAAATACGTATACTATATTTTTTTGTCAGTCCACATCCGTATTGACATTGTTAATTCATATTTCAATGGCAGTTTTGTAGTCCTTGATACTTATTTTCTATTTGTCTAGAAGGTTGTCGTTACTTTTAAATAAGATGTTATTTTATTTTGTCAACTGTTCTTAATTTCGCATAAAAGTATTTAAATTGTTAACGGCTGGAGAACTAACGGCTGGAGCACTAACTATTTCATCATCATCATCATATCAGCCACAGGAAGTCCACTGCTGGACATAGGCCTTCCCCAAGGATTTCCAAAACGACCGATCGGAAGGGGCCTGCATCCAGCGCCTCCCTGCAACCTTGCACAGGTCATCTAACCATCTAGCAGCGTAGAACTAATTATTTAATTCAATTCAATTCATTTATTATTTAGGCCGTGTGGTTTCCGGCAGAGTAGAATAGGGCCACTCCAAGTCCTCCCGTGGATGTCGTAGAAGGCGACTTAGGGAATACAAGCTAAACAAAGCTTATAGACATCAATGAGACCTCTCCAACCCGTCTGGTCAGCGCGGAGATTGTAGGCCAAGTCCTCTGGCTGCTCTGGCCAAGTATGGCTCTGGTAGTACAGAGAGGGTCGTGCTCCTGAAGTGGAGACAAAAAGACCTGATGATGAATTCATTTATTTGCACTCAATAGTGTTTATACAAAGATGTTAAAATACAGTGTGTCCTTAAACCTATTTAGCTAATCATATAGCCTATTAACTGGTAGACAATGCTTAGCATTCAGTTGTACCTTTTGTAATATAATCTTAAGATTTTAAGTGCAATAAATTAAATAAATAAATAGCATGCAGAATTTATTTATTTTTAGTACCTAAATAAACCTATGTGCCTACATTACTATATTTTTATGTAGTAAGTAGTCTAAAACTTCACCCAACCCAGAGTTACATTTCTATTCGACTAAAAATTTTAAACTAACATAATATACCAGGCTTCACCATCCCGTTAAACACACGTACATAAACCGGGTAGCAGATAGTGAACGTCTGACTGTATGGCTCTTGCAGGTGACGCGTCATAACTCGATATGGCAGCACTCACCGTGCGAGATCCGTGCCGCCACTATCTTCCCGAACCTGATTACAGAATTTACGACGGCTCGCTGCGCAGCACCCTCGGTAAAGGGGTTATTGTACTAGTAGTTATGTAAAGTAAATGAAAGGTTTCAGTTATATAAGGAACGTTTACTGAAGTTATGAAGAACGTTTTTAAAACCGTTGTGAGTTGTATTGCTTGACTGCTTTGTCCGCGACAGCGTACCGTTTATAAAACATAAGATGACTTGAATTAAAATCTCATCTTTATTATTTATCATATTCTATACTTCTATATTATCCTTTAGAGCAGTAATGCGGATTTTACAAAATCTTAAAGTCTACTTTTAGCGTGATGATGGGCGAGAAGGTGGAAAAATGAGTCAAAATAATGATGATGTTCTAGCCGTATCACCTATTAACAGGATACGCATCCATTTCCTCGATCAGCTTATATGATCTTCGTGGAAAGAGAAGCACCTTGTACATTCTAAGTATTTTATTTTCTCTTAGACCATCATATACTAGTAGTATAATTATTGGTATCAATCACACGTAATATGTTCACCCAGAGTTATAGGTGTTACCTACATATATACCGCCAGTCACTGACAGAGATTGTAAGCCTGCGGATGACAAAGCACTGCTCTTAAGTGCAAATGATGATAGTTATGATAACGCCGGTGTTAGGTGTGCTTCCTCGTGTAGATTATGTCGATATGTCAATGTGGCCTAATGTGTTTACTAGGTATACTAGCAATAACTTATAGTTTAAGATAGAGTAACATTTTACATTTGACTATATAATGTTTTTGATTTGTTTGCTTTATTGCATTTACTATAAGAAACCTTACCTAACCAGTACCTATACAAAAAGCCAGAATGACTGTTTTCAACAATGTTAGCGAGCGTTGTAAAGTTTTAATTCCAAATCAAGTTGGCGCGCTAACTTAGCCATGTAGCGCATTCATTGCTTACATACATTGTGTACAACATACGTTTAAGGCGTCGAGTTGACAATTAGAGGCAAAAGTGGAGCGTGACATCCTCGAGGCTATTCGGCAGCAGCATACGCCTGAAATGACAAACAAGTTAGTCAAACTACACACAATAATATTGTCAGGAAGTTGGGTTCGCTGCAAGTCCGCGTCTCTATTTATAAAGCCTCCTCACTTGACTCTCGTTTGGCCTCCGCGACGCTTAAGTTTTGCATTTCGTTCTCAAGTTAGCGCAATTTGTGTTGTGCACGTCTGCATATTTTATGGTACCCGCTCACCTTTGTTATCTTATTTTGCATTTTCCATACATCCCTGAATGAAACATAGAATGTCATGTCTTTATAAACATGAAACATGCTTAAAATATTGCGGGAAAAATGGAACGTAAAAATATATCGTTGAATTGAAACAAGCATTTGTGAAATGTTTTAAATTACGGTCTGTTTGGTGTTGCACGTGACGTTCTGATATATAACGGGATTTGCGAATATAAACTTGACGCATTAACTTTTTTTTAATATATATCCTACTTTTTAGAAATCGGTCCAAGGAGACAGTATTTATCACCGTAATGCAATAAATAACATTGCCATGTTGTAAAGAGTAGAACTATCATTAAAACTACACATCCCATTTGACAAAAAACGAACAAACAGTTCACATGCTAAGATGGAATATAGGTACATAATACACACGATACATAATAATACATTGAATTTGTTGCATAACATAGTTGTAAAAATGTTATATGTAAAGTCAATGAGTACTAAAAGAAATCCTTTTATGATTGAAATATTATCCCTTTAACCATTTTGCCTAGCAGTGGGACAATAGAGGCTATAAAAAAATATCATAGAAATATGTAGTAAAGTTGCCTATTATATTGTTCCTGCTGGCACATTTTCCCCATGAAAGAGTAAAGGATACGTTTCAGCGAGAACCAGAGAATAGTTTATCTTTGGTTCTGTTTAATCATATCAGTACCCATTAACAACTAAGAAAATTTAAAATATTTTAGATTACAGGAATTATCTTAAATAATAGATATTTTAATGAGTAATTGCTGTGACAACAATGTTATACAGGCCAGGAAGTGGTTGTATCGCGCCCGCAGTGAGTAAACACCCATTCTTGTGGCCTAGGGACACAGTAAATACTAGGTATATTTATTTTTTATTCAGTTAATTTTAATAGAACAGTTACATGATAAATATGGACTTTTCACTATGTTAGAAGTGCTAAAACAAAGTAACAAAGCGTACCTGGCACGCTTTCTGCTTCGTGGGCTCAGGTAGGGGTGTCGGACATACACATAGTTGGCCACACGCCACGCTCGCCGATATCGCCCGGAGCCGATATATTCTACGAGTAACTGATTTATAAGCATAAAAGGGATTTACTTTGAAGCCAGCGCTTAGTTAAATCAACCCTTGGCTATCTCTATAATCATAATATATAATGATTTTATAAATAATGACGTACTACAAACTATGCTGAATCATCCTTGCTATAAACTTAAAAAAAAAGAATTAAATTTTAGTAAAATTATAGTCAGCAAAAAACTTTTCCTGCAGTTGGATTCAATCGAGGAAATATTAATAAAGTCCCAGCGCTGCATACTAAAATGAGGTTTGCTAATTACCAATGCGAATTAATTTTAAATCCGTAATGAAGGGGCGACAGTTTCTTTGATGCGGCCTTAGTTCAATATTATGTGGCTAGAGCTCCCAATTACTCTGTGTGCAATTAAGAAGATTCACTATGCCGAGTGGCGAGCCGTGAACAGATAAGTGTTTCTAGCCGTCTGTGGTCATTTATAAGTTTAATTAAATTCTCACAGTCTCTCCACGGCTTAGTTTTTACACTTTTCTGTGTAAATAAGTGCACGACCCATTAAAATGTAATTAGAGTTTAGAACGAATTACGTAATGAAAACTAGACTCATTTTAACCGCATGATGTAACAGCTGTGTGCTCGTGTGCATAGGCTACTTACTTTCTGAAATGACTGATCACTGCCAGCTTCATCCAGTATTTTTAAGTTAGTATTTTCAAGTTTCAAGCCAATTGTTGATGATTTTATTTTCTTATGTCCCCTGGGTGGGGCAGGAGTCGAGTGCTCGTCGATCTCGATCTGGTCTGAGTAACGCGCTTCAGTTCAGACGAAGACAGCCCGATTAGTTTAATTTTTTCAACTTGCCCTGACTAAGGATCAGATCTAGAACCTCCGGTATGGCAGTCTAGCGTATTAACTATTATGCTACAGAGGTCACCAAATATAAATTCGTCCCAGACAGTATCGCGTGCCATCAAACATTAATCTCAATTGCAGAGCTCAGCATTGCTGACTGGTGGATCCGAACTGAAGACTCCATGCCACTCGTCCGCGTACCAGCCTTTATACCGCTTGATATATT
Organism: Acrobasis suavella; assembly: GCA_943193695.1. Classification (NCBI taxonomy): domain Eukaryota; kingdom Metazoa; phylum Arthropoda; class Insecta; order Lepidoptera; family Pyralidae; genus Acrobasis; species Acrobasis suavella. Next base: position 11,417,622 of record OW971929.1, on the reverse strand, counting down.
ACGGCCCCCACACACCGACTTGGTAATATCGCTATGATTTATTCGCGTGTCTCAGACAATCCTGCCAGAAGATGTGTTGTCGACTCTGCCAACGACCTCAGATTAATATTGCGCCGCTAATATTAGACATGTAGTTTTTCTTCCCCGCGAGTCATTTGTTATGTTCCGCTAACTAGATAGGCTTTGGAATGTAAATGGAAATGTAAACCTTTGTTTGCCTTAGAGACAAAAAAAGAGTGATATATTTTTCTATAAGCGGCAGCTATGTAAACTGATTTATGTAATTTTTTTATAGTTGGACACGCGCACGCTAAGCCCACGCCTAGCGCAGTTCTAGCGCGCTTTGAAATTTTTGAATTTGTTGCATATAATTTGAGTCCTATCACACAGCAATACAATTTAAAATATATATCAAATTATATGCTACAAATTCAATCCGCGCTAGTCGTGCGCAAAGGCGTTGGTTTGGAACGTACCGTAACATGCACTGATGTACATTTTTTCAAGGCACCAGACTGCTTGACGATTATGATCAGTCTATTGATGTGGCATGTGCCTTCCAAAGCATAGAGGAGGTCGAAATACTTTATGTAACCAATTTTTCATTAATGCAATTTGTACTCGTTTTGTAGATTACTACTACCAATTTTTAGAGTAAATTTCTTTTCACATTATTTTTCTAATACGAGTGTAGAAATTTTAATTTTATTCCTATGTTCATGACGGGGCTGTTCGTGATTAAAGTGCAACAAAATATCTGCCACATATTGTGCTTTTATACGACGTCTTCAGATTAAAAAGTGGGGCGGCTCAATGAAAAGCCCGGGTGGTGACAGCGGCTTGGGGAGGGTTGAATGACGTCACAATGAGAAGATGACGCCGCCATAATGTCTCCGAGATGCTGGGTGACGATCCAGTGCAACATTTTGATGATAACATATGGATTGAAAATAGATTTGGTGAATCAAAATGATCTGAGAAAGAGCGAAAAACAAATTAAAAATATATAAAAAATAGTGGATAATTTTAAGTAAAACTAATACTCAGCTCCCTATAGATTTTTTTGCCAATGCTAGTTGATTTGTAGAGCATAAAATCATCCTGCCTTCATAAAGTCTTAAATCTACATTATTTTTCATTTAAAATTATTCTTATTGTCTTTGAATTAATACCGTTGATATTATTATACTTTTTGTAAATTTAAGATTTTTAACAATGATAAACCTTTTTTGCGTTAGCTGCACCTTTAAAAAACACATATAAGAAAACTTTATGGGATGCAAAGAAACAGTTAAATTGTGGTTATATGACGTTAACGACCCCTAAATCCTTAGCGAATGGACTCCTATAAAAGTCTCAAGTCGCCGCGGTTATTGCTATGTTAAAAATAATGGATCGTTGCTATATTTACTTCTATGTTAGTCTGAGACGAAAGAAAAATCACATTATACCACTTCTTTCTCATTTCCAGCAAAGGGACTGAGCAAGAATCTTAGTCACCTCGAGCAATAGACGGCCACGGCCACGGCCACGGCCACGACCAGTGGCTAAAATGACTAAATTAACTAAAGAAACCATATAAACGTGTCACGCATTTGGCCGCTACGGTCACTAGCCGCACACTGGGCCGGCACGACTGGTCGTTGCGACCAACCTACATATAGTTTGTATAGTGACCGCAAACTTATATGCAGCCCATCCATGGGTTCTCTGACCATGGTTGCGGCCGCGGCCACGACTTTTCGTGTTCGTGGCCGTCTCGTGCGCGGATGTCTTAATCATGTGTCAATAGGCGATGCGATCGCAATCCATCAATATTTGGATTCTCTTTTTTCATCTTCACGCCCACTTATGCGCTAAACGTGGCCTTAAAAAATATTTTACTGCTTGGGCTTTGTCTGCCTCTTTAGGGATAAAGACGTGACAGCGTTGCGATATTTAAGATCACGTGGCACCTTCATTTACTTGTAATAAATTAGTCGATGGTAAAGAATTATGTTTAAAAAGTATTTGAATAAATCTTTACATGTTCATTCACTTGTAATTGAAATTTAAATAATGGAGCCGTTATTGTATAGCAGTGTAAGGATGGGAGTACTTGGAGAGAAATGAAAGATGTTGCTTGTCCGACGAACCGATATATTGTCCACTAAATAATGAATACATGAATCTTAAATACTAGGTTACATGTCGTCATAGAATATGTATGACTATACTACACCTCCCTTCCATTAAGAAAAAAAAATAATTATACACATTTTCTTTTGTTTTTTTTTTACATTGTTTCGTGCGAGTACAAAGTGTTATTAAAATAATTGTTTAAATATAGTGTAAATAGTTTATATACATGGGTATACAAATTTAAAATATATTTTTAACAGATATAATCACATTTTTGAAAAGTTTATATACCTATCCAATGGATGGTTAACTTAGCTTTTAAATAACTTTGTTCGATTTTTATGAACTATTTCAATTTTATCGTTCTTTAATATTCTAACATTTGGCGACAAATCTTCTATCACTTTAAATGGTCCGTCATACACATTTTGAAACTTATTTCTGTTTTCGTTACGTAACAAAATTAAATCATTTGTCTTATAAGTTATTGGTTTTATTTGTTTATCATCATTTTTTCTCTAGCCTGCTCTTGAGATTTTTGTAACCTATATTTCAATGTTTGTGGATAATTGTCACAATTATAAAAAGGTTCTACTTGTTGAGTTAAATTTGAAGGTAACCTACACTGTTTACCAAAAACCAGTTCATACGGAGTAAACTTTGTAGACGTGTGTACAGTGGTATTATAACCAAAACACCAATAGGGAACCCATGTGCTCCACTCTCTAGATTTGAAGATAAGCATTTAAATTTTTATGACTGTTCTCCAGAGCCGTCCATAGGAATTTCTCTACGTCGGAACCAGCTGTTCGACCTCCTTAACGTATTTACCTGAATCTCTCGTCGTATCCAAGCTCGGTGACACTTTCCATATCTCCGATATCCAAAGTAGCAAACGCCCAGTAGCATTATAATACATATCACGCCAAGAATACAGGTACCATAACCAACGTGGTATTTCAGTTGCTCCAATGACGAATTATTATCGCCCCCGCTTGCGTTTTGAGTAATTACAATATGCTCCTCCTTGGACTGCTGTTTTCCCATTTTTTTTTCTTGTAATTCACTGATACCGCGATATTGTTCAGTACGAGCACTGTCGTTAAATAATTTTAACGTGCACATAATGACTAAAGTCCACTGATACACAGTCCTAATTAGGCGAACGGAATGTAGCGCGTAGCGCGAACCCGCTCGCTCACTGGCAGGGTCGCCATGTAAGGATGGGAGTACTTGGGGAGAAATGAAAGATGTTGCTTGTCCGACGAACCGATATATTGTCCACTAAATAATGAATACATGAATCTTAAATACTAGGTTACATGTCGTCATAGAATATGTATGACTATACTACAGCAGGTTTTTTGAAACACAATATATTAATAAGTTTTCAAATATAGACTATATCAATCATGGAAACGATGAGATAAGACGATGTTTTGTAGAACGAATACACACAGTTTTTATACAATGTGTAACAAAAACCCTGTCCGATCCGAAGAAAATCGACATTTTCATACAAAAGTGTTCGGCCGGCCCGGCAATTTGTATGAAAATAACGATTTTTTCTTCTAGTTTCAATCATTGGTCCCATAGGAAAAGTTGTTCATATTGACGGTCTGAGTTGCTCCTATATGGATCGGATAGGGTTTTTGTTACATATTGTATATGAATAAGAAATACGATTGTATTAGTTTCAGTAAAACTGAATTTACATTTAATAAGAATATGTAAATCCCTTAGTCCCAATTTCCTCCAAAACCTCCCGCACACCATCACAGGGAGGGCAGATGCCTGAAAAACAGCGTTACCTCGGACTACGGTCCAGGGTAACACAAGCTGAGGCATTCCTACGCCTACTTGCAAAGTTTTGTTAAACGGTTTTGTATCTTTAGTGACTTAAAGTATGACAAAAAAGATATTTTCTTTTTTCCTTTCTTTCTTAAATCAGGACATTTAGAATGCCTAAAAACCCTATAAAATATATTACATTCGTTTGCAACTTGTTTGACCAAACCCGGAAAATTTCGCCACTTTGTGCATACTCACATATCAATTGTTTTACATAACATTGCAGCAAGTGCAGTACGTACATCGGTTTGTCATGAACATTATGCGCTAAGCTCGACAACAAAGCGCGGGCATTTATTTTCAAATGGTTTTTGTGAAAGCCTACTTTTCTCACAGACAAAACTGCAATATAGGTGATATTTTACTTGCAGTCCGGCCCTAACCACAATTTTTTGAAAGCTTTCGCTTTGTGTGCCTCCTGAAAAGCTCATTGTTCAAGCTTCTTACTTGGCTGTCATTGAGGTGTTTTCTTACGTGAACTGTGTTTGTATTTAGATTCACATGCAAAGTTATTCTTTTAAAATTTTACTGATATGCATGCATACTCAATTACTCATCTTAAAATAAATCTCCATCTCCATTTGTAATATGGATAACTTGATTTTTATTTACATGCATCTTATTTGCCAGTTACTAAATCAGTGTTACTTTGAACAAGTCGAAATTTGTAAGGGTCATGTTAAGCAAGTTGGGTTTGTAGATTAAAAATAAGCATTAGAAATAGTGCTAGTTTGCTAGCTATATAGAATAGATCCTTCAGGTATACGCCTATTTCCTCGGTTGACATATAAGTCTCCTGCAGGAAGAAAAGCAGTTCGAATATTCTACGTATTCTATTCACCCGAACCAGCATAGAAGGATTTAAAGGCTACCGAAGTTTTCACATCCGGAACCTCGTTTAAAGCCAGGTACGAGTATCTGAACATTCCCAACATACGGGAATGGTTACATACTTTCAAGCCTGCTCCAGAGAACAACTTTCTTGGCATCAAATTCTCGAAACGTGAACGAATGCCTGCCGCCTATGAGCAGGTAATAAAATTTCTTATATTAAAGCCCTTTTTAATCTATTCAGGGAAAATTTACAGGGCCGTTAGTGTCAAAACGTTGCCTTCACTCGGTTTAAGTTCTTTTGAGGATGCCGAGAATGTTGTCAAATTTTTATGAAAATTACCACGATTCATCAACGATAACTATCGAATAATAAATCGCCGAGCCGCTTTGTATGAAAAGTTTACTCAATTGTTAGGTTTGTAAGAATATTTTGATATGCAATATGTATAATAAAACAGTAAAAACATGTGTTTGTATATTGAACAAATATCCAAAAAAAATGAGGCGATGGAGATATAGTTAGAGTAAGAATATTTAAAAAGAATCTGTCTGTTTGGCTGTTTGTACGGAAATACTGGACGGATTCGAATAAAACTTTTTGTTATATAGCTGTTAAGTCTGGGAAACATATAAGTAAATTGATTTAGGAAATTGGAACACCTGATGCAGAACCATAATGGTCTAGCTAAACTATAAGAAATATAAAAATGAGCAAAAGTTGTTCAGCCTGATGTGCATTTCAGTTGAGGTATAGCAATCGAAGATCTGAAACACATGATTCAGCTTTACAATTATTTTCTTTAATGAAATCGCACTAGTATAAAAATAAAAGACTGTTTCGAAGTTACTGTATCCATTTTTTGTGTGCATGTTTGAGATAAATTTCATCAAAACAGTTCTAAAACGCAGAATAAGTAAATAAGAAGCACATTGCTCAAAAAGTCAAGACAGAACGATGTCTTGACGAATGACGAAGAAGCACGGTAGCGGCACTCTGCCTTACCCATGGTCAATGGATAATAAGCGTATTATTCGTTATAGACTCCTTTACGAGTGTAACACAAGTATGTAGCCCATTATAAGGCAACTCCTGCTGCGTTTTTTCATCTTTATTATTCCTATATGTGCCAAAGCCTCATTTCGAAGATATAAGCCATTGAGAGCTAATTAATTAGTTTTGCAAATTAAGTTGTCAGCATTTAATAGCGAATTCGTTTACGAATTATAAGCATTAATTGAATCGGCAATTATTGGACTTTGTTGGGTAGGCAGATAACAATAATTTTTGTTTAAAAGGCTGCCTCAGTAACATCAATAGGACGATAAAAGTTCTAAGAAGTATAAGATCTTTCGGATTGGTCGGTAATTTTAAACATTCCTTGAATCACGAAAATTAATTAAAGAATTTTGACGCCTTTTTGACATTATTTTCAGAAACAAAAATGCCCACGGATAAAGTTTTTGCAGAGGTGTCTGCGTGTGAGCCAGCTCTTTGTATTACCAACAAAGCCTCACAGGTAGGTACTTGCGCGAGCTTTTAGGCGGGTAGTTATCGTGCAAGCCGCAAATGTGAATTTACGCTTTGCATTTTGAAAAATTAAAAGCGACATTTTCAATGCAATTGCGATCGTTCCTTTCGCAGTCGGCGCGGGTAATGGCCACTCCAATACGAAAATGCGAGGTCTTTTTTGTTGCCGACGCTTTCGAAAACACTCATTTGTGCCCACTATTTGCCGTGCACTTCACTTTCACTAAATTGTTTCATTTACGGTATTATCATCAAACGCAATTTAGTTATCATGTTTAAAAATACTGGCTCTTTGTACAATGTGCATGTAAGTATTCACAATGCAATCAGAACAATATTTTATTTGTTCGTTTCCATGAATGCTACCTATAATAGTATCTAATACAAATAAATCCATCGCAAAAATAATCTTCAAATCTCCGTCTTTCAAACTCAAAGTTTAGTAGATAGAAAAATTGCTTTTGTTTGGAAATAGGTTGAACATTGTGGAAGTATTCGGAAAAGCTTGCCTCTCTTTGGAAGGCATGTATTTCAACAGCCATTGATAACAAGGAGTTTGAAGATGCAAATGGAATTAATTATTTGCGTGTAGTAGAGCTAAGCCATGACTGAGCTACACACTACTAAGTTTCTTCACGTCTCTGACCCAAAAAGCCGAAATAAAACGAACCTTAAAAATTCTGCAGAGACAAAGAGCAAAAGTAAAAAATATTTTAATTAAATTCTATGAATACTTTGCTGAAATAATAATTCTTTCACTCAAAAACACAAATTAGCCAGTTTGAATAATTTCTTTAATTTCCATTTCCATCACAAATAAAGTAAGATTATTCAGCGATTCTTTCAATAGCGATTCCTTAATGATCCCATTAGCTTAAATACGTAATTTAAACAACCAGATGTCTGCTGGATTGTTGGAGTGCGTTGGTAGACCAGGAAACTGTCAGGTTTCTTGCAAATAATCCATATAGTTGATAATTAGTTGGGTACCCATATGTGTTTTTTCGCTACCTACATTTTAAACGGGATTATATTTCTGTTTTATTGCATGTAATACATAAGGATAAATAAAATATATAAAAACTGTAAGATTTTTTATTTTTACACTGCGGATTTTATAAATTGATTTTCTATTTTACTAGTACTAAACTCTGAAAATTTTGAATTCTTACGATTAAATTTTGACTCATTACCTATATTAAAAACAAACAAGGGAATTACTTCAAACTAATTACAGTATCACTGAATAATCAGACTTATTGCTTGTCAATCTTGTCATTCAATTAATATTTATTTCTTCGATTGATACTTCGTAACTTTCCTGGTCTATGTGGATCCGATCCACGTGCGACATGGCGCCGCCATTAATGCCCACTAATAATAAAAGCAAACGAGGTAATGACTTCAAACAAATTGCATTATCTGGTGAAATGGTTCCTGAAAAGGGGCGTTAACTCTTTCCTTTTTGATCTGGAGAAAATTTTGTTTTTTAAACAAGGAGCGTTATGTTTTGTATTACTGAAAATGTGGATGGACAATGGGCTCTTAAATTTAATGAATTAAATTTAATGTACATACCGACCTACATTTAAGTAGGTAGTTTTTGTTTGTAAACATTTCTTATTGATCATAAAAACTCGTTATTGTTTATTTTATTTATTTAAAAGTTTTTAAAAATATCATATAAACGGGTTTACTTTATCGTAACTAAATGCAATACACTAACTAACTTGAATACTCTTGTACTTAGCATGTATATAAAAGCATAGTAATTACGAAGAGCCGTTAATTTTACACTGGACTCTAGTGCAAGCTCAAACGTAAAAAACAACAAGCATAAAAAGAGTAACCTACAAATCTAGCTTCAAAAACCAATTCACTGAAAAATAATAGAGTACATTCACCAAAGCGGAAAGATTTATAACACCTTTGTGCAGTTTTATGCTACTGAAATGCGTATCGGTCGCGTGACATCCCACCGTGTATACTTTTAGTGTATCATCATACTTTTTTAAATCTATATTGACGGACTATGCAAAAGGTTCCTTATGAATGCACAAGTTATCACATTTGCGGATGATACTTTGATATTGTTTCACAGTGACTCATGGGATAAAGTTAAATTGATAGCTGAAAACGGGTTCTCTGATATTACAAAATGGTTAAATTTGAACTTACTTACACTGAACCTTGGTAAAACTAGTTACAAGACCTTTACTATAAGAAACAATAAACAACCTAATCCTAATGAATTTCTACTTAAGGTTCACTCTTGTGATAAGACAAGGGACTGTGACTGTCCTATCATCAACCATACAAGTAGTGTCAAATACTTAGGTATAATAATTGATCAAAACTTGCGATGGGATGCACAGATTAATCTCTTGACAGGGCGGGTAAGAAAACTAATATATCTATTTAAGAAACTGAGACACATTGGTGATAAATCTATTACTAAAAGCGTCTATTATAGTCTGTGCCAATCCATTCTGAGCTATGGTATTGCTAAGCTTAGAGAGAGCACAAAGAGCTGTGCTTAAAGTTCTATTCTTTAAGCCATATTGCTACCCTACTACTAGTTTATACTCGGATGCTGACGTGCTTAGTGTAAGACAAATTTACCTCAAATTAATTATTATCAATCAACATAGACTACTAATGGACAGTGGTTACACAGTGAAAAGACGTAAAGATATTGTCTATAATATTCCCAAACTTAAAACAAAATCTGTCGAAGCTCAGCATACTGGTTTGGAACTTATATATACAATACAATAAACAAACAAACAACAATCTCTGACAAATCCTCATTCTCTTTAAAGAAGAAATTAAATGCATACTTAAAGTCGTTAAACTATAATGATACAGAAAATCTCCTTTATATTCCTACATAAATTTTTTTTTTGTCTATCATATATTTGGTCTGGGGGTGAAGTGGATTTTTGATTTTTGTAAAATTATTGTGATTTAATTCTGGTCACTGAAACGGTAATTAAATGTCTGAGTAACTAAAAATACTATATTGCGGAATCACATACACTCTCAAAATAACACATAGTTAAGTATACTTAGGTACATTATAATGCACACACACACACACACACACCCTCACACACACACACACACACATAATACATACTAACACATAGTCTAACGTATAGATACTTTCAAACAAATAAAAGCACAGAGCTTAGGAATAGATAGATTTTGTTTGATGCACATTCTTTTGCTTTGTGCAATGCCAAGTCACACTATTTATTAAAAAAAACAGCCAAGTGCGAGTTGAACCCTCACAGGATTCCGTACAACGCCGAAGATTTTCCGTAAGTAAACGAATTATATTGAGTTTACCACTTTATTTTCAATTGATAGAATTCTTATATTATGTGTCTTGTAATCTACAAGCAATGAACTATATTTTGTACTTTTTTAAAAATTTTAGGCTCAGTAGTTTCGGAGATTTTTTTAATTTTCTAATTTGTCCCTCGAAAATGACCCTTATTTAAAAAAAATATATTTATTTACCGTACACATCTGTGTTTGAGTCATAGGATTACACCATCCTATCAAATTTCACCTGATTTGGTCCAGTAGATTCGGAGTAAATTGGCTGTGACAGACGGACGGACAGACAGACGCACGAGTGATACTATAAGAGGGTATAATTCAAAGGGTAAAATTAATATTGATAATATAGTTACTATCAAATGAAAGTATAATGTAAATCATCATCATCATTTCAGCCGCTTAACGTTGTGCGGCTGTATAGAAACCAAACGAAATCGTTGGGAGAGGCCTATGCGTCTCCCAAGGATTTCGTTTGGTTTCTATTCATAAGGGATATTGCCATACTCGCCATGCTTGGCAGGCGGGTTGGCGAGCGCAGTGGGAGTCACTATCGTACTTCCGACGCTGCTGCCCATCGAAAGTCTGTTCATCTTCAGTGACGGAAATATCTTTTAGTCGCCTTTTACGACATCCACAGGAGGAAAATGAAGTGGTTCTATTCAAGGCCGGAAACCACGCGGCGGGCTAATAATGTAAATGTAGTAATGTGCTCACTAACAATAAGGTATCAATTTATGACAAAGTAATTCCGTTCCGTGCGACTTGCGAGACTTGTGCATGTGTACATAGGCGTACCCAGGCTATGGGTCAGGGGGAGGGAGGCAGGCAAATTAGATTTTTTATAAGCATCTAATCAATTAATAAACATAAATGAAAATAGGTATTTTTATTTAAATTCTTTAATTTAACAATAGACAAATCCCATAGAAAATGATCGATTAGACATTCAGAAAAAAGTGTCTGATTGAAGTTGTTGAAAAGTAGCGAAAAAACATGTTTTTTGGAATTTTTTGGAGTGTAAATATGTTAATCATAACAAATTAATGTAAACCATGTATCTAAACTAAAATATGACACATTATTTTTATATAAAAAAAAACTGTGCGCATGTGACAACGGTTTAAATTGACTAAATAAAAGTTAAAGGAGCAGATGATTGTACTGAAAATCACATGAGAATGTTGGCACCAATAATCACCCTTGAAACCTTGCAGAAGTCTCCATTGACTGAATTAGAATTTAATATTTAAATTAATGTGTCAGATTTTGCCATATTTTAGTTTAGATACATGGTTAACATTAATTTGTTATGATTAACATATTTACACTCCAAAAGATTCCAAAAAATTATGTGATATCCATGGCTAGTACATATAGTACTCTGTGTCTACACGCATACGTCAGTCGCAGGCACACAAACACCGTGCCGAAAGTCTGCCGAACTGACGCGACGTTAGACGAGTGTTAGGTTTTATTTCCGTTACGGAATTTGTAGATTTGGTCGCCACGCCAAGGCCCGCGACAAAAGCTATACAATAGCTTAAAAATAAATTACTTATCCTAATGTTAGTAATTTGCGAGACAAAAAAATATTTAATTTATAAGGTGTACATGTCTATGCCCGAGCAGATCTGCCCAGTGCCTTACAAAAGGTGTTAAGGATGCTGTTAGAGCTCCAACGGAGTCGCTGTAGCACCGAGGTAGCCCGCTTACGCATTATGGGATAAAAATCGTTCATTCGTGCTTCCGCGAACATACCCGACACCCTACATCGCCGCGGCAGCCCCAGCAGCATCATTATACTAGACGCACAGAGCACTGTAAGCCCCCCGCGTATACCTCACCCACAGGCTGCACAAGTAAAATGATTGACAATAAGCTCTAAATAGCGTGAGTTTTACTTGTTTAGTGGAACATGTAACCCTGCTGTCAACGCTCTGCGCTCCCTGTCTATATAAAGGTCGTCGTTGAGTCGTCCCATATGGCCAAGATATTTAAATTGGTTTACTGCACGAAGTGGTGTTCCATTTGATCGGATAGGCGGCACATATGTTACCTTGTTCGGAATTGCAATCGATGACTCAATCGTATATAAAATGAAATTTGTCATTTGTTTCTTATTTTTTTCTTTTTTAAATATTTTGGTGGCCAGAACCTGTGTCAGATTTTTCAAGGTAGCTGCCACAATGCGATAACAATCAACCAATTTTTCGCATCTTAAAAGAAGCTCAAAACAAAAAGATGAAAAAAATGATGATAGTTTGGGAGACAACCGGAAATAACTCAACAGGAAGTTTAGACCTTCATACTAACGCGCAGTTGTTTAGGCAGTTGAATATTCTTTCGCGTATATCGCCATATTTTTTTTTGGGACTGAATGTAGTATTTTGAACTAAAATTGCTGTAAAACAGTGGACGCTACAAAAAATGCTGTATTAGAACTAACTAACTAACGAGTTTTAATATGTGCGTTAATAAGGTGGAGGTGGATAGAATTCTATTTATAGCGAGAAGGAAGAATGAAAGTAAATGTTTTTTATATGTTCGGAAATAGGTACGAGTATATAGTTCAGTTACGATATACATAAGTATGTCATATATTCATTTCCTTTTCTTTATTTCTTTATTTCTTTATTACTCGCTTTCATGCACTCATACAGAAGATGGTTATGAACATGAACCCTGGCAGGGTGTTGCGAACTTATAGGAATTATTTGAGTTTATATAATAATAGTATTTATAATCAAGTACAAGAAGATAATTAACATAAATTAAGAGTAAGTTCAATTGATGTCAATGGTTAGAAGATTAAATTAAATAGTTAAAAATACAATAAGTTCAATGTCAACAAAAAGTTAGTAATAGGTGTGTTTTCCTTAACGTACTGAACCTATGCAGTGTCACAAAGTGTTTTTACTACAATACGAGTACATGTAGTATTGTAGACTTTAACGTTCTAAATCAACATCTAAAGCATACCTTATCACACCGCTCTACTCTAAGTCATATTGAAACATGTATTACAGAAAGTATTTGCCTTTTCAATTTTAATAAAAATCTGAAGCGTAATGTTGGAGAACGTAACTTGAATGTTCGTTTAATAAATCATGTACTTTAAAATTGAAACGCATTTTATATTGTAATCAATGTCAATAGTATTTCGTCGCTTCGTTCTACCGCTACTGATGTTTTTTTCTTTTTTTTTACTGAACATGAGATTTTAATTTTTTTTGTAAGTATAATATTTTAAATGGATGTTACATTTAGAAATCATATAGAGGCAAGGGCCAGCAGTGGACGTTATGCGGATGATAATGATGATGAAATGCATGTTACAAATTGATAAAATGCCAAGTGCTTAAAATACAATTATTTAAAGACAAACGCAGTTTGTGAAAGAAGCTCTGTTATCTATATATATATAAAAGCGAAAATGACTCACTCACTCATCACGAAATCTCGAAAACTACTTAGCCAATGAAGATGAAATTTGGCAGATAGGTAGATTTTGACTAGGAGACGTCCGCTAAGAAAGGTTTTTGGGAAATTCCATCCCTAAGGGAGTCAAATAAGGGTTGCCAATTTGTATGAAACTTCGTAATTTTTAAAGTGAGAGACACAATTTTTTTTTGTTTATTGTAGTAGTTAGTAGAAAACAATAATGCATTAATTAGATTTTGAAAATAACATCCCTATAGGGGTGAAATTGGGGTTGCAAGTTTGTATGAATTTTGGTCATTTTTGAAGCGAGAAATATGACGAGTTTGAGTGGAGTGGGAGTGGGAGTGGGAGTGGGAGTGGGAGTGGGAGTGGGAGTGGGAGTGGGAGTGGGAGTGGGAGTGGGAGGGGGAGGGGGAGTGGGAGTGGGAGTGGGAGTGAAAGTGGGAGTGGGAGTGGGAGTGGGAGTGGGAGTGGGAGTGGGAGTGGGAGTGGGAGTGGGAGTGGGAGTGGGAGTGGGAGTGGGAGTGGGAGTGGGAGTGGGAGTGGGAGTGGGAGTGGGAGTGGGAGTGGGAGTGGGAGTGGGAGTGGGAGTGGGAGTGGGAGTGGGAGTGGGAGTGGAGTGGAAGTGGGAGTGGGAGTGGGAGTGGGAGTGGGAGTGGGAGTGGGAGTGGGAATGGGAATGGGAGTGGGAGTGGGAGTGGGAGTGGGAGTGGGAGTGGGAGTGGGAGTGGGAGTGGGAGTGGGAGTGGGAGTGGGAGTGGGAGTGGGAGTGGGAGTGGGAGTGGGAGTGGGAGTGGGAGTGGGAGTGGGAGTGGGAGTGGGAGTGGGAGTGGGAGTGGGAGTGGGAGTGGGAGTGGGAGTGGGAGTGGGAGTGGGAGTGGGAGTGGGAGTGGGAGTGGGAGTGGGAGTGGGAGTGGGAGTGGGAGTGGGAGTGGGAGTGGGAGTGGGAGTGGGAGTGGGAGTGGGAGTGGGAGTGGATGGAGTATGTATGAACTTGTAATAAAACCACTTTGGCTATACTTTTTGTACCTGGCTGGTTTTGGTATCATTTTAAAGTTTAAATTTTAAAGAAATTTCCAAATTCAAATTAGAAAAATGCGTGATTTTCATTTGTTTTTCTTACCGTCAAGATGAGTGAATCTAATGAAGAAATTAGATACATTTTAAAATTTTACTACCAAAAACGTAAAAATGAAAAGCAAGCCGCGAAAAAAATTTGCGATGTTTATGGACCTAGTGCAGTGTCTGTGAGAGTAGCACACATTTGGTTTAAGCGTTTTCAATCCAGAAATTTTGATGTCAAGGATGCACGTCGCTCTGGTCGCCCTGTTACGGATAAAATGGATGCAATTTTTGAAAAATTGGAGCAAGATCGGCATATCAGTAGTTACGACGTAGCTGAAGAACTGGGAATTGACCACAAAACAGTTTTGGCGCATTTGAAAAAAAAATGGGTACATAAATAAGCTCGATATTTGGATACCTCACGAGCTCTCTGAAAGAAACCTAATGAACCGTGTACTCATTTGTGATTCTTTATTACGACGTAATGAGACCGAACCATTTTTGAAGAAATTGATAACTGGTGATGAAAAGTGGATCACGTACGACAAGAACGTGCGAAAAAGGTCATGGTCAAAGGCCGGTCAGGCTTCACAGACTGAGGCGAAACCCGGGTTAACTCGCAACAAGGTGATGCTGTGTGTGTGGTGGGATTGGAAAGGCATTATTCATTATGAGCTGTTACCACCAGGCAGGACTATCGATTCAGAACTCTACTGCGAACAACTGATAAGATTAAAGCAAGAAGTTGAGAGAAAGCGGCCAGAATTAATCAACAGAAGGGGTGTGGTTTTTCATCATGATAACGCTAGATCTCACACATCTTTAACCACTCAGCAAAAATTAAGAGAGTTTGGCTGGGAGGTGTTAATGCATCCGCCGTATAGTCCTGACCTGGAACCTTCAGATTTCCACCTGTTTCGGTCTCTTCAGAATTCTTTAGGCAGTGTCAGGTTAACATCACGAGAGGCCAAAACTACTTGACGCAGTTTTTTGATCAGAAGCCCCAAAATTTCTATAGCAATGGGATCATGTCCCTACCTATAAGATGGCAAAAAGTTATCGGACAAAATGGTACCTACATACTTTAGTTAAATATGAATAAACTATATTAAAAAATGTTTTGAATTTTCATATAAAATGCGAAAAGACTTTTTCCCCAACCTATTATATTTTAAACGCAGCAACGATCATTCTCCCAAACAAAATATTACAAACTTATTTCACGGTGGACGATATAATTTATCTTCTTATTTTTTAAATAGCAGTCTTCAGTTGGAATGAAAAAGAAATGAAATAAAGAACTGGTCAAGTGCATGTCAGACTATCACACGAAGGGTTCCGTACCACTGCAAAACATTTATGCAACCTGTACATTACCAAATTTACCAAGGTACGCCAAAAATTTAAAGAATTTATGATCAAATAAATTATTTAAAGTTAAATTATTTTTTTAAATTCTTTACATCAAGTGAGAAAGGGTTTTCTTTTTCATTTTATCTTTAAGTATTTTATCAATGGTTTTTATAGCGGCCTAAAATGACGGCACAGAAACACTCGTTTATACTTAATTAAAGTTTCAAAAGGTCTGTGACAAAGTTAAACAGCAAAACCTTAATAATAGAGTGTCTATTATTAATTGATTTATGTAACTATCCTTGAAAAAATATCGAAATAAAAAAACTGGCTAAGTGCGAGTCGGACTCGCGCAATAAGGGTTCCGTACCATTATCCATAAAAAAACGCGTTTATTGTAGCCCCTCTTAACCACCTGGTGACAGACGGACGAACAGACAGACGGACAGACAGACAGACGGACAGCGGAGTCTTAGTAATAGGGTTCCGTTTTGACTCTTTGAGTACGGAACCCTAAGAAAGTATGTAGTAAAAACATGTTCCTACTCGTGGCGAAAATTTTTCATCCCATATATTCAATTTAAAAAGGGTTCCATTTGTTATGATTTGTTAACACAACCCTAAATATATGATTTTCCTGCGAGGCTGAGAACGGCGCGACATTAATTCAAGAGGCGCCGCCTAGAGCGAACTGTCAAGCTACAAAGTGCACTGCATGCTCTTAATATTTACGGTTCACGACTATAGACAATTACCAAAACACTCGTATATTAAGGTGTTGGCAAAATACGAGAAAACTGTTACTTCATAAGTGTACGCCTTGTTTGCATTTATCCTATAATGGAGCTTTTGATTAAGATAGATGCAGGATAAGATAAATAAAATCCACATCTTTTCATGTGAAATGTACGGAGCTGATGCGTTTATTACGCCATACGAGTAATTATTGTTTCAGTTATCGTTTCTATTGAACACAGTTAAGCAGTTTTGACGAGACCATCAACATTTGATGCCTTAGCCGACAAACAATAACCATTCGTTCAAGAACTCCAGAGAGATGGTTCAATGATTTTGATTTTATACGAATAGCGACCAATACGTGAATTTCGTTCTTTGGTTTTTTTCAGCACTGTTTGTTTTAAAAAGCTGTAGGTATCACCTTCTAAATTATAGGTAATAACAAATTATCCAAACATTATAACTAGTGGCTCTGTAAGCTGTAAACCTAGCGAATTTATATATTGCAGATCGAAGGAACTTTTCACACAATATGTATTTCACTGAATATTAAAATCTTGATCATGTTCGTTCCGCTAATCTTTTTAGTCTTTTTTCCGCCTCTGTTCTTAACAGAAGGAGTTTCATAGACCTGATTCTTGTCAAACGTTCAAAATCGAAGGGCTCCAAGATGACATCAGTAAGTCTTCGATCCCGAGAAAGTGCGACGTAAGAGCAACCTACAGCCAGTTCTCTAGACCCAAAGTCGACCACTACCCTGGGTAAAGTCTATCCCTGTGTAATCCCATCGAGTTTAGGCTCGTTTACTTTGGTTTCACAATAAAAGATTGTAAAAAAAAACTTTTTAGTTTAGTTATGAAAATGAATTCTTATAAAATTTTGGTAAATTGGTTTTTTGGTAAGGTAGACTTATATTTCCTGTAGTTATATAATTCCCAAGAAAAGTTAAGAAAACAAATAAGTATACTCGTATTTTTAAAAAACTTTTAAAAATAAACTTTAGTATACCGGTCGCAAAATTAAAATAAATACATTGAACTAAAAAAGAACACCTTTCGGTGAGATTCGAACTCCAGACGATTAAGTCGATCAGAGATCTCTTTATAAATAAACTGGACTATTCATCTTTCGACAATGCTGGTGAAAATATAAGTCTATTGTATGTCATAATAGAAAATAAAATTCCTTTGCTAATTCGTTGTTACTACAAACACAAAATGGTCGTAAGAGCCATTAAATCCAAAGGCGCTTAGGCCCATTGTGCCAACTCCGTCATTATCAAAAATTTCCAAAAACTGGCTCGATTATCGATTTTCATATGTTTATCGAACCTGCTTCTAAAATTTGACAGGAATCGGTTGAGAAATGCGACCTCTAGAGGAGAACACACAGACATACCAAAGCATTTTTGGCCAAGTTGAAACGGAGAACTCACTTGCTTCGCTCGCTCGGTCAATAATACATACAACGTTACATTCATATGAAAGTGCTTGCGAAAGTCTACCATAAATATTAATTTTTCTTTAATTTAATTAATATAAATTGTAAAAAGTTAACACTAAATAAAAAGTTTAACGTTTAAAGTGGTCAATGCAAAATTACATTACGGGCAAAATGCCACTTGGCTAAGTGGCCAACTATCAAATATAGCTGGAGCTGGTCACAAGTTAACGAGCGTATGTTCGTTATTATGTCATTGTCAACATGACTACTTGCTCGAAATAAGTTCACAATAAGAACTAGTATTTGTTAGGAATAAATATTTATTTATACTAAAAAGTAAATATATGTTTATTTAACCTGATGAATATGATGATGATGGTGAAATATTTATTTGTATTTTATACATTAAATCAAGATCTCTACAAGACTAATCTCCGCCGCTGGTGACAAGAGGGCTGGCTGCTTTTTCGCCCAACGCATCAGTATTGCGATCCAACGGGGAAATGCGGCCAGAGTTTTTGGCACTTTGCCTCATGGGCACGATTTTTTATATTTAATTTATAGTAGGTATGTCACTATTTCCTTTTATTTGTAAATATGTAAATTATCCTATCTTAGTTATTTAAATAAAAAACTTACCTTTAAACAACAAAAACTTAATTAAGTTTGAAAACTTTTAAAAAAGCAGGTCTAAAAATCTATTGGGACTTTGACACCTTGATTTAATGTAATGTGTAATCGATTGGATGGGAGAAAAGGCCTTTACTTCCATTCAACCAACAATCCACTAAGAAAATGAATACTGTATAGCAAAACACGTGGTTACTCTCTATACAGGGAAAATAAACAAAGCAATGTTGACATCGAAATAAAGAAAGAAATACGAAGTGAAGGAAGTGAAAAACTTGTAAAGCTAAATCAATCTAATTGCATTCCATCGTATCGTACATTCATTTGCGTCGGCTACGAGATACATTCTTCGAGTCGACGTATTGTTTAATGCAGTGTTCCTCAATCTTTTTAAACCACTTGGGCTATAAACACAAAAGGTTAGTGATTGAAAATACAACACTTATCATTTTTTCTTTTTTGGTTTGAGAAACCATATTTTTCAGGATTGGGCTCTAAAGCTTACAATGGACATAGATGAGTTTGAAACCCTCTCTTGGATAAATTAATAGAACAGGCTGATCTCACAAAAAAATTACAAATAAATCTTACAGTATTTATAACCTCAAATTTCATTTTTAAACTGTTGACGTGTTTTGTATTATTAAACGTTTATTTGAAATCGGTTTAATTTCACACAAAGTTTAACAGGGTAGTTTAAACATAGCAATAGCATACGTTATAAGGTGTGATATAATTTCAAGACTACTTGCATATTCGATATTATATGAAATCGAGTAACTCACATGTTTTTTACCCGACCTGACAAATATTGATTTATTTAAGTTACATAACAGATCAAGTGACCTACTTTTCAAGTAAAAAATAACCTAGTAAATAGAGGAAATAAAGACTTATATGTCATATCTATCATTTGTGCAAAAAATCGGATGAAAAGGTTTGGTATCACATTTAATGGGTCTCTAAAAAATAATCCCCCAGCAGCCACGTAGTGATTCAGGTTGTAAGTGCAATATCATATGTATTTGAGATGGAATGGGATTTTTATACGTCTACACCTAGTTATTATTATTTTTTTAGTAGAGATTTGACTGTCTATGTAAACGTTTCAATGAATTTATAATAGGTATATTTTCTTGTGTACATATTTTTTCCCATAGATTGAGCCCCAAACCATGTTCAAACTAAGACTTGTATTACGGGACACTACTATACGATACTATATTTAATTATAAATACATATTTATAAAAAAACAGACCTAGGACAATTTAAAAATACCATTTTCAACTTCGCGTCGAACCTAGAATATTATGAGTGGTATTTTAGTTTTTTTGGTCTATTCTTAGGTGTTTGATTTACTAGGTTTGGAAAATTACTTGGTTACTCGTACCTAAAACCTTCTTTGATTCGTGGTAATCGGCTTATAACAGTATGCTGAACCCCTCTAGTGAAGTCGACCAATAAAAGTTGAAATTTTTCATCTTTTTTTATGTTATTAATAAGAGACTCGATAATATCAAGTACGATGTGCAAATTAAAGTATATTAAATCCTTCTTCCACTTTCTCTGCCTTCCAATGACACTATTATGCTCCACCGCTGGCTGCGCTCTCATACATGCTACCTTCCTTATATGAAGAGGTAATATGAAATTCTAGGTTTACCGTGCGTCCGTAGTTCCGACGAACGGCAAACCTAGAATTTTTGGACCTCTTATTGTATTCTAGTCATTATTGGTCATCAGTTCAAGTGCGAATCACGACCGTTAGCGTGAGTAATTTACACGTTGCGCGTTGGACCAATGGGTTCCTCATATTATCTTCTCTTATGAGGAAGGTAGCATGTAGGAAAGCCACGCCAGCGGTGGCGCATAATAGTGTTATTAAATTTCTTCTTAGCATGCCGAGGTCACAAAACGGCTCGGACGCTCAGAACTTTACTAGCAAATTAAATTCCACACTTGTCGGATGCATTAACTGCAACTTTCTCGACCACTTTGGTCGCTCGTTACCTCATAAAGCTCTTCTAATAAAAACATTTCCATTTCATTCTTGCAATGTAGAGGTAGTAGAGGTTACACTGGTGCATGATAAATATTATAGTAAGAATTGGCGTCTTATATACAATGTAATTAGGTTAAAATAAATTATTTTTGCACAAGGAAGATTTTATTTGTGAATGTTTGTTTATCTTTTAATTATTTTGGAGTCCCGTTTCCCGGCGTGAATAGGCATTACTGGCGCTTACACATGTTAAGTTAAATATCTATATATAGTATAGTTATAATAATCGTTAAGCTACGTCGGATGCCTTTGGGCAGCTCGAAAACACTGACACCACTGTTGGTTACTTACACAAACTAAAATAGAAGATACGTTTGGGTGTTAGTTGTGAAATGTCCTCTCCACAAATAACTATCGGCTGATCGCATCATATTTCATTACGAGATTTTTTTGTTTTAGTATAATTTTTTAAGAAAATGTATTGCAGAAGAGAACGCCACTGCCGTCCATTTAGCCCCTTATTGATAACATGTTTAATTGCTCACGGAATGGTCACCCTTGTCTGTAATAAATTATGCTAAATAACCCTCGAGGGATAATCACTGTTTACCTATTTCCAAATTAAGAACACTGTTGGTTCGCATTTATTTTAATTTACAGTAGGTTTTATTTACAGTTTAATTAACTTTGACAATATTTTTGTCAAAGTTAACGCAAAGCTCAAGCTTAGCCTCTTTCTCTATATCAGCTTGGACAAAATCTCCTTCACAGGACGCATTTCTCAGTCGATTCTCGTGAATTCTTAATATTAATTTACTTTTGTTAAAAATCTTGCGTTTTTATTTATATAACGGAGAAAAATGAGATTTCACTTCTGATAACGGAGAAATTGGTTCTCTTAATTTTCTTATCACGTGTGGTAAGGAAATAAAACCTCAATTCAACTTCTTACAGTGTAATTCAGTCTTCAACATCATAGAACACCAATAAGGAATGCTATTCAGCTCGATGCAAATGGATATTGAAATGTACCTAGTGAAGGTGACATATGAATGGCGTACCGGTTTCTCACATCCATCATTTGATCAACGTATATTTTCTATCTTGCCAGAAGGTGGGCGTCGAAATAAAAGCACAGCTCGTAACTAACAGTGAGTATAACCACCTTCTCCAAATTAAAGCACAAAAAAATCATGTACTTGTCAGATGATGGCGGATTACGAAAACGTGAGTTTGGCGCGGCCCGAGACAAACGTTCTATTCCAATCTTGAATGCTCTTCATTTCAATCAATTTCATTCTAATATTCAAATCCCTTCACTCGTTCACTTCCATAAACCATAACCAACGGCTGACTGGTCGGAGACCGAATCGTGAACGTGAACGAACACCAGTATTGCCACTCGTTCACGCCAACTACACCCAATCTATCTGCTTGACGTTTCGCATTCCGTGTGACGTTTAATGTCATAACAAATAAAAGACGATACAAGATGTCACTACAAGTATCTCATTGATCAGATGCTCTGACACATGGAGCATCTGATCTGATATATACAATGTGTATTTTTTATACTTGATCAAACGAAATGTGCCGATAGAAGACGAAATATTATCGGTAAAAAACCGTAAAAAAAAAACGTTATTATCACTTAAAAATTTTAAAATGTTAAAGTAGTATTTCGGTTTTCTTTTTTTTTTTTCTCTTTAAGTTAACGATGTATTTTCTTCAAAGAGGTCTTATTTCAAAGCTACAAGGTTTGAGAAGCTAATAAAGTAAAAAATAACTAACAATATCAAATAAAAAAATTGATAAAAAAATATTTAATTAAAAAATTAAAGTGCCTGAATTTTTGTGAATAACTTACATAACGATTTTATTTTTTATATTTTATCAATAATGTTTTTTCTAACATTTGTATATTTTGTTTGATGAAGTATAAAAAATACACATTGTATAACAGCCCGTCTTTATCCCTAACTGGGCAAACAAAAACCATTGCCGATATGAGTATCAGGGGGGTTACTCCATAATCATACAACGCAATCACGTCTGAAAGAAACCGACGTAACGTGAGTCGTGCCTACTACCCACTCCCTGGATGACGATACCTGCTCACGTATTCTTTTCGTTCCCATAGACAACGCACATCGACACTGGTGATGTGAATTTTGTTGCTAAAGTTATCGGTACTATGACGGTACTTTCAAAAAAATTAATTTATCTTGATTGGTTATTAAACACGAGAAGTTTACTTTCTTTCCTTACATTTTAGGTTAATATGAACCAAAAAACATTTTTATAATTATAAAAAGTAATTTATATCAGTATCGTAAAATCGGTATGTCTCAATATCCTAGAAGCCATGACCATAAACTTCAAATATGACATGACATGTAAACATAAACATAACCAATCGGTAATATACTTATATTTCCATTTGTTATAAGAAAACTTCTCCAGTTTTATTTCGAGAGGGGGCGATTGTGACCAAATAAACCAAAAAAGGCAAATTTTGAGATCCAACGAAAATTCGAAGGATTCACGCCGAAATGTAACCTCTACAGCTTAATACTTACTTCCGAGTAACTTTGGAGCGCTACGCCCTTCATCTTCAGCAACTAGCAAAGAACTACTCAGAACAACATCCAGCTGCTCTAAGTCACCTATGCCGAATATACGCTCTTCTCGGTGAATCCCAAAAAATAAAAAGAATTTTGTAACCCTCCAGATTGTGAAAGCTTGAGTTTGATAATTTATTTCGAGAATGACTGTAATATTAGCCATACAATTTATGGAAAATATATTTCATAAGCGACAATACATTGTACCTATACAAATATATTATTATTTGATGTAAAAGTGTTGATTTTTTATAAAGCAAATTATTTTCAACGCCTGAATTCCTTGTATATACTCAAATTAGGTACTCTTAATGCTAGCAATTACTAGAGAGAATAGACAAATTGTAAAAACACAGGTCATGTGTATCAGATTGGTTGCATAGCTTAAATAAAAATGTTTTGTAGGATGTGTACTTTGTTTAAATTTGTGCGAGGAGTCTTCAAATTCAATTTTACTTTTTGTAGAGGATGTTTTAGTGAGTTGTGTAGGCTCTTACATGCTGGTCTTAAAGAAAAGGCTTGGAATGTAGCTGATGCGTTTCTTCTTGTACAGACCATAAAGCCGATCTAGGGAATGGGCAAGTTTTTATCAAGTTAATAGCCAATGCCACTGTATATATTACTATCTCCACCTTTGCTCGCCCACCAACATGCTTAAAGTGGGTTTAAAATGTTTTATCTGTTTTGACGACCTCCGTGGTGTAGTGGTCACCATGTTAGTCTACCACCCAGAGGTTCCAGGTTCGATCCCCCCTGGTCAGGGTATCTTTGGACAGAACCTTGGCAATATGCAGTCGTCAGAAATTACAGTTAACTGTCAAATAATAACAAGGTCTTGCTTGTCATTAGTCAATGACAGTTCACTCCATTGCATTTTTGATGAACTGCATCCCTTTCCCGCAAACTTCCAGTGTAGTAATGTAGAAAGGGACGGTGATAACTTTGGGTATCTTTTTCGGGAACGGCGTAAGCATTCTAGATTGTATGTAATTTTTTTGGTGAAATATCTTCTCATTTTTCTTGCTTTTTTAATTCTCGTGTCACTTGACAACTCCTCGATATTTAGAAAATTATTTTACGGACCTGGATACGAGTACATCTCGAGTTTTTCGTCTTTTTATTCCTAACAAGTTTCAATAAAAGGGTTTTTGAGGTATATAAATACATATTCTAATTCATAATTAATAATATTATATGTTCAACTTCAACTATTATAGAGTCGACAAAAAGAGTTAATTGGTCCAGTTTTTAGGTTATTTTAGTAAATATAACTTTTTACTCCGGGCTTCTACAGGTATGGTATAGTTACAGTTATTTTACAAATTATTTAAGCTTTAGAGTCCATATAGTCACATCAAGAATTAGCCAATATTTTATGAAATATTGACGATACTGAGAGCCCATATGTCTCTGCTATTCTCTTTTGGTCAGGCATATTTTCATACTGAGAGGAGTCATTTCTTTATACGGTCTATGATTTCCTTGATTCAAATATCCCGATTTTATCAGTGTTCCGATAGTTAATTGTATTTCTAATGGAAATATCCACACGAACATGTTCCTAAGTTCACTAAGTCCATACAGATGTTAGTCTGAAATCTTACTGGGAATCTTGGGCATGCTGATAATTCTAATCTAACTATTAAGCCCGTGTAAGTTTAGTTATGGTTTAGACATAAGACCGACTTAGCCGAACTTGCGTATAAATTGTGCAGTGAACTAACCTAGCAAAATAGGATGGCTTGTATGACAATCATATATTATTCAACCAGCACCACGTTGTCCACGAAGCCTGGGAGAAGCGACAAGACGTTATAGGTATCTTTTGCGATCTGTCAAAAGTATTCGACTGTGTCGATCACATAATATTAAAAAATAAACTAAAATTTTATGGCGTTACTGATACTGCACACTCTGTTATTTCATGTTATCTTGATAATAGAACTCAAAGAGTTGAAATCAACAGAGTATCCTCAAATAGTGCACCAATGAGCATGGGTGTGCCTCAGGGTTCAATAATTGGTCCATTTTTGTTTTTGATTTATATTATTGACCTCCCCTGTCTTGCAGAAAAGTTGTGTGAAGTAGTCTATTTGCTGCCCATACATCTTTACTTTTTAAGGTTGACAGAAAATGCACAAACTTTGACGATGTAAACAATACTGTGTCACAAGTATTTCGTTGGTTTACGACTAATAATCTGGCCATAAACACACAAAAGCTAAGTGCGTTAGTTGTTCACTATTGAATAAACCCAATACTCTCATACCTTTGAATCTTAATGGCCAAGTTCTAGAATGGGTACTCAACACCAAATTTTTAGGCATAACTGTAGACTGGAACTTAAAATGGGATAAACATATTGAGGCCACTGCCAAGAAACTTAGTTCGGCAGCATATGCTGTGAGGAGGGTCAGAAGGTGTACTAACGTTAAAACTGCTAGGCTAGTATACTTTAGTTATTTTCACAGCATAATGTCATATGGCTTGCTCTTATGGGGTAAAGAGGCTAACATACATGCTATCTCTGTGCTACAAAAGAGAGCAATTCGGTCGATCTACGGACGAAAATCACGCTATTCCTTAAGAGAATTATTTAAATCTATAAATATCTTATCTATAAATATTATAATATTCTGACATCTCAATTTATTTACGACAATCTTCTATTTGTTAAATCTAGGTTAAATAATTTCAACAAAAATAGTGATGTTCACAGTTATAATACTCGCAACAAAAATCAGCTTCATACGCCTAAATTTCGACTTGCTAAAACTAGAAAGTCACTCTTAGGTCTAGGTATAAAATTATTTAATAAACCTCCCGAAGCGATCGTTAACCTACCAATGGCAAAATTTAAAATACATGTTAAAAAAGTTTTATTGAATAATGCGTACTATACTATCAATGATTATTTAAGAGATAAAAACGCGTGGATACTTCCTAAACATTTTCCATTACACTCCACACATGAAACATAAAATAGCTGCATTTTCTGTTACCATAATAAGCTTACTGTAAAAACATGTAAATGCTCTGCGATCATTAGGTGACCAACATAAAACTAATATTTTCTCTTGACAAGGTCTGCGAGTTCGGGTTTTTCATGCTCACTAAAATGTCCAATCCGGTGGTGGCGTCGCTGGTCGGGTCGTTGGATTCCCTCTAATATGGTTGAGTTTAACGATGGCTGATCCATGCGTCTACTCGTGAACGGGTGCTGCCGGGAGGGACTGGTCAGCTCGGCTTCGCTTTTTTGACTTCTTAATATTTTTTTTATTTTTTATTACGCAATTTATGTTTGTTTACTTGTTCGCAAGCATTACATGTTATAATGTGTCAACATTGTATTATACTATAAGTATTTATTAATTAAAAGACAACAATAATAATATGGCAAAGTCCTTCTGGCGAGTAGGCGACCAATACTGTGAAAATGAGTTTCTTTCGGCGTTTCTTCTCAGCAGTGGTCGTTACGAAGCGCTGGTATTGGTAGCTTTTCTTTAAAGAAAAATTAAATTTTAATATTCATGCTTTATACGTAACATAAATTATACTTGTTGACGTGTAAAAGTGCCTGTAAAGGTCTAATTACTGAATAAACATTTGAATCTTTGAATCTTTGCACTAAGAAATTTTATTTATCAATTTATATTTGTCATTTTAACACATTACGTAGTACGCTGAATATGAAATAAAAAATAAATAAAATATTTAAAAAAAAAACAGTTATAAAAACTAGAACCGAAATTTTATAAAGCAAAGCAAGGACGTCTTTTTATAATATATAAATTCCATTGACAGAATATTCACTGACTGTCATTTGAAACTTACCGATTCAATGTTGCTCAAAAAGTGTTTCGATATAAAACCATGAGTTATTGCTATAAATTATCATTTTTTTTCGTCACTACTCAATACAATCAATCAAATGGCTTTCATTAATCAAATGGCCCTGATATACTCGTGGTCGCGTTGACACAGACATGGGATTTTAAAACGATTTTTTTCTGATTTAAATTGCGCAAAGGCTAATTCACAGGATCTTAGGGTCACTAGTCTGAGAAGGCATATAAAATCTTAATGCCGTAGGATAAAATCAATCATAGCTTCGAGTTGCTAAAATTAACAAAGTGCCTACGCCGTAGCATCACGTAGCAATGTTGTAACGTTGTCTACGTTACAGTATTGCTACGAAATGGCTTCGTGATGCTACGGCGTAGACGCTTTGTTCACTTCATATATTTTATAGAACGCATGAACGCCTACGATGATTGATGACTAAACTGACGCAAAAATGTAAAATCAAATAGCATTTTTTGCTTACGATATTCAACTGTTACCGGGATGTCCACACCACTCGGGTCGAGATCAGCGTTTTATGTTCTCTATATTCTCAAATCAAGAAACACTATCCATATGAAGTAAAATGGAAACGCTTTTGTTCCCTTGTGATTAGAAACTTTATAGTTACCACTCAGAGAGGCCACAAAAGTGTTCACGAAATTTTACAGTACTGTACGTTTTTCACTAAAGGTACAAAATTTTATTGTCAAAATATACTGAAATTCTTTCAGCAATATTTTAGAATTTTATAGTGCAATAGCTCATTATATGAAAGTATATTTTTACAATATTTTAGTATTGAAATGATTTTGAATTCATTTTATCAATTCTTTTAGTTTTGGCTAAGTAAACATGTTTATCATATACGTTACATAATTCAAGTAATTAAAGCGTCTGAGGCCAAGATCTACTTTGGATTATCGCACGACTAATTTAAAAATCAAAGTCTATAGCCGTAGAGTTAGGTATAACGTTTGTTATTAGTTATTTATGCTCATGGCTATATGTCATATGATAGAAAATAATATATATATATATAAACTATATATATAACAAATTAATTTCTACCTCATTAGAGTAACTATAATATTTGTATACTAAATAAACTATTCTAAGTGAAAATGCGCAAAGCACAAGCATTGTTTGTTTCAAAACAATAGAGTATTGTTTATCTCTTCAAAATGTATTTTAATTAAATGTTGTTTCTCAGTAAAAACACCATCAACAAGTTGAATTCCGGTATACTTTAATATTTGTAAAAGTTTAAGTATATATTTTTTTTTGAAAATTCATTCATTTCTCCAGCAGGAAAACTGTCGCCTGGCCACGACCAACCCTGCACTGTCTGGAAGCCTATAAACAGATTATGGACACAAGTTCGACGTTGCAGGAGCATTTTGAAAAAGTCGGGTTATATTGGTCAACCAGTGCACATGTGGACATGCGAGTAAAATACAGATAATGCCACATCTATTAACGTGTCCACCCTGCCCTGAATCTTGTATACTAGAATATGAGCTCATGCCGGTTACGCACAATGCGTTGGTTGTGGAGACACTGGGCAAAATAAGTAATATGTTAGCTAGCTTTAACTTGATCTACATGACGATAAAGATAGAAAATAAGAGCTGTCCAAATAATTTTTGTAAATAAGGGATGTGGTCTAAAAAGATTTTTTATAAAATTATATTGCATATTTGTTATAAATAGATTATTTTATCTACACCCATGCTATAAATCCTTTATAAAAGTTTTTGAAACAGTTAGTTTTTTGCCAACATTAAGACAACCAGCGTCATATTAACCATTATATCATCCAAACGAGTGTTATAATGTTGTACTAAATTTCATTATGCAACTCAAACTCCATCCCTTCAAACTCATCAAACAGTCACATTATGAATTTCAGAAAAAGAAAGTTGTCATGTACGCGCGGGTCGCTACCACAAGTCTGTAGTTTAAAAAAGAAACTCGTTGGTTATTAGATTTTACGTCGATATTTACTAATATCGAACATAAATAATTTGTATTACAATAATTTTACGATCGAAAATGTAAATAATTATTACAATAAATGACGATCTCCGTGTCGTAGTGGTCACCATGCTAGTCCACCACCAGTGGCTCCGGGTTCGATCCCCGGTCAGGGCAAGTTAGAAAATGGCCTTTTTCAAATTATCCTGGGTCTTGGATGTTTATTTATATATTTATTAGTTATAAAATATAGTATCGTTAAGTTAGTATCCCATAACACAAGTCTCGAACTTACTTTGAGGCTAGCTCAATCAGTGTTATTTGTCCCTATATATTTATTATTTATTTATTCAATAAATTATTTCATCATTACTATATGCATACATATGTACATAGTTTATATTGATACTCCGCAATTTAACTTACCAGGCATTCACATAGAGTTATTTCAATACTGTACAATAACATATCATGCGTGTAAATAAAGTTTTGTATGCAACTTTTATAATTAGGTATTAAAACACTCAGGTGATACTATTAGCATAAACCCACATAAACCCACATTTGTGTTTTAATACCCCTTATTATACTCGTACTACAGTTGCATAAATAACAATAAAAGTATGGTATACGTATTTTTTCTTGTTCCTGATTAGCAAATAATGACGAGATACAGCGCATTTAAGTTTATCTTGACGTCACGATATGTTACGATTTTTAACCAATAGAGACGTAAATTACTCCCTCTCAAAAACTTCAAAGCGCTGTATCTTAGTAAATTTTTACTACTTCGCTAAATGAAAAAATATAGGTCCTTTAGTTTTGTATAATCTAATTGACGGACTAAATAGAATTACGTTTAATTATTAATGTTTTACCAAGTCCACATCCCTATTTTCTATGTTTTTTCTGTGATTCCATATTATCATACAAAACGATACTTTTATCCGTAATATTTAGGTTCCAAATCTTATGCAAGTAGCTTTTAGCCAATAAGTAAATAAATTCAAATAAAAATAATCTTTTGTTTTGTAATGGCCACGATTTCTTGCATATTACCTACTTTATCATAATAAAACATCGTTAATGACTTAACTCGTACGACTTGGCTTAGTCGAATCTCTGAAAATGACGTCATATGTACCTAAAGTAAAATATAGCTTTACTCTAGAGCAAAGCAAGCAATTAAATACTTATATATGTAATGTATAAGTATATACTTTGACGTCTTTATATCCTGTGAAAAAGACAGAGAATTTAATTCTTACAGATCTATGCAGACAGAGCTCAAGATCACAAGACTCAATGGCCACGGTAGGCGACAAGGTGGAAAAATAAATCAAAATACCGATGGGTTGCCAACCGTATCGCCTATTGACATGATTCGGATTTTCGTCCATTTCCTCGATCGGCTTTTTTTATCTGCGCGGGTCGAAAAGTAGCTGGTACATTCTCTTTGTTTATTTTCGTATAAAAAGTAAATACCTACTTTCGTAGTCATAAAATGTTGATTCTTGAGCGTAATTCTAAAAATAACGTCATACGCAAAGTGAAATATTGTTACACTTATCTGGTGCAAGGAAATCGTAATTTCTTAGAGGTATTAAGTGTTTCATATTTTGTTTGTGTATTTAAATGGCCAACACTGATCTCAGTGTTCCAAGCTGCCTTAAGGCATCTGATACAGCTCAAAACCCACTAACGGCTTAACGTGCCTGAGGAAGGAGGATCTTGGGAAATGTTTGAAGTGTCACTTAACTTGCGAAGGTGCTAATAATTCGTTCTACCTCCGTAGCACCAAGCTCCTAAGTAAAGTATTAATAACTGCTTTGAAAGATTATATATCACTTGGCGTAATCGTGTCTCTAAACTTACTTCATGTGTAAAGAGATGTATTATTTGCTTATTTTAGTAGCTGAATATTGCATGGGGCATGCAGGTGCGGTGGAAGGCAGGCTATCTTAATTTCCTATAAACAAAATGTAAATAACCTAGTCAGCGCACGCCACGCGAGGATTACTACAAATTGAAACGTAACATGGTATTTCTGAAATGAGACTAGAGCCGTGTGCAAGCTGTCAGAATTTATTTATATTTCATTATTAAATTAAATTTTATATAAAAACATCAATTTGAAACAAGCGTTTTACTAGTTTCTCTGAATGTTGAATACACATCTCACTTTGATTTGAAATATGATACTCAGGTATAGGATAATTTGCGTCAAAAGCTGGAGAAAGAAAAGCCTAAACCAAGAACGAATCCCGCCATAACACGTGGCTGTATAGAGCCTTAGATAATGATGATGACAACTTTAACTTTAACTTTTGGCTGAACGATGCCTGACTCTCCGATGACGCACAACTCGTCGCAGCCTCAACGTGTGACATTGTTTTATAATTTGTGATATTTATATATTTTTTCAAGGTTAAGGTATATATTATAAAATTATATGTATGCTAGTCTGTAAGGTGTTTATTCTATGGACCTTTAATATTGTAACTAATATTACGTTGTCTGAAATAACATGATTTGATTTGATTTAACAATAAATTATTTTATAATTAGAGAAATGCTCTACTATGTAAATTCAAACATTACTTTGCTTATCAGTCTGTGCAGCTGGGTATTGCAGCGCGTGTCGAGGTGGAGAGGGCGAGGCTGGCAATCCTAATTTCCTAGAAATAGAATGTAAATAACCGAGTCAGCGCCACGCAAAGATTGCTACAAATTGAAACGTAACATGGTATTTCTGGAATGAGACTGCAACCGTATGCGACATGTCGGCTGCTGTTTACGTTTCATTTGAAATATGTTTGAACCTAGTAAAACTCTGGTTGGAATAAAATAACATATGTATTGTAGCATTTATTTAAGTTTAAAAAATGTTTCATATTTAGAAAAAAGGCCGTATAATGTAGAGTGAAATGTTAAAACTGTTCTCCATAAGGCAGGTAAAAATGGTACAGTGTAACGAAGTGCAGTTGGAGGGCAGGCAATCTTCATATTTTACTAGGAATAAAACTTATACTTTAAATATTTTTACTTCAAATTAAAACGAGATTTATCTACTATTTTTAAAACTTTTTTTTCCGACGGAATATCAGTAAAAAAAATTTAATGAACGTACTTCTCGAAAATGTAAAAATAATATGATAATTTTTACTTACTTTAGTATGTTCAATTTGAAATGTCATTTTGGGTGTTTTGGTTACTTACATACATATCTAAAATCATTAGTGATATACCTTGAAATCCTTGAATAATCTGATTGTGTTGTCATCGTACTGTATGTCTGCATTAGGTTGAATACAATATTTATTTCAAATTTCGCAAACGGGTATGTTGAGAATTATGCCGAAAAAAATTACTCCAGCTAAGTGGGGTTTCTCAAACAAAGACCTTTATGATTGCGACGCGGTTCAATCCATGGCCCACTTACTGTCATGCCCCAACTGCCCAACCATTGAGCAATAGACGACATAAACACGACAGGGAAATAGGCAGGGGCCAGTGCCATGCGCTGGTTTCATATCATGTTAAGGGGCTAACTGAATTGGGGATCCAGTGCTGCCCTCATTTGAAACTAATCATTTCATACCAAACGGAGATATCATTTAAATTTTTGTTTTGATCAGACCCTAGGTAACCCTTCAAACTATATTATGAACTACTGTTTACAGTTTAAAGTGAGAAGGTGAAGCTTTTCTACGCACATTAGTCAAAAGTGGACTTTTTTACCGTTTATGTACATACAACAAAAATAGCAAATATACATTCTTTAGCAAGTGATTCTTGCTTGCTGACCTGAAAGAAAATAATAAAACGTAGAATTTGCCAGCCGCTTCCCTTCTTGCTACAAATATTAATATATGTACAAAACGGAAGCTTACCCCCTACCGTGAGATTACGGTCTTCAGTGTTCACAAATCGGTGTGCTGTGGCGTAGTGATATCTGACATAGCTTACTTAATTTACATCTAATAATTATACATTAATGACACTTGGGTAAAATGTGTCTTATCTTACACCTACACGGAAGCACGTGTACGATTTTTTATAGTGAGTATGTTGCGTGTTTAATTAAAATTAACGTGAGACACAGACATAATTTACACAGCACGGGTTACTCACGTAAAGAGTCAGCTACTGGCCGACATGTCTCAACCTCATCCGGAGGTCTTCATCAGGGCGAATGTCGCTACGAGCGAAGCGAGCGATCGCTCGCGCCGCCCGCGCGACCCACCACTAACTCCAGTGTGTCGCGGAGCGGCTCTGTGCACGAGCGCGTCGCATTTGCCCTGATGAAGACCTCCGGATGAGGTCGAAACATGTCGGCCAGTTGCTGACTCTCTACATGAGTAACACGTGCTATGTTAATAATGAGTATGTTGTGCTCAAAATTCATTACAGTTTCATGAGATTTGAGAACATCATACTTGCGTAAAAAAAATGTACAGATCTTGCGCAGATCGTAATCGTCGATCAAGAGAATGAGCAACCATCTAAATAATGTAATTGAAGCGATCTACTAACTAGCTTTCCTATACTATTTTAATTTTTTTTTCTATACATTCGTTATTACGCTAAAGGTGGCTTTTAGATCTTAAGGATCAAGGCACAATTTACCTCGTGAGGAATAAACACGTAATTAGTATGAATGAAATAAAATAAAACATTTTATCACCTTATCATGTAGATGTAACTAAATTAACCAAATCAATAGAATACACGTGACACAGAAGTTTGGACGTAAATTAGAACACAAGCAATTTAGCCCAGATACGTCGGCATTGCCACTTACCTTGTTAATGTCTCTAGCACTTTGCGACGAGATACGTTAATGGTTTGTTGTTGGAATAATCGTACTCAGTTCTGTTTCTGTCTCCAACTTACATATTAATATAACTCAAGTTACTCTACCCTTTAAGTCAAACTGTATTCAAGGTAACAAGCTCTTTGAATAAGTTCCTTTGGATTTCATATATATTTTTAAAACTACTAGCAACTACCCGTGACTTCGTCTGTTTAAATATAGTACTTTGTTATAAAGTGTACTTTTGTATGGCAAAATAGGATACCCCATACAAAGTTCCACTCCCCTTTTCATTCCCTAAATGGATTGTTATTTCCTAGATCTCAAACTATGTCCATAGAGAATTTAAATATATATATAGGGACAAACAACACTGATTGAGCTAGCCCCAAAGTAAGTTCGAGACTTGTGTTATGGGATACTAACTCAACGATCCTATATTTTATAACAAATACATATATAGATAAACATCCAAGACCCAGGACAATTTAAAAAGGCCATTTTTCAACTTGTCCTGACCGGGGATCGAACCCGGGACCTCTAGGTGGCGGACTGGCGTAGTGACCACATCGCCACGGAGGTCGTCAAAATTTCATCTAAATAGGTTTAGTGATTAAAGCGAGAAGAGATAACAGACAGACAGACAGATCTACGTCAGGGATAAAGACGTGAAAATGTATCTGTACCTATTACCAAGTGGTCTATAGCACCAGCTCGACTTATTATCATCGGCAACCCTTTTTTACAGTATTTCCCGTTTTAGGTAATTAATTTTCAATGTCATTTAGAATACATGTAAAATGCATACTGAAAATAGTTTGATGTGTCTGTTTCTATTTAATCACAAAATAATCTAGTAACCCCAAATTTAAGTTTTTAATTTAATATTTTTAAATTTTAAAAAGTCATACATAAATTAAAAAGCTTTATACTTCTATAAAGCTTCTTAATTTATGTATGACTTTTTAATTCATTATGCAGGATATGATTAGAATCATATACTTTTAAAGCATTTCAAAGGATCTCTCTTATTTCCAAATAACACCTTCTACTAAATCTTCTTAACTCGACAGTTCGTATCATAAATTCGAAAATTCAAACCCATAACTGAATACATCTATATACGCACACGAATCACGTAAGTCCGCCGCAAATATTAATAAAACTCACATAGAATTTCTCGGTGCTTATCCATCGCGCGCCTCTACAACATTCATATAATACTCAAAATTCAGGTGTGGAATTTCCCCTGTTTTCTTGTTCCTCGTCAAATATTAAATTCTCAATATATTAATACTCACTTTTTTCCCGATGGTGAATTCTTTCTCTGTCATTGGAGGTGATTGCTCAAAGCATTCTTGAGCCCTTTCAATCAAACATGACAGTGAAACCCGTTAAAGTTACAATTTGAAAATGATCAAGTTGTTTTGATGGCTTTTTGAAGTAATGTATTGTTTACAGTTCTTATTTCTAGCCGCATGTTAAATAGATATTTAAACGTACCTACTTACTGTAATACATTTAATGTAACAAACTGCCAATTTACACATTACATTATATATCTTTATTATAATAAGGACTATAATATTTTCGCAGATAAAAAATTAAAAAGATAATAGCAACCACAATTCCTCCTTCCTATCGAAAAGCACTAATGTCACAGAATAGGTACTAGTACTCACGTACAGAAGTCTTACTTAGAAAGAAATTCAAAGTAATATCTAGACAATGTGATTAGCACTATGGTTTAATTTAGCTCGCGTCAGAAGTCCTCACCTCTTCGTTAAGATACCTAGCCATCCATTGCAAGCCATTTTCATTCTTATTACTCTGGACAAACGATTCATGTAACTGAATTTTCCCCTTCGAAGTGGTCGTCGCGCACATAGTAATAATGTAGGTACATTTTCGATACCTAAACGGGGAGTGACACAGGCCTGCTAATGTAGCGTGCTAAAATAAGTGAAATAATCATATTATTTAGGGTAAAATACAAATAAAAATCTGATGTTACAAATGTATCAAAGCAAATTAGCTCTAAAATCTATAATAAACAAAATTATTATTTACAGCCAGTAATGAAATATTACTATTCACACTCTAATATTATATTCTACGCCACATGTATATTCCCAGCGACCCTCCATCCAACATGAGTATTATCATTATTTATTCTATTATTACCCGGGACAGTAAATTCATACGAACTATGTAAAACAATATCAGGTACGCAAATAACTCATTTCAGTCAGTTTACATAAAGTTTGTAGGCCGTCACTTGCTTCTACTAACTGTCGAAACTTGTTAACGAGACAAACATCGTTAAGGTTAGTACGGCGATAGTTAGATCCAACATCTCCAATGGCTGAGACTGAGGTATTTAAGTTTGCTCTTTGTTATACTCTCAACTCAAAAGTGTTAATTATTTCGAACATTCGAAAGTGTTTTTAGTTTTTAAATGGGGTGGTATATACTTCCTTCTAGTAAGTAATACTAGTTAATCTTTGATTTATACAGTATAACAGTGCTCGGAATAATATGAAAATTTAAAATATGTGATGAAAAATTTCACCACGGATGAGATTCGAACTCACATCTGTACTGTGAGTGCACCTTCAATTGTGCACTTTAAGCTGTAAGTACAGATATTTCTTACATACTGTAGCTTAAAATCTGACATCTACTTTAACAATAATAGACAATGATTTGTTTTCTTTGAACTGGAGCTATTGTCTCTATTGGGTAGGTAGTAGGTAGTATCTAATGGGAGGAATGAAAAATGACGTAGTAATCCAAATTAATTCTCAAATTAATCTTCTTATTATGGCATTGCAACTCGTCTGAAAATCATTTCCATTTGAACATTCTTTTAAAAATAGCCTTTGATCGAAACCTTGTCGCAGGCGTAAGGATTTTACATCTAATTCTCTACTAGAATCATGCGAGAATCTCTAGTTATAGGTATCTGTATAATTTTTTAATCAGTTTTGAATGTTTTGATTTTGTCAAAATATGGTGAAATAAACAAAAATATAATAAATATCCCTAATAAAGCGGAAACGTGGAAGACATTTTATGACGTTTGGCTTATAGATTAGCGATATAAGGAAAAGTATTTATGGTTATAACACAACATGTCCCGGCGTCGTTATGTACGTAGTTTGAAAGTAGTTTTTTGATTTAGTGGCGAAGTTTGAATATAAAAACAGCACGAGGCGACATTTCGACACCATTTGTTTCTCGCTTTATCCTATTCTTAATATCATTGAAAGGTTCACACGTATAGAGCTCGGTTATTAGTGTCATAGACGTGACTAGAAATTTGTATGTCTAGTATTAAACAGTCGTATTATCTGATTGAATAGCTTCAACATTTTTCAATCGGACAAAACTATCTGGATACCTATACTGGATTAAATCTATATTTTTAGCTATCCTAAGGGATTTTATTTAAAAAAAAAACACAAATACTAAAGAACATTTGAGGTTATAATCCATAAATGTAATTTGACACAAATTAAATAAACTAAACAGCCATTTTAAACAATTTACTAATAATTAAACCGAAATATTACTGACTTGCAAGACGAGTAAAATACAAGAACGATTTCACAAAGGTGTTATCCGCATAGCGGTCGAGCACCAAATGAGCCGCTCACGGTCGAGCCACGATATTTAAAGGGACGGTGTTGCCATCAGGCAAAAAAAATATGAAGCTCAGCTTATAATATATATATATAACTGACAGGCTTCCGTTCCTTCCTTCCCGAAGGCCCCAAGGTCTTCACGGCAAAAGTTGCAGGCGTTGACGATGAGCGCCACGCCATCGGGCCTCTTGCCATCATCTCGGACGATGTCATTAGGTTGAAGCACTGCGACATGGCGCGGAATACGTCCCGCGCTGCGACGACATTCTAAGCCGTGATGACCTCCAGGCTCGACGTCTACCCTACAACGACAGCAATGGGGTTCGTTCGTCCTGGCCTTGACCTTAGGATCACCGCCAAACAAAAGTATTCCTCTCCAATGAGGATATAGGCTAAGAGATATGTTGAACTCATAACACTTATGAAAATTGGATTTTTAATCTGTTAAAGTGTTTTTGTTTCTGGCACGTGTACTATGGAATAATTTATTGCATGTAACGCTTTAAATCAGCTACTTACGACTTCAAGGTTCAAAGATCTTATTAAATCCAAGATTCACTTTTGAGAGCATCAAAAACCGAACGCGGTTAACGTTGTATTGTTTACGAGGTAAAGCACATATAATAAACTGCTATAACTACGCTAAATCCCTGTTTTGTTTGACTACATTCAGAGGATGCATCCACTATCTTTTATTGTTAACAAGCAAATATTATAATTAATTGTCCCAATAGTCTTCATAATTATTTTATAAATCATATTTCGGTAGGCACACACCACTGGCGAAGTGTATAAAGAGACTCTGCGTACACGACCGAATAGTAAAGTTTTCAAAAAGCCAGAATAATGCCAATACACACATAGAGTCCACTGGTCTGACAGAAATGGGTCTAACATTTTAGGTCACAAATAAGAGCAAGTGGGCGACGGCGACGTAATGCATTCTCATCGGCGCAGCGTGCTTACAGCTTACAGCACGGCTCATACATATCTCGTAGATGAGATTAGTGTAGCTGTCTGCGCGGTCACGTAGCTGTCGTGTCGAGTGGCGACGAGTGGGCACGATGCAGAGGCGGAGCTGAAGGCGCTAGGCGCCGAGCGCGGGCTTATGCCGTCGCACGCCTCGAGTTCAGTATCTTGCCGCCGCCACCGCCGCGCCGCCGCCTTTCGTCTCGGCGACACCAACACGCTCGCGTCCTGTATGACATCCACTTACTCCTTGTCAATACTTTGTCATAGCTTAAGGTTCGAGATGAAGCTTCTTCGTAGTCCCTATACTTTCAAGTGTCGAAGAGACAACACTCAATATATTTTCTAGTTGTTCTATAAGTTCGCTTACCGTTATTAAAATTTAAAAGCAGCGAAAATCGGCGATATCCATTATGGCAAATTACTGTCCATGAACAAATTGTCGCAAAATGAACGGCACTAGTACATTTCATCTCCATTTTATTGGCAATTCAACAGAGAGTGGTAATTTTATCTTATTACTGTATTCGGTTCACTAGCTCGCTACCACAGCGGCCGGTAGATACTAATAAAATTAAACATTGCTTTTCGAACTTAATAGTCCATACAAGTTATTAATCAACACTGAATAAATAATAATTCTACTCACCTTCTATAAAATGTTTAGAATTTATGAAAAGAAAAAGCTCTAATTAATTTTGATATTATACATATCAGCCTTTCAAAAAGATTAACATCTTGACATACTTCAAATTATTTGGCATAAATCTCTAAGTCGAAAATTGTAAGCAATAAACCGTAAAAAAAATCCGGTTCCAAATTCCGTGGCCCAGAAACACGCGTTTTACTGAAACTTATAAAAAATAATATGTTTTTATAATGCCGGAACATTTTAATATCGCAGTGGCAGGTAGTCGCGAAAGTTCTCTGCATCGAAAGATGCGAGCTCTTTGTGTGTTGTTACTGTCTGTCGCGGCAAAAAGAAAGTTGACGTCCAATCTGCTGCCTACTTTCAGAAATGAGAACGTCGTCGGACTAACGTAAAACTTTGTACCTAGGCTTTGCAGTGCTTTTTCTGAGCTGAAATCATTTTCCGCATCTATCCGCATTTCAAGGCAAACAGAGCGTTACGTTTCATTGTGTTATTTGTTCATTTTTAGAATCATTGAAAAAAAAGTCTGTAGATTTGCCAGCAGACTTTATATGTATATAACTGTAAATTATATTGCATTTAACAAAGGCATTTAATTAAGGCGGTTAAACCTTCGGATAATTTTATCCACGAGTTTGAATAATATTACGTACATATTTGTACAAAGTTGATAGAATATTTTCTTAAGATTCCTCATCCTAAGGAAATATTGTATCAACATTGTTAACAATGTAAGTTTAATATATGGCAACGTTTAAAATAGATGATTCAAGTTGAAACCGAATTACGAAAAGGTTATTTGAATGCAAATAGAAAGCTTCTAGACTGCATCACTCTTGAAACTACGGAGCTTCTTTAGCAAATTATTACTCCTGGCAAATGTGGGGTGAACGGAGACATTCTGTGAAAATTATAAGGAAGTGTCCGAACTACAAGTACTTACTTCAATTGTTGTAGTGGTAGCATGGTAGCAGTTTTCTTTTTAAAGGTTGTAAATAGAGGTCAGTCAAATCCATGTATAACTATGTATTAAAGCCTGTAACTTATATAAAATTATAAATCGGTAATATTGTTTATTCTTTATTTTTAATATTACATCTAGACACCGTGAGTATAATCATAATAATATAAGATACTCAATTTCTGAAATATGTAGTTGTTACAAACGAAATGTTATCTGAGTTCTTACCTGAGTGTGTAATTTTATCATCAGCCTAAAAGATTTTGAATTAAACTTGGCATCAGATAAACTATATATATCAAAAAGCTTACTGTCATAGAACTATTACGGTTTGTATACGTGGATGGAGCACAAATAATATATCTAACTACATGTTTATAAGAGTAAAATATTACGTGGTGAAACCTTTATCTAATAGGTAGCAAATGAAAAACACAAATAACTTCAGAA
This sequence comes from Acrobasis suavella, assembly GCA_943193695.1. Taxonomy (NCBI): domain Eukaryota; kingdom Metazoa; phylum Arthropoda; class Insecta; order Lepidoptera; family Pyralidae; genus Acrobasis; species Acrobasis suavella. The sequence continues at coordinate 11,377,328 of OW971929.1, read as the reverse complement.
ACTACTAATGAAGCCTTCATTAAAATAATATGTGGAAGTTATCTGAGTCATTTAGTTTGCAAAGTGAGTTCAACTGGATTAAAGTTTTTTCAACAAATAATTTCATAAAATAGAATTGCTCTTTTTTTCTTCAACCTGCTCTGTTAAAAATATTGAATATTCAAAACGAGATTTTATTTTTATGATCTGAGCGACCGAACTTCCTAGTTACCAAAATAAACAAGAAGAAAATAAATCATATCGCCAGTCTCTCTTTATTAAGCTTCCACTTCACCTCTTTATCATTTCCATGGAAGATAGAGCCGAGGAGTTACAAGATCCAATGGGTTCTAGTAACTCCTCGGCTTTTCTTGCTTTTGCCACGCTTAGAAAAAAGGAGAACCTAAGAGAGAACACATCGCCTATTTGGATGGATTACCATGATTCGCATGTCATATGGTAATGAGCGTTCATTCCGTTGATACAAATAAAAAAGATATGTGTGATTTTATAGCTAATAAAGTTTTTATGTGAACAGCATTATTATAACACTATATAAGATAATTAATAAGGCATTTCGTTTCCGAACGAAATAAGATAAAATTGCATAACAAAACAATTGTTATCAAGAGTATTTAAGACGTCAATATAATAACGGCAAAGACAATATATGTTATCCATGGTAATGATACGGAAACGCGATTATAACGTTAACAAAGGAAGCTTTAGTCTAAACTCGCATGTGGTTAGGCCTCAGCGACTTAATCTTAGCGAAGCTTAGCGACCGCTCTCACCGACTCACGTTAATTTATTGCCTTTGTGCTTTGCTTGTATTAGTGGGAGCTAAACTTATAAAAGCTTTTGTCTTGTGAAGGCTCCCTGTAGAATGAAGATTACACCCGTGCGCCAGCTTCGAAGCTTTTTTCGTAAAACTTAGACCTGTATAGTGCCTGAATTATTTTTCGACGCTTTAACCAACATGTGTAAAGTTGTGAAAATTCAGTTACAGTACCATAGTATAGAGCTATAGCAATCCATACATTGGTCAAGCTTATATGCGGGATTAATCCTGAACTATTGCTTATTCCGTTGTTTTCTGGCAGAGAGTAGATTTAATGGATGTCGTAGAAGGCGACTTAGAAATACAAACAGACTTGGGAAGCTAAACAAAGATTATAAACATCAAAAAACCTCTCAAACTCGTCTGGCCAGCGTAAAGAGTTTAGGCCAAATCCTCTGGTTGCTCTGGCCAAATATGGCTCTGATTGTACAGGGCGGGTCATGCTCCTCCACTAAATACTAAAACAAAGTCCTGATGATGATATTGCTAATTACATATTCTTTGTACAGTACGTAAAATAGGCCAGAACACAATGTTAAAAGAAAATAACTTTGTAAACACCAGTCAATTTATTACTAACTTTAACATCGCATAAAAGTGACTGTGTTTCTATTAGTTCGTAGACAGACGAATCAATCAATCAAAAATAAGTTTGATTCGCTCCAAGCAGCGACAGCGATAGAGAAAACATACATAAAGATATATATTTAATGTGCGACTAGTTTTTCGATTGCGTGTTTGAAGTATTTCCCTCGCATTACTCACTTCCGAGCGGCCTATAGTCATTATTCTGTAAGAGTGCTTTGAGTACGTAACAAAAAATTGTTTGAATTAAAAGTGAGCAGCGACCTATCCGATTGAGATTTACGATGCGACACAGGCGTATTACTTATTAAGCATAGTAGTATTCGTTTTGGTGTACTAACACTATTTTTTTCTGGTACTACCACAAAAATGTAAAATATGATCATTGTTGGTCGAAATAAAAAAAATATATTTATTTTATTTACTTATTACCAAATTATATTTTAAATTTAATTTTTTTCAAGTATTATATAAAGTTATTGATATGTTTATTTTTGAACCCTCACACTTATTTAGTAAGTAAACATAATATTTAAAAATAAATAAATTAAAAAGATAATTTAGCTAAGAACTAAATTTAGCACCTAATTAGAAGAAAACACTATTTCTTCTCATTAGTAAGAAAAACGAGCAACTTAATGTAAATACCTATAAGTATAATCCTGTAACACATGTTCAACTTGTTCACACGGCATCGGTTACTGAACCGAACAATCAGGCTAAGACTTCAATTCGTCACAAGCAAAGTACACGCCACTTAGGAAATATGAGAAGGCCATAACTCCCGTAAATGAAGGACGGCGGATCAGGACGGTCGCCCGTCGGGGACGTAATGGAAGTGACAAGGGTTTCTTGAAATGATGGAAGGAATGCCAAGGGTTTGCCTGAAGAGTACCGTTTTATGAGTCCCCACTGGAGATCTGTATCTGTCACTCGTTAGCTTCGACTATACATATCCGTTTATATCTGCTGCAATCGGCGCTGTGGGTAACAGTAATCTTGCTTTGACGTCTAAATGGCTGGAACGTCTCCGCAGTAAACTTGTGCAAGAATACCTACTGCTGTTTCACACAATATGAAAATATTTGCGGCATGCAACGCGGCGAAATAACCCGCAATAACATTTATATGTCGCGCGTCGTGTTTTTCAGGTTATTGTCGGATATTTTCCGTGTAGAAACATACCCAATTTTGCGCTCCGTCATTCTGCAAAGTGGAATCTTGCGCAACCTAGAAATGAGTTTTCTTTACTCTTCAAATTTTCTTTATGATTTTAAATGGATTTATTTTAACAAAGTGTTGAAAAGCCGTTCCGTCTATTTAGAAAAGTTTTCGTATTTGTTCCATCGTATTTTTTATATGTTACACAATTTCTGTTATCATAAAAATACTCGTAACTAGGTAAATCTTATAAATCTAAGAAGCCCGTCTAACTATATTCTATTATTTATATAGGTATATATAGGTACATATAGTAAAGAACAACTGTGCAATTTGGGCTTCACCACTTGAATCTTTACCGTTTTTTGGGCTTTTTGGGTATTTCACATAAGAAAACTATTTAAATCTTTAAACAGCTTTCCTAAAATTTAATAAATAATTTTATAATTTAATAAAATTAAATAATTAAAAAACATGAAACCATAAGCATAATAAAATAAAATGAAATAAAATAAACGAAATATTAAATAACTCCTCAAATGCATCTGATCGAGGCAAAAATAACATCTATCTTACATAATTATATCGAGTTTAATAATGAAAAATATTATATCTCTTGGTATGTTAAATAACTTTTGTTCACTGTTTCATAGTTATTTTTTCGAAATACCTTAAAATAAAAAATATATATTTGATTCCGAACAAGTTATACAACAATACACGAAATAATCACTGAATAACGCTACATGCTGAAATAAAGTGTAAATAAAATCTGCATACAGCAATTCCGTGTTTGTTTTCCCCATCGAGTAAATACGAGGACGTAGTGCAGAAGCGAAAAGTAATTATTTTGTTGTGTTCTCTTCAACCCGTTAATCCTATAGCCGTAGTTTGCGAATCCGCCTAAGGGAACGAGTAAATGAGCCTATTGTCCTCGCCTGGAGTCCATCCCATCCGAAGATAGACAATGCCTATTGTCGTACAGTCAAAAAATCCTCAATTTGTTGTTTTTAAGTTCACGAACATAGTGCATCTAACAGGTGGCTTTAGTGCTAAATTAATAAGCTTGACACATTCCGGGACACCCAGCCGGACACAAAAGAAATAACAATAGAATTACATCCATAGCACTAATAAAAGACAATATAATTGCTAAGGAAACAGATACCCAACGCCAATGACTGGAAATTGACAGACGCATTGGTGGCGCCTGGAAGCTATATTGGAGTATGAAGGAGAACATGAAAAACAAAGAAGTGAGTTCAAAGATCAAGGGTAAGCTCTTCAACACCTGCATACTTCCCGTTCTCACATACGGATGCCAAACCTGGACAATGAATAAAGCACACTACAACAAACTTAAAACCTGTCAAAACGGTATGGAGAGAAGTATGCTGGGGAATAAATTATCAGACAGGATAAGAATGTCAATAATAATGAGACAAACCAAAACAAGAGACGCAACAGTAACTATAAAGAAACTGAAATGGAAATGGACAGGACACACAATAAGAAGCAAGGAAAATGGTCAAAAACAATAATCAACTGGTTTACGGAGCATAGAATAAGGAAACGAGGAAGACCTCTAAGAAGATGGGTCGACAACGTCAAGGTCGTGGCGGGCAAAACATGGACTAGAATTGCAAGCGACCGCGAATGTTGGAAAATATTGGAGGAGGCCTATGCCTATACAAAGGCAACATACAACGACGCAGAGGAAGAAGACGAAGACAAATAGTACTAAATTCAAGTGAAATAAAGGCTTTTATTATAATTATTATTATATTTCATATAATCTTTAATATAGTACTACTTTATTGTAATAACATTAAAAAAAATATGTTTTAACAAATAGCTATAGCGCCATCTAGTTACAAGGAAGAGAACTAATAATGTTTATAAGGCGATGGGCAGGCATGCCCTAAATATCCCAGAGTGTGTTAACTGTTTACGTTTCGTTTCATTGTTTATTTTGTATTGATTTCATCGGACCTACGATACCTTACTACGTCAGATAAGTAGTTAATATTTTTGCATAATAGTATATTCTATTATAAACTAACATAAAACGATATGAATAAAAATGAGATGTGAAAATTTCCAAAGGTGTAAAATATTTAACAAAACGCGCATTGACCCTTTTTGTACGTGGTCTGGATAAATCTATTAAATGGCCCTTTAGTTAACATGGCGGATAAATTATACTCGTACGTCGGTAATGTGAGACCACAAGGATAATCTTCTTTAATGGCTCAATGTTATGGCGAATGGCTTCCTGCTCGAAATGACGAAATAATTTTCAATACATGAATTTTGCGTATGGTTTGTTTGCTTGGTCCGCTCCATAATGTTTATCTAGATAAGCCTTTTATAACGAGAGTATTTTTTTAGCATTGTAAATAAGGTATTTTATGAAACAGTTGTATAAGACGCGTCAAAAAATGCGAGTGGCGCAGGTTACGATTTGAGCCTTGGCGGTTACTTATACAACGTTGGATACAATACTTTCTCTGCGACTATTTTTATTACTAAATAAAATACAAAAATAAATATAGAAAAATATGTTAATAATTGACTTATTATGTTAGGCAGATACTAGGTACCCATGGTAAACTTTATTTTTTTAAATAGACGTTTCCTTCTTATAGTGACTATATAAAAAACAAAAGTTTTTCTTAGTTTCACAGTAAATAATTAATTTCGGAAAGTTTTATTTTTAATACGAACTGTATTAATTCATTTATTTGTTTAGTTGGTAGTTGTGCTTTTTTGTTAAGTTAGTGTTGATCGAGTAAGTCCTTAACCTAAGTGCATGCAAGTCTACATAGGCACTATGATGCATGGATATAAAGAAAAAAAAAGTTAGATCTACGGCTACGAGTATATTTTTGACGAAATAACGACACATGTGCTATTTTTTTTAGGAATAGAGAATAGACTTATCTGAAATCATATTATTTATGTGCTTATATATGTGTTCGGGACCATTTAAAAGACCGATAACGGTACAAAAGTAGAAAAATATTTTTATTCAGAGTTTTGTAGGATGCAAGTCACAAACATTTGCACATGAAAAATTTAGTTTTTGGTTCTCCTGCCTATACTCTTCTAGTAAATAAAATTCTACATGCCATCATACATAATTGTAAAAAAAAAACAACAATGTGATATTTTAAATGGAACACGTATTTTCTTAATAATATCAACATTTACTTTGTACGTTTAATCTTAAGCAGAATCCTTACTTTAAAAGCGCAAAATGTTATTTATCTTACAAGCATTTGGCAACCTCAGTAAAACCCAGCGACTTTGCAACTTGTACGTAATATGGAACAAAGGCACACATCAAAAAGCGATATAAAAAGTGCGAATTGTCTGAGATTGCTGCGACACTATGAACTAGAGCATAAAGCCGATTTTATAGCGACTGAGAAACGCTCGTAAAGTAGAGAGATGCGCAAACACAAGTCTTGGGAGTGAATATCTGAACCTGGCTGCACGTAAAAACCGACGCTTTTGAGCTACTAGGTATCATTGTATCTAAAGAGCTTGTAAAGTAGGTGTGTTTTTTTTTATTCTGCTGCGGTTCATTAGTGTAAATTTTCAGAGTTGAAGATAATTTTAATACAAATAACGGCTGATTGACTCAAAGGAATGAAAAAAAAATCGATAAAATCTTTGGAAAATTGTGAATTCTATTCCTATATTCATCGCAGAGTCAACATAGGTGCTGTTCGTGTAACAAGTACTTACCTACATCTTTATATTTTCGTGATATCAAATTGATTTCAAATTGATTTTTACCACAGGCGTCTAGCTTTTTCGACTAACTAGAACCAAACTTTTTCTTCCATGCTGGTCTGAGAATCTTCTTTGCTGGTCTGGGAGAAAATAAAAAACTAAGAATGTACCAGCTGCTTCTATTTCCACGCACATCGTAAAAACCGATCGAGGGAATGGGAAGAAATGCGAATCATGTTAATAAGCGATGCATGTAGCAACCATCACTTTTTTGATTACTTTTTTTACCTTCTCGCTCACCATCATGCTAAAAATGGCTTAAGGTCTTGCGACCTTGGGCTCTGTCTGCTGAGAGCCGGAAGAGACACAAAATGCTCTGTCTACCCTAGGGATAAAGACGTGGTAGTATGTATGTAGGGTAGGGCAAATAATTTTTAATTTTTAATAATGAAATATTAATTGAATTATTTTCATGTACTAGTTTATTGTATAGTACAATAAACCACTTCATACACATAAGGTCATTTAAAACATTAATGGGGCACAGTAATAAAATATAATTCTTAACACAAACATTGGTTGTTATGTATTTCATTGTAGGACGACATCTCTATGACGTGACCATAAATCTGGAACCGCTAGAGGAATGATAAACAGAAAGAAAACAATATTTGCGCCGTAACAAGGATTTAAGTATTACAGCCTGCTTCCTTTAAATCCATTTGTCATTGAAAGCAAAAAGATTTGAAATCAATATTAGTAACGCGTTGAAGAAAAATCAATTTTTCTGTAAGATACAAGGTCAAGATTTCATTGCTGGGGTTGCCACATGTGCGATATTAATTATTATGCTATAAGACTAAGACTTAATAAAACGACAGTTTCTAATACTATAATAGACCAACAGAGGGTCGATGGCTTTTTCAAAGACACCTTAACAAATGTAAAAAAAATATTTTTCAGATCTTTTTCATAATGTTTAATTTTAATTCAGATGACAGAAAATTTCCAACATCCACTACTGTTCGCATACCTGGCATCCTTACTAATCACTATACGATATTGACCACATACATTATGGGTTACTTACCATATATTTTACAAAATACAAGCGTTAAATCCCCGTTGAAATTTCACCAAAACATAATGCTGCCACTACCGGCACACAATTGCATGGAAAATTGAACAGCTTCACCATTTCAGGCCAGATACCTGGCAACCCTACAGGTCCCGATGCGATAATGAAATTAATATCAGATACAATTTATTGTCCGCTGACGAGGGTAGACAAGTGTGTAAAACAATTTGCCAAGTGAGTTAATTTCAAGCTGTAACGACTCCAAAAGTCTGATCGCGACTCCTAACTTTTATACAGCGAACCGCATCTGAAACTTTGTTATGATCCTATTAGGAGTTGCGCCTTAGCTACATTTTTCATTAACAGATATAAACGGCGCTGATGTTGAGTAATTAATTAGATCTAATAGGAGTAAAAACTAGTTATGAATAAAGAATATTATAAAGAATAATTAATTTGTCAATTATTATCATAATAGCGAAATATGGTTGGTTACGTCAATGAGCGAAAGGAGCTAGTAAAAATAACTTCAATATTTTATTGACATTACAGCTTTTAATTGAGTGTAACTTATTTCACATGAATTAGTAAATTCAGGTAAAATGTAAATAGTCTGTAACTGTCTACATTATCAAATTTATAATCATAATTGAAAAACTTTGCAGATTTTATATTTCTTCTTTCTGCATTCTGTCTCTATTTTTTACCCGACTGCGTCAGAAGGAGGGTTATGTTTTTCGAGAGTATGTATTTGTATGTATGTATGTATAATTGTTTGGCACGCTGTGAAGCCTGGACGGCTCGATGGATTTTAGATTGAGAGGTGTCGTTAGATTCGTATTTACTATGAGAGTGACACTGGGTATATCAAAATAAATAAATAAAAATGAAAAAAAAGGCAGTCGGATTTTTTGTTTTTATAATAGTTACTTGTTGTAAAATGCGATCTATCAAATAGAATGAGATAGTTTTGTAACACTTCGAATAACACATCGTTGGTTGTACAAGACAATTAGTATAATAGGTCCACTCACTGAGTAGTTGGGAATTCGACCGAAACTGACCCTTATCTCTTTATCAGTCTGTCAAGTATAGCCATGCGGGCCAATAGAATGCCACTCGCAGCCGACATATTATTCAGCTAACCAAGGCAATATGCATTTCAAATACTTACCGTTTATTTTCGTTTCTTTTATTAGATGTTTTTCTAAAAAAACTGTAAAATCGCTTATATATCTTTACCCTCATATGCATCAAACATCTACTCTCTTTATTTAGTCGTAAAGTGAGTATGCTACCATTCAGACTTTATATGCAATTGTAAAAAAACAATAATATTATTATGTCACATCGCAGTATTGATATAAATATACATACGGACAAATCACGCAGATTGAGCTAGCCCCAAAGTAAGTATCACCGTATTAAGAGCGTGCATTAACCTAGGAAAATATCAGATTTCACCCGCGCCCTTGACACGTCCCGCTCTCGTATATCGCATCGGCGAGGTCGCTACCACAAATTAGAAAGAATATATCCTGACAGACAGATGGGCAACAAGCCTTGTAAACGTCATTCTATACTAACTAATAACAAGACCCAGGACTCCATTGCATAAAGTTGCGGTTTATTTTCGAGTGTACAAATCAAATAGGATAGGCAATTTCCTTTTATTCCCCCTCTTAAGACATGTTCATAGTAAGTAAAGAATTAGGTGAAAAGACGATTATCTCCCATATCGTTGCGATTGTTTCGCCTGATGAGGTAACGCTTAAAGAATATTTATTGATATAAAACGAGTTACAAAAAAAATAAAGATAAGTTGCTTCTACATAATTTATTTAGAAAATAATACACACGTTGAAAAAAATTTCCTTGACGGCCACTTAAGAAAATTAAAAACATGCCAAATGAAATTTTCATTTATCAATTCCCACTATCTTCGGTTGATCATATAACCATAGTACAATCATAGAACACATTAAAATTTAATTAGCTCAAATTTACTTCTAACTAGGTATATACTTTATTCATAAGGGACAAAGTAGAAAAACCCAAAGCCCGTTATGTATTATTTTTGTTTGCTTTCTGACAGTGGACCCGCTCGCATTATCCCTAACGAGGGTCGTCGATGTACCGCTGTATAGACCCTGGGTACACCGCACCGGGTGATTCTTGCAGCGAGTCACGTGCTGGAATAATGTTAACCAACCTGCCTCGTTATGAGGAAATAGATTTAATCTACTCGTAATTTCACATTGGAGGAAGATTATGTAAAAAAGTAATCTGATTTAATTTAGTTTAGGATGGTAATTATGTATTTGGTACTAATTATGTCAGCTGTCTCGGTCAAATAAAGAGTGTAGAATCAAAGTTATCTTAACATCTTGCCATACTTATTTTTTTATACTCAGAATACAAAGAAGATAAAAAAAAACTTGCGACGCAGCAGCGTTGTGATACTTACACGAACCATTTCAAGCTACTTTTGACCCTAAAAGCGTGAAATTGTACTCGTAGCAATACAGCACATACATTTTAGTCCTCTAGATTATCTTGAATCCAATATTTCAATAATGTAGCTTAAATAATTATGATATAATAACGTTTAAAAACCGGGAAAATATCATTGATTCACTTATTAATTATTCAAAATGATATCCTTCTTTCATATGCCCTGGAAAGATATTATTTGGCATCGTGGTAGATTATTGTTACGCAAATAACACATTTGTACACAAATTAAAAATTTAAAAACAGTGAGTTGCATAGATTTTTATTTTTTCCCTTTTTTTCATTCTTCGCTTTTATTAGGTAAAGTGCCAAACAAATTTATACGAGCAAATTTTTTTCTTCCTGATACTGCTATGCAAAAAGTAATGATATCCCACCAAAAACAATAATGGGAAAATAGGAGCCAAGTTAACATCACCTCGGCTTATTGTAGCATGCCATCTTATATTTGGCTTATCAACTTTTATCAGCTTTACCCTATACGTTATTGTTTTTACATTGTAAAATCCCATTCTTCTAAATATCAGAATAGCTGGTAAAATACTAGCTGTGTCAATGTTAAAAAAAAGCATTTAACATTTTTATAAAAGAATTTCAGGATTCTCTACAGAACTTGGCGGTCATTTAGATCTCAATTCTTTTGTCGGATTTTAACCTTGGCTCCCATTTTCATATTTATGGTTTTGGTGTTATCTTTAAGGGCCGTAACAGACGCGGCGCAAGCTGCGCCGCGTAACACCTAGTGATGGGCGATGCATAAATACTCAATCAACCCATTTGAGTATTTACTCAGTAGATTGAGTAAATACCCGATAAATATCCTTATTTATCCATTTGGTGAGTAGATTGATTTATATGAATTGCGACTAATATTAATATTCATATTCATTAATACATGTTTTCATGACAATTTTGAAACTTAATCTAGTATACACTTGCAATTCTTGTCGGAAAGTGTGTGCATACGCCATAATATGCTTAAAATGTAGGTAAACGTTATATGCGACGCTAAATTTTATGAAAATACCACACTAATCATACACTGAAAGTAGACTTCTTTGAGTAATTATCTTTTTTTGGTGGGAGGTGTGCATAGACGTAATTTTACGTAAAAATAAGTAAACAGACATCAAATGCGATGTCAATACTTGAGCACGCTCTATATTTACTCTATTTATTAAATCTAGTAAGTAAATACTCAAATGGGTAGATTGAGTACTATCCACTGCCCATCTCTAGCTGTTATGCGACGCAACTTGCGCCCTGTCTGTTGCGGCACTAACGATGTACCACTGTATAAACCCTGGGTACACTGCGCCGGATGATTCTTGCATCGCTTTTGCTGCGAATCACGTGCTAGGATAATGTTAACCAACCTGTTAGTTGTGATGAACTAGATTAAATCTACTCGTAAGTGCACATTGGTGGAAGATTGTGTAACATAGTATTCAGGTTTAATTTAGGACAGCAATGATTATAATTTATTATATCAGCTATCTCGCATATAGGTGAGGCGTATAAGATCAAAGTTTACTTAATATTGTTTCCGCAACATGCTTCGTCAACATTTTCACAGTTAGTAATCCGCACACATAATATATACAGAATCACATATAATATACAGAATATACAGAAGGAATATTGTCTTATCAACTCTTATTAACAAACTTAGTTATACCTTTTTTAAAAAGTTTAGTCTTGACATGGTCACGTGAAAAATTATGTTATTTTTGTTTGCTTTCTAACAGTGAACAAACTCATCGTCGATGTACCGCTGTATACATCCTGGGTACACCGCGCCAGGTGATTCTTGCAGCGAGTCACGTGCTAGAATAATGTAAATCAACCTTTCTCGTTGTTATGCGGAACTAGATAATCTTCGTACGCAATCAAATGTCACGTTTAGGGAAGGTTGTGTAAAGAAGGAATCTAATTAAAATCCAAATATTAGCTTAAGATATGTATAAGATATTTAATGGCATAAACTACAGAGATCATGCAGTTATTTCGATTGCAGAAGTACAGACTAACTTAGGGTGCGTTCAGACGACACGCGCACGCCAAGCCTACGCCTAGCGCGGTTTAAATTGATTGTATATAATTTTAATCCCATATATATTGGTTGCATATAATTGCATTTACCGAAGTCCAGTCGGGGCGAGCGCCGGGCGGCGAATTAAATGTTTAAGACAAAACCTACAAATTATACTTTGACGACTAACTGTTGGCCGAAAGCAACGTTTCTCCTTTTATCGATGCACATTTTTTTTTACTAATGAGCAAACTGTTAGACAAATATACCGGTGGTATCTTTATTGCACAAACCTTCACCTTTTTGGTGAAAGCAATCAAAATAGTGATTGCTTGCTAACCGCATCGCCTATTCACATGATTTCAATTTTCGGCCATTCTTCAGTTTGTGTGGTGTATTCTAAGTTTTTTCTTTTCTACCTGACTAGCATGGAAGAGTGCTCCCAGATAAGAAGATTCAAGTCTCATTAGCAGTTTATAGTGAGACGCGGTAAGTGGGAGGTACTTACATATAGCAATGAATTTATAATAAGGTTCAAATCAAAGTGGGGCCATATACAAAGGCAATTGGGGTGTAAACCCTCCAACGGAGCACCACTAACACGGCTTTAATGGTTACGTTGCTTGCGTGTATATTATAGAGGTCACGATCAAAGGAAAATAAAATTCTGAAGGGTTATTGAGGCAAAGTTTTAATAACTTAATTTATATGGCATTTTTAATTTCGTGAAATACAATTTGTGTTGTCTCTGTTTATTCCGAAATGAATAAAAACGAAATAATAGGTGATGTGTGCCTTTTGAGTGAACTACCCTACGAAAATTCTTTGTTTAGGTATTCTAAAAACTAGATGAAGTTCCATGACTTCTGATTTAAAAATAAATGGGCTTTTAAAACAAATCTTATACGTCAAACGTTCATACGAAGCGTAAAAAATACCTTTTATCAATTCAAGACCAAAATAAATTACGCCTTCGTTCCTCGCCAAATCCGATAGAGCCTGAATTCGTTTACAAAATCTCATTGATTTTGAGTGGCATGTAGATGATAATTTTTCATCGTCCTTTGTATACTTTTTTGTTGACTTTAAACAAGGAATAGAGCAGATTTATTTTAAAGACAGATTTTTAAACTTTAAATTGTTTTACAGCCATAGGCAATTTCAACTGAGTAAAAAATATATTATTTTATTATTATTTTAATTAGATTATCCAAGAATAATATACCTATATTTTTTTTGTTTAGCAAAGAAGTAAAAATTCGCAAAGATACACTGCATCAAAGTTTTGGAGTGGGGGCGATTTACGTCACCTTCTAGTAAAAATAATGCCTGATTGTGACATCACGCGAAATTTAAATCTTGGTCCTAATGCTAATCAGAAAAAAATATTTTTATATAATCAACTTAATGAGCCAAAAAAAATTTAATCCACATCCCTATTATTTTTCAGAGCTTTCTAAGGGTTTCCAAATCAAGTTCACACTGTGTATGGCCCCTCATATCAAAAAAAAAATATATGGAATGAAAAATATTGCCATACAAATAATAAAGGACAAGATTATGTAATTTTTTTTTATAAAAAATTTACAAGTAAGATATTCAGAATTACGCACTGAACTGCACTAAATTCCAATGTTTTTACTAGTCTTTAAAAATAGCCGACAGCTTTCAAAGAAGTACTTTTTGTATTAGTTATACAACGAAATATTATATTGTCATCTTTAAAAGGCATTTTGGTACATTTTTTAGGGTTCCATACAAAAAATGAAAAACACGAATGAGGAACACTTATAGGATCACTCGTGCATCTGTCTGTCCGTCCGTCTGTCACAGCCAACTTGCTTTGAATCTGCTGGACCAAGTCAGGTGAAATTTGTTAGGACGATGTAATTCTTAGACCCAAACACAGACGTGCGTAAATAAATATTGTTTAAAATAATCATTTATGGGGGTCAAAAGGAAATTTTAAAAAAATAGTTTAAGAATCCTTACTGTGTCAAATCAAATGAAAGGGCTCGTTATGAAAATCTCAAATATATTTTTGTTATTATTCTAAAATATAAAGTATCGATTTTATTCATGAAAGAAGACAAAAATTAAATGAACTGAGCCTAAAATTTAAAAAAAAATACAAAATATAGTTTATTGCTTGTAAATTACAGGAAAACCTTTAATCATTCTATCAATTGAAAATAAAGTGTAATACGTTTACTTACGGCAAAAGTTCAGTAAAACACCACTAGATAGCGTTAGCAGTAGTTAACACGCGAAAAAGAAGAAACGCCGAAAGAACCTCATTAGTATAGTATCAACTACCCGCCAGAAAGGGTTTTTCATAAAACTATATAAGTTTCTAAAATATATAATGTGAACAAGCCAAATGTCACTAATGAAATGAGAAATACTGACTAGTCAAAGAGCGAAGCTATCATGTTCGTTCACGAATAGACGCACGCACGGATAAGCCATCGCCGAATGCAACCTTATTACAGGAAATCCAGCGATCTGATCCACGATGCCTTCACCAGAGAACTACAATGAATTAAGACCCATTTAGACGGTGCAAGTTTTTTGCCTGTTGCATACCATTTTATTCAAGCAATAAATGATTTGTAGGGCTGGCGCAATGACATAAGATTTTTTTTACTCTTTTAGCTAACGTTTCGTTTTGACAAGCAAGTTAGCTACTGCTTAAATTTAATTGTGTGCAATAGGCAAGAAACTTGCACTAAGGGCCTTTGGAGTAAGTTATTCAGATAAGAATGTTGGTACCAGATGGCGTTATAACTTACTTTAACAAAAAGAGTTATGTATTCGTAGTTCACCATCCATATTTTTGCAGAAATCCAGAGCAATTTCTTTTGATAGCTATTGTGTTTGTGCAAACTATCAAATGAATAAATACTCATCGGTAGAGACTGATTTTCTTTATTTTAGAGGTCATTTCTTATTGGGAACGGCTCCACCAAAACCAATTGACATAATAGAAAAAGGAGAGCCGGGGCAAATTTATTGGTAATCGGCTTGTAGAATTCTGAGCTGTCACGTTTTCCTGGTAGATTGTATGTGTATTAGAAAAATCAGATAGCAATGCGATGAGTAGACGCCAAGATTTATTAGTTTATTCTGTCATTTCTCGTCCCTAATATCGTCCAAGCACGAAAAGATTTATCGCAATAAGTACTTATGATAGTTGAAAGTGTTCGGTTAGGATACTGTTACTACCCGTGTATCCACTTTCCACTGTCTTGCTAAGTGTTTTTAACCACAAATATTGCAATAGGCAAATAAACTTAGGAGTTTAAACCTAAGTTTGTAGTTTTTGCACTTCTACGATGAGACAACAAAGCATATGATCTACATTCACAATGGTCAAACTGCATTTGAAAGTTACTTTTTATTATTATGGGTTGCCCGCAGTTGTTCTTGTGTTGGTGTACAGAAGAGTTGTACATTTTCAGCCTGCCCTTTGAACCTTCATGGTAACTGCTTTCCTTGAGCCAGTTATTTTACTAACTCTGGTTCGCGACCCGGACCTTTTGTGTATAGGATAAAAATTTGATTATTTATCTTAATTATTAGATTCAATTTAATAACGATAGGTTCACAAATGATAAAAGTTAGTTATTATTTATGGAACATAAATGTTACAAAATTAATATGATGTGATTTTGTTTTTCGAGTCCATTAATATAACAGCAAGTTCAGTGTAAGCTCAAAGAATTTCTTACGTAATTTGTAACAATTAAATTAAGACAGTTGGATGAGTTAAATTAAATTTAAATTACATTCAAACTAGTTATGGCATGCTATAGGGATATACAGGAGAAACAAAAAAAATACAAGTCATATTACTTATATATACTTCATATCACTTATATATACTTCTTTGTAAATAGTATTTAAAGTTAAGATCGTCCCTTGGAACGTGTATCACTACGAAACCAATTCTATAAGAAAATTGGGGGGGCACTATCGCAATTAAACAATTAATTTCCACCCCCGAGGGGTTGAAGCTAAGTGGCTCCGATCACAAACTTGTTTATAGGAGAAGTTTAAAACAGAAGACACTTTCTAACGAAGACAAAATTTTTTAATGGAAAACCTTGCTTTTTGGGATCATATAATAAAACTAAAAGTTAAACATAAGTACCTATATTAATTATTCGCTCTTTTAGCTGCGAATTTGGTCTAATCTAATCTGCGAATTTGGTCTAATATTTGGTCAATTAGCATTGACCAATTAATCACGATCCCATGATCTTGTTTTGATAGAAAATCCTTACTCGGATAAAAACACTAAGAAAATAATTAATTCCAATTTATTTACTGGTGTAAAAATAAAGGTGTTTTTTTATTTGAAGCATTATAACTACAAAATACTAAGAAATAAGACTCGGTCAGTATGTATTCAAACTAATAGTCACTTGTCTAACTTGCCTATTCTGTGGTGACTTTTCAGAATAACTGACGTAAAAACGAAATTTTTTGCCTATCATGGATAAGTAGCTTCACTTTTGCACTATGGGATATTTCAATTTTGCACTTTTGTAGTATAGGTAAATTAAGTTGACTTTGATAACGCGTTTATTGCCCAAAAAAATTGCATAAGATCTATATGCAATATATCGCAAAGGACCAGCCATAAATCAAATTTTAGGAAGTTCAAATTTCGATTTTTACAAAATGTGTTACTTTGTGAAATTACATGAACATTTGTTTAAAATAATTGTGAGGTTATAAATCCTTACCGAGGTAGATACCTAAATAGACTTGTGTTGCCCAGGATGTGTACAGCCCTATACTTTAAAAACTGATATCCGATGACTGTTCATATCTACAACAAGTTGCTGGATGACTTTAAAGAGTTACCTTTAACATTATTCAGAACGAGATTACGTAAATTTCTAATAGATAAATATTATTATTCCGCGCAGGAGTATTTGACGGATAATTATGGTTAGTAATTTTAGCTTGCATGTTTGTTAAAATAAAATGTAATATAATTTAATTGTAAGCTTTAACGTTTTTAAGTTAAAGAAAATTTGCATGCCTGATATGGTGAAATGTGTGACACTTATTATTGCAATTACCACCTATGTATGTAACTTCACATTTGTTGCAAATAAAATATGTTTATGTTTATTAAAATCTATTTATACTACATACCACCGGCAGTCACACTCTCATTGTTATTTTGACAGAGACATGTGTGACTCCCTTTATAAAGCGGGGGTAAAAAACAAATAGACAATTTTCATAAACGATTTCTTCCTATATCTGTATTCTTTGTGCAAAGGATCCATAAAATAAGGTTGTATTAAATATATGAAGGCAAGGGATTTTATTTAGGCTTTTATAGAAATGAGAAGCTTTATGTGCAATAAAAACTGTATTTCGCAGCTAACGCACGCGAAGTTTAGAAGACACTCAAATAAATGTGTGACCTTTATTCTGAAGACGTTTATTTTTAGTATGTAAGTTCAGTAGATACGCAATTGCTACGATATTATCAGTATAGTATGGCAAATTAAGTAAATATGTTTTAAGCTAACATGCATTTGAAGTGTAAATATATATTCGTGCATATAAAGACCAAAGATAGAGAGTACCTACTGGAAGCAAAGAAGGATGGCCTTTGCCCAGCAGTGAGATATACATAGCTAGCATTAAAATTCCTTTTAGTTATTAACAGTTATATACACATTTGCAAAAGGCATTGCATTATAAGGAACATTATGTAGTCATTTCTATATTTCATTATCTGTTTGTACTACTAGTGAGTATGTTTATGGTAATATAGTTACACAATATACTACATATTTGAACATGAAATGTGTTTTAAAAAGATCTCCAGGTAAAAGAAGACTACACAAAAAATTAACCTTTGTTAAAAGAACACCCTGCATTGAACAACATTTTAATTGCAGTATATATTTCGTGAATCCAAGGCGTGAATTACGCCTTGGATTTGCTTGTGTTAGCTAGTACTTATTTATCTTAGTAACTATATCTTGTTACAGTACCTATTATATATAAGCATCGACAAGCAACCCGCTGCGTTGTTCAACTGCGCGACATTCGGAAATTGACACATGACAGATCGGAAGAGGAAATTTACAAGTAATGACAAAATTTTCGATAAAATATGAAATAACCTCTCAATTTTAGTTCACTGAAGTATATCCAACGACATCCATTTGCGGCTAATGTTGTCCATAAACAGTGAAGCTCCGGAGCCGCCGTGATCCTCGCTGATGTATTTACGCACCACGAATTGTATGGAGGCTTGTTTACATTTTAATGAAAGGCGCGGGCTTGTTAATTTTCTGTTTATACTCTCGGTGCACCCGACACTCGCTTCGTATATTTTAGGGCTGTTTTCTTAAATAAGGTTACCAATTTAGTAGATTTAATAAAACCTTTATTATAACAACGGTCGTCTATATTTTGAGTGTAGTATTACTTGTGCTTAACCTAGTATATGTGAATTTTTGCAATGCCTATTTTTTATTTTTTCTCACGAATATTAATTATTTTTTCTCATCTAAATAAAATAGTCAAAAGAAAAATATTTTGTCTCCTCCATAGATGTCAAATAAGTTTCAACCCTCGTGTTCTTCTTAAACCTTTAGATTATGAGCCCAATACCTTTACTTACGTATATCAAATCATTGTACCTATAATATAAATGTTTTAAACCTTAAAATACCGTACAGTATGAACAAAGATTAAAGACGCATTAAATTATTTTACGTCACGGCAAGCCAAGTTTAAATTTGAATAAGACAAGTAAAGGTAACCGCAAAGTTGTAAGAAAAGGACTAAATGGGGCTACAAAGAAAGGGTGTACTTAAATCACTAAGATTAATTTTGTGCGCACATAATTTATATCGGCAAACCAGGACGCGGGTCGACGAGACCATGAGGCAATTTACAAACTCGAAAATCGCGGAAGTTCGTTAATTATTCGGCGGGAGCGGCTCGGGCTCGCCGGGACTCACGTTTATTGACAATTAAGACAAGGCCCGCCGCTTCACGCGCCTTATTGCTCTGCCTGTGGTCGGCTTCTGGCTCCCTAAGCTGGATTTCAGATATTCACTATTCAATAAAGTATATAGATTTAGAGAGGTCCAACTATTGTTTCCGATCCCTGCCATTTGGAATTATAATTGACCCCGCCTTTAATACCTGACCGGATCCCGGATTTTTGAGATCCAATTACAGATAAGAGAGGGATAAGATGCCAAATCATTAGCCGTCGTTTTCCTCGTATTACAGAATTTTGCTATAAAATACAATTGGCCACTTAAAGGCAACTTTGTTTTCATTAAAATATTTTGTATTAGTTTATCAATTTAAGGATATTTCTGTTCCAAAGATTCAAAGATTCAAATGTTTATTCAGTAATTAGACCTTTACAGGCACTTTTACACGTCAATAAGTATAATTTATGTTACGTGTAAAGTATATTAAAATTTAATTTATTTTTAAAGAAAAGCTACCGATACCAGCGCTTCGTAACGACCACTGCTGAGAAGAAACGCCGAAAGAAACTCATTTTCACAGTATTGATCACCTACTCGCCAGAAGGGCTTTGTCATATTATTATAATTGTCTTTAAATTAATAAATACTTATAATATAATACAATGTTGATACATTATAACATGTAATGCTTGCGAACAAGTAAACAAACATAAATTGCGTAATAAAAAATATTAAGTAGTCAAAATAAGCGAAGCCGAGCTGACCAGTCCCTCCCGGCAGCACCCGCTGCCGGGAGGGACTGGTCAGCTGGTCAGCTCGGCTTCGTGGTGAACGGGTGTTCACGAGTTGACGCACGGATCAGCCGTCGTTAAACTCAACCATATTAGAGGGAATCCAACGACCCGACCAGCGACACCACCACCGGATTGGACATTTTAGTGAGCATGAAAAACCCAAACTCGCAGGCCTTGTCAAGAGAAAATATTAATTATATGTTGGTCACTTATTGATCGCAGAGCATTTACATGTTTTTACAGTAAGCTTATTATGGTAACAGAAATTGCAGCTATTTATGTTTCATGTGTGGAGTGTAATGGAAAATGTTTAGGAAGTATCCACGCGTTTTTATCTCTTAAATAATCATTGATAGTATAGTACGCATTGTTCAATAAAACTTTTTTAACATGTGTTTTAAATTTTGCCATTGGTAGGTTAACGATCGCTTCGGGAAGTTTATTAAATAATGTTATACCTAGACCTAAGAGTGACTTTCTAGTTTTAGCAAGTCGAAATTTAGGCGTATGAAGCTGATTTTTGTTGCGAGTATTATAACTGTGAACATCACTATTTTTCTTGAAATTATTTAACCTAGATTTAACAAATAGAAGATTGTCGTAAATAAATTGAGATGTCACAGTAAGAATATTTAGAGATTTAAATAACTCTCTTAAACAATCGCGTGATTTTAGTCCGTAGATCGACCGAATAGCTTTCTTTTGTAGCACAGAGATAGCATGTATGTTAGCCGCATTAATAACTAAAGTATACTAGCCTAGCAGTTTCAACGTTAGTACACCGTCTGACCCTCCTCACAGCATATGCTGCCGAACTAAGTTTCTTGGCAGTGGCCTCAATATGTTTATCCCATTTTAAATTCCAGTCTACAGTTATGCCTAAAAGTTTGGTGTTGGGTACCCATTCTAGAACTTGACCATTAAGACTCAAAGGTATGTGAGTATTAGTTTTATTCAATAGTGAAAAATTAACGCACTTAGCCTTTTATGTGTTTAAGGCCAGATTATTAGTCGTAAACCAACTAAGTACTTGTGACATAGTATTGCTTACATCGTCATAGTTTGTGCATTTTCTGTCAACTTTAAAAAGTAAAGATGTATCATCAGCAAACAATACTACTTCACACAACTTTTCTGCAAGACAGGGGAGGTCATTAATATAAATCAAAAACAAAAATGGACCAATTATTGAACCCTGAGGCACACCCATGCTCACTGGTGCACTATTTGAGGATACTCTGTTGATTTCAACTCTTTGAGTTCTTTTATCAAGATAAGATGAAATAACAGAGAGTGCAGTATCAGTAACGCCATAAAATTTTAGTTTATTTTTTAATATTATGTGATCGACACAATCGAATGCCTTCGACAGATCGCAAAAGATACCTATAACGTCTTGTCGATTCTCCCAGGCTTCGTAAATAATCTTAACTAAGGTCGCTGCTGCATCAGTGGTAGAGCGCCCTTTTGTAAATCCATATTGGCGACAGTGAAATAATTTATTAATATTAAAATACGATACTAGCTGGTCTAATATAATTTTTTCAAATATTTTACTTAAAGCCGGTAATATTGAAATTGGTCTATAATTATTCGGATCATCTTTGGATCCCTGTTTAAACAGTGGTATAACTTTACTTGTTTTCATTAAGTCAGGGAAAACACCTTCTGAAATACATTTATTAAATATTAAAGTTAAGTGAGGAGCAATCAGGTCGATGATACTGCTCAAAACGGAAACCAAAATACCCCATAGACCCTCAGTTTTTTTAGTATTAAAAGCCTTGTAAGCTGAGATAATGTCATATGGAGTTATGCTAGTAAAGGTAAAAGTTGTTTTGGGCGTAGATGAATTACTTTTTTAATAGTTCATCGGCGGCGTTCGGACATGAAAGCAATGACTGGGTGATATCTTTGGAAATGTTAGCAAAAAAAGTATTGAATTCATTAGCTACTTCGATATCCGAGTCAGCGGTTTTATCTCCAATTTTTAAATGTGAATGTTGAGTCCCTAGTATTGGTTTTTCCTGTCTCATTATTAATAATTGACCATGTTGTCTTAACTTTATCTTTAGAATTTTTAATTTTGTTCGTCAGATGTAATGCTTTCGCAGCCAAACACACCTTTTTGAACAATTTTGAATATTTTTTAACATATGCCAAAAAATCCGCATTAAAATTATATCTTTTTTTACCATATAGTTCATATAATTTCCTCCTACTAGTGTAAATACCTTTAGTAGCCCAATCACAAAATTTAGCTTGAGTTTTTAGTGGGAAGCTTTTGCTAAACTCTCCTTCCACCGTGTTAAAAATATTTTTGTAATGGTCGTTAGGGTTTGCAATAAAATCTAATCTAGGTAAATTATTTTGTATACATTCCCGAAAATGCACTCTACGATTGGTAGTAATAGGCCTGCAAGTGATAGGTCGTGGGGTGTGATCTTTTGGAGATACAAGTGATACTTGTTGGCCGAGGTGGTCAGAGCCAAGACAATCAAAGATTTTTTTAGCATTGACCGGGCAATCACAAAAAATATTATCAATGCACTTGGCAGATGTTTCAGTTATTCGAGTGGGCTCAAAGAATGTATACCTTAAATTAAATGAATTAAATAAATTAATGAACCTAATACTTTCTGTGTCTGAAACTAAAATATCTACATTAAAGTCGCCACATACAATTATATGTTTATTTTTAAAGCTAACTCGGGTTAGGACGTCTTCCATAACGTTTTCAAAAGTGTTATAACAAGCTGAAGGAGGTCTGTAAGCACAAATAATTATGTATTTATCTAACTCCACACATGATAGTTCAATGGTACATTCAAGAGACAACCCTACTATTTCTTTTCTTTCTTTAAATTTTATATTATTATTTAAAAGAATTAAGGAACCTCCATGTTCTATATTTTTTCTTATATATGCACTACCTACTGCAAATTTATTCGGAAACACTAATTGATTATCATTTTGAAAAAGTGTTCCGTGACACAAAAAATATCAACATTGTTACTTTCTAGGAACAGGCAAGTTTCTAGATATTTGCTGGTGAGGCCCTGTATGTTCTGATGCACAAAATTAATGTTAGAGGACTTCACCATTGTCTTATTATCTAGTTTTTTTAGTTTTTAGTACTTGTACTAATGTTGGTCGAGTCTATAAGATACTGCGTTATATTACTTATAACGGGTTTAAAAATGTGATATGCTAACAATTTAGCAAACGTCGTCTTAAGCCTAGTACGCAGATACACTGTACCATTGTATATATAGCAATTATTAAGCAATCTATTTATATCAATGACATTATTTTTTTTGTGATGCCACACCAAGTTACACAGATAGATATTCAACATATGAATATGCTTGTTCATATAACTATTATTAAGATAGGAAAAAAGACAAATTACTATCTTGCCTACACCCAACTCCTCTATACCTGAGAGAACTTTAATACAAGAAAGTATATTGTCACGAGTTACATTTAAACTATTTCCTACAGCTAAAATTAAGGTTGTGTTACAGTCATATTTTTCAGATTTTAATTTTGACACTAACTGGCTAATATGTGCCCCTGGCATGCATATATTGGTAACATTTTGATTAGTGTTCCTCATCATTTTTAATCATCCATTAGAAATATTTGCTGTTCCTGATTCTAGATTATATGGGATAGTTTAGTATTTGGTTTAGAATTTGCATTTTTAGTAATAACGTACTGCGTAAAAGCTTACCTAAATTATTATCATTTCCAAAAAGGAAATAAGACAAAGTCAAAAAGACTTTGTCTTATTTACGTAGGTAGAGTCAATAACAACCAATGTGATGGTTTAATTCAAATTAAATTTCGCTCTTTCGACAATATGTCATCCTTATTATAAACTGATATTCTTGTATTAAAAATATATCGTTATATTAGTAGCAAATAAAAAAAATTATTACAATTTTTAAATACCGGTTTTTATATACTTTTTACGACACTTAAACAAGTGCACATCTATCCTCGCACCTGAAGACCTGTCCTGTAGCTCTACCTCTCGTATCTACACCTATTTAAGACAGTGTAAATAACCAATATATACTCTGGAGATCCGCAAAGTAGGCCTTGTATCGTATTATGGGAGGATCCACTCTGTATTCATAGCTACGGGACGACGAGCAAGCCAAAACGGCGAGTATAAAAATGAGTTAAGTATTAGTAAACAAACTAACGCTGTCTCTCCCAGTTCTGATATTAGACAAAGACACTTACAACCTTTTTTGAAAGAATTTCTAACTTAGACCAGTTTTTGGTATTTAGTATCAAATTAAATGTCATGTCAAGTACATCTTTAATGGGGATTCATAACAAATATAAAATTATTTAATCGTAATATGTAAATTATGTTCAATAGTTCAAAGAAAAAATAAAAATTTTGGTTGATTCATCGAAGGAACCAACAATATTTTTCAAAGTTTTACTTTTCGAAGGATGACGGAAAAAAATTCCTTGATGGTATAAAAATTATACTACATAACAGGAAATTGTCACGTTTAAATTACGATGTCCATTTTCCTTGCTTTGCGTCATTAAAGTTGAGTAAAAAAGGAAGGTAACGAAGAAAATTACAGACTAAATAATTGGTTTGTTAGCATTTTTCTTTTTTGTTTCGGATTTTTATATCATTAATTTTTCCTTATAACACTTTATATAGAGTCAACAAATTATCATAAACGTTTATTGAAAATTTTGTTGGCTATTTTTGTATATCAAGATAATTTTAGTGAAGTTCGTAACTTTTCTGGGCTATGTAACTTACCATCTAATAGATTCTAAAAAGAAACTTGAGACGTATTTAAACTCTCCAGAAGAATTTAGAAGTTTGCCTTCTGATAGCAGCTTTCATCAAAATATTTTATGAACTTCGGAGCTATTATCATATAATGTATTTTATGTAGGTATTCACAAAGTTCCAAATTTCCTTAAATATTCAAATAAATTTAATTTAATATGAATACAATAAGGGATTAAGGGCATAGATCGTTTCAATTTACGTTGCTAATCTTATTTGATATTCTGTGATATGGAATAATTCAGATAACTGCGACATTAGAAGTAATAAATAGACAAATATTTAAGTATTACGAACTGAAATTGACAATGCATACTCAAATACAAGCAAATAAGAATCAGACCAATGATAACATATCTCCCCAGCTGGTTTGAAAGCAAATGGTTTAACATGAATATATATACCTAAGCAGAATATATATCTGTTTCAGTCCTACATTAATCTCTACCAGGGCATGCAAACCAATAAATAAGGTGTTTTAGCAATTTTAACTAGTTCTTTGTTTACTATCACACACTTGAAATAATGATCACTTTCGACTCCTGCAACAAATTTTTGTTGACCATTATTAGACGAAGTGTGTACCGTACGTGTAATTAATAAAGTTGTTATCAGTAGTTTAAAAATAACACCATAAATCAATTTTCTTAATTAAAGAAAGTGTAAAAGCCTCTGGTTATTCCCATGGAATGAGGATACTATTTTTTATTAAGTAAAAGGAAGACAATTCAGTCGAAAGCTTAAATCAAATACGAATGTAAGACGGCAGGCGCGGGTTTATTACGTAATTGACAAGTGAATCGAAACACGTAAAAAGTCTCACCGGAAACGTTTGGGGTTAAATATAAAAAAAAAATATAACCTTAAAAGTAACAAGAAAAGTTGAAATCCTTTAACTATGGGAATAAGAATAACCTAAACCATTATAAGATAGTTTTAGAATTTTGTTAAAATCAGATCCACTATCGTTTTCATTATTTAAGTAGGTTTCTTTATTATAATAAAAAGTCAGCACTCAAACGTTTTGTTTGACACCTAATGCATGGCTCCACGCGGTTTAACTATTACATCATGTTTTCACAAAAATGAACCACTTTTGTTATCATTTCACCCTCTATAAATTCACCGCTGTACATAGGACTTCCCAAGGATATCCAGAATGAAAAAATTAAAAACGAGATAATCCTTAATTACATTCATAACTTAAATAACATAAATAAACTATGACTAAACTAAATATAACTATGAATAAAAAACTAAACTAGATATAAGTACTATAAACAACATCAAATGATGTTAAAAACTGAACCTAAATCGCTGCGCTCGCAGAGTAGGGTACCCAAGAGACTGGCAGCATAAAGAAAGTGTAAATAATAAATTATATATATCATCCAATAAGATAAGTAGAAGAACCATAGATTTAAAGGTTGCATGTTTTGAGGTTGTACCTGTACCTTCTACACGAACAATCAATAATGTGGCACGACTAGAGATGGGTTTATTGGGCGCATTGGATAAATGCTGTATAAGGCCGGCCACAAATTATCAGAATTTTTCTGTCCGAAAATTTCTGATGGCTGCTGTTACCACTCCGCACACCTATCAGAAATTTCGATCCGGTGATTTCGAATTTAGTACGCGGTTGGCCGTCAACGTAGACGGTACTGGGTTCATCTATTTAATAGGCATGATGACAGAAAAATAAAAATGGACAATCGTTAAATATTAGAAAATACACGTGGCGGACGGGCAGCAGCATACAACAGCATCAGTGCAAAATCTCTTTATATTATCTAGTGCAATCACCAACCCATCTGCGCAGTGTGGTGAGTATTTGCAAATCCTGCCTAAATTGGGAGAGGCCTTAAGTCCAGCATTGCACTGTGAGACTGATGAGTAATTCTTGCAAGCGTTATTTTTCTATTTTTAAATAATATATTCCCAGAGTCTCGATAAATCACATAGCGCATTTTTGTAAAATAAATATGGTATTTATCTCTGCAGCGTTACCTCATAGCAATATTCCATAGGAAAAAATACAATAGAAGTAACTAAAACATACCAAACGTACTGTTTCAATGTCAGCTATCTGTTTAATTCTCCTAATCGGCTAGGCCGCAGAGCTAAGCTTACCAGCAATTTTTTTAATATGGGCACCCCGTTGCAACTCGAAATCAATCGTTAGTCCCAGAAACGTTGCATTATCTACTATGTCTACTGCTTCCTCATTAATAAATAAATATTTGTGTTGCAACTTTTGTAACATTCGGTACCTAATCAGACGTTGTGAGGTCACCGCTATCTAAAAATCGTACTTTACCGTGACTCTAT
This sequence comes from Acrobasis suavella, assembly GCA_943193695.1. Classification (NCBI taxonomy): domain Eukaryota; kingdom Metazoa; phylum Arthropoda; class Insecta; order Lepidoptera; family Pyralidae; genus Acrobasis; species Acrobasis suavella. The sequence continues at coordinate 11,350,449 of OW971929.1, read as the reverse complement.
GCAAAATTTATTTGCGCTGTTTCTTCTTTATTTTTTGTATCTTCGAATAAAGAATTTTTCCAGTCATCATGCCTATTATTTATGTTTGACATGGTGGGCGGGGTCTAGTAAAAAATGTGTGCCCTCCCTCAGCCCCGCACCCCATCCGAAATTCAACCGGCCGCACATTACAAGATCTTTTTCTGTCAGAATATTTCGGATGCCCGCCGGAAGGCACTCTGTCCATACATTTTGTTCTAAACCCCGCAAACTATCAGAATTCTGACGTGTCTGACGTCCGACGAAATGCACCGCCGGATGCAAAGTATCTGACGTCCGAATTTTCTGTTTAGCTACGATTCAGACCAACCGGCCCGCGTCAATTCGGGCCGGAAAGCATGCGGACGCACACCGCGGCAGCCGGCCACATGCGTTAGAGCCGTAACGTGTAAACACCCCGAGTGCTCAGAAGTGCTGCTTGCATTGCGCTGTGTAGACACCATAGAATTTAAATAAAAAAATGGTGGAATGGGACATGGTATTACTTGTTTATTAAAGTTATTACGTCCTTATCTTTTAGTGTACACAACTTCGAATGACTCGTCTCGCTGCACCGCCGTTCGCGTTTCGACAGCCGAAGGGCTCCGAACTGACCCGACGCATACCGATAGAGCCAGCTATCTGTCGCGGTATCCGTCGGGAGCTGCTCGGAGCCGACCGGAGCCAACCAGCGCTGATCGGAGCCGACCGGAGCCGTACGGCAGACAAGGAATGTATATGTGGCAGAAATATGACTTTAATTTCTTGTTACAAGTTTCATTTTCCTTTACCACATTGTAAAATGCCTTCCGGGCCGGGCCGATGCAAGCCGGTCGGTCTAAATCGTACCTAATTTCGGACGGCGCGCTTTCCATACATTTTGCTACACCACGCACACCTATCAGAAATTCGCTCCTCAGTTGTCAAGTGAATGTCGTGCATTCGGCACGCATTCACTCTGTGCAGCGCACAATATGACGGATATGGATGTAATGAGAGAAAAAATACGAATGTATATGGAATCATGCGGATGCAAATTATCTCGTCGATCTAGTAAATTACTCAATAATATAATAAAATAAATTGGTAAATAAAAAATAAATACATCAATAAATCTATTTTTAACCCCCGACATAAAAAGGAGTGTTATAAGTTTGACGCTAATGTCTGTCTGTCTGCCTGCCTGCTTGTGTGTTTGTCTGTGGCATCGTATAGCGCTCGAACGGATGAACCGATTTCGATGTGGTTTTTAGGGTTCCGTGCAAAAAATGAAAAATGGAATTTAATCCTAATAGGATCACTCGTGCGTCTGTCTGTCAATTTGCTTCGAATCTACTAGACCAAATCAGGTGAAATTAGGTAAGATGGTGTAATCCTATGACCTAAACAAAAATGTGCAAAATAAAATATTTTATTTCAAATTATGGTAATTTTCAAGGGACAAATTCGGAAATAAAAGAAAAAAGATTTGCAAACCTTACTGTGTCATATATCAATTGAAAGGGCTAGTTATGAGGATCTCAAATATTTTTATTATTATTGTAAAACTAGCTGCGCTTCGCGGTTTTATCCGCGGAAAAAGTAGCCTATGTGCCAAATTTTATCAAAATTGGTCCAGCCGTTAGCCTGAAAAGAAGTAACAAACATACAAACTCACAAACTTTCGCCTTTATTATAATAGTGTGATAAATAGTTTTGATTTTATTCATGAGAGAAAAAATTTCGTCTTTGTCGACCATTCCCCCTGATCTCCGCTACTGATCCTACAATTTTGAAAAAAATACGAAGTAATATCTTTTTGCCCATAAGTTACACTAAACGTAGCCCTTGGATCTAAAGGTCCTAGACGCCGTCTGCTAAGAACTGCAGGAGCTAAAATGGTGTACCTGTCCCGTTAGACATAGAGACATTAAAAATCATTTAATCAAAAATGCGTATTATCATGTAAATTACTATTTATCATCGTCTGATCATAATTCTTGGAAATAGAGGACTGCAAATTTTAATTGTATTGTTTAAATATATAATATTATAATGTATACCTAGCTAAAGTGTAAATCTGTATTGTAACTGTAACCTAGCCCATCAGGCAGGGTAGGGACCAATACTGAACTGGGATTCTTTCGGCGTAATCTTCCCAGCAGTGGTCGTTCCGAAACGCTAGTAGTTTTTAGCTTTTGCACTAAAATAATATTTAAAAAAAATGACCTTCAATAAGAGATAAATTTATCCTACATTGAATAAAAATTTTTGACTTTGACTTTGACATTTTATGAGTTTTTATGAAAATAATGCGTTTTAGTATCTCTAAATCTATAACCATCACAAAAATAAATTGATTGCCGTCCATTTTGTTTTTCTTTACTCTTGACGACCACGCTGCTAGACGGCCAGCCTAGGACTGAGGTCAGATTCGTCGGATCAAAATTTCTGATAGTTTGCGGAGTGAAACCAGTGGCCATCCGAAATTTTCTGGCAGAAAATTTCCTATAATATGCGCCCGGCATTCGGATCAGAAAAAATTCTGACGTCAGACACGTCCAAATTCTTACAGTAGGTATGCGGGGTCTAGAACAAAATGTATGGACAGACTACCGTCCGGCGGGCGTCTGAAATTTTCGGACAGAAAAATTCGGATAATATGCGGCCGCCCTAATGTCCGTATATGCCGAATAAATGTCCATTGCCAGGGCAAAAACATTAACGCAACTTTTGTTTACTTTTTCATTGAAATACCTACATTTGAGTATGCAAAAAACATAATAAGATTATGACTTATCAATTGAAACTTAAAAACAAGATTGATATTATGTTTAATGACTTAGTCAGTGTAGGCAAAATATTACTCTTCCGGCTGTCGAGTCGAGTCGACGAAACTCGACCGCATGAAAACTAGGATTTATTTGGAGAAGCTACTAGATTTACTTATTGTGATTTAACGTAACTGTGATTATTTTATGACCAAATTATTTTATTATGCTATAATAAAATATTTTTTGTAAATCATTATGATTTACAAAATTCCCGATAAAATTCCTGCTTCTTTTTACTAAAATTAAATCATTTGTTTCTGCCCAGCGATCAGGCATTTATTTGGGCATGAACTCTTTTTTGCCCAATGTGCCCGTTTATGTCCCTTTTATGCCTAATTTGTTTTTGCCCTCGACCCATCTCTAGGCACGACACTATCTTTCTAAGGTTAGATAACTTATAAATTACTTTATACAGTTTACACTTTAAACAATCTAATTTTTTTTATACAGTAAAAAATTATGTAACTATATAAATTTAGATCTCTAAAAAAAGGTAAGAACCCTGTGGCAGGATCGAGGGAAAACGCTTGATGTAGGCCATGTCTAAATAATTGGTAATTTTGGTAAACTGTGGGATCGCATATAATAATATCTAGCAGCACACTCTACATCTTCAAATATCGCAAGTCTAAAGTTTCTGTCTTTTGGTGAAAAGAATACTTAAGAATCACTTTAAATATTACCCTCGTTCATTGGCAATCAGGAAATATATGGACATAAATAACGTGTTTTACGATTTTACTGACTACTTAGTACTGCATGCACTTTGCACGCCCAACACATAATAAACACCCTTCGTGGGTCATCAGCTCGCTACTACAGTTGTTCAGCGTTGATTTATTTTCTGCATCTGCTTATCTATGAATTCATTTTTAAAGTATGATTATGAAACACAATGTCTAATAAAAAAGGAATAAAAACCTTGAAATCGTCCCAATGATGATGTCATAGCCTTGGCCCTAGCTTAGAGTTTCAGCCAAGTGATCCACTTCGCTAAAACATCTAGGCTAAACGCTAGGCTAGGCCTTTTAGAGAAGTGGATTAAATTAAGCTTATTTGATTAACGAAGTTTTCATAAAACTGTAGAGTAAGGTATGTGACGTAAATTACATATCATATGTCTTGCGTTTATGTCCATATAATTTATTCGCATTTTGTAAATGAGTACTGATTGTAAAATTTGCATATTATACAAAATACGTCATTATAAGTAGTATGTGTCACATATTTGTCATATTCCTTCCAGCTAATTTACACAGGATTACAAATAAAGAAGACAATTGATAAGATCTACTGGAATTAAGAGAGGAAATATGTTGGGACACTTGGTACGGCACGACAAATTCATGAAGACGATAATAGAAGGAAGAAGGGGAAGAGGAAAACCCAGACACAGCTTTATAAAGGAGAAAGTAGGAGTGGTGTCGTACCAAGACGTCAAAAGGCTGGCTGAGGACAGTCAGGAATGGAAGAAACTTCACCGATAATAGCGTCGCTCTTTTTGAATGAAAAATGTGTTACATTTTGGGTATGGTGGTGGTCACACAGAAAAAATATATACGTACCTATATATCAACATGAAATGGGCTTTAACACAATATGCAACCTGTTCTAAATCAGTTTGTCTGGCCTTGTTAGATTCACCTTCTCATCCAATCGGGGTGAGATTCTCTAGGGACACCACAACCCAGTGAAGGTTATATTTAGAACTTTTTATTTCTGTGATGTCTTTTTGTGTGTATTTTTATTCGTGTAAATAGCATTCCATTTTATTTTACATTTATACCTACCTAAATAGATAAAAATTGTTACCTCATCTGCGAAACAAAATTACTATACTTACCTAATAATCGAACGTATACGATATGCTGTAAGATATCTTTTTACAAGTATTAGAGCAAATTGTGAAGACAATGATAAAATTAAAACCAATATATACGCACATCACGTTAAACTTATCATCCTTTTGGAAGGCAAAAAATTCAAAGAATTGGTGACTCGCTTGTTTGTTATTAATAGTCCGTTTTTTGTTAGTATGCATTTAAAGTTGCTGTAGAAAGTGTTAAGGGATGAGTACCTAAAACAAAACTTCGTCTATATTTTATTGGGAGGGATTTCTGGATTAAATTGAATGGCGTCGTGTTCATCATTAATCATGAGGGTAAAGCTCTCGCTATTCTCTTTAGAACTTGTTCTTTTATTTTTGGGATTTCGTGACCAGCTCTCTATACATACTTACAGCTATTTTAATAATTTAAATTAAAATATTTAGGCGGGCGTTGTTAGTCAATGTAATTATTTAGTAAATATTAATGATTAAATTCCTATAAAAACGAAAAAAAATTTTTACTTGCAGTATATAAAATGATCACAGGACCGTTCAATTCATATGGGAAATGAGACGAGCAAAGTTGTATTTAAGTATAACATGCGTTTAGAACATTGTTAAAAATAATATGATAAATCATTAACTTAAAGTAAAATTATTAATTTAAATTTTTGCATATTTTTTAAGTAACCTATTTTGTCCCACTTTCTGGTAAAGGTTTCTCTCATTTCTTATATTGATAATAATTTTATGAGTCATGGACGTTTAATGAGATAGGTAAATATTTTTCCTTCTACTTATTCTCTTTTATTGATTGAAAAGAGACTTAATGCACTTATGATGAAATTGAATGGTGTCGTGTCCATCATTAATCATTAGGGTAAAACTCTCTCGCTTTTCCCTTTAGAACTTATTCTTTTATCTTTAGAGTTTCGTTACCAAGATTATATTAAACGTTGGGCTTACAAATAATGTTTGATTTGATCACGCTATGTTGATATTACAGGTCATGACCGTTTGATTCATTTTGAAAGATATAATTTGTAACAGATAAATAATTTTATAAGAAAATATAATGAGTATTTATCGCGACAATACTTTGTTAAGGTTCATCATCATCATCAGCTCTCAACGACCCACTGCTGGGTATTTTGTCTGCGCCATTGAGCTAGCCTTAGCTATCCAGTTTTTTTCAGCAATCCGTTTGATATCATCGACCCACCTAGCTGCCGGATGCCCAACACTCCGTCTTCCATTCCTAGGGTACCACTCGGTAATAGCCTTACACGATCGTTCCTTCTAGCCAGGTGACCTGCCCAGTTCCATTTAAGGTTCGCAACTCTAGAGAGCAAGTTAACGTTAAAAAGCTTTATAACATGTTCATTATATTATATTATATTACAATACCATACCTAAATTTATTTAGATTTGTAAATGGATGTACACGTACCAATCTCACTCACTCGCATGATGCTATTTACATTATGCCCTATATCGTTACAGTTTTAAGTACCATTATTTTAAACATGAAACCGGCAAATGTATAATAAATGGTACATATTTACGACATTCCAAAATTATCCGTAATACCTGTAGCAAGAAACTGTACAAAACCCTATTCAATTTGGGCCGTATAATTTATTCAATCAACCGTCTCTGCTGACAGAATAATTATTCGCTGGTTAATTTGTGATAAGGATTGAATTCGAAGATATTTCCATCCAATAACTAACCTGTATGTGTGTATTTATAGTTAATTGGAAACGATTAATTTTAAAATTCTGCAAATGTCATGGAAAATATTAAGGCGAAGGAGAATGAAGAAGAGAAGTTGGAATAAGTTTGTTTATAGTTAATAAGGTGATAATTATCTTACTGCGGTATCCATTACGCATCAGACAACTTCCTATTTTATGAAAAGGAAATTCTATAAATATGTGAAAGTTAAAGTCGAACATTCTTTTAATTAAATAAACTTCTTAAATGTAATCTCATTAATATATAGAGTATATTTTATTATATAATCTTTTAAAACGTTTTGCAGTTTTGAATATGTTCTCGAATAATTTCAGCGTTTCCTAGAATTTAGACAAGCTATATAGCGCACCGCGCCGTGCAGACGTTCAGAGCTGCATTCACCCCTCGCATACTAATCCAGTGAAAATACTGATATTACGTGATTAAATTAACACACGACAAAGTTATGTATAAATCTTACACGACATCTCACAGGGTATATTACCTTGTCTCTCCCCGAGCAACTTGTGTGCAAGGCGTTACATTTGTAAGTCAAAACAAAAGGTAAACAAAACTTCATACTTACCTAATTTCGATGTAAATTATGGACCAAAACCGACTTGAAGAGAGAGATAATAATTAATACTCAAAAAAGAGACTTACGTCAGTATTTATAAATTAAATACAACTAAGATATATAAACTTATTGTTCCAAAAGTAAAATGTTACTTAACTGTCGTTTTTAATACTTGAAACAATGTCTAGGAAATCTTTTGTGGCTTAGCTTATTAACTTCGGTTTTAACAATACTAAAAATGACCTTAATAACGACCGAATATTTTAAATTTTTTACTTTGTAATCAATGAAACTTCAGAAACCAGGTCCTGCTTTTGACGTGGAGAGAGGGGTCAAACAGGGCGATCCACTGTCACCACAGTTATTCAATAGTTGCCTTGAAGAGATCTTTAAAAAGCTGGCAGACTTATGGGAAACGGTAGGTATTGAAATCGGCGGCGCTAGGTTGTCAAACCTCCGTTACGCCGATGACATCTTTTCCCATTCAGCAGCCGAACTGTAAATAATGTTACAAGAATTAAGCTCGAAAAGCCTTGAGGCTGGACTGGAGATGAATCAGTCAAAGACCAAAGTGATGACTAATAACGCCAAACTCAGGATCGAGGTGGATAGGCAGGAGATACAATATGTCGAGGATTATATTTATTTGGGCCAGATAGCAAGTTTCGGTAACAGGCAGGATAAGGAAATCGATCGCCGTATCGAAAACGCCTGGAACAGCTTCTTGTCAATGAAGGTGCTAATGAAGGGCAACCTTCCGCTGTGTCTCAAGCGCAAGCTTCTCGACATATGTATCCTTCCCATTCTTACCTATGGCGCACAGACCTGGTCTCTGACAGAGAGTCAAAAGTCCAGACTCAAGGTATGCCAGCGAGCAATGGAATGCAGCATAATAGGAGTACGAAGAGTGGATAGGACACGTAATGGTGATCTGCGTTCTAGAACTGGAGTTGTTGATGTCGGCATTAAGGCGGACAAACTTAAGTGGGACTGGGCGGGACATGTGTGCCGCATGCATCCGGATAGATGGGCCCGGAAGGCAACCTTGTGGGTGCCAGACGGGCGCAGGCGTAGAGGAAGACCTGGCGCGATGACATCAGCAGCTTCAAAAAGGAGTGGCAGCAGGCTGCTATGGACAGGGATATGTGGAAGAAGGAAGGGGAGGCCTTTGCCCTGCAGTGGGACACCCCAACAGGCTAAATATATATATACTTTGTTTACATAAAGAATACTAGTTCGATTCGTAAGAAAGACTGACTGTTAAAAAAACCTACATACGCGACCACAAACGTGAAAATTTTTACGACGCATGCAACGCGGTGGGCTTTAACTAGTAAAAGCTAAATCAATGTAACTACGGCAAAAATATTCTTATAGAGTTCCTGAAAAGTCGTCCTCACTTTTATCAGCATGGCTTCTGCACGAAAGACACCGCGGGAGAAAACTAAACTTTACTACTACACTTTAACTAAACTTTGGACAAAATACATCATCGAAAATATTTCAATAAAGAGTTATGTTTTTCTAGAAATCCTGCCAATATCATGTTATCAAAGCGGATGACATTGCAATAATAAAATTGATCAGTTCCGTGTATTACACAAAGCTTCGTCTTCCAAGTAAAGCTTTAAAAATACTTCGACGACGCATACGTCGACTTTAATAATTACAAATCCAGTTTAATGAATGTTTTTATTATATATTACAATATAACTTTATAAGACTTCAATTAAATTAAAACTGTGCTTAAAATTTAAATTAAAACTAAATAAGAACTAAACTCACTTACCTGCTAACACCGGTGGTAAAAGGAAATCAAAATAGTAGTGGGTTGCTAGCTTTTTGACATGATTAATTTTCTCCATTTCATCCATCGGCTTTTTTTCTGCGCTGTGTGAGAAGATAAACAGCTGGGAAATTCTGCGTTATTTCCTCTCTCCTATATGTACCAGCGCGAAAGAATAATCATCTATATAAAAATTTTGATAAAATATTTTTTTTGTACAAGATTTTGTTGTGAGGCCAACGTTATTATGTATATAAAAGAAATAAGCTCAAATTCGACGAAGTTGCGTCGTTTTATTATCTATCAACCATCTTTTATCTCTGTGATTAGAACTTATAGACATCGTCACATAAACTGCTTGTCAAGCCAAATCAAGGAGTCCTACTCACAGGTTTGGTATGTTGTTTATTACTGAGTTCTGTCGAATATCTCCCGGCTTCATCATCAGAACAGCAAACGACTTATTTATTTATTTATTTTATTTAATCTTTATTGTTCATCTAATACAAATTGTAAAGAACAATAAGCGAATTTAACGAAGCGTTATCCACCAGTCAACCTTTGGGTTATACAGATAGTCTAAATGTGGGTTGCAAGATAAAAGTATAGCACATAAAAAACGATAAATACTATAATATTATATTATCTTTATACAAACATCATAATATACATTACATATTCGATACTACATAAATATATATTTTATATAAATGTAAAATTTCAGCTCAATCGGTTGAAGATAACTGGTTGAAAAATTAGTTGCAAGATTTTACCTAAACAAATATACAAGATATTGGAAGTTGAATAAAAGCTTGTAATTATTAAAATAATGCAAAATATCTACAATAATGCATATGGTTGTTAATTATTTCAGTGGAAGGCTGGTGAAAGTAAAATTTTGCCCAAGTTAAGCCCCCGGCGTGATTTACACTTGTATTGGTGACCACAATATCTCAAGTTTAACCTTAAAGCCGGCTGTTATACGACAACCTCCATGGCGTTTCCAAATTATCCTAGGTCTTGGATATTTATCTATATATGTATTTGTTTTAAAATTTAGCATCGTTGAGTTAGTATCCCATAACACAAGTCTCAAACTTACTTTGGGGCTAGCTCAATCAGTGTTATGTTTCCCTATTTTTTTTAAACATCTTACACCAAGCCACAGATAAAAAATAAACAACTTAAGATTATAAAGCACAAAATCCTTACTTACTTACCAAACAAAATTAGGTATATCATAAATTTCACTTACACAAATTGATTTATTCACAAATTTGCGAGCATGTCAAAGCTTTTCAGGTAAAATAAAAGTAAGCGCTTCAAGAGGCATAAATTATGTAACGCGAGCACACTCCCTTAGCTTTCTTACCTATACGGTCTCATTTACGCTCAGGAACGGCTCTTTGTACCGGCTTTCTTTATCCCAGAACCCTTTATGGCTTTTAAAGGGAATTAGTTGAGCATTTCTTATGAAATATAACAACGCCAGCATTTACAAACTCGTACTAGATGCCATTATATAATTTTATATGATGGCAGTTTTATGTAAAATAATCGTTACAAAACTGGGTACTTGATACTTTTTCACATTCAATTTTCTTGTCCTTGTGCACTTTATGTGATATATATTTTTATTACTTGTACTCGTATATTACATGGCTCCAGACAGACATTGCATTTAAATGTCAAATAACAATTCTAATACTGTTCGATTGCTGTTGGCACCTCTGCAACGAAACTGCAAACCACGACATGTAGTCACTGTCGACTGTTCAAACCTTATTCAAACAGTTGAAATACAGTCTGTTTATAGTCTTATGGTATTTTCTATCCTTTTCTAAATCGGTACCTCACTATGAGGATCGTGGCTCCACATCACAGTTTTAAAGTTTCTCCATCTGTCGCGTTTAAGTGTTTGGTGCAGGACTTCACTAGAGGCACCATGGCGTTTTAGTTGGTTCAAACCACAACCTTATTACAGCTTCTCGGCCCCGCCTCGTGGATGAGCGGTGTGGGTTACTCATTCCTTCATATAAAAAAGAAGCCTTCTAACCTATCTGATATTTGGCTGCAACACATTTTTATATTTAAATTAATAGTAATATATGCGTAACATATTTTTGCAAATTCATGTAATAACGTTACGAGCAGGTAACTGGAGAATTGGAGCACCCAATAATATTGGAGCGAGATTCCAAGAAAGCGTGAAATAGTCCCTCGAAATATAAATACCAACCTAGTCCCGGATACCAACACGGGAAAATATACCGTCTGTAGAATTAGTTCCCAGGTATTTTATTTAATCCTTATTCAACAAAATAATGTATACGGAAGTTATTTAGTGCAGCGAGTTTTCAATATTATTTATTTACCAATATATGTATACAAATTTTACTAATTTACCAGCTAATTATATTTGCAGCGTTGGTCCAAAGTTTAGGTACTTTATTTATATTTTGTGTTACAACAATGTAATAAAAAAATATACATTTTAAAATGTTTTTTCTGCTAGTAATCTTCATTAATAGCAAAAAATACTCCAGTTTTTAATATGATTTCATTAAAATAGATTTTAGTCAACCTAAAAAGGGCACGACGAGAATATATTTTATTTCATTTTGTTATACGAGTAAGTACTTACTAATTTTAAGGAATTCCATTTGAGTCTCATTAAAAATAAAAAAGAACTATTTAAACAGTGGCAGAACTCTGGACAAGAAGAGAATTACATACAATACAAAACTACTAAAAAAATAGCGCAAAGAAGCACAGGATAGGGAAGATCTGAGCAGCAATTTTTACTCTAGACTTGACCAAAAAGCAAATGAAAATGATACCTATATAAATAAAGTCGCAAAAGAACGCCATGCAAAAAGTCTAGATATCAAGATCAACAAGCATATAAGGGATGAAAACGGGCGTTTGCTGAATGACAAAATCAATGATAAATGGGGTTAATACTATCAATGACTCCTCAACAAAGAGTTTCCGGGTCAGCCCGTCACTACTGCCCCAGTTGTCGAAGGACCTATAGAAGAGATAAGCGTGAGTGAGGTTTTAAGAGCCCTTGAAAAAATGATAAACCACAAATCAGTAGGGCCATACAGCTTACCGGCAGACCTGTGGAAAATGCTGAAACCCACAGATGCAAAGTGGCTTATTAAACTTTTCAACTTGATTTTAGTTTCAGGAAAGATCCCCGAGTCATGGCGTCGTAGTTTCCTGGTTCCTATTTATAAAAAGAAAGGAGACGGCAGTGACTTTACAAACTACATTGGTATCAAGTTAACCTCTCAAACGCTGAAGATCTGGGAACGAGTACACAATGACCGTCTAAGCCAACTAGTTGCCATATCTGACAACCAGTTCGAGTTTGTGCCAGGGAAGTCTACAATGGATGCAATCCAAACCATAAGAATTCTCATGGAAAAACATCGGGCCAATAAGGAAGACCTACATTTTGTGTTCATATACCTCGAGAAAGCCTTCGACAGAATACCACGCGGTCTAATATGGCAAGCTATGAGAACACAACCAATTCATGAATACTGAATCGCCCTTGTGCAGGATATGTACGGTCACATTAGCACAAGTGACTGGACGCGCCGTTCGAAGTAAAAGTAGAAACATCAAGCATCGGCTGCATCGGCACTTAGTTTTTTTCTGTTTAATCTTTCTATGGACTACCTCACGAAAGGTTTTGTCCCCGCTTTCTTGAACCATCATACTATATGCAGACGACATTGTACTCACTGAAAAATATCTAACTATAATAACTCCACTCTCCAGCAATGGACATGGGCGCTCTATAGCAATGGCCTATGTATTAGCTAAAATAAGATAGAGTACCTCCGATGTGACTTTAGCGGATAGCAGACATCCAATGCAGAGATCTTCATCCAGTGCTTAAAGAAGATCAGTTCAAATACTTTGGATCTATGATAACAGCTGATGCTAGCATAGACTCGGAAGTGACGTACAGAATTAACCAAGCTTTGTTAAGATGGAGAACACTAACTAGCGTATTGTGTAACAAACGAATGCCCATGCAACTGAAGGTACAAAGGATATCCATTGCTACAAAACAGCGGTACGGTCTGCTATGCTATATGAAAATTATACAAAACAGCGGTACGGTCTGCTATGCTATATGGATCCGAGTGCTGGACTGTCTAAACAGAAAATGCACACAAATGTGATGAAGTTGCTTTGGTAGTTGGGTTATAAAACTTGATAAAGTTAGAAATGAGTACATAAGAGGCTGGTTCAAGGTGGCACCCATAACAGAAAAGGAAACAGAGAGTCGTATAAAGTAGTTTAGACATATGATGAGACGAGACAAAGACCATTGCGTTTAAAGGGCTTTAATCATTCCCAACAGGAAGAAAGTCAAAGGGAGATCACTTTCCACGTGGTGGAAAAACGGACCGTGAATAGGTATACTAAGCGGGCACAACTAGATATCCAGACAACCCTGAACCGAGCGTAGGTAAGTATGTACCTATTTTTTATTTTAGAGACTACAGTCAAATTTTTTCATCTGAAAAATTAAATATCTTTTGAAGATAATATACTCGTAAGTACAAAATCGACTCAATCTCCTAGAATAATTGTCAATAAGCCGCAGTTTTTATTTAACAGCTGGACGGTCGCAATTACGAGCAAATATAAATTATTCATACAAATCCTGTCCGAATTCGCCGTGCGGCTGGTAGAAATCACTTTATGAGTGTGGGAACGCGCTAGTAGCACGATGTTGCTCATATACGCAGCGCGGAGCGGCACAAACAAATTGGATGCTTAAAATTCAATTGGAAGGTTTCGCGGTCCGCTCCATCCGCTCGCCCCGCTCGGTAAAAGGCGACTCTCGCATGTCCAAATGGAAACGTAATTATTTTGTCGTGACTGGGAAATATTTAAATGTTTTGTCACCAAGGGCAGCTATTGTTTGCGTACTTGAAATTGGTTGAACAGAAACAATTTCTGAAAAAAAATAGCCATCCAAGTTATATAAACCAACTAGCTGTAACCCGCGACTTCGTCCGCGTAGAAGTAAAAAATTGTTCTAATAGGATATTTTCCGTTCCCCGTTCCCGTTCCCGTTCCCGTTCCCGTTCCCGTTCCCGTTCCCATTCCCGTTCCCGTTCCCGTTCCCGTTCCCGTTCCCGTTCCCGTTCCCGTTCCCGTTCCCGTTCCCGTTCCCGTTCCCGTTCCCGTTCCCGTTCCCGTTCCCGTTCCCGTTCCCGTTCCCGTTCCCGTTCCCGTTCCCGTTCCCGTTCCCGTTCCCGTTCCCGTTCCCGTTCCCGTTCCCGTTCCCGTTCCCGTTCCCGTCCCGGTCCCCGTTCCCCATTTTTTTTGTCTCTCACTGAAAAATTACGAAGTTTCATAATAATACAAACTCGCAACCCTTAATGCACCCCGGGGGATGCAATTTTTTATTTTTTTTCTGTATTATTATTTTTTATTGACCACTAATTCAAAAATGTCATGTGTCTCGCTTCAAAAATGACGAAGATTCATACAAACTTGCAACCCCTATTTCACCCCTATAGGGATGTAATTTTCAAAATCTAATAAATGCATTATTACTTTCTACTAACTATTAAAATAAATTAGAAATTTCATGTTTCTCACTTTAAAAATTACGAAGTTCCACTGGCAACCCCTATTTCACCCCTTTAGGGATGGAATTTCCAAATTTCATCTTCATTGGCTTAGTACTTTTCGAGATTTCGTGATGAGTGAGTGAATTTTGCTTTTATATATATAGATAGATAGATATATTAAAGTAGATAAATCTGTTATTCAATTTTGAGATAGATCACTGGCTAAACCTTAAAATAATTGAGTTGATAGCTAATCATTTCATACATTTAATGCCCCAGAATCACAGTTAAGGGGGAACCACGTACTAGAATCTAAGGTTTGCTCGCGCCTCCCCGCACACAAAATACAGTCGAAACGAGACAGCTTGCTAAGCGTAGGGTGAGGGGACGCAGCAAGCGCGGTGACTAAAAGGCTGGTTTACGCGTGAGTGTTTCTTTAGCGTTTTTTGGGTTCCGTAGCCAAATGGCAAAAAAACGGAACACTTATGCATTCGTCATGTCTGTCTGACTGTGCGTCCATATGTCACAGCCCCTTTTTTTTCGAAACTATAAGAACTATACTGTTGAAACTTGGTTTGTAGATGTATTATGTGAACCGCATTAAGATTTTCACAAAACATAGAAAAAAAAAATTGGGGTTTCCCCATAGTTAGAACTAAAAGTCATTTTTTTTTTCATCACTCTCATACGTCGGGTTATTTATGGATATGTCTTCAAAAATGATATTGATGTTTCTAATATAACTTTTTTCTAAACTAGACTGAATAGTTTGCGCGAGAGACATTTCCAAAGTGGTAAAATGTGTCCCCCCCCCTGTAACTTCTAAAATAAGAGAATTATAAAACTAAAAAAATATATGATGTACATTACCATGCAAACTTCCACCAAAAATTTGTTTGAACGAGATCTTGTAAATAGTTTTTTTTTTTATTCCGTTCTTAATCATAAACCGCAATTTACCTTTCATTCAATCAACTCACTATTACATGTTACTTGCTGCTACGAAACTCCTCATGGGCGAGTCCGACTCGCACTTGGCCGCTTTTTTTCTTTTTACAAAGGATATTTAAAAGTTATTAAGTTACATGAAGTCTATAATCAAAAGTAACAAGGGCTAATTTATTGTATTGGAGGCATCTTCTCATTTTTTTCTATAGAGAAAATTTGAAGCAATTGTGTTTTTGAGTCATTTAATCACTAGAGTTCGTCCTAAACATGCTGTATTTTTATTTCAAAGGAAGTATTTCGTTAAAACTAAGGATCTTTCTAAGACATTTGGTACGCGGTGCGATCTTAAAACAAGAAATAACAATTGTTCTATTACAAATATAAATGATTCATACAAAACCTGTTCAAGCTTTTACTATTTTTTTTTATCAAACTTTTACTAAAAGATGATCATACAAAAATTAAAAAATAATATAAATTTGTTAATCAAAAATGCCCCCACGGATTGTACCTGACTCAAAGGTACCCATTATGCTAGCTGCATTTCCTCTTTGAATAGCAATGGATATCCTTTGAATCAGGTACCAGCCAGAGCGAGTTCAAGCTTCCCATGTGGCTGGTAAAAATCATTTTAAGTACGAGTGTGAGAACGCGTGATATTGCTGATATAGATACGTGGCGCCAGGCCTTTAGGTTTAGGTATCGAAAGTATACCTACATTATTACTTTGCGCGCGGTAACCACTTCAAAGGGGAAAATTCAGTTACATGAACCGTTTGTCTAAAATATAAGAATGAAATTGGATCGCAATAGATGTCTAGGTATCTAAAGAGAAGGTGAGGAGATCTGACGCGAGCTAAATTAAACCATAGCGCTAACTACATTAAGTAGATATTTGAATTTATTTTCTGAGTAAGGCTTCTGTACGTGAGTACTAGTACATGTACTTATTCCGTCGTAGCGCGGCGTTCTAGGTTTCGCGGTCCGCTCCATTCGCTGGCCCCGCTCGATACAAGCCGGACTCTCGAAAGTCCATATGGAAAACGCAATTATCGTTTAAATATTTTTCGCCAACTCTTGCATTACAATATGGTTACAACAGATCCTGAATCACTCTAATATTATAAAGGCGAAAGTTTGTGTGTGTGTATGTTTGTTACTTCTTTACGCGTAAACAGCTGGACCAACTTTGATAAAATTTGGTATACAGGAAGCTGATACCCTGGATTAACACATAGGCGGGTCCAGCTAGAGTTGTCATATAAGGGATAATTATCTAAACAATTCAAACTAGACATCTTAATTTATATTTTGGTTGCTTAATCTGATATTTGCTATCTACTTATAATTTTAGAATTTCACTTAGTAAACTAATAGGTAATGACAGTCCTCGAGGTATAATAAATTCAAAAAAAAAACAATGTTTTATTATTAAAAAATAATTGCCCAAGTGAGTGTCGGGCCACGCGCAGTGTAGGGTTCTGTAGTTACCCTACACTGCGCGTGGCCCGACTAATGCCAACTGTAAGTTCATACCACTAAAAGTATCTAAAAACTAATTTTCTATTAATTTGTACGAATTTTTTTTTCCGAGTACATTTTATTTATTTAACTTTATTACAAATGTAATAGGCGGACTTAAAGCCATAGGCTTTATCTACCAGTCAACCTACTGATGATGCCGAGATTAAGAAGTCTTTTGAAGGAGGCGCAAAATAATGTGATTTTGGAAGATATATTAATAATATAAGATATAAGAATATATTAATTAAAATAACAATATATATCAATAAACTTACATTCAAAATATACATATATATAAGATACAATAACCAATACATATACTACATTTATATTATTTGTATTCTATCTGACAGTTCTCGAAGATAATGTGCACGCACTGCACTTTTAAACGCTACTCGAGTACGAGCCTTCTGGATATTGATTGGTAGGGCGTTCCAAAGCTTTGCCGCTTGAACAGCAAACGAACGTTCGAAGAACCCACTTCGGAGAAATGGTATATCGAGACGGAGATTGCTAGAAGACCGAAGATTTTTGCCATGGGTATCACCAAGAAAAGTGAATTTTGATTTGAGATATGACGGAGTTTTAGGGTCAAAAACATTTGAAAAGAGGGTTGTGAGAATATGCAGCTGGCGACGCTGACGAATAGGCAACCACTTTAGTTGAGTACGGTAAGCAGACGTCGTGCTTACGAAGGCTATATATAAATCGAAGACAGTTATGTCGAGTTTATTTAGGAGGTCACAATTCAAGTCCGAGTAACACACATCCCCATAGTCTAGAATACGGAGAATAAGAGTTTGAATGAACATAGTTTTTACATTTCCCGGAAGAAAAAGTTTTAATTTGTACAGGGAGCGCAATCCACTGGTGATCCTACGAGCAGTCTCAGAAACTTGCACATTCCAGGCGAAATTGGTATCTATTTGTAGGCCCAGGTCTTTCACGCTTGAACTAAACGGAATGATGATATTTTCATATAAAGCTGGTTGTAAGGAGTCATTGTCAATACGACCTAAGAGACGTGGGCTGCCGATCAGTATAGCTTGACATTTGTTGGGGTTAACAGTTACTCCAAAGTGCCGAGACCAGTCACCTACCGCCTTCAAATCAGCATTTATTCTTTCTACGGCGCTGTCTACCTGGTCGACTTCAGTCTGAGTATAAAGATGCAAGTCATCGGCATATACTCGTAGATGATACGAGCACTGAAGTTCTTTGGTAATGAAATCTATAAAGATTGAAAACAATAGTGGAGAAAGAATTCCGCCTTGTGATACGCCAGTGTCAATGTTGTTCCAACTGGAAGTACGTTCGTCAAGACGAACTGACTGCTGACGACCACGAAGATAAGTAGAAAACCAATCAACTGCTGAAGGTGAAATGGAATGATGGGAGAGGATTGCTAGGAGGATGTCATGGTCGACGGTATTAAAGGCATTAAAAAAGTCCACTAAACCCAAGACAGTGAGTTTAGTATCCTCCATACCAGCTCTAATATCGTCGGTCACTTTAAGTAAAGCAGATATAGTGCTATGTCCAGGTCTAAAGCCAGATTGTAATGGATTCAACAGACCATTACCATGGAAAAATGAGGTGAGTTGCTTGTGGGCGCAAGCCTCGAGAACCTTGGACAAGAGCGGTAGAATTGAGATGGGACGAAAATGGCTGGGAAGGGAAGGATTAGAGATTTTGGGAAGAGGGCGAATATAGGCTTTACGCCAAAGGGTAGGAAATTGGGATGTTGAATATAGGCTTTACGCCAAAGGGTAGGAAATTGGGATGAGTGAGTAATTTATAATGTGGGTAATGGCTGGTAAAATAATATCAAGAATATTTTCAATCATGCGACGATTTACCTGGTCACAACCAACAGCCCTGGTTTTTATTGCTAAGAATATTTTCTTAACCTCTTTTTGACTGACAGCAGTGAATTCAAATTGAGGAATGTTGGGACTTGGGAGAGATTGAATAGAAGAAATTGTATTCAATTTTGTTAGGCGATCCAATGGAGTCGAAGTGGAGAAATGTTTAATAATATCATCTAACGTAATCGAAGAAAGGATATCTGAGTTATTTGAATTGCCAATACCCAGGGTTCCTAGGAACTTCCAGATGTCGGCAGTTAAAGATGATGAGATAGTATCAGAGATTAAACGGCGTTTAGCGTCTCGCATCATTCTGTTACACCGGTTTCTTGCAACTTTGAACAAAGCCCAGTTTTCATCAGAACGCTCCTTCCTAAACTTCCGGAATGCCCTATCCCTTCTACGCATAGCCATTCTAACACCACGCGTTATCCAATTTTATATATATTTTATAAGTTGATCGCCCATAACTTTTTAATTTGTAAACCCTACATAGCTCTGATAGTTTTCCTTTAAAATTCGTTACATATACTATAGTTGTAAATTTTTGACGTGTCCATATATAACCGTTTAGCAGATAGAGGGGGGAGGGACACTTGACTCTAACAAAAATGTTCACTTTAAAACCAAATATTTAAAAAACGGATCCCTAAATCGAGAAACTCTGTTCACAAGCCCATAATATTT
Organism: Acrobasis suavella; assembly: GCA_943193695.1. Lineage (NCBI taxonomy): Eukaryota > Metazoa > Arthropoda > Insecta > Lepidoptera > Pyralidae > Acrobasis > Acrobasis suavella. Next base: position 11,331,054 of record OW971929.1, on the reverse strand, counting down.
TTAAAGGACCAATTCAACGATACCCTACATACATGATTGGCGAGTCGAGAAAAAAATATTGACTTTTCACTTTACTTGTATGGGAGTTACCCTAAAAAACTTTTTTTTCAATATATTATTTAACAGTTTTTTCCGCATAAGTAATGTACATATCCATGCCAAATCACAGCTTTTTAGTACTTATAGTCGCTGAGTAAAACCGTGGACGGACAGACAAACAGACAGACAGACATGGCGAAACTATAAGGGTTCCTTGTTTACTACGGAACCCTAAAAACACGATACTATGTCAAATTATGTTACTATTCCCTTTATTCATTTAAAAACATAAGTTAAGTTATATATTATATCTATAAAAAGTAAATATAAAAAAATAAAAAATATAACATATTATAAAAACCTAACTTAGCATACATTATTTATGTTATTTATTTTACATAAAATTCAAACACAACACTGGAACATCAAGCTGCAAGCGGTACCAAAGGTGAAAGTGAAGGCGGAGAGCGCAGGAGAGAAACTACGCGCGACCGTCGTGCCGCGACTCAGGCTAAGTTATGAAAACTAGTATAAACCGGTACGGGCTGTGCCGTGCCTCAAGCCGATCTCACCTTAGCTATCTATGTGCACTCAAAACAATGCAAAGCTGAGCTTATGTCTCGAGAGATGTACCAAACAGCAGGATGGTCAAAAACGAATTATTGTTATAAATTTCGTCTGTATTCCCCACGCGACTGGAAAAAACCACTTTACGGGTGTGTAAACTCGTGATGATGCTGATACCCGAGACGGCGCGGCACAACAAATTGGATGCTTAAAATTCAATTGGAAGGTTTCGCGGTCCGCTCCATTCGCTCGTGCGCTTGGCACAAGCTGGACTCGCGCATGTCCAATTGGAAACGCAATTATTTTGTCAGTAACTGGGTAATGTTTATCTTTAAGTGCAGCCCTTGTTTTCGGTACAGACCTATGGCCCTGTTTGTTACACAATCAAAAGGTGATACACGTTATTTTCGTTTTCAGACTCAATGTGTCGTACTCAGTTTAGTATGCATTTTTTTTTGTAAGGTATTTCAATTAAATATTATGTATTTGTAATAAAATATGGTATCATTGGGTTAGTATCCCATAACACAAGTCTTGAACTCACTTTGGGACAAGCTCAATATGTGTGATTTGTCCGTACATGTTTATTTATTTAAAACCTCTGCTTCTGCCTCTGCCTCTACCTCTGCCTCTGCCTCTGCCTCTGCCTCTGCCTCTGCCTCTGCCTCTGCCTCTGCCTCTGCCTCTGCTTCTACCTCTGCCTCTGCCTCTGCCTCTGCCTCTGCCTCTGCCTCTGCCTCTGCCTCTGCCTCTGCCTCTGCCTCTGCCTCTGCCTCTGCCTCTGCCTCTGCCTCTGCCTCTGCCTCTGCCTCTGCCTCTGCCTCTGCCTCTGCCTCTGCCTCTGCCTCTGCCTCTGCCTCTGCCTCTGCCTCCTTAGAAAAATCCCGATATACATACTTACTCATTTACCGCCAGAAGTACACTTGCAAAGTTTCGAATAAAATTGTCAAAGTAACCTTGTTTCTCCATACAAACTTTGGACCTTCGTTTCACTGGGCGGTGAGTTTTGATAAATCCTTTCTTAGTGCACCCTTAGACCTCAAAAAGAACAAATTTGAAGTCCCAGGACTCAGCGGTTTGGGCTGTGCGTTAACCCTTTCACCGCGAACGACGGATTTATCCGAGAAACAGTGTCGTGCCCATTCCGCGAGTGTCGGATATTTCCGACAAAAAAATGCTCGTATTGCTCATAACTTGAGTATCCACATCCCTTTTTGGTTGTAGGTATTTATTTTAGATTTACTACCCCTCGCGCTGGGGGCACGGCAACTGATATAAAGTCTCGCGGTGAAGGGGTTAATATGTCAGTCAGTCATTCATTCAGTTTCTTCTTTTATATATATAATTAAGATAAAAAATTAAAATAAAATAAACTTATTTAATTTAAACATTGTGTTTTGAAGAGATCTCTCGAATTAAGTTTACCTCGCTGTTAAAACTCAAACTTACATTGCCATTACTTTAAAAAGTAAGAAAAGTTTTAAAAGCGTCGTGTTGTTTGTTGAATTTTTATTGTATAGGTATTCTTGAGCGCAAACTAAACCAGAGTATTGTTATGGGAAGTTTTGAACAAACCAAAACGAGCTGTTAAAATAAAGCGGAGATTGTGCTGGTGTTCTATGAGTAAGAATTTAAAGTTGAAATAACTACTGGCTGAAGTGTTCCATCGCCAGGCTCAACAAACTTTTCAGAATAAATTTAAGTTCACTGGAGCTGAAAATTGATGAGTATTATCATGAATTTGTAGGTGTGTGTCTAAACAAAGGATTGTTTATTATTAATTTGCTTCTGAAAACAGAGAAAATAATTTTGTTTTAAAAGTTTTGCACCATCCGTAAACAAACCATTTCAACTTTTAATCAAGATTACCTACGTGCCCTGTTAATTAATTATGCGCTTGTCTGTAAAGAAAATTATTCATTTAATTTAGGAATGCAAATACGGATAAGTAAAGAACGTAGCAAATGAAATTCCGTAGTGCACGGGAGAGAAACTCTCAGTCAAGTTGATGTTCGTCGCAGTGCTGTGTAGAAGTTTTCTAATCCTGTATTCTTTTGTAAACTTTTCCAATATTGGGAATATAACACGCTATATAAGACCTAATCCGGAAATATCTGTATACCTTCGAGACTGGAGTAACTTATAATTAAATAATTCGAAGTAGTTGTCGTTTCAGGTTCAATTTCTAGTTGTATATGTAACAGATCACAAACCTAATTACGATAATCGCTTTTTTCTTGAGTTTCTTTGTGCTTCTATGAAGACACGTTACGCCGTTGGTCCCGGCTATCATCATTGTATGGTAGACATCAAGCACTATCAAATACCTTCAGGTAGCTTGAAAAATCTGACAACAGTGTTGGCCACTTACATATACGAATAACGAACAAACTTCTTCTTCTTCTTTATAAGATTTGGATACTTAGATTTTCAATTTTTATTTCAAATTGCACTTTGACATTTTTTTTTCTTTGTTATCCTATTTCGATGACAAGGAATTGCTAGATTTAAAATTTAACGCTGAAATTAGGTCTCCTCACGTAATTTCGGGCATACGTACGGCAGACTAAATAAGAAAAGCGTTATCTGCAAACCTTATAAATACATGTGTACATACCCGTGTCGACACAACCGTTACGCACACAATGATCGGCAAAGGCCCACAGCTTCTATTGTCGAATTGAATTCAGTCAATTCGTACTTGAATTACCCACGTAGCGTGAACCGAGGCAAATTCTCCCGAAGTCCCACCTTTCCTCGCTTTGTCGCCTAGTAAACGCGTTAAGTGAATTATCGCACCTCCAGCTCACGGATCAGCACTTTCATTAACTTTCCATCTTGCGGTATTTCGCTTATTCCTCCTCGGTTCAATATTAAATCATTCCAGCTTCTTGTCGGTACAGGTACACTGTAGGGAATTACTAGCGTATTCCACAATAACTCTCATCCCGTAGAAGGATCCGTATAAAACGTAATAGTAGAATAAATTGGACAAATACTCTATCAGTCGGGATAAAACGTTACAGACAGAAATTTTAAAAGATTCTGGTTATTGTTTTTAATATTTTTTTATTGGGATTTGTTTGAAATTATCAATTTAGATTTTTTGTCTGAAAACCAGATATTGTTTCATTTTGTTTTAAGAGTCTATAAAAAACTTAGTTTGTTCAATTTATACGAAAACGGACAGAAAACGGGCGATTGCTGTCACGTTTTACTTAATTTAATTACATTCATTTGAAAGAGTATAGTTTATTCAAACTTTTGAATGAGAAAATATAACAATAAAAATGTAAAGGAACATTAATATAATTAAACGTTATATACGCTATGCATTGGACGATCGTAGTCTGTCCCGTAGATAGTCGTAGCACTCGTAGCATTTACTTCGTAGACGGTCGTCACTTCTACACGCTGGACGGTCGTAGCCCTTACGTCGTAGATGAAAGTTAATTCTAAGTCTGAGACAGTCTTGAATTCCATCTTTGTTTCAACGGACTGTGATAACAAATTATTAAAAATAAAATATTCTTGACTCGACGAAATTGCATCTTAAACCTTCAAGCACCGATCGGCCGGATCCAGCCAATTAATTTAATTGTGTCTGTGATTTATATGGTTGACGAGTAAATCCAAAACTTATAAAGAAGAAGAAGTTTGTTCGTTATTCGTATATGTAAGTGGCCAACACTGTTGTCAGATTTTTCAAGCTACCTGAAGGTGTTTGATAGTGCTTGATGTCTACCATACAATGATGATAGCCGGGACCAACAGCGTAACTTGTCTTCATAGAAGCACATAGAAACTCAAGAAAAAAGTGATTATCGTAATTAGGTTTGTGATCTGTTACATATACAACTAGAAATTGAACCTGAAACGACAACTACTTCGAATTATTTAATTATAAGTTACTCCAGTCTCGAAGGTATACAGATATTTCCGGATTAGGTCTTATATAGCGTGTTATATTCCCAATATTGGAAAAGTTTACAAAAGAATACAGGATTAGAAAACTTCTACACAGCACTGCGACGAACATCAACTTGACTAAGAGTTTCTCTCTCGTGCACTACGGAATTTCATTTGCTACGTTCTTTACTTATCCGTATTTCCATTCCTAAATTAAATGAATAATTTTCTTTACAGACAAGCGCATAATTAATTTACAGGGCACGTAGGTAATCTTGATTAAAAGTTGAAATGGTTTGTTTACGGATGGTGCAAAACTTTTAAAACAAAATTATTTTCTCTGTTTTCAGAAGCAAATTAATAACAAACAATCCTTTGTTTAGACACACACCTACAAATTCATGATAATACTCATCAATTTTCAGCTCCAGTGAACTTAAATTTATTCTGAAAAGTTTGTTGAGCCTGGCGATGGAACACTTCTGCCAGTAGTTATTTCAACTTCAAATTCTTACTGATAGAACACCAGCACAATCTCCGCTTTATTTTAACAGCTCGTTTTGGTTTGTTCAAAACTTCCCATAACAATACTCTGGTTTAGTTTGCGCTCAAGAATACCTATACAATAAAAATTCAACAAACAACACGACGCTTTTAAACTTTTCTTACTTTTTAAAGTAATGGCAATGTAAGTTTGAGTTTTAACAGCGAGGTAAACTTAATTCGAGAGGTCTCTTCAAAACACAGTGTTGAAATTAAATAAGTTTATTTTATTTTAATATTTTATCTTAATTATATATATACAAAAGAAGAAACTGAATGAATGACTGACTGACATATTAACGCACAGCCCGAAGAACTAAAGTATTAAAGAATATTTTTTAAGAAAATTTAGGATATGGTCCAGGCATCTTGCCGGCCCACTGTACTTAAAATAAATAAAAAAGCCTTAGTGTCAATAATCAATTATGCAAAATGTTTTCTATAGAGAAAATTCAAGATTAGGTAGTGGGCTAGCCCCGATATCTCGTTGACCCCTGTACACGACACGACGACTGTTATTTGTTAATATTTAAAAATAGTTTACGAAAATTATTCAATTTCATGGAAAGGTCAAAATAAGTAAACTTACGTTATTTTCAATTCTTTATTCGACACCATATTTATGCACTCCATTTATACACCAAATTGTAACAAAATGTTAATCCTCATAAATATAGATACAGCTCTTTAATGAATACAGCTTAGTGGCCATTTTGATCATTTAACACGATGACAATGATTCTGATATAGGCATCTTAAAATTTATATATTACAATTACAGTTTTCTCTTGAGATGGAAAATTTAAATAATTTACAGGTATATAAGCAAAAATTCATAAGGAATAAATTAAAAAGTGTGGACAGTTTCTTTGAAATATGCAAATCAGAATTATGGCAATTTGAGAGAGACTTTATAGGGGGTGACCGCTCTGTAATTTGTACTGGAGAATGTACAACTTTATTTTATGACTCATCAAAATTCCACAGTCATTTTCTTGCCAAAGTTTTCCGTGCAAAATTTTAGTAAAATTTCGATGTTAAGGCGTTAAATGATGTACTAGTGATTCCCACGTTGTATTTTTTTTAATTTTCTTACTACGTTTTTGGTTTATTTTTAAAATACCAAATTCAGAAACATAAAAAAAACCTATTTTTTCTATACATTGTAAATAAAACTCATTTGAATTAAATAATACTATGAAACGAAAACGTTTAATAGAAACGTTTTAAAAATTATGAATATGTTTTTCTCCATTTTCAAACCATTTTGCAATTTTTGCATATATTTATAACATAATATATTCACCAAACGTTCATAAAAAATAAAAATAGCTAATGATCCGTTTAAACTATATTTTCGACATAAAACAAAATATGAGGTGGGAGCCACGGCAGCATTATCTAAAGCCTCATCTTTTAAATTACCTCTACAGGTCAGTTAATAATAATTATAAGCAGCTTTTCAAGCTACCACACTACTTTTGAGCAAAAACAATAAATATTAAAATTTTATAAAATCAACTTTTGTTTAACAATTTTCTAACCGCTTGAGTATAAATATAAAAGTACTACAATTAATCCGACTCATTAGTCGGTTATAAAAATACATAAACACAGTAACAACGTATTTCTGCAATTCCTTTATTTATAGCTTAAGAAAGACGTGGCCACTTAAGGGGATACCTGAATTTTCCGGGGTCCAGTGCTGCCACCATTTGAAATAAATCATTTGATAGGAAACGGAGACATCATTTAAAATTTTGTCTTGACCAGGCACTAGATAACCCTTCAAACTATTTTTTGAACTACTGTTTACAGTTTAAAGTGAGAACCTGAAGATTTGTCTACGCATAATTGCGAAAAACGGCCTCTTTAACGGCCACTGGCGTATGTGCGTAGAAAATCTTCACGCTCTTACTTTAAACTGTAAACAATAGTTCATAAAAAAGTTTGAATGGTTATCTAGTGCCTGATCAAGACAAAATTTTAAATAATATCTTCGTTTCCTATCATCTGATTTATTACAAATGGGGGCAGCACTGGACCCCGTAAAATTCAGGTATCCCCTTAAAGACGTGCAGCACAGCTCGCGGTCGTGAGACTTTTGTATTTCTGAAACTATACGAGTACTATGCATTTCTTAGATAGAAGCAAAGGTCAATATAGATTGACAATGCTAGTAGTAGTGCTGCCGGCCGCTGGCGTTCTAGACCGACTCGGCGCTAAGAATATTTTTCTCAATATATAAATAATAACGTTACAAATAACATACATATCAACTTGCTTTTAGGTCATAATAGTTAATGTTAAATCGTTATAGACGTTGTATTAGCCCCATTTATAATAATTTTTCTTCTTTAATTTCACCTGTTTTCAAATTTTTATTACGTTGCGTAAAAGTTTGGAGGTGATATAAAAGATAATATAATAAATAATATATGTTATATGAAACTGTTGTATAAAAATAGGACAAAATAAGTCTGTATGGAAAGTAATCTAAGTTTGTAAAATAGAGGTTTATTGTATAATATTCACGAATCAATAAATATTAGCATTTTTAAATAAATAATAAATACAAATCACACAAATTCAGCTAGTCCCAAAGTAAGTTCGAGACTTGTGTTATGGGATACTAACTCAACGATACTATATTTTATTACAAATGCTTATATAGATAAACACCCAAGACCCAGGTCAATCTGAAAAAGATTGAACATTTTCCATCTTGACCTGACCGGGTATCGAACCCAGGACTTTCAATATGACAGCGTGGCATGATGACCACCATATGCGCCAAAGATTTATAATTTTTTATATTTATTTTAAAATAAGTAGATGCATCACAATATTTTTACCTTAATACTCTTGGAACCTGGGTGTACTAATAAGAGTATACGGTAAGGATGCAGTGCTTAACCCGTTCACTGTCCATTAATAAAAGACAATAGTTAAACAATGGTCATGAACCATATATGGTACATGGGACTTGGAACCTGTTAAATTATATTGTTAATAAAAAACACACTAGACAATTGAATAGTTTAACTATATCAGGTGTTTAAATCCCTATCAATTCCATACAATATCTATAAGGGTATGCAAAAAAATATTAAATTCTATACATAACATGGATACTTTACTTACATTTTGTCACAATGTGGCTGATGGCGTTATTATAAGTATTATTTCACTCACCAATATTTAATTATCATCAATTCCTGTGAAGATAAAAATATGGACGAGTACACGAGGAAGAGAAACAGTTTCAAAATATAATAATATCACTTGCAAAAACAGTTTCCATATCTTACAAATAAAAGTTGTACCTTGGATACATGGGTAAAAAATTTTTAAAATTTTTCTGTTTAGACCTAATAAAACAAATTTTTTGAGTTGTGTGTCGCAGAAAATGAGTTGCTCAATTGACGTTGTATAGAAACTCATCCCTTATTTTCTCGCGCTTATTTCTTACGCTCGTTTGTCTAGGCTGAAGAAAAAGCTTAGTTTGTTATGTATAGTATATATTAGAGTTTAAAACGCACATGACGTGGTCTGTTACCCTGATTACCTTTAAACCATTTGTGTTACTGAACTATTAAGTATACATAATCAAATTCATGCGATCGAAGGTACTCGTCCATTTCATAATTAGTTTTCAATATTTACTTATCAAAAACTACACAAAATTAATACAACTCACTTATGATAACTATACAAAAAATTACAACATACACGCTGTATTATAAGTATATTACTTTAGCCTACATCTTGAAATATCAGTGTTTGATATCTTAGTATATACAACTAGTACAGGTTTTGCTCTTAAGTCGTTTGTCACTAATTTATTGTTATATTCACATTCATTATAATACCAACCTACATTTCCTTTTATGTTCGAAGATTGGAACAAAATAAATAATATTTATATAATTTCTTACATGTGGACTATCAAAATAAGTGAAAAGTAAAATTTGTAGAAAAGGTTTTTATTTTCTCCAGAAAGTAAATAACAATTATGACAAAGCGTATAACATTTGGAGGTATAGCTGATCCTGGACAGGAGACTGGAGTCTGTTGTAGACAAGGCCTGTATCACAGTGCTCCAGTGAAATATACTGAACATATATATGGAAACCTCAAGTCGTATGATGAGTTTTCTTCATAAAATATCAACTAATAGAGCAGCATAAGATAAACCTGTTCGTCATAAAACTTGTGACCATTGATCTCAACTTTAGTTCAAAAGTGCAGTAATCTTCTAAAATCTAATAGTTTCAGTATATTCATACAGCTAGCTTTATTTCTTACACAAGTAGCTATAGCGATTTTATGCAAATGATAGTCATTCAAATGAAGGATTGGTATGAGTACTTACGTGAATAAAAATAAGTACCAACATCACAATAACTCCTTTGTTAAATATAAACACAGTTTTGAAATATGAAAATAAAAATATAAATCTTAAGTTAGAATTTGTTTTCTGTGAGTATATTGAGTAACGTCATTTATTCATTACATTTTAATATATTCCAATAACTTCGAACCTATAGCAAATAGAGCGGAAGAGTGAAGACGTGTTTACATACATACAGTCATATTACAGCCACAGTTCATAAATAAGGCAGAGAAGTCACGAACGCCTTAAAAATTCGCTGTACGCACTGTTAAAATGTATTTAATACTAAATATGTACATGAAATCGTATATTTTACTTATATTTAAGTACTTTATGATTTTATTTACACGTTACTTCCATTACAATCACAATTTAGTCCGCTTATTGACAACAATCTCTGCCGGTTCCAGGAACCCTCATACGGATATCTCCTGTATCTGCACTCGTTTCTTCATGATGCCGGGCGGCGCGGGCGCTGTGACGGCGGGCGGCACACGCAAGATGCCCGATCCACTCGCGCCGCCCGATTCCGAATCCCCGTTTGACTCCGGTGCCACTTCCGATTCACCAGGCGGTCCGAACTTCACTTGCGTCGAACTATCCACTACTCGTGGCTCAAACGTGCTAGTTCTTCCCACGGGATCCTGGGGTCGGCCGTCCACTTTTTGGATATCTGGCTTCTGAGTATCTATACACACTACACTTCCGGCTTCTATCGCACTACCAACACTAACATCTGGCAAAGAACTACGAGCCGCTCGGTGTTTCTCATCATAGCAACTATACTCCCCAAAGGTAGGTTCCCCACAGTCCGACAACGTCCGTAAGTCAAACTTGGAGCCAGACCCGCGGGGCACATGAGCGGACTTGCAATCGAAACCGAAACCTTTCCCATCGAAAGCACGCACTTCATAATCTAATTTTCCATCATAGTTGTCCGAAGATGAGGAACTCCCAGCTTCGGCAAGGTCGTCTTTGGAACGGCGGGGACGGGATCCTCTCTGGTGATAAATACCAGCGAAAATGAGGACGTTTAGAAGTAAGAGGAAACAGCCTACGGCAATGGTGACCGTTAAAGCGGCTGTGTAGGACTGGTAATGTGAAGACGCCAGTCGTCTAAGCAGAGCATCATCGGGAGAGACAGGGGTGGCAGTGGCATTGGGTGGACATTCTGTTGAAGGCACCGATGGTACTGGGGATGGACGAGGCACGGACGAGCGCGGAGGTGGCGTGGTGCGGTCTCGCCCTATGTCGATGTTGACAACATGCGGTATATGCGCTCGTGACGAGGACTGAGGCCTTACTGCTCCTGTTAAATAATTGAAATATTTATCAAATTGTCATCAAGTCAAAATGTAAAACTACAAGCCAAATTAAGTTATTTCAAATAAAATAAGTCCGATGTCACCGCTTTATTATTGGCAGTGGATTTTTTTAACTTTACATGAACGAAAAGTTTTAAAAAGAAAGAAATATTATACACACCTTCGTAATATTTATCATTGTCTTTATCGTCTTGAAAATGATGATGACGCATAGCAGCGTCTGGCATGTCAGAGCCTGGCCGGTGCAGCTGCGGTATCAGTGAGAGCCACAGTGACATCTTATGACCGCGATAGTGGCTTCTCATTTCGGGCTTATTACCTGTGAGTATACAAGTAGTCTAAAGTCTCTTAATTTTTTTTTTAAGCAGAACAGTATGGTTTCTATATAGCAATGGAATTTTGCAAACTGCTTCGTCTATCATCTTTCTTTTGTTTGTATGTTTTGTGAAGCTACTCATATCTTTATATTTGATCAGAATGTACTGTCTGTTTGTACTAATAAAGCTGTAGAACATATAAAAAACGACTATAGATTGTGATATGAGTGGTAGAGTGGATATATGTATGTATGTCTCACGCGCAAAATATTTGGACGAATTTATTATTCGTCAGTATATGACAGGTAAACCTTAAAAGGGTTGAGGATAATGACTTGGCAAAATCATTTGCCTAAAGTAAATTTTAAGGACAGTTACGCACTGATTTCCATATAAAGCTGATTGATGGTGTCGTAGGTGTCCCAGTACGGTGTTTGGTCGGGGCCAAGTCTTGGAGCGTCTCCTAATAAGGGGCTGGGGGGCGGCGTGGCCGACGGATCATTTGGGTTTCTGAAAATGAATTGTACTTGAAAAGGTGTAAATATGAGATAACATCACTTACGTCGTCGGTGATGCGTAATCTCAAAACTACGCTGAAAATATCTTATTTCATAATGTAAATAAAGTTTCTCGCTGTGTAAATAATTTTTAATTAAATGGTATTCTGCACTTTTAAACCTCAAGTACTTTAACTACAACCAATCTTAAACGGCCACTTTAATTAACTCATTAGGAAAATAAAACAGTTATTTATTATATAAGAAGAATCGGACTGGCTGACATAAGTGTATACCGACTGATCGATCAACGCACAGCTGAAACCGCTGGATCTACAAGGAGCATGGAATTTTCACAAACGTTCCTCAAATAACGTAAGTGTGCACTAAGAATGGATTTTTGGAAATTCATTCCCTCAGGGGTTGAAACGAGGGTTGAAAATTTGTATGAAACTTAAGGTAAATTTCAAGTTTAGAAATGTAAAAAATGACAAATAAGCTCAAGGTACTATTTGTAAAAACTATTTAAAAAAAACTCTGTCTCAGAGTGTGAAATAGGGGGCGAAAGTTTGTATGAATCTTAGTTAAAAATAGCCAAACGGCGGGAAAATGTCAAATATTTTACCACACGGGCAAAGCCGTGGGCTTCAACTATTTTGTATAATTTTTATAATTTGATTTATAAAATATTAAGTAGAATATTAAAAAACTTATACCTAGTATTAAAATTTGAAATATAAATTTAGTCTTCAAAACGCAATAAATAGTTACAAGTAACATTATAAACTGCATTAAAGTTTATAAAACTTCGTTACCACCTTGTAGTGTTATTTATAACCAGTTTCTAACGCTATAATATCAGCATTTTTGCCGCCCATATTTTCCTAACGAACGTCAATTTTCCTCTGTAACGTCCGTAATATTTCTGCTCTTTGATGTTTAATACTTACAGCATGCTCTTGCGGTATTCGTTGTTCCGACAAAAGCTACAGACATTTACGTAATCTCTCAAGAGGCTTTAGCGCAGTCACAATATGTTTTTAAAGGACAAAAAAAAATAGTATTGAATAAACTCGCCGCGGCACATTTTGCCCCGGAATTTACTATAAAGAACTCTCATAATAAATGTAAACGTTTTTATGGATGATTATTCCACTTTCATACCAAAACGGCTGAATGGATAGAATACATAAAAATTTGGCATGTGCAAACCTTAATATTACCTAGATTGGAAAAAATTATACTTCTGGGATTTAAGGCAAGATTTAAAAAATTACTTATATTTAAATATGAATTGAATACGTACCCATATCTAACGAAATTCGCCACGTAATGCATACAGAGTTTAGCCACTCGTTGTTCCTGCTGCGTGAAGTTCTGCTGATGATGCGTCAGCGAAAGCGGCACTCCCAAGTAGTAGGGCAGCTCCTCCCCATGCACTGAACCCGGCCGCTAGAACAACCACGATGATCTATTTTTCTTTCCCCCTTTATCCTAGGATACTAGACAAATCCGTTAAGCCTACATGACTTGTAATAGAGAGTCGGTTTGGAGCCCGACTTATGTTAGAAGCGTAATGGCCGCATGAACCAGAAATTCTATGTCGAGTTTCTGTGGCAGTTTGGCTGGGCGGGCCAAACTGCTATAGTGCCCCATCCCCTTTCCCGCTCTCAATAAAGCTTAATCTTAACATGTACCGAACAAATTTGTTTCTGATTTATTTACCTTAGTAATATAATGTACCCATATTATTATATGCACTCAAAGTCTATTATAAAAGATAGTTTTAAGTATTAACATAAGTACATGACTGTATGTTTCCAAAATAAAATAAAAAATACAAACACAAATATTTATGACTGGCTCTAAAAAAAAATAATAATCAAATATTTATGTACTTAAAACCTAGTCCATCCCAGGATATTTTTTTCAAGTTATTTTACGTATTAGTACTACAATAAGAACTATTATTTTTATACATTGAAAAAATGTTTGTTGTTTATGTAAAAACTAAGATACTTAGTTTTTATATAACAATGATTTTTTAAATTGTAAGCAGTGTACCTAATGTTATATAACAACAAAATCGCTTTAGGCGGTCAGCTCCATTGATACCCCTTTGTATCTGGCTTCCCTAGTAGCCATCGCTACCGACGCTACTGTCGAGTTTGTAGCTAAAGCCTGTAACTGACTGTCTACAATAATCCGCTTATTTGCTATTTGCGGTGAACGTTTCATAACAATTTGAATATATCGTTTTGTATTAAGCCGGTTGAACCATAGATATTAAACGTAGCCCGTTAACATAATGTACTCTGTGATTTGTGATAATGTACACATTTACGTTGGAATGGGGTAATATTTTACATTCTCTGAAGCATATTATAAATAGCCAATGACGCAACTTGTAACTAATGAGAATTTAAAAGACAGCCATAAATAGGTTTATATTATTCATAATAGTAATAAATATAATTTCCCCGCCATTAGCGGGCAGCTAGGTTAGATTTTTATAATATGGTATATTTTGTGTTATATTTTATGTTTATGGATATATTATAATAACCTAAGTTAAGAATCAAAATAAATAAAACGAAGAATATTAAATAAATAGTTTATTTCAATCATTACAATTTTGGTTTATAATTGCTATATTTTTAAACCTCATTTATTACCCAATTTATGATCTAGATTCACATAGAAAAATAAAGTACAATAGATACAGTAAAGCATGCGTAAATAAAGCAATTATATTTGTTTTTATATTTATAGTAATAATTATCCTTATTTATTTTTAGTTAAACTTAAAGAGCTACTACTTGTATCTCAGAGTTACGAGCACTCCGGGTACAAACAGCCAACACGCCATAATGTACGGGTACTCGGATGGCACAAGTATCAAAATGTACAAATGTCAAATCGCTTAAGAACGTCCAAGTGTTAGAAAGATCAAATGTAGGAACGCTGTGATGAAGAATGTATTGTATACTAACCAAAGATTATTTATTATATTAATTTGTTAGAAAAATACGTGAAACCGAATTCATATACTTACCTTAAATTTAAATAAATGGTATCAACAAGGAATAATACAAACTCAAGGTAAGGGGCAATAAACATTCCACTAAAGGTCCAAGTTTGAACAATCCTCAATACTACTAAGTAAAACCTCTCGATGGTAGGTCGAGTGGAAACCCGTGGTAGTAACCCTTTAGGGTCGTTGTACTTGATAAGTTGCTACTTAGAGGTCAACATTCATTAACATTTTAGAGAGGGTTATGCTAACTCACCTGTGGATAGTCTTTTTCTTGGGAGAGATAGTGGAAATGAGTGAAGTAGGTGGTGCCACCTCGCAGTGCGTGGAGGTAGCCTAGTCTTATCAAAGGAGCCGCCGTGCGACCGTCGCTTAGAACCTAGAAAATTTAATTAACATTAGTTATTGCACTTAGGTCCTTTATAATTTAGATGTCCCTGGGAAAGCAGTATGGAATAATTAATTTAATAGAAGTAGAGACAGAGTGAAAATGTACGTACCTATATAACATTATGTAATTTGTTCCGTAATTCATCAAATAAAGGAATTTTTCGTCAAACCATGTGATTAACGTTTCAATTACAATGTGGTATAGATCAAATAAACGCGTGTTTTTTTTTAATTTATTTTGACATCTCGTCAAAATAATAATAACGCGTTTATTTGATGAAAATGTCTACTGAACAAACGTTTAGAGAAAGGTTTTTGAGATCAAAAACGTTTTACAGAAGAGACTTGTTTAATCATTATCAAATATTAGCACTTCTTGCGTGAGAGCCAACGTAAGAAATTAAAACATAAAGTTACCTATTCATGTTTATATTCATGGAAAATGAACCACTTTACAACTTTAAGTGCCGTCGCCAAAACGAATGAAACATGAGCCAATTAAACTGGTAGAACAAACTGAAGCGTCAGCATTTGTCTCTGGGCTGGCTTGTCTGCGTAGTTGTAAATAAAAGCGCAGAAATTCCAGGAAATTGAGAAATAACATCTGTACAAATGTGTGCTTCACTTGTGCCTCATCTCCGCCGTTTGCTACGCCGGCAACTTTATTTAGAGAAATGTTTAATTTACAGTTTGTACTCGATAAACTACTCGGCCGGTTATGATGCGGATTTTAGTAACATGAAGAGCATTTTCGCGGTAAGGTCTACTTCTATAGTAAATATGTATATACCATATACCATGTAGATCCAATTTAATATTTAAGCCATTTCATCTTCCAAAAAAGTGTTAAAGTATCTTAATCTTCTTGTTTACAATCCGCTAGTTTCCAACAAGACAATTTAATACTTGATTCATAGCGTCAAAACAAACATTATATTTTCTATGGAATTTGTATGAAATACCAGACTATGACATCATTGTGGCTTTGAGGTAAATGGCGTTCTTAATATCAATTTTCAGCTTTATTTAATCTAAAATAACGTTCACAATCGATATGATCTTATCATGACAAGGGATGTTATTTAGTGACAATAATTTATTTTTGACTCAGGTCTCCCTATTGTATACAATGCATGAGTTAGATTTTTTTTCTGCGGAATGATTTTCATATAAATAAACGGGACTAACTTAGAACAAACTTTTTGTGTAACTTCTAACGGACCAAAACGTTTAGACGTAACAAAAAAGGTTCGTGCTAAGTCCCGTTTATTAATCATGTGTCCAAAATGCGACAGTTAATAAACGGCCAAGTGCGAGTCGGACGCGTGCACGAAGGGTTCCGTAACATTATCTATAAAAAATCACGTTGGTTGTATCTCCCTTACACATAACTTAAATATTTATTTTATGTTATTTTAAGTATTTGTTGTTATAGCGGCAACAGAAATACATCATCTGTGATTTTTTTTACTGTCTAGCTATCAAGGTTCATGAGATATAAGCCTGGTTAGACAAACGGACGGACAGCGGAGTCTCAGTAATAGGGTCCCGTTTTTACCCTTTGGGTACGGAATCCTTAAAACTAAGCATAGTTTTCATGATAGACGTGCAAACCGCGGAAGGTCCGGGAAATAAGATTCACACGATGAATGCTTCACTTGTACCACATCTCCGCAATCTCCCGCGCCGTGTGAAAATTTAATAACCAGGGTAGATACGAGTTTATTTATAATGTTACTCGTTTATTGCGGGGAGGTGTCTAATTTTACTTTGTTTATAAGTAAGTATAATGCAAGATTTCTTTTAAAACAATCTTAAATACTTTGTTGATTGAGTAACAAATAATTAAGGATATCAGTGTTGAAGTAAAGGATTGGATTGGATAGAAATACCTATTCAATTATTTTGATAAATCTTCATTATCCTTCTAATAAGCTTATTCAAAGCTTCTTAGCATTTTAATAAATCCTACTCAGACAGAACAAAATCTCAATTTACGAAAGAATATTATTCTATCTTGAGATTCTAATTGCAGGTTTTCAACGAACATCTATATTCAGTGTGCGTGAGCGTCATTAACTCCCGTCGAACATCGGCGGTAAAGAGCGAAAACCATTCGACTCGAAGTAAGGAATGTGTTTTATTTTCGATGATCGGAAAGCTGTTTTGAAAGGTGTCTAAGTAACCGTACTCTTAAACATTTTTGTTGTTTCATAGGGGAGGTATTTAAAGATTTACGAGATGATTTAATACGAATCGTAATCATATATTTTTTGTCATTTTATAGGAATAAAGATATCGAGTTTATATAACAGGCCAGATAGTAATTGACGAACTAATAACAACCGAACATTTAGTAAATTTAGTTAAAAAGAAATCTTATCAGTACGTATATAAAAACTTAAATGCAACGTGAATTTGCAAGTAAGAAAATATCTAAATCACATTTCTTAACGAAGAACTGAATAGTTACTCGCTCTCTCTTCAACCAAGACACAGGCCCCTCAAATTGAGATCGTCTATGATACGACGGAGACAGCTGAAGCACTGTCTACTCAGCTGACAGTTATCTCGCAGTTGTGCGGTGGCGCCACTATCGCCGCCATCGTGAATACGTACGAAACAAAAGACTACACAACTTTTGCTATACGACATTATTAAAGTTGGGTCGACGAGAGAGAACACTTTCATGTCTTTTGAGAATAAGTAGAGTACCTACATTACGTTTCTATTTTTGCTCAATAGAAAGAAAATCAGGTCAATAAACTCATGATGAATCGTATTATAAGATATGCTTGAATTAAATACGTATGCAGATAGATATTTTATGTGTACTAATACACTTAGCCCGGATTTCTGTTTTTCCATTCTACTCTCGAAGACCCGAATCTAGGTTTAATGAAAACAATATCTTACTCAGTTTATTACTGTAAAACAAAACAAGGAAATTTCAAAATGGATAAGACACAAAAGTTACGTAAACCAAGAAGCTACACACACAAAAATACACAATTTAAACAATACCTCGAGAGTAGCGTCCCGAACGCTCAACGGATTTTGGACGGGTTTATCCCAATCCGTGTACTCATTCTTCAGGGTAGAGTAAATCTCGTTCAGATGGTAGTAGTAGGCGTTCCTCACGAATGTTCGCAGAATGCGGTCCCGGCGGCTCTCATTGAAGCCGAACTCCAAGTCTTGCGCGTTGAACTCCAGGTACGACTCTGGAATGAGAGGAATGTCTTCATTTGCATATTACTTATCGCCCCGCTGTAAATTCTTAAATCATTTAGTAGGGCTCAAGAATTAATATTCCGTTATCTCATTCTAATTCGCAAAATTATTTGTATTTAAGTGACTTCCCGAATTTAATTACGTTTATGCTCCATCATAATTTAATGGCTAGGAATAATTACTATAATTTATTAAGATTTACACGTGTATATATTAAGAAGTTTATATTTTAATTCAACTGTGCTATTCGAAATAAAAGCCTCAAAATGGAGCACAGGGAGCGCTATTTAAAGTGCAATGGTATTATCCTCATTCTTTGCCGGGCTCTTTCGGCTGGGGGATTATCCCAATGATAATCCTGTCTGAATGCTAGAAAGTGAATTACCGGTAGTCAGAGACTGGAGTGGAAACGGTTACGTTGGCTATAGTGGAAGACTACTGAGTCGTATGAGAACAGGAACTACTGAGCTATGAAATGAATCACCAGATGCTTATTGTGAGAAATGCCAGCGGCGTTGATTACTGGGGGCTATAGAATGGAGAATAGATTGGTCTTATCGCTATAAAGACTAGTTAGAACTTGTGACTTCAAAGATCTCTGCCGGGGAAAATTGCCTGTGACGCATGCAATGACTGTCATTTAAAAATGCTTAAAATGATTAAGCAAGTATACCCTGCTTATGCTCATGCGAGTTTAAAAATATTGGACACAAAATCAAAAGAACAGACCATGTATAGCTAAACTTGCACTCTTTTTATAAGAAACTACACTTTACATTCGAAGTGTTCGTTAAAATATGAATACTTTGAATGAAAGTGTTATTTCTTATAAAATAAAGTGAATTACCGGTAGTGGTGAGTCCGAAGAGCAGTTCTCGATGAGGGAAGTCGGCCAGTTCGTGGCCAGCTGCGTTGGCCACCGCTGCCGCTCCGGCACCGAGTCGGGAACTGTCCGTCGGAGGTGGAGCCTAGTATAATGATTTACTATATAAATTTTAAAGTAAACAAGGCCTCAATGTTAACTGAGAATGTCTTTATAGAATCTTCAGATAAATTCACGCATTGATAGATGCCTAATCGTATCCATGTAACATTTTTATAAGATAATTTAAAAATAGGCAAAAGGGAAACTATAGAAAGACAAAGATATTGTGTATTTAAAGACATCTATGCTTTATTTCTTTCACTTTGTTTAAAATCAAAAAGTAATTTTTATACGAAAAATATTCCTTCGTAGTAGTCTTTTATTGTGTAGATTACTATAGATATCATACGATCACCAATAGTTATAGGTATATCTAATAATACACCCATTTTCATAACTACAGGCTATATAGGTACTATATACATCTTCAAAAAGAAGTACATAAATTTCTGTACTTGATGTAAGTACATGTACTCATTAGAAAAGGACATATAATGTTAATTACAGTAGGGATATATTGTTAATTTCAGTTTTCTCAACATACTCCAACGTAACAATATAATTACATCCGAGATAGAAAATAGGAGGGTTTGGTACAATATTAGGCTGCTCGTAACTCGTAAGACGGGCCGTATGTAGATTAATTTATGTCGCTATGGATAGACGAAGGTCGACAGCAGCGAGGTTTGCGAGCCAGGCAGGTATTAGGGGCTCGACAACAATGTTCAAAACAATTATGTACGGAATCCTACACGTGTCATCAATTAATAATAAGAATCCCTATTATTAATAAATATGTTTATCGATGCTGATCTGGGAGAAAACTATGAATGTACCAGTTGCTTCTCTTGCCGTGCAGTTCGTCAAAATCAACTACGAAAATAGGTGATGCGGATTGCAGCCCATTATTATTTTGATTTCCTTTGTCCACTTCCACGCCTACCATCACGCTAGAAGTGGAATGTAAAGAATAAAGACACGAAAGTTAGGGCGAAATTTTTGTGTCCCGAACACAAATGGTAATAAATAAGCTTTGTAATTCAATTTCATCTGTAGTATAGGCATACATATTCTATGACGACATGTAACCTAGTATTTAAGATTCATGTATTCATTATTTAGTGGACAATATATCGGTTCGTCGGACAAGTAACATCTTTCATTTCTATCCAAGTACTCCCATCCTTACATGGCGACCCTGCCAGTGAGCGATCGGGTTCGCGCTACGCGCTACATTCCCTTTGCCTAATTAGGACTGTGTATCAGTGGACTTTAGTCATTATGTGCACGTTAAAATTATTTTACGACAGTGCTCGTACTGAACAATATCGCGGTATCAGTGAATTACAAGAAAAGAAATGGGAAAACAGCAGTCCAAGGAGGAGCATATTGTAATTGCTCAAAACGCAAGCGGGGGCGATAATAATTCGTCATTGGAGCAACTGAAATACCACGTTGGTAATGGTACCTGTATTCTTGGCATGATATGTATTATAATGCTACTGGGCGTTTGCTACTTTGGATATCGGAGATATGGAAAGTGTCACCGAGCTTGGATACGACAAGAGATCCAGGAAAATACGTTAAGAAGGTCGAACAGCTGGTTCCGACGTAGAGGAATTCCTATGGACGGCTCTGGAGATAAAGCAGGGATACGACTGGCATAATACGGCGCATTACAGTGGCGAGGGAAATGGCAAGTAAAATTGCGAGTGAAATGGTGAATAAAGTGTCTAAATATGCGTTTATAGGTATATAAATAAAATGTATGTGTAATTCCATAGTTTGTGTAAAGTAAGTGAATTCCGTTCGTAATCATCAAGAGTTAATTCGCTACAATGTTGTTTTTTGTGTGAAAATGAACTCTTAAAAGACATTAAGTACTCAGCCCAGTTTAGTCGTATCACCAGGTATGTTATCTCATTTAAATAATTTAGATATTCAAGGCAGAACAATTATATGGTTACTGTAATTCATTAGTAGAAATAAGAAAGTATTTGATTAAATTAGTTCCATCAAGACGACAAACATGTAAAAAGGTATCCATAAAACTTAAGGAAGCAGAAGTAATTTTACAAAACTTTGAAGAAGATTTATCAATTGTACGTAGTAGCATAGAAGATCTTAGCGAAAATGAACTAACTTTAATAAATAGTTGTTGCGAACGAGTTAAAAACATATTTGAAGATATTAAACAGTTGAGTAGTGTATCTTTATTAAGCGAAAACATGAAATCATTTAGCGTGAAAACTGCTACTTCGCTGCTTCCTGTAATGAATGATAGTGAAAAAGTCACTAAGCAATTAATTTCTGCTATAGAAATGTATAGTTCTTTACTCGATGACAAGTCAAAACCTACACTTATTAGTTTCATACTAAAAACCAGGTTATCGGAGAGTGCTCAACTTAAGTTATCGCGGAAATATGATACGGTTGAAGGCCTTGTTGATGATATGAATAAATATTTAATAACTAAAAAGTCTTTCACAGCTTTACAGTAGCAACTGCTAAGGTGTACTCAAAGCCAGCAGAGCATCGAAGACTATGGTAAGCAAATTGAGAATTTATTTGTTCAATTAACTATTTCCCAAGCAGATGGCGATAAGCAAAAATTCGATACTTTAAAGCCATTGAATGAAAAAATGGCTATTAAACGATTTGCCACGGGATTGAGAAATAACAATCTTAGTACGATTGTGTTGGCAAGAGATCACGACACTTTGAAAGATGCTATTCAGGGTGTGACAGATGAACATGTCTCTACATTTTCGGGGGATAGTGTCATGAAAATGTCAAACAAATATTCCTTCTATCAAAACATGTCTTATTCAACTCGAGGACGAAATTTCCAGGGACACCAAGGACGAGGCTCGAATTATCAACCCCGCGGCTGGCATTACGGCCAACGCAACCCGGGGCATGCTACGCGCGGAAGGGGGCGCGGTGTGCAGTACAATCGAGGTAACCAAGGATTTCGAGGTAAGTTCCCAAATCGTAATTACAACCGGGTTAGCAGAAATGGTCAGAATTCCCGATATTATGTTAATTCGATGTCGCGGCCCACTGAAAACATAGAAAGTACTCCCAACACCAGGCAGTTTTTTCGTGAATAACATACAAAATCACGCGAGTTTTGTCTTTATAATAATTTTAATTCAATTACATTTTTACTTAATAACACATTTTCTACGAATTGGTTAATTGACACCGGCGCGACTCTCAGTGCCGTGAAGTATAATTTATTGGAACATCTCAGCATTCCATTCCAAATTGGGCAAGTTACAATAAATGGAGTGTGTGGTGAACTTTGTTCCGAAGGCTTTGTTGAATTAAGACTAACATTTATGGACATGGAATTTATACACACTTTTCACGTATTTAAGGACTTATGTTGTATAAGTGATGGAATTTTAGGTATCGATTTTTTAAGAAAATACAAAGCTAGATTAGATCTAGAATTAGACACGATAAAATTAATAAATAACGACGAAGAGATTTGTTTTTCACTAGAGTCAAGTGTGACAGGAAAAAAATATATTAATTTAGCCCCAAGGTGCGAATCTTTGCATTTTGTATCAACACATTTAAAAGAAGAATGTGTGGTTTTACCGAAAGAGCTTTGCGAGGGTGTATTTTTGGCTGGGAGTACTGTTAGGCCTACTAATGGGAAAATACCGATTAAAATACTGAATACTCGTGAGGAAGAAATTAGTTTGAGTTTTTTTAGTCAAGAAGTAGAAAAATTGTCCGATTATAGTTTACTTTGTTTTGATACACCTTCAATGAATTCAGATAGAGTAAAGAAATTATTTAAAGAATTTAATTTAGATTATTTAAATAAAGAAGAGCAATTGGAAATAGAAAAAATATGTGCGAAGTTTTCCGATATTTTTCATTTAGAGGAAGATAAATTAACTAAATGTAACATTTATCAACAATCTATTACATTGAAACCTAACACCATACCTATTTACAAAAAGCCATATAGGTTACCAAAGTCTCAGAAGGGTGAAATACAGAATCAAATTAGAAAAATGTTAGATGATGATATAATTGAAGAATCGGTAAGTGAAAGGTCGAGTCCAATTCTTTTAGTCCCAAAAAATTCAGATACGAACGAGAAAAAGTATAGGCTAGTACATAGGGCGCACTATAAGTTTCCGGAACTGGCCACTTACATAAACAATATTTAAAAATTTATTGTACCATTTGAAAATAGAACTCTTTGGCTGTAGAATGCAGTTTGTTTCATCTGACTGTCTTTTGTTTTTACCTTGTGGCGCCATTTAAAAAATTGTGTGTCTGCATCAACATGGATTTAACTCGGGAAAATTTTCGTAGTATGATTTTCTACGATTTTAAGTGTAATTTGACAGCTCAACAGAGCATCGCTCGGCTTGAAACAGCTTTTGGCAATGAAGCACCATGCAAGACAACTGTTTATAGCTGGTTTGCAGAATTCAAGCGTGGTCGTATCAATCTCAGTGACGAATCTCGCGATGGTCGGCCGTCCACCGCTGTGACCAACAAAAACATCGATGCTGTGCGCCGTATGATTGAAACAGACAGGCATATGACCTACCATGAAATTCGCGCATCCTTAGAAATAGGCATGAGTCAAATACAATTAATCCTACACAAACATTTGGGTGTGAGAAAGCTGTGCTCGCGGTGGATCCCACACAAGTTGACCGAGGCTCAAAAAACGGACCGCGTCACTTGGTGCAGTGCCATGCTTACCAGATTCAACGAAGGTGCGTCAAATTTGGTGTGGGACATAGTAACAGGTGACGAAACATGGATTTATTGCTACGATCCCAAAACAAAGCAGCAATCGAGCGTATGGGTCTTTCAAGATGAGCCGAAACCAACCAAAGTGGCGCGCGTGAAAAGTGCATCAAAGCGGATGATTGCTTCTTTTTTTAATAAAACTGGACACGTGGCTACTGTTGCTTTAGAGAATCGTCGTACAGTGAATAGTGACTGGTACACGACCATTTGTTTGCCGGAAGTTATTGACGAACTCCGTAAAAATAACCGTAAACGCCGTATCATCCTGCACCACGACAATGCTAGTTCTCACACGGCCAGACAGACAAACGACTTTTTGAAGGCGAAAAATGTAGAACTCATGAGTCATCCTGCATACAGTCCCGACCTGGCACCTTGTGACTTTTTTCTGTTCCCAAAAATTAAGAACCAATTACGCGGTCAACGATTTTCATCACCAGAAGAGGCTGTCGAGGAGTATGAAAAACACGTTTCAGAGGTCACCACAGAGGAGTGGCACAAAAGTTTTCAAAACTGGTTTCATCGAATGAAAAAGTGCATAGACCCCAAGGGAGATTATTTTGAAAAACAATAAATTAATTTTGTACCTTTAATAGTATTTTTTCATATTCATTCCGGAAACTTATAGTGCGCCCCACGAAAATATTGCAAGTTTTATTTGACCCACTTCCCGGTTTCTGATTGAGCTGAAATTTTACACGCATACGTATACCGCGTGACAATGCAACATTATGATAACATCACGTATTAGGTTTCCGAAAACTTAACGAAAATATTGTGGATGATAGATTTCTCCTTCCTAATATTGTTGATATTTTAGACTCGCTTTCAGGAGCTATTTATTTTAGTCACCTTGACCTCCAAAATGGCTACTATCAAATTGACCTTGATAGTAGCTATTTTGGATACCTAACAGTAGGAAGTGCACAGCTTTTACGTTTGACAAACAATACCAAATGAAACGCATGCCTATGGGTCTGAAGACCAGCCCAAGCGCATTTTCGCGTGCTATGTCAGTTGCTTTATCAGGTTTAAACTATGATAAATGTCTCATATATATGGACGATTTATTTTTCTTTGGAAGAAATTTAAATTCCCATAATAAAAATTTAATTGACATTTTTTTAAGACTACTTAAAGTTAATTTAAAGTTGAATCCCAAAAAGTGCAGATTTTTAGTAAAAAAATTGTTGTATTTGGGTCATATTGTTAGTGGAGAGGGTGTCAGACCTGATCCCGAAAAAACTAGTGTAATTAAAAATTATCCCACACCAAAGTCTTCCGATGACGTCCGACGTTTCGTGGCGTTCACGAATTACTATCGTCGATTTATACCCAAGTTTGGTGAAATAGTTATACCCCTTAATAAGATGTTAAGAAAAAATAGAGTTTATTTGGGCTAATGAATGTGAAAAATCATTTCAATTGTTAAAAAAATGCCTAGTTTCCCCACCTCTTTTGCAGTATCCTGATTTTTCGGACGACAATGAATTTCAGTTATATACAGACGCATCAGGTATAGCAATAGGCTCTATTTTATGTAACAAAGATGGTCGTCCTGTACGTATTACGAGTCGTAGCTTAAACAAAGCAGAGTTAAATTATCCAACAATAGAGAAGGAAATGTTAGCGATCGTTTGGTCTATTAAATATTTTAGGCCGTATTTATTTGGAAAACGATTTAAAATATTCTCTGATCATCGTCCTTTGGTTTATTTGTTCAATATGAATAATCCGTCGAGTCGATTGACCAAATTTCGACTAATATTGGAAGAATACGACTTTACGATTGAATACATAAAAGGGAAGGACAACGTTGCGGCCGATGCATTATCACGAGTGAAAGTGACGTCAGAGGAATTGAAAGAGATGAGAGAATGTATAATAAATGTGATGACTAGAAAACAGCAAAAGAAATTACAAAATGATAAGGAACCACCAACTTCTTCTTCGGAAAATGGTTATTCTACTAACTTGCGGGCCTGATCAACCGAAAGTGGTAGAAATACTTAAAAAACCACCATATGCGATTGAACTTATAGTGATATCACGGGAAAAAATGAGAAATTTAAAGGAAAATTTAAAAAACGCGGATATGTTTATTTTTAACGAGAAAGATATGATTTTATATACATGCCCAGAATCACGATCATATAAAGCGCGAGCCGCTTATGTGAGTGAACTGGAACGCTATTGTAATAATTTAAATATAAATGAAACTTTTATGATAAAACTTGCAAGTAATTACGAATTTATTGACTGGTTGTCAAAAGAAATAAATAGGAGACAATCATGGTCCGGACCTCGAATTAACATTTTAAAGGAAATTACGAGAATAATTTCTAACGATGACAAAAAAGTAATTATGAACGATTATCATATTTTACCCACAAGTGGCCATGCAGGAATCAGAAGAATGCTTAACAATATAAAAAGATCTTATTTCTGGCCTGGCATGGAGCGTGATATAACAGAGTTTGTGGGAAAATGTAAAAAATGTCAGATGCAAAAACATTCTACATGTGTGAAAGAGCCTATGGTAGTGACTACAACTGCTACAGGTGCTTTTGAGAAAATATTTTTAGATATAATTGGGCCCCTAGATAAGGATTATTACGGTAAGGTTTATATTTTAAGTATACAATGCGAACTAACTAAGTTTGTGGAAGCTTATGCATTAGAACGTAAAGATGCAGTTTCGGTAGCGAAATCATTTGTAGATAACTTTATTTTAAGGTATGGTATACCACGAGAAATTGCACCAGATAGAGGTTCTGAATTAATAGCATCAACAATGAGAGAGGTTTGTAAACTATTACAAATAAATCATTTGTTTTCCACCTCTTTTCACCACGAATCAGTGGGCGCTCTGGAGAACAGTCATAAAAATTTAAATGCTTATCTTCGAATCCAAACGAATAATAATCCTAGAGAGTGGAGCACATGGGTTCCCTATTGGTGTTTTGGTTATAATACCACTGTACACACGTCTACAAAGTTTACTCCATATGAACTGGTTTTTGGTAAACAGTGCAGGTTACCTTCAAATTTAACTCAACAAGTAGAACCTTTTTATAATTGTGACAATTATCCACAAACATTGAAATATAGGTTACAAAAATCTCAAGAGCAGGCTAGAGAAAATTTAATATTGTCAAAAGAAATTAGAAAACAAAATTATGATAAACAAATAAAACCAATAACTTATAAGCCAAATGATTTAATTTTGTTACGTAACGAAAACAGAAATAAGTTTCAAAATGTGTATGACGGACCATTTAAAGTGATAGAAGATTTGTCGCCAAATGTTAGAATATTAAAGAACGATAAAATTGAAATAGTTCATAAAAATCGAACAAAGTTATATAAAAGCTAAGTTAACTATCCATTGGATAGGTTTATAAACTTTTCAAAAAATGTGATTATATCTGTTAAAAATATATTTTAAATTTGTATACCCATGTATATAAACTATTTACACTATATTTAAACAATTATTTTAATTAACACTTTGTACTCGCACGAAACAATGCAAAAAACAAAAAAAAGTGTATAATTTTTTTTCTTAATGGAAGGAAGGTGTAGTATAGGCTATATATTCTATGACGACATGTAACCTAGTATTTAAGATTCATGTATTCATTATTTAGTGGACAATATATCGGTTCGTCGGACAAGTAACATCTTTCATTTCTATCCAAGTACTCCCATCCTTACACATCATCATCTTAGCCCTTCTTCCACCCACTGCTGAGCATAGGCTCTCTGTCTACACCATCCATCTCGGGCCTATGCTGCTCTCATCCAGGCGCGATCCGCGACTTTCAAGTTGTCGTCAACCCATCTCATTGCTGGACGTCCAACGTTTCTTTTACTTTTATAACTGAGTTACTTACAGAATATATAATTATTTTATTGATACTAATATAATGAAGTGCTTACAGAGTATATTATTATTGAGACTAATGTAATCATTTACTTTGACCGATATGATACAAGTTGTTCGGTTTGCGTCTTTCAATTCAGCTCAAACAAGATATATCCAGTGTAATACAGCCACAATGAACTGGTGCGACTGCTCCGTCACACGTCTCCGCCATTATTGATGATTAATGACTTTATCGCCGCTTTGCAGAATGACACCTGCCGCATCCATTTATTATCACTTCTTCAAGCACTCTCAAGATATCAGTAATATAATTTTATCATATGAGTTATATATATATGTTATTAGATATATGTTATTATGATTTCAATTTTTGACAAAACACTTAATAAATTATAACTGATTTCTTAATCTCTAAAATGTGGACTTTGAAAATGTTATTGATGATGATTATGAATAGTTAATATTTGTTCAATGGATAGTTAATATTAAAACTAATGTCATTCAATAGAATGCAAACCAAGCCCTCAGGCTCTATCTTACTCTTTTTGCTTTGCCACTTTTTCTAGCATTTACCTGGATAAAACAACAAGCTTTTCAAACTATGCTCGCGTTGTCGATAGAGCGGCCGGAAAGGGCTGCCTTAAAAGTACAAGCAGTTACAAGAAGGTTTCAGAAGAAAATATATAATAATATAGTATTCTTATACAAAACGTCCGCGTTCTGAATTGCTAAAACCTAGCACATGATGTCAAGAGTCGTCCACTGTTACATCGTCATATCGTTATTATATAGCAATTTAAATAGAAATCAGAGGAAAATGGAACGCGTGCCAGGGTGGAATAAACGTATTAAAGGCACGAAAATCTATAACCACTCTAAGAGAATTAGATTAAAATCCCGCGGCTTATTTGTTCCCCTTTAATAAGTTAATATTTATTACATCTACTAAAAGGGTAATTGAAAAGGTACAATGTAAAAGATAATTCTATACTTACATAACTCAAGGCGCAAAAAATACGTAATATGGTTAAAATAATTAAGCATTAATATAATATCTACAGGTGAACGACCGCGTTCTAAATTGCTACGATAAGGACGTCAAGAGCCATCCACTGAAACATCGTTACATCGTTTTTGTGTAGCAATCGGAATAGCAAAATAGAATAAAATGGAACGCGTGTTGGTGCCAACAAACCGTTTCAAAACACACAAGAACATCAGTAACCACTCGAAGCGCATTGGATTAAAATCTACTAAGCAATATGAAACTAGCTACAATACTTATACTTTATGGTAACCTCAGTATTTTTAATCAAAATATGTGATCAGGTAACTCAAAGCGAAAATAGAGTAGAACGTAGATTACATAATAGAGAAAGGGCACACAACGTCAACAGCCATCCACTGTAACATCGTTACATCGTTATTGTCTAGCAGTGGGAATAGAAAATAGAGTAAAACGGAACGCCTGCCAGTGCGAAACAATCGTTTGAACGCAGATGTTCCTACATCTGCAAACACTTTACGCGATTGGATTAAAATCTTGCTACTTATTTGAGGACCTCCGTGGCGTAATGGTCAATACGCTAGTTCACCAATCCGGAGGTTCTGGCTTCGATCCCCAGCCAGGGCACGTTAGAAAATGGCCTTTTTCAAATCGTCGTGGGTCTTAGGTGTTTATATATGTATTTATCATAAAACATAGTATCGTTGAGTTAATATCCCATAAAATAAGCTTAAGCCTACTTTGGGGCTAGCTCTTCCTATGTGATTTGTCCCTATTTGTTTATTCTACCTCAGTTGATATTTTATTTTATCAACTAAAAAATATTAAACTGGCTACAATTTAACAATTTTTTTATCAAGTTATGTTAGAGTAAGTTAAAAAGCGAAATTACGAAATAGAGCAAAAATTTATTATTTTCATTTAAATGACTGCACTTCATGGAGCATCAACAAGCACACAACGTCAAGAGTTATCCACCGTAACATCGTTACATCGTTGTTGTGTTGGAATCGGAATAGAAACTGAGTAAAACGGAACGAGAAGTTTTAATTAACTATTTTCTCTATTATATAAGTTTGATTAAGGTTTCGATAATCTTAGAATTTCCTGTTGTAACATCCATGCGACGTGTTGCCAAAACAAAATCTTTTTACCTATATTGTGTCAGGCAACTAATAAAAATTCTAGATGAAAGCTGGGTTAGTTTGCAAAGATGTAACGAAGAAAAAATTATGAAGCATCCTTGAGCCGTATCGAAACTAAATCTGTGTGCCAGCACGGCCCAAATATTTTGATTCTTTGAGCGTCTCAAGACTCGAAATCCGAAAATTGGAAAATTGAAAAAATCATCTATTTTTTATGTAAGTATTTTAAAACTTTATCATAAGCTATATTCATTTCAATACAAAAAACACTTAAAAATTTATTTTATCATAATTATTAAATAAATAATACATTTTTAATATTAAACATTGATAAAATTGACAACAAAATCATGATATCACAAAAGGACCACGATTGGTCAGCATACGTGACGTCAAAATGCTGAAGCGAGTTCACCTCAGTTCAGTGCAAACAGCTTACTGCACGTGAATTGAAAAGAAATACCTTAATTTAGTTTAAAAAAATGCATTTTTTCATAATCTGCGCTGAAAAACTAGCAGCTGGACGAAGAATAGAAAATAGTAATGGGTAACGCTACGCTTGTCAGTGCATGATTTGCTTTTTTCGCCCATTCCCTCGATCAGCTTTTACGAATCTGTGCGGGAAAAGAAGCAGCTACAAAATACAAGGAATACAAAATAGTGACGGCTTGGTAGACGCATCGCTTGTCAGTAAATGATTTGCATTTTCGCTCTTTCGTCTACGCGGAAAAAGAAGCAACTGGTACACACTAGGTTTATCTTTTCTTCTAGATCAGCATGGAAGAGATTACCTAACAGGTAAATATTAAACTACGAATTTAATCGGTATTCTGTATTCGTCACTAGTTAGAGTGATTCAACGTTTGTTTGTTTTCTAACCGACTTGAAAAGAGAAGCTGGTTATCAATTCGAATATATATGTTTTTTCTTTTATGTATGTTCCCCGATCACTCGAAGACGCCTGACTAGACCAATTTGGGAAAATCTTGAATTTGGCATACTTGTCAGGTGGTCCCATAGAAATTTTATCAAAATCGGTTGTGTACAAAGTCGGTTTTTAGTTTTAAAAAATTATTGTATACGTAAGTGGCCCCCGAGCTCCTCTAAAATTGATATTGTTTTGCGATAAGCTCGGTGCACTGTACTGCTTGAAACCATTTATCTCGTCGTTTTCCATTGTGTCATCATTATCACCATCATCATCATTTCAGCCGCATAACGTCCACTGCAGGACATAGGCCTCTCCCAACGATTTCCAAAATGACCGATCTAGAGCGGCCTGCATCCAGCGCTTTCCAGCGACCTTATTCAGGTCGTCAGACCACCTTGTGGGTGGGTGTCCTACGTTTCGCTTGCCAGTACGTGGTCGCCATTCGAGAACCTTTTTGCCCCATCGGCTAACGGTTCGTCGCGCTATGTGTCCCGCCCACTGCCACTTCAACGAACTAATCCGCTGGGCTATGTCAGTGGCTTTTGTTCTCCTACAAATTTCCTCATTTCTGATTCGATCACGTAGGGAAACCCCGAGCATAGTCCTCTCCATAGCGCGTTGAGTGACCTTGAGCCTTCTTATGAGACCCATAGTAAGGGACCACGTTTCAGAGCCATAAGTCATCACTGGTAACACACATTGATTAAACACTTTCGTCTTGAGGCACTGAGGTATTTTGGACGAGAAGACACTGCGTAGCTTCCCGAACGCTGCCCAACCGAGTCGGATTTGTCGAAACACCTCTTCCTCGAAGCTGGAACTTCCTGCCTGGATCAATTGACCCAGGTAGATATACTCGTCTACAACTCCGACTGCGGAGCTTTCAACACATACAGGTAGGGGCGCGACATGGACATTCGACATTACTTTAGTTTTTTCCATGTTCATTTTTAGGCCCACCTGTTGGGAAACTCGATTTAGGTCACCGAGCATAGTACTTAAGTCTTCGATCGATTCTGCCATGACAACAATATCGTTGGCAAATCGAAGGTGAGTGATATACTCGCCATTAATGTTGATGCCAAATCCTTCCCATTCCAGAAGCTTGAAGGCATCTTCCAGTGCAACGGTGAACAGTTTCGGAGATATAACGTCTCCCTGTCTTACACCTCTTTTCAGTGGAATAGCCCTCAAGCACTGCTCCTGTACTCGGACTGACATAGTGGCGTTACTGTATAAGCACTTCAACACTTCGATACACCGATAGTCAATACGGCATCGCTGGAGAGACTGAAGCGTGGCCCATGTTTCGATCGAATCGAAGGCTTTTTCATAGTCCACGAACCCTAAGCATAACGGCCGGTTATACGCACTCGTCTTCTCTATAACCTGGCCGCAGCATGTGAATGTGGTCCGTGGTGCTAAAGCCTTTACGGAAACCGGCTTGTTCAGGAGGCTGGAACGCATCAAACCTGTTTACGAGACGATTCGTGATGACCCTCGAAAACAACTTATATACGTGACTCAGAAGCGTGATAGGACTATAGTTCTTCAATAGAGTGTTATCTCCCTTTTTGAAGAACAGGACCACCACGCCCCTTTTCCACGCTTCTGGCGTTACGCCTTCGAGCAGAACGGAATTTAAGAGCCTCTGAAGGACTTTCAGTACCGGCGATCCGCCCGCTTTCAGAAGCTCTGCTGTTATTCCATCATCGCCCGGCGCCTTGTTGTTTTTAAGCTGTTTAAGGGCCATTCTAATCTCGTACAGGCTGATGTCCGGGATATCTTCGGTATAGTGTCAGGTCAGCTTGGCTCTTGGATCTTTAGCCATTTGTTCGCTGGGTTGAGAAACTGAGGTATATAGCTGTCCATAAAACCTCTCGATCTCCACTAGAACCCCTTCCTTTGTCGACACCACGCCATCCTCCGTCTTCAGCTTCAACAATCGGCTTTGTCCAACCGACATAGCCCTTGCGAACACTTTGGAGCCTTTGTTCTGCTCGATTGTCTCCTGAATACATTTTGTATTAAATGAGTGGATATCGTGTCGCAAGGACTTTTGTATAAGTCTATTGAGCTGCCGATATAATTCAGCATCTTCGGAGGTCTGCAGTGGCCTTGATCGTCGCTCTGCCATTAAGTCTAGGGTCTGAGAAGAGATTTTCTGAGGTTTTCGTTTGGGGCGGGACCTAAACACCTTCAATCCCGCCGCTTGGACAGCTTCTACAAACCCTTGGTTTATCTCGTCCACTGTAACGCAATCCTGGAGGCCTTTGAAGCGATTTGATAGTTCAAGCTGGAAGCCTTAGGAGTTTTCTACCTGAAACTGCGACGGTCGGAGCGTCGACTTCATCAACCGCGACCTCTCGACTTTGAGATCAATATTCACGATGCCTCTTAATATTCGGTGATCGCTCCCGGTTTTGATCCGATTGATCACTGAGACATCGTTGAATATTCGTCTCTTTGTCTTTGTTGCTCCAAAAAATCAGCCAGCTACGTCCCCTGTTATTTCGTACTCCGTATCCGAAGTTTCCCAGCCTAAACTCTCCATCGCCTCGCTTGCCCAGTTTTGCGTTGAAATCCCCCATAACAACCGTAAAATAGGTTTCAGAAGTATGTATGGCCCTACTGATGTCCTCATACACTTCATCCACCTCTTCATTGGAGTGATCCTCAGTTGGCATATATACCTGTATGACGTTCAGCGAGTATCTTTTAGATACTCTGAGTATCAGGTATATTACACTGCTTGAAACACTCTCGATGGTTGTGACGTTGTTAATGAGGGACTTGTGGACGAGAAACCCGACACCATGCTGGGATTTCTTTTTGTCTCCTTTCCGGTGATAGAGTAGGTTACCAGACTCTGGGGTTGTCGTGCCCTCGCCCTCTCTTCGGACTTCAGACAACCCCACTATGTCCCACGGTAACCTACTCATTTCTACTTCCACCTCAGCTAGTTTCTCGTCAGTCCTCAATGTGCGGACGTTGTGTGTTACCAGGGCCAGTCGTCGACGGGAGTGGTAGCCAGATCTCTGCCGGAGATTCTTAGCACCCCCTGCCTCGCCGTTACGATGACCGCTACCGGAGCCAGGAATAGCGGGGCTGCCGGGGACTGGGCGCCTGGTCAAGTTTTGTACCTCCATTGGGGACGTTATTGCCATACTCACCACGCTTGGCAGGCGGGTTGGCGAGCGCAGTGTTGTATCACGATTTAGCTTCCGTCGCTGCTGCCCATCGGAAGCCTGTTTTAGTGTTCGTGATGAATGTATCCTTTAGTCGCCGTTTACGACATCCACAGGAAAACTTAGAGTGGTCCTATTCTACTCTGCCGGAAACCACGCGGCGCATTTCCATTGTGTAAAACGATTAAAAGCCTTTCTTAGGGAGTTTTTTTTTTTGATTTGTAGTATTTGCACATTATTTTAAGACATAAGCACGATAACCTCTAAGGTTCGACATCTCTTTACGCTACAAGAGTAAGTGAATTAATGCAATTTGACGTCACATGCTCGCTCAGATTAGTTCGGGGGCCGTCATCATGTTTTCTTTAGTTGATTCAGAAACTTATTTAACTTGTTATACCTTTTTAATTATAGCGAGAATAACAAAACAAAACCCAGTTGTATTATTAAACTTAAACATGATATTTCTATTTATAGCAAAAAAAATTGATTCTGTAAACCAATTGTTGTTATTAGTAGACGACATTGGTAATACTTTTTAGATCTATTTAAAAAAAATATGGAAGAAGGAAAGACATACAGAGGACGGATTGACAATAACAGTTCCATCGACGAATGGCGCGAACCCTGGCAAGAATCTGGGTGGGTCCAGCTTGACTGACAGGAGCACCGAAAGCGGCTTGTTACGGAGACACGGTGCCAGGTCGTCTTCTAGCATGTCACCGTGGCAATCCGTCATTTCTGCCACCTGCCAAATAACAAAATACAATAAGTATCAACATATTACCATTACACCAACCATTCCGCTTAACTTGGTCTTTGGGGGAGGTATTTCACGGGTGCCTAGACCTTATTTTTGACGTAGAAAAAACGAACAGAACACACTTTTTGTTATATTAGGGAAGTACGTAAATAATACTAATGATTATCATTTCCGCATTTAAACGTATTATTATTTTCTAAGGTTAATACCTACTGAACTGACCACATTTATAGGAATTCATCATCATCATCATCATCATTTCAGTCGCATAACGTCCACTGCAGGACATAGGCCTCTCCCAAGGATTTCCAAAATGACCGATTTAAAGCGGCCTGCATCCAGCGCTTTCCAGCGACCTTAGTCAGGTCGTCAGACCACCTTGTGGGTGGGTGTCCTACGCTTGACTTGGCAGTACGTGATCGCCATTCGAGAACCTTTTTGCCCAATCGGCCATCGGTTTGTCGCGCTATGTGTCCGGCCCAATGCCACTTCACCTAACTAATCCGCTGAGCTATGTTAATGGTTTTTATTCTTCTACGCATTTCCTCATTTCTGATTCGATCAGGTATCCGAATTAGTCTTGTTCAATATTAAAGTATTATTTGTGTATATAACAAGGAAAAAGTCTTTTTTCTTTATTGGTAGAGATACTTTCTTTTCAATATACCTCTAAATTTCAATATACATCCTAAGGTTATTATTAAAATAAGACTTGTTTACAGCGATTTTTTAAATTAAAATATCATGTCAATGAAAAACAAATTTCATTAACTTGATATTTTACAACACGGTTCAATCGTTTATTGCCATATGGCAATGAAATTTGAAAGTAGTTTTCAAGATTGGTTCTTTTATACAAATTTACAGAATAGCTGCTGACATGAAAAGTTTAAGTTAATTAAAAATCATAAGTGCGTGCGTTAGATAATTCAATTTTTTATTTACTTTTTATTATCATTTATTACTTTTCTTTAGTTATTTACTGGCAATACTAGCATAGATAATCATGACTTTCATTTAGTAATAATTTTGTGACATCGCGCGGGCTCCAGCACTCCTCCGCCCCTCTTCGGCGCAGCGGGGGTGGGGCCCATGCCCATATATAAGGCGCGGCGGCCGGCGCTCGTCCAAGCACTTTATGAAAGAAGCGTCCGAACGCTTCTTTGATAAAGCCGCTGACCACCCGAACCGACTAGTTAGAGAGGCAGCTAACTACATCCCGGAGCACAACCCTCGCCGACTCACCGGCAGACGTCCGAGGCATGTTCTCTCTGATTCCGATGACCAGATTATGGCTGACATGGTCCAATTCGATACCTCTGCGGCTCCGAGTAGCCAGAGGAACCTCGCGGTCCGACCCCCCCGCATTCGTCGTAATCGAATACGTAGGCGTAGGAACATTAGCTCGTTCACTAGGTACCGCCCGGCGGTACCTGGACGATTTGCGTCCTAAGTAGGCCCTTCTGGCACCGTAGCTTCGGCCCTTCCGGCAAAACATGGGTGTTGCAGCACCCCAAAATTTGCCATAATCCCTAGCGCGCCCAAAGCCGAGGTTTCCCCCTTGGGAGCCCTTTGCGCTGCTGCTAGTAGTATAAAAATATAGGAAGCCGGGCCTCTGGCCCGCTCCTCAAACCTTGTCCGGGTGAAATAGGAAATGCCGTCCGAGGCAACCTATGTCTGTCACGTCAAAAAAAAAAAAAAAAAAAGGCGCTCGTCCTCTCTTTTCTTCGGCTGCATCTCAAGCTTAGTAGTTCTTCTACCTAGAAGGGCTACTCAACGGATCTAGTGCCTATAACTCACGACCCTGACTACCTAATCTGTACCTAGTGTTCTTGTGAATCTTTGTAACTAATGTAATGTAATAGTTGTTCATTATACCTATCTTATTTGCCAATATCTTGTCTTTCCTTTATCTCATCTATCCTCCTAGATCCTAAATCTAGGTTTTACTAACCAAAACGGTACAATTTCTATTAATAAAAATTTTAATTACATGGTAAACACGTTTAGAAAAATATTTATTACTGTTTGAATATCTTTTGGTTCGAGTAAAGATGTATTTTAAATATAAAGTCAATATTTGGTGGTTGCTCAGGTATAAATAGCCGATAAGGGATAAGTATTAAGTAAGAGGGGCAAATCTGTGGTGTGGGAGATAGTTTTTGGGTTTCACTTTGCTCCTGAGACGCGACCTTTCGAGGTGTTGGCCACTTCTATAGCTGTGAGTTTAGATAAGTAATTATTTGTTATCTTGTAAAGTGTTTAAGATTTTAGACCTTATTTTCTTAAGAAGGTATTATCTTTCATTTAAATTATGCCATTGTTGTAAATTTAATAAAAGGGCTACTTAAAAAGATAATACCAAATAATAATTCTATTCAATTCGTTGTTAGATTTTCCTTTTGATTACCATTTTCCTTGTTAGGGTCTATCTATCTTATATTAGATTCCTTGTAATTTTTTCAGTGTTCCTTAATAGAGTTGTAATATTTTATTCGTTTTCTTATGGTTTTTGCAGTTCAATTAGTTTATAATGAAGTTAATAAATATAAGTAATTACTTGAAATTAATTTAAGATTTCATCCCACAATTCCTTATACGTGCAAGAACAATCAAAGAACTTGGTTACCTTATCTTCGAATTGAGAATGTCAAAAACTCATTGGACAGACATTGACACTGACAAAAGAAAACTGCTGTAAACATAAAAATTGGCTTACCTTTTTTTTAACCATAAGCGGTTCCCTTTGCAGTGCCCATGAGCTTAATCCAGAGCCGCTTAACAAGATGACTCGCCTCAGTAGTTCTGAAACAGATAACCTTATTCAATTTTGCCATTTTGGACAAGGATCACAAAGATAATGAAATCTGGGCTAAAGAAAACATTTGTTTTCATCCTCCTACAAAGTTTCAAAGAAAGGTTGACCCAATTTGGCGCGACAACCCAAACAAGACTATAATGTTATAGAAATTAACTTTTTGAAGTAGATGTTTTCCGTTCCTTTGAAACCAACTTCAAACAAAAGGATGCATAAACTCCTTCGGCCCATATGCCCGCACATATACGAGTACAACAACCTTATTCAGAAAGGGTACTTACGTGAAGTCGATAAGTACTTATATAATTTAGTACAATTCAAAATGTGCTTTATTTCACAATTGCGAGGATATTCACATAGAAGCTGTTTACATTGATGTGATTAATGACCACTTACAGCTGGACATTAGAATTCAATATTAATTTAATAATTATTTATTTAAGATACTCCATCCTTTTAATGCGGCTTAGGGTTAACATGCATTAGTTAATTTATGATTAGTTCTTGACAATATTTAAACAACGGATTAGCACATTAAAACGGTTAACTTATATGTAAACTTTATACAGACTCAAAAGCAATTAATTTTCTAATATATTTCGAACTTTTCAATTTAGACACCGTAAATTACGTCCAAGAAAACTTTCCACTTATGCATGCCTGACGTGACCCTTTTAATCGCATTAAGTGATGGAGGATCTAACTGGACGCTGACACGAAATAATGAAATCTGCCTGGAACGCCCTAATTACGGACAATGGCGTCCCATGCGTCATCTCGTGAACGGGTGCTGTTCGTGCCTGCGGTGACATTTAATTTAATTATTGTTTTTGGTACACACTAACTGACCATTAAAGCTCTCATTAGTAAGTAATATAGGATCCCTAATTCCCTATGTTAAACTTCTGATTTTGTACACGTTCAATATTCATTAACTTAATCAAGTTAAATTTAGATTTACTTACTTCTAGAATTAATAGTCAAACTACTACGCTCCTACTTTGGCTTATATTTTATGTATTGAAAAAATACCATTAAGCAATGGCGGATTTTAACTGGGCGATAGCACGGAGTTATGAAATTTTCCTAGAGCGCCTAATTATAGACAATAGCGTCCAATGCACCATCTCATAAACGGGTACTGTTCATGTCTGCGGTGACATTCAATTTATTGTTTTAGTACACACTAACTGACAATTACAGCGCTCATTAGTAAGCAATATACCCATTAGTTTATTAAATATATCCCTATATTAAACTGGTGATTATGCAAGGGTATCGAATTAAATTTTGATTTAAATAATTCTTCGTTCGGCATTACATTTATTGTTTTACTGAATGGGAGACTATAAAGTGACGGAGGATCTAAACTGGAAGCTGGCTCGAATGAATACTGCCTAGAAGTCTAATTAAAGTCAACGGTGTCCTATGCGTCAACTCATGAACATGCTTTCCTTCTCTGCGGTGACTTATTTTTGGTAAATACTGCGAAATATGCCTATAATTAACTTATTTTATTACTATACTAGCTTTTACCCGCGACTTCATCCGCGTAGAAGTCGAAAATGGTTCTAATAGGATTTTTAATTGGTATTTTACGTTATTAATTTTTTTGATAATATATGAATTATTATGTTAAAATGTTCGAATACTTAAAAAATATAACATTTTTTATTATAACGTAGGGGTTTTAGCCTAGCAGATCCGGGGACCCTCCCTCTCCCGCCCCCTCTCCCGTTTCCTTCCCGTTCCCGTTCCCGTCATTTGCTAGACCGAGAAAGAGCGACGGAACGCCTCAACATGGTTAAACTAATCTTGTTTCTCCATAAAACTTCGGACCCCCATTTCACCTCCTGAGAGGTTGAATTAAGAAAAATCCTGAAACACTTACTCATTTACCGCCAGGAGTACTCCTGCGAAGTTTCGAATAAAATAGTGTAACTAATCTAGTCACTCCATACAAACTTAGGACCCCCGTTTGTCCCCTTTTGGGGGTGAGTTTTGAAAAATCCTTTCTTAGTGTACTCCTAAACCTCAAAAAAAACCTATGTGCCAAATATGGAGTCTCTAGACCCTGCGGTTTCAACTGCGCGTTGATCGATCATTCTATATCAATCTTTGTCAGCCATGTCTATGTCAAAAAGGGTTCTTATAGGGCTCTCCCTCTCCCTGTTCCCTGTTCCCTATTCCCTGCCCCCTGCTCCCTGCTCCCTGCTCCCTGCTCCCTGCTCCCTGCTCCCTGCTCCCTGTTCCCTGTTCCCTGTTCTCTGTTCCCGTTCCCGTTGCCGTTTCCGTTTTCTTTCCCGTTTCTGTCATTTGCTAGACCGAAAGAAAGCGACGGAACTCTTCAAAATGGTCAAACTAATCTTCAGTCCAAAGTTTGTCTAGCAATATATACAAACTTTGGACTGTTTCACCCCATTAGGGGATGAATTTTGAAAAATCCTAAAATATGTATTTACTTATTTACCGCCGGGAGTACTCTTGCGAAGTTTCGAATAAAATGATCAAACTTATTTTTTTTTTCTCCATACAAACTTTGGATCCCCGTTTCACCCCCATAGGGGATGAATTTTGGAAAATCCTGAAATGTGTATTACTTATTTTGAACCGGAAATACTTTTGCAAAGTTTCGAATAAAATGGTCAAACTAATCTTGTTTCGCCATAAAAAATTTAGGCTTTTCTGGCACCGTAGCTTCGGCCCTTCCGGCTAAACATGGGTGTTGCAGCACCCCAAAATTTGCCAAAGTCCCTGGCTCGCTCCTCAAACCTTGTCCGGTGAAGTAGGAAATGCCGTCGGAGGCAACTTATGTATGTCATCTAAAAAAAAATGCTCTGTACGTAAGACCTTTTGATTCTTTTGTGATTTGGTTAGTTACTGTTGTTGAATTTGTTGATTTTATACTGATATTTGGCTATACTTGGCTATGAAAATACGAACTTCAGATCTTGATTTGATGCTTTTTGGGTTGGTTATTTAATATTTCGGATAATATTGTTGATTTATTTATAATTTGACACTATGAAAATACGGACTTCTGATCTTGCTTTGTGGATTGGTTAGTTAATATTTCGGATAATATTGTTGATTTATAATTTGACACTTGGCTATGAAAATACGGACTTTCTGATCTTACTTTGTGGATTGGTTAGATATTTCGGATATCTTCAAAAGCTTCTTGGCTTTATAGATTTATTGAAGTAATTTTGACATTTGGCTATAGCAATACGGATTTTGTGGATTGGTTAGGTATTTCGGATATTATCTTTAAAAAATTCTTGGCTACATAGAGTTATTGAATTAAATATATATATTATTGTATTTTGTGCTTTGCTTTCAAAAATGCTACGAAGAAAGTCAAATCTGTCTCAGAATATTAGACAAGCGAAAAGAAAGCGGATGACTAGATCCCAAGAATCCAATGACAAAAGACAGGCACGACTAAGTGATAATCGTGAATGAAATTCATTGACTCGCGCCTCGGAGAGTTCCACTCAAAGGGAGTCTCGACTAAGTACTGATCGTGAACGTCATTCGCTATCTCGCGCCTCGGAGACTTTTACAGATAGGGAGTTACATTTGAATGCTGATCAAGAACGTCACACACTATCTCGCGCCTCGGAGACTTTTACAGATAGGGAGTTATGTTTGACTGCTGACTTCGTCTGCGTACCTCTATATTTATACACAAAATTTATGATTATTATTGTAAGGGTTCATTATAATCCATTCATAAGTTGTATGAATGAGTAACTGATATCCATACCTGTATAGATCCTTATAAACTGTTACATTTGCAATATTAAAAGTATACCGCATCACAATAAAAACTCGAACTGTAAATATACAGACTAATCCGACAAAATTTTTAAATTTGTCATGTCATCAACAAGGGAGTGAAAGAAAACTGAATTTCACACGGACGAAGTCGCGGGCACCAAATACAGATATTAAAGTATGTATTCGTGAGCAAGATATATAAGGAGTTACAGAACACTAAAAAGATTTTTAAGATTTTTGTTTGTATGTCAGACGTCAGTGTCTGTATGCACACTGTACACCCGAATGTCCGAAACTGCTAACGGATTTTCGAGCGGACGAAGTCGAGGGCACAGCTAGTTATGAAATAAACCGAATAAAACAAATTGTTTAAATAAAACTTTTTCTGTTATTGTAAGTATTTACTACTAGCTTTTCTCTGTCAATTGTTTTTGATATAACAGACAATTATTTACGTTGGTAAAACTGACATATTTTTAAGTATACATATATAAATAGGTATAAAGTACATGTTGGTGATAAAAGCTAGATAGATATATGAAACTGCAATGACCTGGCCTCTATATTGCATTAAAGTGCCATAAAGTGCATCACCAAGATGCGTTATTATATTTTTGACGATGTCTGTTGTATAAAGCCATAAACGAACATAATTTGGGTGAGCCATTGAAAACAAGAAAGTGCCACCCATAGACCGATATTATTTACGGTTTATTTAAAACATACGATCATTCTCAGTAGATCCATTGACTAAATTCATTATGAAACGAATGAGATTTTTATATCTTAGAAAAAGCACTGCTTGACAGTATATTATGACATATTAATCTAAATTAGATTTTAACATAAACATTTTATTATTAAAAAGTAATATTAACTAAAATCTTTTATTCGCGGCTTCACTACTCATTCATGGCTACCGCTTTGGAATCCTTGTGGGTATAAAAGGCAGTCTTCTGCTCGTATATCCGTCTTTGTTGCAATTTGAGAGCAAATATTTACAACGAATAGAATAAAAAAGGTATCAGGGCAGCTAAACAGAGCCTTACTATTTGTATTTTACAAACCGAGCATTTTTGGAGTTGGTCTGCACACTTTCTAATTTATCATAATAACCTACATTCTTGTCTATTTATAATTTTCCTATCAGTAATATACTATTGTAATATGTGTTTTCTCTTGTACGCATTCAATATTTTTTTATACGGAAAATAGCTTTCATAAACAAGCTGTGCTTTCGCATACCAAAGTACCTCTTGCAACCGGTGAAACAGCAAGAAAGTTGGCCAACGCTGCCCCAGTCCCATGCCCCATAAGCGTGACTCGCTCCGGGTCTCCGCCGAAAGCTGGAAGGTTCTCCCGCAGCCAATGCAATCCTGCCACCAAATCCATAAGCCCGAAGTTACCCTGCGCCGACCCCTTAGCACCAGTCTTTAAAAAACCTGTAAAAATACAACTACTTTACATTTGGACAAAATGTTAACACTAACTAACACGCAAAATCTAGGTTACACTTTTAAAAATTCACAAGTAGTTACTTTATTTATTTTGTAAGTAACTCTAAAAAAGTAGGTTTTTGCAAAAATAATTAGTAGGTAATAGATAAAGTCTTATATTTTTGAGCCGTATCTCCCCTCGAAAATATGTGCGTAAAATTTGTATTTATATTAGAAATAACAACAATCCT
The DNA here is from genome assembly GCA_943193695.1 of Acrobasis suavella. Taxonomy (NCBI): domain Eukaryota; kingdom Metazoa; phylum Arthropoda; class Insecta; order Lepidoptera; family Pyralidae; genus Acrobasis; species Acrobasis suavella. Next base: position 11,287,880 of record OW971929.1, on the reverse strand, counting down.
GTGCATAAAGACATTCAAAACTGGAACAAAATAAACAAAATAATAATTAAAAACCGTTTTGCATATTCAACTTTATTGAGCACTCGAGTATTAATGGCACAAATACTCTCAAATACAGCTAAACCTCATCTCATCTAAAGAGGAAAACAAAATTTTATTAAGGTAAATAAGGTGCCAAGGGGATTCCTTTTCAAATAAGACTTTGAAAAAAAAAACTTGTTTATACAAAAAGGTTTTCAAATAATGTAAAACGAAATCTCTCAAAGTTTCTTTGGGACAAAAATCAACGGGAATATTTCGAAGTTTGCTATACGGTACGGGAAGCACGTTTAAGTGCCTCTAAAGTACTCGTACGTGCTAAATATATCTTGTGACATCTCAATCTTCAAATGTCATCTCAGTTACAAAAATAAGAAAATGTTCAGTATTTTTGGGAAACATACGAAAACCCATTGGAACCCGGCTGCCCGACATTTTCCGACGAATAATTTCTCTGCAAGAGCGACGTGACGTGTCGCTGAATGTGCAGTTCTCAGTATGTCAACTCAACACTTGAAGGCAAGTAGGTCAATAGTAAAAATCTGGGTATTATGTTGGCTTAGTTAAATTTTCTTTTTTTTATTATAATAGTAACTACAGGATTGAAGAGGTATTTTAAAGCTGTTTTCTTTTAAAGTTTCAGTACGCTTATCACAGAGGAATTAAATAGTAAGTATTATAATGACTTGACCATAAGACATCAACTTCTTTGAGAGAATGCTCAAATAGACATCTTTTAAGGCAAATGTTCAGATTTTTATTGGTATTATTACCATATATATTAAAAGACCGAAACAGCCAGCCATCCACGTTTCAAGAGGTGCTATTCTGATTATCGGAAAATAAATAAAGATCATAAACTCACCCAATAAACTGACCTTGCACGAACACAAGGCATGATAGGCCTGTGTTGCTGTCCTCGTGTTAATCACCTTTATATCAAAAACTATAAAAAAATACAATTAACACACTCACCCAATACACCTAACCTAAAGTTGATAGTAACTACAATAATATTGCCGTGCGCTGCCAACGTGGTCCCATCGTACGCGTTCCCGGAACTCCACTCATACGACTCGCCGTGCACGAATACAAGGCACGGTAGGCCTTTGCTGCTGTCCTCGTTTTCGTCACCTATATAAAATATTTCCACATTAGGCCAAGGCATAAAAATATTTTCATAGTTCAAAGAACGAGGGTGCGAAGAACGGTGGCACGAAAAATTGAAGTGCGAAGGATTGGTCTTTAGGTCTAAGTACATAAGCTACTTCTAACACAATAATTTGAATAGATTTTTTCAGAATCAAAAACACGCATTTTTACATTAGGCTACATCAGTAATTATCATCATCATTTCAGTGGAAGGAAGTCTTTTATCCTTTTAAAATTTGGCTTTGACTTTTTGTAATTAAGTTCGTTGAAACATGATGTGTTGTTAATTCCCTACTTGTAATTATAGTAAAGTCAAAGATTTTAAAAGCCATTTTAAGTACTCATGATTTATATTTTCTAGCGCATACATTATTATTATGAATACAAAATACATTAACACCACACATTTAAAAGAAATTACCAGTAAAAGCCATTCTTATTAAGGGGATACATGAATTTTTGGGGGGACCCCAGAAAGCTGCCTCCATTTGAAATAAATTATTTAAAAGAGATGTCATTTAAAATTTTGTCTTTACCAAGCTAGTTTTAGATCAATTTATTTTATGAACAACTGTTTATAGTTTCAAGTGAGAACGTTTTTCTACGCACCCCGAAAAGTCATGTATCCCCTTGCCCCTTAAATTACTAATTTTATATTCTTCCATTGCAGCAATAATGTTCAGTATTCCAAAAAGAACGGAAAGATAAAAGATTTTTTCTATTCTCAGTATTCAATTCTGATCTACATAAGTACATTCTTATTCTGGTGACGGAATATCCTACGAGTACAATGCGAGTGAAAATATTCACAATTCTTACGATGTTAAGTTCTATCACTAGTGTATGAGTGTGTGGCGGGGATATCGACATTTTGTAAGGGTATCTCATCAGGTATATAAATTCTCTTAAATTGACCCTCAAAAATTGTTTTTGTGGTCATGCATCAATGCAGAAAGGTAACACTTGGTTATGTTATAACATTTCGGTATAGTCAGACTTTACTTTTATTATAAATAGAAAGAAGATTTTAATGCTCAAACTCCTAGTTTAACATCAATTCATGATACTGATTTTTTCACAAGCAACATAACGCAAAAAAAGATTTTTCATTCAAATGTGACCAGATTTTTTTTTGTATTTATTATTTTTACTTATGTTTAAAAAAAAGTGCATTGAATGAAAGATATCCTGTATATTTACATAAACTATTTACTGATGAGATTGAAACACAAAAAGGAAATACTGCGCTGTGTAGGAGTGCTGCTGACAGACCCCGATTGAATTCTAATCTAATGAGGTTTAAAGAAAAAAACGAAGAAATCCTGGAAGAATTTGTTGCGAAATTGTGTAACAATATTAAACATATGTAGTCATGAGTGTTTGGTAAAATATGTAAAATCATATCTTGTAGGTAAATCTTTTTAGTGAAAAGAGAAATCAAACTTATATTGCAAATAAAAAATAAGGGTAATAGCAAAATAAAATATATACAGGTTATTCCAAGAAAATAGTAGATTACTTACACACACACATAACGATGTTTGTCTTTGTTGATTTTTTCCTTACCAAAAAATAAAGTTATCAAATAAAAGGGAGTATGCCTAAGAGTAGTAACAATAGGAAATATATATGTGATATTACACATTTACATTAAAATTAAATGCATAAAATCACTTAGCTCAAAGTACATAAACAATAAACAATCAATTGAAAATAGCACATAACAAGTCTTTTCAACACCAAAGTATAAATGAAACAAGCCCTGATTTTCTATCATTTCGCAGCATTTCTTGACAATGACAAGAACATCTGTTGAATGCTCGGATGGAGTTTAAAAACTTTAATCACCAACATTATTGCCTAAAGTCTCCTTGATTTCGCGTTCTGACAATCGAAAAAATATTTAAAATTCTAATTCACATAAAACTTGAAAAGAATTAAGTATTAACAATCTACCTTAACTGATTTCTTCTCCTGTTGATAAATTAACAAAGACTGTAAACAATTACAAAAGTTAAACAATTGATTTATGTGAATATTCTCCCGTTGACAGGATAAGAGTTCATCATCACCCCTTCTTCCGCCAACTGCTGAGCATAGGAGAGGAGCGATTATGTTTAAAATCACGCTAGTTTATTGGGAAGTGACGAGTTAATATGTGTTACTGCTATTCAACGACCACACAAGCCTTTTTGTAATCTTGATCATTGAGGGTCACAAAATACAAACTACACCAAACCATACTATGGAAATGTTAATGTAAGGTGAAATCAATTTAATACCGCGCAATATTAAATCGGAAGATTTTTCTACGTAATGGAAAGTAGTTAGTTATAAAAAATAGGTTATACTCTTGCAGCTTTTCAAGTGACAATCACAATTGACCACACAAGCCCTTTTGTGTTTTTTAAAAAAGAGGGTCGAACAATTTTAACCAGACTATGGAAATGAGAATCCGAGATGAAATCAATGCAATGCCGAGCAATACTGAATTGGATGATTGAAAATTCTCGACGTTAAATGAAAGCCAGTGGCGTCCATTGAAAAGATTGGATTGACTTCTTGCTATTGAAAAACAAAAATCGGCAAAAAGTCAATTTTTAAGTCTCTTAGCTTAAAGCTACTAGAAATTACTAGGGTTGTAATTTTGTATTATGCTAACAAAGTTTTAAATAAAATGTTCATGTTTCGGTTAGCTTGAATAACCAGCAAACCGTTAGTCTGAATAAATTTCAAAAATCTTGATAGTAGAAAAACTATGACGGCTAAGCAGTTTAAGAATTACAGCCGCCTTACTTATAAAATAACTAAACCTCGCTATACAGTAAGTAAATGCTACCAGTATTGAGAACGTTGCTTTGATGCGTTGAGAAGAAATCTAAGTTTATAGTAATTTTATTTTGTTTTGAATAAACTTGTCATGAGTTACTTTATGGCAACATGTTGATTTTCCAGTTATTCTTGCATAGTTGGCACCCGCGTCGCTGTGGCGCGTCTCAGCCTCACTTCCGCACTGCTTGCAGGGGGCACTATGCACTGCAATGCACTACGGAATTGAGGCCTCGACGTCCTCCGTCGTGCTCTTCCCCTTTTTCATTAGTGCGTCTTCTTTGCTAGCCGGAAAGTGCTCACCGCCGCTTTTCTTTTTAATAAAATGACATTGGCTCACTTTTTGAGAGAATTGTTCTGTAAAATCGTGTTATTTGAAGAAAGATGCCATGTTAAAAAGTTCCCATTTCTTTGTGCTTTACTACTTGTATATTCTAAATCTTTGCTGTACTAAGACAAACATGGAAATTTTAAAACTGAAAAGCTTAGTGTACATTAAAAAGTCTCAATAATTGTAAAAGCCTAAAATACAAATGTTGTAATTTGTATACACAAACATCAAACAATACCGATAAAAAAATAGCAAGCGCATAAATAATTTATTAACAATGCTGTTTTAAACAAAGATATTGTAACATTTATGAACTAATTAATACATATTATCATGCATGCATGACAACAAATTACTCGTACAGTAATGTACTATCGAAACATTTGGTTTCATATAGTAAATAAGCAAGTATTACATTTAACCTAGTTCTTATAAGCTTCTTTGACGTGTATGTGCTGTGTTTGCTTTGTGCAATTATGGTAAATAAATCAACAAATAATAAACTTTTAAACGCAAATATTACCACAGTTGAAAACACAGCACATTAACAGTAAACAACACTGAAATACCGAAACTCCACCAAATATTTCCTCCAAAATCGAAAGTCATTTCGATTAGGATCATGTATATTCTGGCACTGGAAGACAAATCTTACCGCAGTTTGAAACGCTGCATATTTCAGAGAGCTTATTTAACGGACAGTAAATTAGCGTGGAAATGACGTGAATAAATTATGAATAAACTGTCTGGCAAGGATTAACGAGCGCCGCGAGACCTCACCGCGAATCACCGCCGCAACAGGCGCCATTATGCCGATATTATTGTTCTATTGTATCCGATGTTACTTTAATAACAATTCTGGGGACACTTTTTATACATTTACAAATTGTTAGCTTTTTTGTGAAAGAAAATATACTACATAAATTTATTTTCCGCTTATTTTGTTATTAACGTCTCAAAAATATACCATTATTAAAAAGAATGATGTATAACTACAAAATATATTGAAGGCAGAAAAAAGAAAGCCACGAGTTGCTGTCAGTTGTTGACCCAAAAGGAACCATCTATTGTAGTCAGTACACTGGTTGATAACTTTAATAATATAAGATGCGCGCGCGCGGGTGCGTCAACGACGCGTCTTCGCACGGTGTGTTTGCGAGCGGTGGTTGAGAGTACATCAAACTAAAAGCGTACCGTGCACAGTCACATGGTTCGATACTTACCATTTGTAGGCATGTAAAGGTTGACGTAAAGTCTAATTCACTCTGGTCTTGTGGACCGGGAGAGGTCGTTCGAGTTGCCGGATGCACGTGTGTGCATTATCAAAGCGTCTTCACTCGGTGCGGTTGCGGGCGCCGCTTGAGAGTACATCAAACTAAAAGCTTACATAAGGGCCGCACTACATTGAATCGGAAGCGCACGGCAGCGACGCGAAGCGTGCGGCAAAGTGCTCGCGCGTCACCTCGAGCCTTCTCGATCAGTCGCGCGCCAGCTCGCACAACCGCGCGGTTGACACATACCCCGTAGCGTCCGCCAATCTACGATCTACATTTCACGAGAGAATTCGTGTTTTTGTTTTGGAAATGTGGAATTGGTCATGAAGCACTATATCTGAACAAGAGGAGAAGAAATAAATGGAGGGTTCATGTGGTAGAGGAAGCGGGCAATGACTGTCGCCTGGCGACCACCCCTTACTCGCGGCCACGTGAGCCGGCTCACGACTGCTCGCCACTGCTCGAGCCAGCTTGTGACTACTCACAATCTCGTATCCACGCGAGTATGGCTTGGCCGCATTTAAGAATTTTTAGATTTTATGACATTGTACATAAAGTTTATAATATCTTGTTATTAAAACTGCCCATCGTGTCGCTTCCGAGCGCTGCCGATCCAGTTTAGCGCGGCCCTAAGCCCCATGGCGCGATACTTACCATTAGTAGGCACGTAAAGGTTGACGTAAAGACAATCTTCACTCTGGTTGGCAAGGACAGGCAGCAGTCGCTCGAGTTGCCGGATACGCGCGCGCGGGTGCGTCAGCAAGGCGTCTTCACGCGGCGCATTCGCGGGCGGCGCTTGCGGACATGCAGGCCCGGGAGCATCCGCCAACCGCGTCGTTCGCCACTGCGACGGCGTCACCGGCGGCATGTATCTGTGTATCATTTGTTGATTTCAAATAATTGATGTTGCAAAAAATACATTTTTAGTCCGCGCCTTTGTAAAACATGTGATTTTTGTATATGTTTAAAATTCCATTCGTTCACAGATGTGGTCGAAGATCGCGTCGTTTCCAATTTACAGTTGCAGCCTGCAGGTGTACGTAATATAATAAAATTTTAATAACCACATTTAATTTGACTTCGAATGTAAAGCTCAGTCATTAAAATATATGAAGCTGCCATTTATGAAAGTTATAAACATTAATAGCCTACAGAAATGACATTGCCTGATTATTTTGTAAACTAAAACTCACATTGTAAGTGTTGGCATTACTGTTACTTTATTATTATACATAATACAACGTGGAAGGGACATACCCGTAATAAATCGAACCACAGGCTATATTAGATCACTTTAGTATAATAAAATTAAAATAATAGCCAAAACACAAAAAAGAAATCCGCATTTTCATACAAAAGTGTGCAACCGCCCGGGCAATTTGTATGGGAATGTCGAAATTTTTTTTGGTTATTCGGTTGTTATTTTCATTTCATTATACTATAGTGATCTAATACTTGGTTCAATTTATTAAGGGTATGTCCCTTCCACGTTGTATAAAACTGAATATACCCACCTAAGACTACCAAGAGGTGGCGTAGCATACGGCACACCAAGGTACGCCTCAACCTGCGGATGCGAGTGGACCACGATGCCGCGCAACGGCCCGTACTTGGTGCGTACGACGCGCGTGCTATACTTGTGCGCAGAGAGCGCGGCCGCACAGCTGACCAGCCACGCGTAGAGCGCGGCGCGGTCCGCGCGCATCACGCGCACAGGCCGGGCGCGGGCGCACGCGCGGGCGACGCGCCGCCGGACTCGCGCATCACGCGGCCCGCCGCGCCACCGCGCACGCGCACACCTCGCGCCGCCAGCTCATCCTGTTACACCCTTCTCTCGTGCCCGCCGCCACTGTCATCATACACTACAGGGTTACATACATGTCGCTTTTTAGGGTTAAATTTTAAGAAAAAGTTTTGTTTTAACATCTTTGGTGTCCATATTTGGAAGCACGTCGAACCTTTGGGTTATATTTGTTTTCACATAGTTCACATACATCATACCTAGCCTAAACTGTACAATTTAACGGAATTAAAAATTCTTGTGGACTGGACAATATACCATTTTCATCCATACTTTACTCATAAAATTGAATTCTACACTCTGGCATCAGAATAATGCACAAGCAAATCTAATAACAGCGTCTGTCCACCAGCTTAAGATAAGCAAACAATAACAAGCCGGAACTATTTGTTTTCTAGTGTTTACGTACATTTTATGTAAGTAAACAAGCATAGTCAATAAACCGTAACGTAATCAATCACGCGTACACACTGCTCGATTGGGCTAATATCACAGTCGTAGCACGGTAGCATTGTGTCGTAGCACTCGTAGCTTGTAGCTATTATAACGCGTAGCCTTATTGTACGTAGCGCTTTGTCGAACTCGCTACGCCAAATAAGAAATCATTTTATGCCTACCTACATATTAAATTTTGAATAGCTTGTATTTTACTAGGTTTTTTTTTACATTCTTTGACTAATATTTATTATTTTAAAAGGCACACAAGATTGTTTTCTTTTTGTTACGTAAAATACCAGACATTCACCAGCAAGTAGAAGTCACTGCATCAAAAAATGTACAGAAATTGACAGTACACTGAGCAATATAAAATCTGTTCTTATAAATTAAAACTTACCCAAGTCATGTTGCGGCAGCAAACATTTGTTCACGCGAACCAATCATTTAACCTGAAACAATATAGACAAGCATTATAAAAGAAAACAAAGGCTGCATAATCTAGTGTAATAAATCCGGAAATTTCCCTACAATTCGGGTATACGCCAGGTAAATTTTAGCAAATTTCCATTTTAATCAAATATGAGTGGAGTAAGCCGGTCTACGGACAATGGGTAGGTGGCAGAAAATGTTTGGCTTAGGTTTATCTTACACAGAATCAAGAATTTTGGTGACACTAAGTCTAGGGCTTAAAGGATCTTTTGCTATTTATAAACTACAGCGATGAGTAAGACTCAACATTAAGGCTTGTGTCAAGATTTTTCCATTTCATATTAACCATTAGTACAAATTACACAAGTTTTCAAATTTCACATTAATTATTTATGTATAATTAATATCATGGCAATGCTGCCAGCCTTAATGTGAAAGTTTTCAAATTTTACATTAATTATTTATGTATAATTAATATCATGGCAATGCTGCCAGCCTTTTGCCCACGCTGCCAACGGTATTTTTTTTGTGGGGCTACATAATTTTTTTTACTTTTAGATTTATTTTTAAATTAAAATTTATTAAATTTAGTTTTAATATAATTACATATCCTTTGTATACAGGAATGAACTTCACAACTTAAGTGATTGCACCTCAATCGCCTCAACCTTGACATAACAGTGTACGATGGCCTTAATATACTCGTAACATACCTACCCGACCGTGGTATAATTTAATGTAACGCAAACACGACAACTATTTTCTAAACGAATTCCATGTTTTCTTAGCAGGCTTTTATTCAGCAAGTCACCGTGGGACCCTTGAAGACGAGCCGCAGTTAAACCGAGACTGATTTCCATTCTAATTAGTCTAGCACGCTTATATAATTGTTCTAGCTATCTCATATTTTCTACTAAAGTAATGCATAATTTTAAAGCTTGTGCATAAATTAAAATGCTTTCTATAGTTGTATGTGACTTAATTAACAGACAGATTTAAGTTTTTTATATTACACCTAAAGATTTTCTACCTAATTTGAAGTTTATACAAGATCTATTCCTATTTTATATTTATTTGTTGTAAAAAGCTATTTAAACTTTGTTCAGTCTTCAGAACCAATATGTCATTTAAATAAAATTAACACATTAGTTAACGGATTAGCTCATTAAAGTGGCAGTGGGCGGGACACAAAGCGCGACGAACCGATGGCCGATGGGGCAAAAAGGTTCTTGAATGGCGACCATGTACTGGCAAGCGAAGTATAGGACACCCAACCACAAGGTGGTCTGACGACCTGAGTTAGGACGCTGGAAAGCGCTGGATGCAGGCCACTCTAGATCGGTCATTTTGAAAATCCCTGGGAAAGGCCTATGTCTGACTGAAATGATGATGAATGATGATGATGATGTGGTCATTAGTGTGAGTGTGAGACCCTATAAGTTTACGAGTACTAGAGAACTAAACATATTTACGCTAGTTAGTTTTAAAGTCAAAATCATAAAATAAACACTTGAAAATTTGTTTCGGCTTCCTTTTTCGCTCCTTATATGATTCAAGTAAACCATAAAAGCAATAAAACCACTTATATACGTTTTTTACGCATCAATATTGAAACATAATGGCCACAGAGACATATTTGACAGGTGTCAGTGATATTAAAAGAATTTTTGTTGACGGCGGCGTTTTCAGGCGTATTTGGTTGCGCAAGCGGTCCGCAATGGGATCAAATTAAAAGCGACAGCAGATGCTACACTTCACTTAATCAGCCCTGTGTCACTCCCCGTTTAGGTATCGAAAATATACCTACATTATTTCTATGCGCGCGGCGACCACTTCAAAGGGGTAAATTCAAATATATGAATCGTTTGTCCAGAGTAATAAGAATGAATTGGCTTGCAATGGATGACTAGGTATCTAAACTAAGAGGTGAGAAGTACTGACGCGAGTTAAATTAAACCATAGCGCTAACCACATTAAGTAGATATTTCTTTGAATATATTTTTGGAGTAGGACTTCTGTACGTGAGTACTAGTATTTATTCTGTGACACAATATTCGCTCAAGCAGTGCTCATTATTGATATTCATCATTAAAATCTAAAATGATTTTTAATTTGTTTAAATTACTTAATACCTGTGGGCACTTATCCAAGTATGGACCACGCCCGGTGTAGCTTAACTTAGTTAACGCACTAGTGCATACTGCATGCATACATTACATTTTGTATTTTGATATTGACTGAATAATTAAAATGAAAATAGGTTCACGATATTTAAAATATCTATTGCTGTCTATTGAACAGTATATCATGTTCAATAGACTTGTTCGTTAATCTTGTTCATTTTAACTCTGTTTTTTTTTTTAAATATTTGTTGTAATAGCGGCAACAGAAATACATCAACGGTGGAAATTTTAACTGTCTAGCTATGATAGTTCATGAGATACAGCCTGGTGACAGACAGACAGACGGACAGCGGAGACTTAATAATAGGGTCTCGTTTTTACCCTTTGGTACGGAACCAGAAAAACAACTGTTTGTAACTGAGCCAATCAAGATCTGGTTTCCTGTAAGCCGCATTTTTTATAATTTGGATGTACTATTACTTACTCTATTTCCATTCTACCTGAGTAAAAAGTTTCGTTTAAATGAAGAATGCCATCTGCGATAACTTCCTCTAATCTTCTTCCGTGACTTCCTTATTTTGTCAACAAGAAGGGAGATCAGTCATCAATCAAGCGCGTGACAAGCAGAAGCTTTGTGGTCCTGCGTATTTCGGTGACGGACCTTGATGTTGTCGCGTCACTGACCTTCCAACTTATTTTTCAATATTTTTCTCGTGAATACCAACGTATTTTGGAATATTTTTCTCGTAAATTGTATTCTGTGCCAATCATTGTTTTCTGAATAATGACTATCAAAATATATTAAGACTTTTTTGCAATGAGTTTCTGTATATAACTATATACAGAATAATAATATAAGTTATAGTTGCGCTAATAGAAATTTTATAGTTGTGCACTGAATTAAATTAATATATAAACATGTAAGGTCTTATGACACAGATTGAGATAGTAAGTTTTTAAGTTAAATTATACAGTACGAGTAAGTACTAATTCATTGAAATATAATACCTAGTGGTATAAACTTTTAATCTTTAACCCAGGTCCATATTATTTGACGACCTCAGTTACATTAACACGCTAGTCCGCCACCAGCCAGGGCAAGTTGGAAAATGGCTTGTTTCAAATTGTCCTGATCTTGAGTGTTTATCTATAAGTATTTATGTATTTATCATAAAACATAGTTTAGTTAATATCCAATAACACTAGTTGAAAATAACTTACTTTGGGGCTAGCCTAATCTGAGTGATTTGTTCCTGTATATTTATTTATTTATCCATACATTTTTCATTTCTGTCTAGACCTGAAATGAAGATTGAACCCAAAACTACGTCCTAGAGTTAATACTGCGCCGCTAAGGTTATCTACTGACTCACGTAAATGTGACATAAATCCATACTATTAACACTTTAGAAGATACTTTTACTATAAAATTATAAAAACTTCAACGGATAAATTAACATTTTAAATAGAACCTTAATTAAACGTCGGCTTAAAATATGATCCACCATTTTTCACACGTAGAAAAAGGTAAGATACACCATCGGCTTAATACTTAGATGAACAGGATTAATAAGCACTGGCATTAAAAATAGCATTAGCAAACCTCTAAACGTGTTGGAAGAAATAATTCAATCAAACCTTTTTAATTATCAACATTATTCATAGATAAAAACGTCATGGTTGCCGACGCAGAAAATATCAAAAGATTTTCCAGTAGATCGATGGATATTTTTATAAATCAACATAATGCAGTTTCTACAGATCTGAACTATCAATTTAAAATTCAAATTTGTTATTTTACATTAAGTGAAAGTCTATATTTGGTTTTCAAAAGGCAACAATTACTTATCAGTTGTATCAATAAATTAGTCTTTTGTAAAAAAAAGTTTTATTCTTTGTGTAATACTTTTTTGAATGTAGCCAAATTTTAAATTAGTTTCTTAAAGCCGTTGATAGCGATCCACATAAATGAATAAAAATAAATAAAATGAATTTATATTGGCCATAAAACAGCGACCCCGTTCATAGACACGAGCTTATAGACCCCTTTCTATTTATGACCTAACGTAGAGAGCGTGCTTTCCTCGTTCATAATACCCAATTTTAAAGACTCGTCGAGCTCGCGATGTTATTGGGAAAGTAATAATGCTGTAATTGTGTTATTATATAAGAATTAAGTTTCATATTTTGCGATGTTTCTGAACGAATGAGTATTTCGATAGTATTTTTGCACAGAAGGTAATGTCTGATGGGGCCTTGCCTTTTGCTCTGTTGGGTATCAACTCAGTTGGGCAATGTCGTGTATAGGTTTTTTTTTCTATGATTCAACATATGTATCAACCAATTGAATGATATATTTTTTACATCAATTTTTAAATCATCTCCTTTACAAGTAGAATTAATTTTCACCGTGGCTTCTCGTTGTATGTCAACATCAATCTGTAAGTAACATGTTAATCTTGTTAGCCTTTAGAGCTGCGTGTCGCCCGCCCAGGCTAACCGGCTGCCTAGCCCGCGGTGATCGATCGCGGCATTCGCGGCCCACTCAACCGCATATAAACGTTATAACCATCTTAAACTTTATGAACAACATTTACACGATAATGTGCTTAACGCGATGAGCTCGGGGCCTGTATCATTTCCAGACGAAAACGAGCGAGTTACCTGAATCCTAATAGTCGGGAAAGCCATTTGACAGTTCCTAATCTGGATGAGATAAGAAATGGTGAGCATTTTGCTGGCAATCAATCGTATTACTTTTTCAATATCATTTGACATAAATGCAACTTGAGTTGAAATTCTCGTTACTAGTGGAATAGGAACCAACGTTTTAGGTTCAAATTTAAATTTAGTTGTGATTTTACAGAATTACCTTGTCCAACATTGTTAAGCTACATAAAATAATATTTTACTTAAATTAATGTTTTTAAACCGAGACAAAAAAATCATAATATTTTTAACTACTTCAAAAATAATTAGTTTTTCTGTCACTAAAAAATTATTAGCACTTCTAAGCACACAAAATTTGATAAAATCTCAAAAACTCAACTTATAATCAATTACATAATTGTTTTACCAATTTATTAAGAAAAGTTTGCGTCACCCAAAATGTGCAAAGTTGAGATTACCTTACTCTTGTAACTCGAGGCGCAGGTGTTCGCAAAGTGTTAATTAATGTATATATGTACAAGTAGAATTTATTTCGTTTAGCACTTAATTGATAAATACCTAAAGAACGTGTTACTGACGGGAACGTCGCGACGGTTTCATTACGAGAGCACATTCTGTAATCAATTAAATTAATGAGAACAACGAGTAAGGAGTGCGTTGTTTATAAATTAAATAGGTTGATTTGGAGATACGCGAGTTTTCATTACACGAAGTGGTACTTTCTTGGATATGTGTTTAGTGAAATTGAAAACTACGTTGAATTGCTTACTGTCGAGCTGTATTTCTATACACTTCTGCGTCAGTAAATTTGCTACATACTTATTTAGGTATATCTTTGGTGGATAGGAGTAGGTAACCAGTGCATACTTATTTTTTATCAGTATTGAAAAGTGTCGAATTAAACGATAAGAATAACCATAATAACAAAAAGTCAGTATGCCGTTTAAACAGAAATTTCCGTGGCAATAATGTTTTTAATTGTATGCAGTATGTCTGCAGTGTTAAAAAGTAGGATTATTGATAAAAATACAAAGTTCGGTCTCAAGATTGCTAAGAGCGACCGCCAAGATGAGGCGCGGCAGCAGTGGTAGAGGGACCAGACAAGTGGCGATTGGCGTAATCAATCACGAGCCGGTTTTGATCAACTGTATCTAGATTAAACTACGCTAGACTTACCGCCATATGGTTTTAACGGCCTAACTGTGAGATGTTCAGAAATTTTTATATGAATTTTATGATCTATTTCAATATTTTTTTGCTTGAAGTGGTGCCAAGTTTAGTTTACGCTGGATTAGTGTCCGTGGCAGTCGTGATGGTGTACTTCAGTGGCAGCGGAGAGACCGCACAAGCAGCGAATTGACGTCATCAATCATAGGGCAGCGTTTGCCGCGCCACTGCGCTTAAACGTTCATCTTCTGTGCGCCGCCTCTGATCATTTTAATTTAGACAGTTTAAACTAAGCTTGAATTACACGGTTGCCCAAACTGTGATATGCTCTAAAAACTACTATATTTATTCCACTACCCCATTTTAGCGTTGCCAAGTTTGGTTAACGCTAGATTACTAAAAAGGACAGGCGAAAAGCTTCACTTCAGTAGCGGCAGAGAGCTCAAACCGGACAAGCGGCGAATTGGCGTCATCAATCACAGGCCAGCATCCGCCACAGCGCTTAAATGGGGAAGGTCTACTCCGTGCGCCGTCTCTGATCAACTCTGCTCGATTAAAACTATGCTGGATTTACCGCACCACGGCTAACGACCAAACTACGCTCTGCCTCAATAACCATCATACGATAAAATAGATTACCTAGGAAACCTAACATATTAGTCGGGTAATTTCTATCGATTCGTGCACAATCTTATGATGAGTTGGGAGCTCAGGTTCATTTTCGTTCCCAACTTATCTTAACAGTAAGTGATCAAAATGGCAAACGCTTCTTCTTCTTCTCTTAGCATTGGCAATTATTGTGATCTATAATTGTATTGGCCCGAAATTTGGCCACATTTATATCCCTTTCGTTTGCCACCCTTAGATCGTCTCTAAAGCAGGACGCGGTAAACGAGGGGTATGACAGCAAATATTTCGTGGACTGGATGCATCCACAGGCACATATGCCGTCGTCTGAATACTTCCACTTCTTCTTTAGCTTCTGACATTTTCCGCCAACTAAACGCTAAAACGAATCTGTGTTATGAATAACTATGTTATATGGGATACAAGCTAACATTTGGACATGATTTTATGTATCTGTGGTTACAACTACCGACATAAAACCATATACGAACACATAGGTACTCAGGTATGTCACAAAAGGAATATAGATATAAAAAAACAGTTAAGAAATAAAAATATACTATTTCGTGGTAGCTAAGAAAAAGCCTTGCTTTTCGCAGCTACAATTTGAGCAACACTCTCATCTTAATGGACACCGCGCTAAATCTCTCCGGCTTAAGGCTGGCCACAACAACTAAATGGGTTACTTCCTTGTCATCAACATACTAAGGAAAAGATATATTGTGTTTACTTCTTAGTTGACATGTTTGCATTGTATTTTGGGCTTGCCCATTCATTTGCTAGAATTTAGAAGTTTACTATAAGCAGGCAGTACCTTTGAGCATTCATGAAAATATTGCACTGTGTCTCAACTCAAGTACCTACACGTACTGTTTGAATAAATTTATAATTTGCCATGAAAAATATAGAATTATTACTTTTTAGCCAGTATGAAATTAATCTCATGTCTCTTTAATATTATTATACATCGAAGCAAGTTTTACTTAATTTTCTGACATCAAGATCACCAGAAAAATTTTCATGCAACGTTTAATAATAACTGTACCTAAACGTGAATTCATCAAATAGCATTACACAATATCATTTCGGTTCCGAGACGTAGGCAGTTTGTCAGGGTACCATTAATCATATCCCAAAATGTCGGCACCTTTTATGCGAACTGCTTTCAACTATGCGCTGTTTCTACGAACATTAAATTCTACGCCAATATTAATCTTAACATAAAATTTATCAATGAAACAGACCCTTAATATTACTGCTATTACCAAGGTATGGCAAAATAATATTAATAAATTTCTATCATTACAAAAAAAAGTAAAAGTTTCTTAGCATGATTAAATATTAATTTAAAAAAAATTTTCCATACTTTTGAAAATATCAAATCTTAATCAAGTCTCAATTTTAAATATACTTGGATAAATATTTCAAACATTAATCAAAATCTTTAACTTGAGGAATTCTCCTTCTAATTTTGCTGAATCTAATTAGGTTATTCTCTGTTCAATTTCGGTTAACAAAGCTACGAACGAGTAATTAATTATTATAATTAAAATAAACATGAAAGTTATAACATGAAAGTTGGGTATTGTGAAACCAGATCAATGTTGACTACGCTACGTCTCCGAGACCACCCCGATATTCGAAGAGTTAATATAATTTGATTCAATTACGTGCTATAAATGCCTTAACCGCATTAGCAGGAAAGTGGCCGCTCGCTTCATGAGGACCTGAGCAAACGTGCCACTTTTAGGATCACTCATTAAATATTTAGTCGAATGTTATTGCTTACAACACATTGCCCAATGCAAACGTTTTAAAAGATGCACAAGAATTTATAAATTTTCGCTCCGCCTATGTGCAAAATAATGTAGCTACTATAGTGGTAGATTATTACTTTTCTGTTGGTGTTTTAAGACAGCTGATACATCTTTTTTAAATAATACTTACCTGGCTATGTTTGACGAAGAAATAAAAGGAGATCGGGACCAACGCGACAATATAAGTAGGGCACCCGTGTCGCGAATAATTAATTTTATTACGTCGCATCGAAACGCTTATTGTCGAATACGTAAGACGACATATAAACTAGCACGTTTACTGCAACTCATGAAGGTGCAGCAGAGCACTCGGTCGATATCTGTCGACTTGAGTGGCCGTAAGAAGAAATGTGGGCTATTTCGTGCTAGGCCGCTCTCTCGTCGAGCACCCTCCGTCGTGGCCGCTCCGCCGAACAAACTAGATTAACTCTGTGACCTCCCGACCTCGTCTTCTTCCAGCCCCCTATTTCGGTTTTAGATCGCAGTATTTAGCAGCAGATATTTTTTGTGCAACCAGATTTTAGCCCCGGTATCATTATTCAATAGTGGTATTTCGCAGTGATCTGAATCACATAATTATATGTATAGTAAATATATAAATATATAGGGCAAATCACATAGACTGAGCTAGCTCCAAAGTAAATTCGAGACTTGTCTTATGGGATACTAACTCAACGATAATATATTTTATAACAAATACATTTATAGATAAACACCCAAGCCCCAGGACAATTTAAAAAGGCCATTGTCCAACATGCCCTGACCGGGGATCGCAACCGGAACCTCTGGTTGGGGGACTAGCATGGTGACCACTACGCCACGGGGGTCGTCAATGGTAAATGATAAGCATTTAGTCAATTATAGACATATAATGTGATGTACTTTTATCTTCAATAAACTTCACTTCCAAATAGTGATTAAACTTACCAAATAGAGTTCTTTAAGCTTCTTCGAATAACTTACATTCCTTTGGTATGTGTTAGTACCTAATCAAGACCTCGAGATTCAAGAAAGAAGAAAGGGTGTTTAATTAGAAAAGTATGTTTGATGAATATCTGATTATTTAGCAATACTATTATTGCGGTCGGCACAGCCAGCATGTCAGTTTTTTCCATCTCATTCTATCCTTTGCTAATTGTCCGATCCGTTACTCCCGTCTTACTCATAATTTTCTTGACGCATTCCCTCTAACATTTCTTTGGTCTCTCGTTGTATAAAAAATAACATGACAGCTACCAAAAATGTAACAACAATAAAAAATTAAATATTCTTGCCCAAAGTAATTAGCTTTATTATGCCACAGACTAGTAACATCAGAAACACAAACCCGAAAAATAAAACAGTTTAGTAAAGCCCGGGATAGTACAAACACCAATTCAGCGCCGTCGGCAAAGTCCGCAATACACGTAAAATCAATTTAGCAAAGCCACTTTGAGCCGCACTGACCCTTACACGTTTATTCACAAACGAACCGAAAGCTTTAAATCATTTAAGCTTTATTTTATTTATTTCATCGGAGGGTTAAGGCCTATATAGGTGTTAACAGTTAAGCTGTTACTTATAACAATGCAAATCCTCCCCAATGGAATCCTTCACTTGCACTTGCAGTAGTGGCGCGGAGTGGCACGGTAATTTGTGTAGGAAACTGTCGCGCCGATTACAGTGTGAATTCATATCAACAATATTTTACGAGTAGAGCTCCGTAGGAGTATCTCAGAGATGTTAAAAAGATAATGGCTGCCATTTTTCTACGAAAACAGTATGTTTACTAGTATGTTAATATTTGTAGGGCCACAAATAATGAAGATGATGGCAAATTATTTACTTCCATATCCTTCTGTATACATAAGTTTTCAAACCGAAACATTTTTTAAATTATTTGAACAAATTAAAAAAGAATGTACTAAAAATATTATCGACGCATATATTTTATTTTGCGTTTTCGAATTTCTCTGTTATTATTTCAAATATAATAAAACACATCTGTGTATAACCGTTAACATTCAGTACCCGCTTAATTACGTACAGAGCACAATTGTTGAAACTGACATACAAAGCGTCGTATCCGACTCTGCATATGGACGCTGAAGTATCCAAACGTTATTTGAAAACTTTTGCGCGACTCTGTTCAATTTGCATAATTCATTCTTACTGTTTGTGTGTATTCACATGGGACAAATTGAAGTACTGCCAAACATATAAATGTAATTTGTTCCACAGTACATCAATCTGCCTAAAGAAAATATTATATGTGTTATAGACCAAGTGATTAATAACAAAATATAAAAATGCCAGCGCAGTTTCAATAATGCCCAAAATGAACAAATTTTAAAATAATCAAACCGTCTGGGAATTATTATAATGCTTATAACCTGTGGGGCAGAATAGCACTAACAGCAGATCATGAAATATATCGAGCGGTGGGATGGCCCTTAGGCAACCCTCCAGCCACCAACATTGTTCTTGCAGAATTATGTAGACTTCTTGCAGGGTGTCCCAATTTATCATTTATAAATATATAATTATAATATATAATTTTTCTGAAAATTAACGAAATTTATGTAATATTTCATATTTTTCCGTAAATTTCCCTGATTTTTTGGAAATTTTACAGGTTTGTGTAATGTTTTACATGTAAAATTGTTTATTTTATAAGTAAAATAATATAATTTTTAACAATGTAGTAACAGGCAGACCACTAAGTAAGTAGACAGTGGGCGCACTAACCGGCGTACCCAAACCGTCTTCTAGTTATTTTGTGTTCCTTTATATCCATTATTGCATGTTGCCTTATAACGCCATAATCATATAAAGCAGTACTTAACGCTTTTACTATTAAGGCAGTAAGGACATGTTTAACATGATAAAAAAAATAGTACCTGGGTGACTGACCTTCGCCCAATGAAAATGTTAAGAAAAAAGAGTAAAACCTATCTATATCCATTTTTCATCCCCAAAACCCTCTACATGTTGAAGCCTTTTCTGAAAAACTCATGTATACACACATAAGCTTATATATAAATAAATTCTCGTTTTAATTAATACTTAAAATGTAAACAAATAAAACTTTTCACACTTCTAGAAAAGTTCCATTATAAATGTTTCGTCTCATTTATTGTTAGTACCTTCATGTATTAAACACAAAAATTGCTACGTTATATCGAAAACAATAGGTGCATGAAATATTGCACGCATTCCACAAGTATACGAGTAACGTGCCGCAAGTGAATTGTATTCACTTCACAACTCCTTTTACTCGATACAACAGAATAATAGTAACCTTTTTCTGATTTATTACACCCATACCGTGACACAATCTCCTTGAACATTACTTCATATGAAATTTGATTTATGGTCGAAATTTCACAACTTAGACACCGTGGCAGCGACGTGTAGAAACGATAAAAGACATAAAAATGAGTAATATCATTTTTTCTTCCTTGTGTTCCCAGCAATCTGTCGGGTTTTATTATTCAAATTAAAGAAAAATTTAATAGCAGTAATCTTTGCATATGATAAATTCTTGTTTGGTTTTAGTAGGTATATTTAGCAGTAACATACGGCATAGCCCGCATGATCAAGGATAAGAAAAAATAGAAATTCTAGAAGATAGAATCTCTATTTTTTCTTATCCAGGCCTTAATCTATATGTAGTAATGCCAATGTGTTTAGCTGTTTTTGCATGATAGAGTAACTAAAAAACAAAGCACTGACCCCTAAAGAATCTAGGTCAAGCTTAGACGATAAAAAAGAAACTAGCAAAAAATATTCTTGTTTGTATCTGTTTATATAAATATGATGTTTATTATAATCAAAGTCGTTTCCGTAGATATACCAAGATAGTAAATTCGTTTTATAATTTACTGTGACTTCCTCCATTTATATCCCCTAATGCGCTAGAAGCCATTGTCCCCTGGAATCTGCTCGTCTTGCACATAATGGGAAAACTATTACTCTCCTTTTTTCGGAACAATGAGAACAAAAAATCTTTGCAACCTTTGCCACCTCTATGGTAATCGATGTTTCTACATATCAAATGGCCATTAATTAAGTCGAACCTACTTTTAGGGGTTTTGTTACAATGTGCTTTCAACACGTAACTACATAACAAAACAAAATATCAAAATCGGACCAGTCGTATAGAAGGAGTTTCATTACAAACACACGCAAAATCATCTACTTGTGAACCTAAAGCATTCTCGAATCCACTTAAACATACAAAAAAAATATCAAAATTGGTCCAGCCGTTTAGGAGGAGTTTAATCACAAACACACGCACAAAAGATTTATATACCTATAATATCTATATATAAAGAAACTTGATGAAAAAATCTTAAATTTTTTTTCGCCTATCGGTCCTTACCGCCTAAAGAGAACTGAAAAACAAAAATTTGAATCAATAAAAAAGTTCTATATAATCCTCGAGCCTTCTCACAAAATTTTACAAGAATCGGTTAAAAAATGCGACCTGTAGGCAAGAACAACTGGACAAACTGAAAGCCGGACAAAATTACTTTTGGTCAGTCTAGAAACTGATACACTTCGCTCGCTTGGTCAATAATAAAGCAATGGATAATATTTTAATAGACTGTCAATTTCATATTAATAAAATATAAAAATCTGTGTTAAATGTTGGAAGCGAAATAAAATTTCAATTTTATAAATATACTATTTTTGACATTGACTTATGCATGAAATAATATGAATTTTACGAAAATAAATATATCTTTCAATCAACTTTTTTCAAATAAAGTTTTTTAAACTTTGAAACTGGTTCAAATTGCATTTACAGAATAAGCGAGTAAATAAGTATTTCTTTTCATTTTTCTTCTCATTTAACTGATAAATTGAATGAATTGATTTCATTTTTGAACAATTTTTTTACAATTTCAGTGCAAAAATATTTATTTTAAGTAAATGTTATACTTATAAAGATATCTTCTCTTAACAAGTATTATAAGTACTTACCAAATAATTACACCGATTTTATTATGGATCGAATTTTACAATCTGCACGGAAAAAAGCAGCTGGTAGAATTTCGTTGCATGAATGAAATGTAAGAAGGCGTGGATACATACGTATACGTCACAAAATGAGCCTTATTTATTTTATTCTTGTGAATAACAGATGTACAACATCTCCGTAACGTCATTTATCAGTGTCGCTGCTGTCTAATCATTCCGCCGTACATTTATCACAACAGTTTTTATACATAAAGTAATCCAAATATCTTGACATCGTCGTAAAAATTGGACAAATAGGCGCTTACACGGAGAGTCTCACTTTCGCAGCGCGAGAATTGTTACGCCGCGCCGCCAACGTCACCCGGTCGGAAGCGTGCGAGAAAACCGAAAAGAAAATTACATTCCCGACGGCATGAATATAATATACTGACATGGCATTAAATATTTGTTTAGGAATAAAATTAAATTTATATTTCCAACGCACATAAAGGATGACGATTTATATGAAACAGTGCACAGAAGGTTGTAAATGTAATTTGGAATTGTTGTGCCTAACAAGACACAACATTTTATTCCGGTATTGAGCTCAATCTGTTATAACAATTAATCTAATAATAGAGAATCGATATTGCACTTCGTAAATATTTGCGTTAGTAAATCAACTTACATTTTCTACTTACATATAATAAACGAACAATTTACGTACATAACTACTACGTATAAATTTAAATGAGAAGTCATAAACAGGTTAAGGGGCTACCTGAATTTTTCGGGGTCCAATGCTGCCCCCATTTGAATTAAATCATTTAAAAGGAAACGGAGATATAAATTAAAATTTTTGTCTTGATCAGACCCTAGATAACCTTCCAAACTATTTTATGAACTACTGTTTATTGTTTAAAGTGAGAACATGAAGCATACGCCAAAAGTGGCCGTTTTTCGCAATTGTGCGTAGAAAAGCTTTACGTTCTCACTTTAAACTGTAAACAGTAGTTTATAAAATAGTTTGAAGGGTTGTCCAGGGTCTGATCAAGACAAAATTTCAAATAAAATCTCCGTTTTTTTTTTCAAATGATTTATTTTAAATGGGGGCAGCACTGGACCCCGAAAAATTCAGGTAGCCCCTTAAGGTACTATTATTTATAATTTCTTGTGGGCAAATTATGAATAGAAGTTAAATCAAGCCAAATTGAAATCGAGTTCTTGTACCATTCGGTTTGTGAATTAGAATTAATTGACGTCATAAATCATGGACATTGTTCAGCTGCTCAGTAATTATCCTCGGCTGTAGTAAGTCCACTGACATTACTACGTGTTAATAGAAAATAATACTAAAGAAACGAGTAACGGTAATATAATATTTTTTACATTATTTTATTTTCTCTGAGACCAGTATGGAAGTCAAAGGTACATAAATAGTATTTTATTTTCTAGGTATAAACAGAACATATTTCACGAATCTAAAGTTATGTTTCACTATTCTCCAGAGAATGTATCTTTCTGGCTTTCTACAAACATGTTTTTAAATAAAAATAAAAGATTGTATTATATATATAGGAAACTAGATGAACTGTTCGGTTTACTTATATAAGATAATCAAATTATTTTCGTATTTTATTTATCTATATATAAATATATATAAAGAAACTTAATGACTGACTGACATATCAACGCACAGCCCAAACCGCTGGGTCTAGAGACTTCAAACTTGGCACATAGATTCCATATGAAGTCTAAGGTTTCACTAAAAAAAGGATTTTTCAAAACTCACCCCTTAAAGGGGTGAAACGGGGGTCCGAAATTTGTATGGAGAAATAAAATAAGTTAGACCATTTTATTCAAAACTTCGCGAGATTACCTCTGGCAGTGAATATATAAATATGTGTTTCAGGATTTTTCAAAATTCAACCCCTAGAGGGATAAAATAGGGTGACCTACTGCCTAGGCCATGCTAAAGCGTTCCGGCGCTCTCACTCGCTCTAGCAAATTAAGATTCTGCGTGACAAAAAAGGATAACGGGCGGGAACGGAAACGGGAAAGGAAGAAACTGACTGATTGGTGACTGACATATCAACACACAGTCAAAACGACTAGGTCTATAGACTCCAAATTTGGCACATAAATTACTTATGAGGTCTAGGGGGGCACGAATTTAAGGAAGGATTTTTCTAAACTCAACCCCAAAGGAGGTGAATGAGGGTTTTTAGTTAGTATTATCAAAATTATTTTCTTGTAGAAACATTATTAGTTAGACCATTTCATTTGAAACTTCGCAAGACAAAACACGTTTCTACTTACGTAAATAAGTAAAAACGTGTTTCAGGATTTTTCAAAATTCAACCTCTAGAGGGATGAAATGGGGTGACCTACTACCTATGCCACGCAGAAGCGTTTTAAAGTAAAAATCAACGGCAATGGCAAAGGCAACTATAAAAGACGAGTGGGAACGGGAATGAGAACGAGACCGAAAGCGGGAACGGGAACGGGCGGAACACAGTTCGCCGGGTTAACTAGTAAATAATATATGATGTTTTATTTCATGAACAAAAAAAATATTTTTTCATCTACTCGAAAAACGTCTACGTCACAAAACATGTGGAGCTAAAGTTAATGCTGATTCTCTCGGGACTGAAAAGTGAAAAAGAAAATCTTTAGGAAATTTGAAAACTGAACTCGAGTGTATCCAGCAATAACAAAAAAGACTTTAGTTTTAAAACAATAAATTATTGGTATAGACGTCGTTTTTTTTATTTAGAATACATATCGTCGTCAACATGTATGAATGTAGGTTATATTGTATTGAAATATAATTATTTAAATTTGAATACTTTTCGTACTTTTAAGCCGACAGTGAATATCAAGCTTACTTATAAAAATAAAAAAATATGAGTGAACATTTTATCAGAAGTGGTGCTCTTTGAAAAGAGCACAACTTCTGATAATTTGCACTGAAAAAGGGATAGGAAAGGAAACCATAATCCTATGGAGTGGTGCCTTTATTTACAACACAAGCAGTACTCACAATTGACAGCGTCAGTCCTCTTTGCACTCCAACTGTCACTTCACTGTCTGGCCCGCGGAAACGTCACTGCACTGACACGCGTACGGAAACGTCTCTGCACTGTCACACGCGCGGTAAGGTCACTGCACTGTCACACGCGCGGAAACGTCACTGCACTGTCACACGCGCGGAAACGTCACTGCACTGTCACACGCGCGGAAACGTCACTGCACTGTCACACGCGCGGACTTCACTGCACTGAACACTTCACTTTATTCACTACTTCACTTTTTCACTTTACTCACTACTAGTCTTTTCTTCTTCTTATCTCTTTTTCTTCCTTCTTCGGATTCCACTTTCCAACTAAACTGCCTCAGGCGGCGCCTTGTTCCGTTTATATACCCCCCGAATTCGAACAAAATCGCATCAATGTTCCAAACTCAAATTACTAATTTTCTATCGCCTTCTCTCTCACTCATTTTCTGTCCCATATTTTCTTTTCCATTTAGTCTAGTATTATCTAGAAACTTCTTTCAAAACTTCAAAACACTATAAGTGGCTGTGATTTGAACCAGCGGTCTCTGGTTTCACAGTCCAGCGCTTAAACCACTAGGCCAATCGTGTTCTGACGCTATTGACGAAATTTTCCTTCAGTTGAATTCTTTTTGTTCGAATTCGTGACGTTGACAATGTCATTCATCTCCTTATTTTACTCCTTATAAAAACGACACCAAATAAAGGTTAGTATCAGTCGGTTGAACTCTGATTTATGTATTGTAGGTGTTCTACTTTTTTTATTTTTTATTATGTATTTGCTAGTTTTTCTCATAAAAGATTGAGTGTGCTACTCGGGTACGGTAATATTTTTATCTCGGGCAATATACATGAATCCCTCGCTTCACTCAGGATTCCACGGTAAAGAACTGTGAAATATTTGGTTTCGCTCTGGATCCAAAGTAGCGCCCTCGCTTTTACAATATTATCTTTGTCCCTTGTACAATCTACTATTTTGAAAACTAGTGTTATTATTAGAACTGTTATATACCCCACTGCTGGACAAAGGCCTCCCTTGGTTTAATTGAGTTAAATCGTTTAATTAATTCATATTGTTAGAATTAAAATTGTTACAAAATATCAAGGTTTGTTTCACGGTTTCCCTGAAATCAGGGTAAGTTATTTGCCGTGACATTCACACACACTTATGAGCACTCCGCCCAACACAGTTATTACATAACACCCCAACTTCGCATACAATAAATACTCGCCTTGCAACTCAAAGTGTAATTATCCTTTAAATTGCAACGCTAGGAATAGCTTAGCAGCTTTTACAAACTGCTTCCAGAGCTCTAATTCACCCCTGCACACCGTTATGGGAGATATCGCGACCCACACAGTAATGACATCACAACCCAACCTCGCAACAAATACTTGCCTTGCGCGTGCAAATATTTGCTGATACCCGAAACCCGGAAACAGTCGGATGACGCTAACGAATGGATATTGTCAGATGGTATTTGTGAACAAGAACACTTGGACGTTTTGTCACGTTTATCGGTACGTACGTAGATTAAAGTTAATTAAAACATTAAAGTTATTGCCCTATGCCTGCAATTTTATTATACACGTAAAACTGGAAAAAGAAGAATGATGCTAACGAAAGCATAATTATTATCGGATGGTATTTGACTTACAAGTATATCTGTAGTTTCATGCAGCCAACGATAAAAATAAGTCAAACAAACCCAAATGCGATAGAATTTAATTATTGAATTATTTTGGCCGGACAGATGGACTGACCGGGCTTCATCATCAGATTAATGCTACGACGTAATACATTATCATCCAATTTACATGGATAATAAACAATTTTAGTATAGCTTTACATCAAAAACAGAAAAATATTGCTTGCGCTATTTGACCTGAACAAACAAGCATAGCAAATTAATAAAAGCCTTTGATAACGTTAATACAAATAGTTTAAAATCAGGTAACAAAGTACTTTCTTCCTTCGTAAAATTTTAAATGGGAACATCCATCCATCACAATAAACAATATCAAAGCCAATGTCTGAGAATTGTATCTAACAATTCATATAGAAAAAAAATATATTAAACTTGAAACCGAACGTTACAATAAAACCTAGTATAAAAGATTTTGAACGTACGGCATGACTGAGAATGAAACAAGAAAAATGACCCTTAACTAAAGATACATCCACAAACTGTACCAGTGTCAGTGTACAGTGATGTTTCTTATAGCGAGCAATAAAGCGCAGTGAATGTCGACCTCACGGCGACTCCGTCAATAGAGCGACTCAACTGTGTACTAACATCAGCCCGCAGACCTATTTGTAGCCTTCGCTTGATGAATATATATATATATATATATATATATATATATATATATATATATACATACTTTAACTATATCAATATCATCAGTTGCGGCCAGGTGAGAAGTGCGTATGGACTAGGGACTATGTTATTTGACAGTAAACTAAACAGCATTGTCTTTGTCTCACAGGCAGTCTAAGGTAAAAAACAGTTTTCCTTGCCTATCTATCTAAAGAGCACAGATATTGCAGTTGCTTTAATTATAAAATCTTCTGTGTATTTATCATTGCGATTCTCCGCAGGCGATCGTGTTGCGAATATAGCTGCCCTATTTGTAGACTTGTTGGGGTCTCCAGAGATCAACATTCACCGCGCTTCACTGCCCCGTTATCCAATAACAATTAACACAAATAGGCCTCGCCATACTTAGTTCATGTGGCCGCAAACATCAATGAATTCCTTCTTCGTCATCTGAATATCATCACTGTAACTCTCCGTAAGCAATCGTGTCTCAAATACAATGGATGTACGAGTATTTGTAGATTGCTGGAGTGGCTAGGAGATCAATATACTCCGCGTTTCGCTGCCTGATATCAAAAAAGATTAAAAGAAATAGGGTGTATAGCCTTAACATGCTTAGTTTCCCATAAAAACTGCACAAGATTATAGTTTTCGGTTTCGGTTTTCGAACCCACCTTATATGCTGTTAAACATTGGTGTTGGATTTTCGCTCCGTCTACCTGGTAAGGGGCAAAAATGTGTGATAGGTAATTTATGTTTTAAATTTTATTTATATCTCTTGTGCTTTTCTGTATATTTGTATTCAACACCACTGGTTTTCTTCGGTACCTACACGTACAATAAAAAGCCAGTGGAGCGCGGTGAATGATGACAACCAACTGGCCACTCCGTCAATAGAGCAGCCATCGAGCCGTTTTATGTACACGGGCTGCAGACGGTTGTGTCACAGCTTTCAGAAGAGCGATTTGTAGAATTTGCTTTTGTATAGACTATTTTTGAATAATATATTTATAACTGATAACACATTAAGTACTGTAGCTCTTAATTTGCCGTTGTTATGCCTTACAAGCTCATTTATGTTATAGTTTGGATAGATCTAGTTGTAATAAAGCAATTTTTAGCATAATTATTAGATAATATTTGGTGTTTTATAGCAAAATTGGTAAACATGGGTCTTTAAGCTAATATTTATAAAGGATTTTGACACAACGTGTAGATATACATGTGAGTAAAGAATCTTGTTAGATATCTTAGTACCTGACTGTTCGCATAAGGCCCACTATGTTTGCAAAACACTACAGTACAGCAAACACTAAGCGATTATTCCTTTATAGTGCATCGAATGTTGATCTTACGGCGACTTAGTCAACTATAGAGCGACTATCGAGCTATTTTATGAACATTTCAACGGGCCCTGGGCGATTATCTCACAGGTGACCTATATTTTGTTGCATATGCTCGTCAACTACCTTTTATAGGGTCTTGCATCCTTAAACTACGTCTAACCTACAAAAATAATATCTATTGCAGGTTGACTGGAAGAAATCCCTACATGGGATAAGTCCGCCTTTGTATATATTGCTCTTTCGTATGTTGTCTTTAAATGAATTTTTTTGTACAAAGAAGTTATTACAAACAAACAAACAAACAAAAATAAATGCAATTATTTTAATAGTGTTCTTATATGCACTGATTGTTACAACAAGCAAGGAATAATTCAATAGTAGATTGTACAACAAGAGCATAAAACGAGCCATTTTAATGGGCAAAATGGTTTTTATACTCAAGTTTACACTCTGCTTTTCACTTATATTGCAAGGAAATAACAAATTTAGCTAGTTTCTAGATTTGTTTGACGAATAATTAGCTTCCCGCCACAAATTATTTCTTTTTTTTTTTTAACTATGTGACATTCTACTATGGCCTGAGCCATAGTGCAAATTTATTATGAATACTTGCGTTTTATATTTTTTTATGTATATGCACGCCCGTATGAATCGAGAATTTGTATTAAGATAGTAATACATATGTCGTTTTTAAATTAAGATATAACCTAAATCTCAAAACCCCATTCTTCTTTCGACATAAAGAACAACTTTAAGAGTATGAGAAGTAAAAACAC
The DNA here is from genome assembly GCA_943193695.1 of Acrobasis suavella. Classification (NCBI taxonomy): domain Eukaryota; kingdom Metazoa; phylum Arthropoda; class Insecta; order Lepidoptera; family Pyralidae; genus Acrobasis; species Acrobasis suavella. The sequence continues at coordinate 11,258,741 of OW971929.1, read as the reverse complement.
ATTTTACAATAGACACCCCCTCTGATAGTTCTGATATGTTAGTAGTAACTGTGCAACCGCAAACCACAATTGGTATCACAAGCATCAAGTGACAAATTGGGACCACTCACCCTACAGCAAACATGGCGTTTGCTTTTTGACAAATTGGAACTCGAAATCAATTTGGTATTTGGTAGATAATAATCTTGCTAAAGTTAATAAATTAAAATATACGTAAGTAAATAAACACTTTTTCTGTTATCTTCATTTCAGTTATCTGTTTCACTGACATATAGCTTCACCACATCGCAGCGACATTAGTAATTGATAAAACCGCTTTTATAATTTTTCTTCTATTTGTATGAAAAAACTTTGAAGACCCTATAATGTATGCTAATAAAATAAACATAAATATATAGGGACAAATCAAATAAATAGCCCGAAAGTTAGCTTAAACTTGTTTTATGGTATATTAACCCAACGATATTATATTTTATGATAAATAGATATACACGTTTTAGGAAAAATGTCATAAAACCGGCCAAGTGCAAGTCGGATAAGTATAAAAAGTCACGTTTGTTGTATGGAAGTTTATTCTATTTTTAGTATTCTTCGTTATAGCGGCAACAAAAATACATCATCTGTAAAAATTTCAACTGTCACGGTTAATGACCAACATACCACAGTTGAAATTCTGTGTGGTGACAGTTCCTCTATTACAGGGAGGAAAAATGTATAGACAAAATCATAGATTTAAACCATAAAACGAATTGTAAATTTATGATAAGTGCCTTTCCGTATTCGGATTCTTTAGACAGTGTAAGTAAATTAATTATTGTCTAAATAAAAAATAAAAGCGCTATGAGAATAAGTCATATTATACAAGTGTACATTTAAATCATATATATGCCATATATGATTTAAATGTACAATATGACTTATTCTCATAGCGCTTTTATTTTTTATTTAGACAATAATAAATTTATTTGTAGGTTTAAGTTGACGCAAGATACTATGTATCTGCCCCCTAGGTATAAGTGACTTTTAGCTACATTAGTAGCTTATAATATACAAATTGTAGTGCTGAATGTACAGTGGTAGTTGTAGATACTCAGTCTGATTTAAACGGATTAAAAAGACAACAGCCAAGGCCAAAGAGTTAAATATGATTCACCAAAATATTCAGTAAATTATTGCAATTAGAATTATATGCAAACAAATCGAATCGAATGAGATTAATAATACTTTGTCGCAAGTGTTGGAATGGTTTACGTCAAATAATTTAGTATTAAACGCAAACAAAATTAAATGTGTAAAGTTCTGCTTACCGAATGTTACAAAAGTTCCAACACGTTTACTTATTAATAAGGAAGCAGTAGATGTGGTAAATAATACAACGTTTCTGTGAATAACGCTTGATTCCGGATTGCAATGAGGTGCCCATATTAAAAAATTTACTGGAAAACTTAGCTCTGCAGCCTACGCGGTTAGAAGAATTAGGCAGATGACGGACGTTGATACAGCGCGTTTGGTATATTTTAGTTACTTCCATAGTGTTATGTCCTATGGAATATTGTTATGGGGTAATGCTGCAGACATAAATACCATATTTGTTTTACAAAAACGCGCTGTTAGGTCTATATATAAACTAGATGCTAGATAGTCTCTAAGGGAACTTTTTAAAGACATAAATATTTTGACTCTCCCTTTGCAATTCATCTATGCGAACATTATGTACGTGCCTCAGAATAAACATACATATAAGAAAAATAATGATATTTATAGTGTTAACACTAGAAATAAAAATAAATTAGCTATCTCAGCTTTTCGGTTATAAAAAAAAAAGTCTTTTGTGGGTCTCAGCTTGCGTCTCTATAATAAAATTCCAGATAGTGTAGTAGGGTTACCATTATCTAAGTTTAAGACTGCCGTTAAAAATCATTTTTAAAAAAATGCTTATTATCATGTAAATGACTATTTATCTGATCAAAATTCATGGAAATAGTTGAATGCTAATTTTAATTGTAATATTTAGATGTATAATATAATGTATACTGAGCTTAAGTGTAAATCTGTATTGTAACTGAAACATAGCCCATCAGGCTGGGTAGGGACCAATACTGAACTGGGTTTTTTTCGCCGTAATCTTCCCAGCAGTGGTCGTTCCGAAACGCTAGTAGTTTTTAGCTTTTGGACATAAATAATATTTTAAAAAATGACCTTCAATAAGAGATAAATTTATCCTACATTGAATAAAAAAAAATTGACTTTGACTTTGACTTTGAAAATGAGATACAGCCTGGTGACAGACAGACGGACAGTAGAGTCTTAGTAATAGGGTCCCGTTTTTGCCCTTTGGGTATGGAACCCAAAAAACGAAGCTATGTTGTAAAGAACGTTTATTGCAATTGCAAAAGGTAGTCACACAAAACAAAATAATTTTATTCCAACAAAGTTAGGCATATTACTCATAACTCAGACGGTTTCTGTGCAAGGTGAAATATTTTTAGTTTAGAATTACACTGCTAAGCCCAGCCTAATCCCTGTCATAAGGAGGTTTGAATAAGTGACATAATCCTGCCAAGGCCACATGAGCTTCACATCAATGGGTGGGTATCACATAAAAGGTTGAGGAAACTATGTCATTCTTATATTACCCTTTATTTGCTTTGTCTTTTATCTCACAAGATTTGGTCAATTTTTCTAACTTATTTCTTATTGTTTTTGTTTACTATAATCGAAATGTTTTGGAAAATGATAGTTCTTTCTTTGTATAAGATATTTTAGAGAATAAATTACAAATTTAGCTATCTAGCTCTATAGATATTACTTGAACTAGATACCTAACTATTTTTCGCAACTCAATTTGTCACTTTTATTTATATTATATTTAATGACTTCTTTTAAATATATGTGGATAATTACATCATATTCTTGCATAATTGAAGGACAACCTTGACCTTAAGCTCGAATCATAATATAATATAGACGTTATATATTGCTTTTTAACTAAAATAAGCATAACACAATACCGGCGTATAGTCAATATATCGATACAAACGATATACCTACTATAACAGACGAACCAGGTTATTACAGCAGAACTGAATCAAGTCCCCCGAGTGATTGACGACTCCAACTAAAATTGGTACAGATGCTCTAGAGTCTAGTCTGTTTCATGACTTGGTTTTTTAATTATATTTTTTATAAAATGTTCTATTTTATCGTATGCGTGTATAAAAAAAAAACTGAAAATCGTAGAGTTGGATGAGCACTCGTACCCACTCTTTCACCCCTTTTAAGGCGGCCCTTCCCGGCCGCTCTGTTTTCAACGCGAGCATAGTTTGAAAAGCTTGGTGTCTCATCCAGGGCAATGCTAGAAAAAGAGGCAAACCAAAAAGAGAGAGATAGCGCCTAAGGGCATGGTTTGCATTCTATGAAATGAAATTAGTTTTATTATTAACTATCCATTGAACGAATATTAACTATTCATAGGGTGCAGAAATTTCATAAAACTTGTTCAAGTATGTAAAATAAATGTTTTGTATTCAAAATTTGCATAACATGTGCGAGGTTTGTATTGAAATATTTTCTTTACTTTTACAATTTATGAGAACTTTATGAACGGTCGAAGTTCAGGTAAAATTTGCGCAAAAAAAGCAGGCGTATACTGAACTTGTTTTTCCAAATTTTAATTTTTTTTTCGATAGAAACCTAGAAATAGTGCAAAAGATTAGTCCAAGAATTTTGAGAAAGGTCAGTTATAACGCCATAATTACGTGCGAGCGTTTGTATGAAAAGTAAGACGGGCTGCTCTTAAGCTTTCTCACTGATTTTGTTAAGGGTAAGTATGTAATTTTGCCCTAAATAATATTCGATATTATTAATATGTAGGTAAGTATTTACTTTTGGATACTAAGTATGTCGCCTTATTTCTATATTTACTGATCAAAGAAATGTTTCGTTTTAATGAGAAATAATTCGCTATTAAATGCTTTTACTACCAGCAAATGTTGTCAAAGACATCAAAAGTGATTTAACTCATAAATAATTTCGTTTTAACGGTTTCAGTTTTAAAGAATTACTGCTGGTTGCGACTGAAATCCCGCACGAGTGCGATAAGTAAACTAAACTAGTCTAAACTCTTACCAAAACCTTGTTTTACTCAAATTAATCCATTTTATAAAGTAAGTAAAATACTTGGAACAACATTAAAATGAATTAATGAATCTGCCCTGTTTAAAAAAATGTTTTGACAATTTTTTTTTTATTATTAAAATTATTTTTCCTCACCAATGTGTTGAAAAGCGTTTATGGCACACTTGTGTATTGTTTAACACAAGTCTCGGCCGGCTACATAGACAAATGCGCGAGCTTCGCCAGTTTGTGTGTCAATCGCCTCGACTGTAATGAACAACTTACTACACTTGTATCATAACATAAAAAACTAAAATGCATCTTTTTGACTTTAATGAAGTGAGACGCTCGTATCTCTCTTTCTTTGTGCAATTATTTGTGTAATTTTTCTTCTCTAGTCTAGTAAATATCAGCTCATCGACAGGAAATATAAAACCATAAGTATCAAAATTATTCTTTGAGTTGTTTTTTTTTGTCTTTTTTATGTTATAGGGCGGCAAACGAACAAGCAAGTCACCTGGTGGTAAGTGATCACCGCTGCCCGAGGACAACTGCAACACCAGGGGTGTAACAGAAGCGTGGCCGGCCTTTCAGGGTTTTGCCCTCCTCAGAATAGGGGGGGAGGGGACCTCCGGCTCTCTCACTCACCGAAGCGGTGACGCTACTACTCAGACTGTCAATCTGTTTTATTTAGTTTCGAGCATACTGATTTACAGAATTCGGGCCATTGTCAACACTGTTTTACAATCCAACAATATTGGCACAGTTTATACCAGCAGTCGATACAATGGCCATAAATTCCAAACGTACATAAATTAATATCGTGCATATGTTAAGCCTAGATTATTTGGGATCGAGCGTGAACTATATATGTGGTCGCTCCTAAGCTAAGACCGTCCAATCTAGCGCCAATAAATATGGGAACACGGTTGAGGAGACAGAGCCCCGCCCCTTCCGGACTGGAGGTTTGTCGGTACAATTTGCAAATGCCCAACGTTACCTCACTGGCAGAAAATTATTCTCTATTAGTCAAATACACGAAGACCGTGAATTACTCAAACGACTGTCCACTGTAACTTGAAAGCAAATTGTGCACAGCCACATTTATTTTTGTTAATCATCGTTATCACATGGATCAGAAACCAAACGAAAAATATTTTCTTATACGATATGGTTATTGGAACGAAGTTCTTTTTCGGAATGTACGGAAGGGGGGCTAGGCGTAAAAAAAGTATATTTTTTTTCCGTCAGTTTTTTCCGCCTTTACTAGAAAGTAACTTCGTTCCAACCAAGTGTTCCACGACACTCACGTTCGTTTTTAATATGGTAAGAAGTGTTTCAAAAACTCAAAAATTAAATTGTAGCGAACCAAATATCATTCTAGATTAGAAACAAACAAGTCCATAATATTTGAAACAAAAGACATTATGATATTTTCTCAACAATTTGCGATACCTCGAGGTCGTGAAACTGAAATGAGTTCATAATGCCTGTTCTTAGGTGATAAGGGTTCCGTAAAAATAATGAAAAATACGGAACCCTTATAGGATCAATCGTGCGTATGTCTGTCCGTCCGTCTGTCACTGCCAATTTGCTCTGAATCTACTGGCCCAAATCAGGTGAAATTTGGTAGGATAGTGTAATCTTATGACCCAAACACAGATGTGCAAAGTAATTTTTTTTTAATTATGTGTCCTTTTCGGGAGACAAATTAGGAAATTAGAAAAAAAAGTTTTGCAAACCTTACTGTGTCATAATCAAATGAAATAGCGTTATAAGGATTTATTTTTGTTATTATTGTAAAATAAAAGGTTTTATTCATGAAAAAAGATGAAAATTGACCACATCCCTGATCTTTGAAATAACTGACCCTAAAATTAAAAAAAAAATACATTGTTTTGTGATTAGCTTGTAGATTATAATAAGAAAACCCCATAAGAATTCTATCAATTGAAAATAAAGTGGTAAACTCTATATAAAACGTTCACTTACGGAAAATCTTTGACACGGTACGGAACCCTCTCCAAGCGGGTTCAACTCGCACTTGGCTGGTTATTATTTTTGCTATAACTTCTATCATTTCAGGTACTGTGGGAAAACATAGTTGTTAGGTCGACGACGCTCGCAATACAATTGTACAATTGCCTTTCTGGTCACGAATGTGGGACGAACTAACCAGACATCGTATACGAATCTAATACCAAGTCTTCAGTGCTGGTATTACCGCACCTGTTAGTTGCTAACACCCCCGGGCGATTGTAACCTGCTACTTTTCACTGTGCTTATTCACTAATTCCAACAACTCAAATCAGATACTTTTTCTAAGCATCAAAACAAACATTTTCTTTGAGATTTGTATGAAATACAAACTAATGACATCATAGTTTCTTGGATTCAAATAGCGCTCTTAATATTAGTTTTTCCGCGATAATAAACCTGAAATCAGGTTAAATATGGTTATGATCGGTGAAAAGTGACATTATTTTGTGACTTTAATTCTCTTAACAGTACCAAATAATTTATTTTTGAAAGTACACAAATTGAGAGAAGCGTACAAAGCGTTTCAGTTTCAAGATTGGTCAAGAATGCTTTTGTCCCGATGTCAGTTTGTCTGTCCGGCTGTTCTCGCCCACAAATAGCTTTCTCAATCAATTTTCGTCAAATTTTTAAAACGGGTTGGAAAATTAATTTGAATTTTTTGTCGATTCAGTTTTTCGTTTTGTTTTTTTTTTTTTTTTATAGTGGAAATTAGAGCTTAAAAACTTTAAAAATGTCATATTTTATATAAAGACGCAACTTTTTTATCTATACAACTTTTTTTTATCCGATAAACTTTTACGGGTTGGGGGTGACTTGCGAGGCCTACTGCTCAGACAGAGCCACTAGTTACAAAATTGTTTGTTGTGGACCTCTATCAATACGAGTAACAAATTTTGTTTGGAGAATTCTACTTAACAGGCATAAAATAACGACGTGACAATTATGCTAATTTTATAAATAATCATAAGCTCACAATACATATTACCTATGCTAAGTTTGCAAAGTTACAGAGATTTATTGATCACTTTAAGAACTTGCCGGATGACAAATTGCTAAAGTGATGGTTTAAAGGATCACACTTTGTGATTTTAAATAATAATTTTAGAAGAATACACCAATTTCTTTCAGACATTGCTCGGCACGTTTCCTCTCCTTTTGCCCAGGATGGTCATTTTGCCCTAACGCCTCTGCTACAACTCTCTGAGAAGCACGCGTTTAATTTAAAAAGAAAACTTGTACTTAAACTAAGCTTCCAACATAAACGTCCAGGGGGAGATGTAAGGACTCCCGAGACGTTCCCAACTCGCACCACAAAGGTTGGAGTTTAGTAAACTTATTATGGCCGCACTATAAAATCCGCACTGCTTGAGAATGATAAAGAAGTTGTCAAACAAACAAAAGAGATAGTGGCATTTTATCTTGGAACAATGATAATAGGTACATTTGGACTGCCTCCGTGGTCTAGTGGTCAAGGCTTTTGCCTTGTGATCCGGAGGTCATGGGTTCGAATCACAATGGGAGTCATACTTTGTGAAAAGTTATTTCCAGTCTGGTAAGGATATTGCAGGCATGAATCACCTACCTTGAAAAATACGCTCGGACGATGATGAAAAATAATACCTGTGCATTGTATTTTATAAGTTTTTGTTGCATTTTACAAAGTAGAGACAAAAACATAGTTAACACAGATATATTATATATTCAGGCAGGCAATCAGATGGTAATGAGAAAAAAATGTTTTAATTCCGGTCAAATATTTAAAAAATATATTTTTTAAAAATTAATATGTAAGTTTGTGAGCTTCTTTCTCTTGTCGAGTCAAAATGGTTCTAAATAGTGTAGTTTTAAATAATCTTGTGAGTTAAACAATAATAAATTACAAACTCGTGTGATTACTAAATTCCCTCAGCTTCCAATTTTGAGCTTATAATGATTTTTTCTCCATATCTACTCGTAGTTACGAATATTCGTAGTCACGTTTTAAAACTTTCACTATTTAAAAAAACATAATAAGAAACCTATGAAATTAGCCCCTCTTTTTTCGTGAATAATAACAGAAGTGATTCAGATAATTGGGAATAAGCGGTTTAACCGTAATTGTAATCGCTTAATCTATATTAATCGGTAATTGAGGCAGTATTCCCCTCGCGTGCTCTGGTAGATGTTATCTTGAAAAATAAAATCGGCCGAGTAATATGCCCGTTATCTGCACCAACGGTTGTGGGTGGCCACACAACTGGGTGACCACGCGTCCTTTCAATCAATTGCCCTTTCAGTCAATTGGTCGATCACACACAACATAACGAGTCATTGAAAAGATTACATCACTATTGTTGAAATATATATCAACAGTTTAGCTAACTCTAACTAGTAACATATACCTACTTAACAATTATCTACTCCTCACCAAATTTTAGGTAGTTTCATTCTATAAAGTTGTTGTATATATACAAACACCGGATTATGAAGAAAACAGATAAGACAACTTGGATACTGGTCTTAGTTTCTTGTTTTACTGTTACTTGTACGCAGTATATTATTACTGTGTGTTTATAATACACCCCTTTTTTACAAGTGTTTTTTTACGTAAAAGATGTTATCTTTATATAAATAACCATGACTCCTATTAAAATTTAAATGTAAATTTTAATTCAAAATTTTTCGTAAAATTTTCTTAATGGAATTTTTTTAAGCAGCGTGCACTTAAGGGGCTACATGAATTTTCCAGGGTCCAGTTCTGCCCCCATTTTAAATAAATCATTTGCAAGAAAACGGAGATATCATTTAAAATTTTGTCTTGATCAGACCCTAGATAACCCTTTAAACTATTGTATGAACTACTGTTTACAGTTTAAAGTGAGAATATGAAGCTTTTCTACGCACATACGCCAAAAGTGGCCGTTTTTCGCAATTGTGCGTAGAAAAGCTTCATGTTCTCACTTTTAACTGTAAACAATAGTTCATAAAATAGTTTGAACGGTTATCTAGGGTCTGATCAAGACAAAATTTTAAATGATATCTCCGTTTTCTTGCAAATGATTTATTTAAAATGGAGGCAGCACTGGACCCTGGAAAATTCATGTAGCCCCTTAAGGGATTTTGTTGTTCTATAACACGTGTACATGCAGTAACAAAAGCTTACGTAAGCAAGTGTAGATTGGTACTGGGTGTAAGTAATCACGTAGCTTCTCATAAATCACAATTCCACTCAGTGTGCACGACCCAAATGTATTCATCATCGTCTGCCAACATTAGCTGAGGTAGCGATCTGGAGGGCACATACACATTCTTGTATGTGTTTTGCAATGCCTACAAATACCAGGCCCAGTTATCTTTTGTTATTGCAATCCAAGTTTTTTTAAAATTCTGCTTTTATGATTGTTAAGATATAATACAGGTGCACTGTCACGTCTCCGTGGCGTAGTAGTCACCATGCTACGCCGGCCGCCACCCAGACGTCCCGGGTTCGATACCCGGTCAGGGCAGGTTGGAAAATGGCCTTTTTTCAAATTGTCCTGGGTCTTGGATGTTTTATCTTTATATGTATTTGTTATAAAATATAATATCATTGAGTTAATATCCCATAACACATGTCTCGAACTTACTTTGGGGCTAACGCAATCAGTGTTATTTATTTATGTCTTTATCCCAAATGGGGTATAAAGACACTTTTAGCGTCATATGAGGCGTATAGGTAGAAAAAGGAAATAAAATTAGTGTTGGTTTGCTAGCCGCATCATCCATTACCTCGATCGGCTTTTACGATCTAAATGAGAAGAGAAGCAGCTGGTACTTATTTTAAGTTTTTTTTTCTTCTCCTAGACCAGCTTGAAAGACAAAGACATAAATAAATAACTCTACGAATTATTTTACGAACAATCTTGGAAAGTATTTCTTGTTTTCCGTATAGTTTTAAAATGGTTGGACTTACGTCATTTTCCCATAGAAATATTTGTAAGACAATGGATCTTCACTATCCTGACCTCTTTAGCTTTTACTAAAGCCATAAAGATACTCGTAAGGTAATATTTTGTATTTGTTTTCGAAAAGCTACTTTCAGTGTAACAACGCTTTATTCCGCAACAAGCAATGTTTACAGATGAATTTTTCAACTACTTTGTAAACAGTTACGTAGCTATTTTGTACACGAAACTCGCTTACTTCGAGCTTATTCCTGCAAACCATTTGCCACTTGCTTATTTGGTTATATACGAAAGCGTTTACTCCCAGTGGGTACTGTTAATAAAAATTAACACTACCCACTGGGAGTAAACGCTTTCGTATTAATTCGTATTCAGTACTATTGCATTTCATATAAGTCATATTCTTAAAACTAATACACACACTAATAGACATAATAAACATAAGCTTCAAAAAATAAATAAAATGAATAAATAAAATAAAAATAAAACAAAAATATTAATCAAATATCCCACCGCGGATTGTACCCGGTTCAAAGGTACCCATTACGCTTGCTGCGTTGCCTCTCTGAATAGCAATGGATATCCTTTGGACCAGGTACCATCCCGACCGTTGGTCATATCCGCGGTCCCGTAAACGGCGCCCTATCTCACTAATGAAACTCTTAGCCTCAGGGCACCATGGGCCAGCTGTTTCCACAGCGACCGGAACAAATTCATATTGAGATGTTAAATTAGAATATTTTATACATTTCTGTCCGGCCGCCGCACGCGCTGCCGCTCCGGCTGTGCGTATACTACTATCGAGATAGGACGCCGCGTAGGTACTCACGCAAGTTGCATCCCACAACAAAGAGCGTCCCCTCTGCCACGGGATAAGTGTCAAGCCATCTGGACGTTTTCCATCTGTCCTAGAGAGTCCTGGAGGCTCCAGTTGACATGGGATATTTGCCGAAATAAGTGCGCTTCTAATTATGACATTAATTGCATTGTGTCGAGACAAACGTCTAGCACAACGCGAGCAACTCAAGCCATGAAGACCGTCTGCCTCAACCATTCTCCCACACACACAACGATGAGGTTCACACACTGAACAACCTAACCTCAAAGCTACTGATACCCTAAGTGAATCGTTGTCCAGAAGAGTGCCCATGTGAGGAGATGGCAAAACGTGCAGCCAAGCACCTGATTCAGGTTCAGCACAAGCCTTTAAGCGCACTAAATTAGAATCATTAGCCCTATTTTCTAACTGCTTCCACATGACTAGAGAACCTTCCTCATCCCAAGTTTCTGCACATATGGCTCTGTTGAAACAGTTGCGTTTGGATACTTACTTAACCAGACAGTCAAAGCGTCACTCGCATAGGGCAAAATCAATCCGTCACCATCAATGGAAAGTAATTTAGCAACGAAATCGACCACCCCATGGGAGGACGCCAGGAAAGCCGGAAGGGATATATCTAATAGACGGCGGACACCAAGACCTCCATGACGAACCGGTAAGGAAGCCTGAACCCATTGATTTTCATCAAGTTTGACATTCAATATATTTTCGAGCTCTGAACGCACTGCGTTGTCAAACTGATGTACTTCTTGAGGGAACAACCATGTCGGGCTAGTCCTCACCATATACGTCAATCGAGGCACAGTCAGACAATCACGCAGAAACACCAAAGCCACATGTCCAAAAAGAGACCTGAGTCGCCCCTGTACAGACAAAAAAGAAGTTAACTTGGCCTGAATCGATGTAGGGGCCGCTTCCTCGAAAATGGGAACTCCCAAAAGATTAAATTTGGCGTCATCCACTACTTTCAACCCAGGCATCAGGGCCTTGAAGCGTGATAGCAAAGCACGAGCTTCTTCCCCACACAAATAAATTTCGCACTTGTTAGAGTTAATATTCAGACTAAGGGACTTAAATTTGTTAAAAAGATGTTCTAAGTCAGATGCCACAACATCTGCGGGACCCTCCAATGTCCCATCGTCCAAATACCAGACATTCAAAGGAGCTTTCACATTCGAGATGGCATTTTGAATTGCCAAGCTGAAAATTCAGGGACCCAGAGGATCACCCTGTTGGGCTCCAACTTGAGAAGTAATGGGGGTTCTGTCAAAGAAAAGATGACTTGGAAATGCATAGCATTGATATAGAAATGGAAAAATATGCGGAGTATGCTCTAGTACCTCATTTAACTTCACTTCACTATCACGCCACAGGTATCTACTTGATTTAAACCCTTAAAACCAAAGAGCAAATTAGAACATATTTTAAATTCTGATAGTGTTCATATAAAACAGTTGTATTAAATTGAAATCATTACCTAATACAACTATATATTAGCTTGGGGAAAAAGTCTTTTCGTATATAGTATGTATGAACTTGTAATAAAACCACTTTGGCTATACTATTTGTACCTGGCTGATTTTGGTATCATTTAAAAGTTTAAATTTTAAAGAAGATAATTCCAAATTCAAATTAGGAAAATGCGTGATTTTCATTTGTTTCCTTTCCCGTCAAGATTAGTGAATCTAATAAGGAAATTAGACACATTTTAAAATTTTACTACCATAAAGGTAAAAACGCAACGCAAGCCGCGAAAAAAATTTGCGATGTTTATGGACCTAGTGCAGTGTCTGTGAGAGTAACACAAATTTGGTTTAAGCGTTTTCAATCCGGAAATTTTGATGTCAAAGATGCACGTCGCTCTGGTCGCCCTGTTACGGATAAAATGGATGCTATTTTTGAAAAAGTGGAGCAAGATTGGCATATCAGTAGTTACGACGTAGCTGAAGAACTGGGAATTGACCACAAAACAGTTTTGGCGCATTTGAAAAAAAATGGGTACACAAAATAGCTCGATATTTGGGTACCTCACGAGCTCTTTGAATGAAACCTAATGAACCGTGTACTCATTTGTGATTCTTTATTACGACGTAATGAGACCGAACCATTTTTGAAGAAATTGATAACTGGTGATGAAAAGTGGATCACGTACGACAAGAACGTGCGAAAAAGGTCATGGTCAAAGGCCGGTCAGGCTTCACAGACTGAGGCGAAACCCGGATTAACTCGCAACAAGGTGATGCTGTGTGTGTGGTGGGATTTGGAAGGCCATTATTCATTATGAGCTGTTACCACCAGGCAGGACCATCGATTCAGAACTCTACTGCAAACAACTGATAAGATTAAAGCAAGAAATTGAGAGATAGTGGCCGGAATTAATCAACAGAAGGGGTGTGGTTTTTCATCATGATAACGCTAGACCTCACACATCTTTAACCACTCAGCAAAAATTAAGAGAGTTTGGCTGGGAGGTGTTAATGCACCCGCCGTATAGTCCTGACCTGGTACCTTCAGATTTCCACCTGTTTCGGTCTCTTTAGAATTCTTTAGGCAGTGTCCGGTTAACATCACGAGAGGACTGCCATAACTACTTGACGCAGTTTTTTGATCAGTAGCCCCAAAATTTCTATAGCAATGGGATCATGTCCCTACCTATAAGATGGCAAAAAGTTATCGAACAAAATGGTACCTACATACTTTAGTTAAATGTAAATAAACTATATTAAAAAATGTTTTGAATTGAATGTTTTTCATATAAAATGCGAAAAGACTTTTTCCCCAACCTATTATGTATGGATGCATATAGGAACAAAACATTAAATTAAAAAAAGATTGGACTCCATATATATATATATATATATATATATATATATATATATATATATATATATATATATATATATATATATATATATAACTAAGTCTTACACGTTTGGATTCAACAAACATAAACATTGATTTTACATACAATATTACTTTTACGTGATTTGAATTTAGCCAGAATATAACTTTATTCCCAATATTCTCAATAGTCCTCTCCAAAGCAAAGTGCTGTTAGCCCGTTACCTTTTAGAAGATTTGTGGTTCAATTAATTTATAATTTATTGAAAAATTAGGGACGCGGCTAAAGCACCTCTCCTAATGTACGAGTATCTGCGCAATTAACTTGTACAATTAATATTAAATTTTCTATAAAATAAAATATTATACTTTCCACTCCAGTTCCGTAATCGATCAAACTAAAACTTGTGCCATAAATATTCAATTTTCATATAGATTAGTTTTATCATCATGTTAGGTTATACAAGGTTAGTCAGAAAGATCATAATTACACTATTTTGAAAATGCATGCAAGTTTTTATTCAATTTTTTGAAAGCCCAGCCTGAATCCAGGCTTTGATGGCTGAAATTACAATAATGACAACGATGACATCAACTTCTCAAGGGAATACAATAAAGTTAGATACGCAATCTTTAAAAAAATATCGAGGTGTTTGACCTCTGTGTTTGGATTTGTATCCCCACAAATCCATAAATGACCGGACTAAAAAGACACGTGAATACATAATTACATTTTTATCAAAGAAACAACCAACTTTATTTTCTTTCAGGAATTTATTTCATATATCCGTAGTATCGGATCTTTCCAAATGAATCATATCGTTACCAAATGAATATGGAACCAACTAGGAACTAAGTAGGTAGGACTTTAAAATGAAAAAAGAAAATTGGTTTCCAAGTGGCAAAGATATCGCGTTACGTACATATAAAAAAAAACATACGGGTCTAATTGATAACCTTTTTGAAATCGAAATGTAAATGTCTAATCCTTAGATACATAATGTATCTAAGGATTAGAAGTCAATGTTATTTTATATCAATTTTTAACCGATTTCAAAAAAAGGATTTTATTACATACGAATATTTCATGCAGGATATAGTGTATAATTCGGAGGCACATTTAAAGAAAACCGTAACAAACATAAAATTGGCACACCACGCGATCAGCAGCTGGTCACAAACAGAGGTCGAAAGCTTAGAGATAGTTCGCTTTGAAGTTTCGGAGGTCAGCCCTTTGAATAAACACAGGTCGAAGGTAAAAAGGGTCCAAACATCAAAGATGATTGAAGACTTATTAAAAGATTTAGAAGCCAAACGGCCAAACAATAATAACAGGCGATATAATAAATAATAAAATTACTTTGGAGAGTAAAAAGAGATTTTATTTTTATTAATATTTGAGACAATCTCTTTATATTGAAGCAGTGAAGTATGGTATTCAAACTTATTTATAAAATTGATTGTTTTCGGCAACCTCGAACATTAATTTCTTTGGAAATGAAAAAATTTCAGGACTCGTGATGGGCTCCAAAGCAGCATAGCTATATGTGCAATGATACGCTAATAAAATGAAAAGTAATGAGTAGTAATACACAATAGCACACTGACACACACCCTGGCAAATTTCCGTCTTACCCTTGAAAGATGTTGCCCTGTGAAAGACACAACTTACTAATATAACTTAGTAATAGACTCATGTAAGACGCTTTGGGTATGAAGTTTTGGTGCAGAGATAATATGTGAGTCCATACCTTATCTCCTAACACTTTGTAACGTGCCGTAACCTTGACAACCTCCTCTTTTTTGGATTTGACGACCTCCGTGGCGTGGTCACCATGCTAGTCTGCCACCCAGAAATTCTGGGTTTGATCTCCGGTCAAGGCAAGTTGGAAAATGGCTTTTTCAAATTGTCCTGGGTCTTGGGTGTTTATCTATATAATATGAATTTGTTATAAAATATACTATCGTTGAGTTATTATTCCGAAACACGACATTCGAACTTACTTTCGGGCTGGCTCAATCAGTGTTATTTGTCCATGATATTTATTTATTTATATGTATTAATTAACGATTTTGTTTTAAATCATTATGTAAGAAACTGTTGTTTGCTTAAAATTTGTAGCGAATCGTAGACAAATGTAGTCACGTGACCACGACATGTATGTGTACTAGAAAAGTTGCGACTATACATTTGTAATGTATTTCTTTAAGAAGTTTTTAGAAAAGGATCGCTGGAAGTACGTGAATGATACCAAATAAGCTTTGGAAGTACTAAGTAGCGTAATACGTAAGATATACTTATACCAAATAAGCTTTGGAAGTACTAAGTAGCGTAATACCTAATATATACTTATGTGCTTCAAATACTAAATTTAAGTATTTAAGTATCTTATCCATCATGTTTGAGAAAACAGGAAGGACTGCACTAGCAATATTATTCTGAGCGGAGACTTGTTAATGTGTCTCATTTTAAATTGTTTATTATTATAATAAACAATTTAAAATGAGACACATGTCGTTATGTTGTTTTTAACAAAATAAACAATATTCTTTCCATCTTTCTCTCTTTTAGCAACGACGTGTTGAGGCATAATTTGGCGCACCAACTTTAGATACCAAAATAAACCAATGTTTACATTGTGCATAAAAATAAAATAAAAATTCATACCAGTGCTAGTAGTCAGTACACTCGTAGTATAATAATCAGGAATCTCAATCTTCTAATCGATAGAGCCTCACCTGTGAACAAAGAAAGCAAAAATATGAAATCCATCGAGATTTTTCTAAGAAATATCCAATATAATAAACGTCGTGTATTTCGGAACAAGCTCTTTGCAACAAATTAATTTTCTTTGACAAGATTTTGTTTTCTTTAAGTATTATTTCGTTAGCTGTTGGCAAAATGCTACATAATCTTACTTTTATCGGGACATGCTTTGAGTTATCATAAAATATAATTAGTGTCAATGAGAATAAGAAGCCAAAAAACTGTTCCTCACAAAAACAGCAAATTTTTAAAGATAAGCATATGGGCTCTATATAGTTATTTACCTACTTAGTTTGCAAAAAATAAATGGTTATGCCTGGGTTATAATTCTCTTTGCAGTTTTTCCAGCAGCACCCATTAGTCTTATAGCATGACGTCATATTTTTCCGCAGTGCTTACTCTGTATATTTTCTATTAATTACAGCTTCCTCGTATTATCTCCACGATTTTCTGACCTTGCGATATACATAATCCACAGTCGTTTCATTAAACATCTTTAACGGCTCTAAATAATTACTTTTTCACTCCCCCTCCTAAAATTACAGCTGAAAAATATCTTCCATCAAGATCTCCCCGTTAGCACTTAGAACAAATAGCTGGTATTCTCCATTTAAATTACAATATTGATAGCCTTTTCAGAGTTTTCGTTTGCAAGGAAATGTTAAATTTCTGTAAACTGTAAATTCCGTACATTTTATCCTTAATATGGCAGCACAGAGTTAAAATTACATCTTGTCTTCTTTACAATTTTTAATGTGCGCCTAAATAAATGAAGTACAGGAGATAAACCTTCTCCTCACTTGTTTCAAGAATCCCTTCAATAACTTGCTTCTAATCTAGCTTAATTGCTATAAAATTAAATTTAAACAATGAAACTACTTGGTAGTTATAAATGTCTTCGCGCATATGAAGTGGAAGAAGTTTCGATTTCCCTCTTCAAATTGGCGGCGGCGCGCTGTGATGAAAAAAGAAACATTCCCCCACTCGTTACAAGGATTCCTTCAAGATATTCCTTCTCCCTCCAGTGTAATAAGATCAAATTTTACTAATGAAACAGAAAATGAAAATTTCTTCAGCACAAACGGAATTTGCTAAATAACTTTCTGCCATTTGTCTTGGTAATGAATGAATTTTTTCATGCTCGTTTCTTTTTAAGCAACCAGCGTTTACAAGACGGATATTGTTCGAGTTCATAAATTGTTTAGCATTTTAGTTTTATTGCTTCATAATAAGGACTTAAGCTGACCCGTTTTAGTTTGCACAGTTCTTGGGTTAGTTTAATTCACGTTTGCTTTTTAAGTTAATATTTTTAAATTTTTGAACGCTTTGTTTCTGTTTTACAGTGTTTTCTGTTCGCTTGTAAGTTATTTATGATTAAGCAGCTAGCGTAATTATAGATACTTCTATTATATAAATGGACAATAATTGGCAAAGTTCGAATCATACTCGCTCACAAAGTATTCCGTACCATTATCTATAAAATCACGTTTGGGCTTCCCATACAGCCTTTTGAAATATTTACTTTATTCTGTTTTTAGTATTTTTTGTTAAAGCAAACAGCTAAAATACATCTGTGAAAATTTTACCTATCTAGTTATCACGGTTCATGAGATAAAGCCTGGTGACAGACGGACGGACAGACAGACTGACGGACAGATGGACAGTGGAGTATTAGTTCCGTTTTTATCTTTTGGTACGGAACCCTAAAAACAAAACATTATTGTTGAAATAATTATAATCTAGATTTAATTAATTTAAACCAGAATGACATTTATATATTACCTAACAAAAAAATATTTTGGGGAAGAAAGAAAGTAAAGCCCTGTCATTTTATAAAATCAAATTAAAAATAAGAATAGGTATCCCTTAAGAACAATATTCACCGACGTAACTCAATGGATTAGCTCATTTAATTAAATGTACTTAGGCTTCAGGATTCAAGTCGATTCAATCATTTATTGCATTCATATCGTATATCAGTTCTTAATCAATTTATATTAGCATTGTTCTTAATTAGGTCGAAAATAAACCCTGTTGGACAATGCAAAAAAGACATGGAATGGCAATGGAGATGAGAAAGGTATTTCCTAATTTTATGTATAGTCTGATCCAGAGTTCATCAAATCGGTTGAGGCAATTTAAGCGAAGTATTAAGTAGGTACTTTTTTAAACATCCAAATTTCTACAATATCCGCTGCTTACTTTCTTCATACTATCCTAGCTTCGATGAAAACTGAGTGGAATTTTAAGAGTTTGAACTTTAAAAGTAAATAATTATCGTATTGGTTTACATCTTCTGCCAAAGATTTCTTGTTTTAATATCAATTTTAATATATTATTTTCATATTGCTTGACTTTTGTTGACGCAAGATCGGTTTGAGCTAATCAGAAAGTCCTTTGCGTCTTCAACTCAAGGGTGTACACAATACATCGCGCATCTGCGTCACGTTGCGTCATGGCAAAATAAGTTTTTTATTTTATTTTTGTTTATTGATAAACCAACAGCGATACAGTTTCTTATAGTTACAAAATATAAAATATACTTATTAGGGCCAAAAAAGGTTTACACAGGATTTTACCAAAATATATAAACTTAATGTTGATTGCAATAACAAAACAAAGTTACATATTTTGTTTTAAGTAGATAATTAAGGTATACTAGTACATGCATAATAACCGAGCAATTAAGTATTATTAGGGGGCTCAGAAAGGGAACATCCAAGTTATAAACGATGCATTTTGACAATGTCAGTTTTGAGTCGGAATTTGGAGAGGTGAAACAAATCTAAATTTGAATATGACTCATTACAGATATTAGACATTCGACACAACACAGAATTCTTGAAATAATTTGTGTGGGGTACATGTAGTAACTGCGTGTGACGCGTGCGTTTCGCAGGAACTCGAAGTGCCACTGCATGCAGGAGATCGGAACAGTCTACCTGGCCATTGATTACTGATTGGAGGAAAATCAAATAATATTGAACGCGCCTCATTTCTAAACTATCCATATTGTAGTTCAAGCACGCCTCAGCGTAAGAGTTGAATGTTCTGTGTTCCTTAAATGATAAAAATTTAAGAAACTTCTCTTGTACGGACTCGATTCTCTGCTTGTGAGTAGAATATTGAGGTGACCAAATACTGCATGCATATTCAAGAATTGTTCTCACAAAGGTAATAAATAGAACTTTAATGCACTCAATATTCTTGAACTCTTGACTTACGCGTTTGACAAACCCTAGTTGCTTGAATGATTTACTTACTATTGCTTCCATGTATTCTGTCATAAGCATTTTTGAGTCAAACAGAACGCCAAGATCCTTTACAGTAGAAGTGTTTTTAATTATACTACCACATATGTTATAGTAAAATTTTATTAGATTCTTTTTTCGCGAGAACGTAATTTGCATGCATTTTTTAACGTTTACAGTGATTTTGTTATTTTTGTTATAACTTTCTAAGGAGTCTAAATCTTTTTGTAATAGCTTACAATCTTCAATGGACTCGACACTCAAAAAAACTTTCTTGTAGATGAAAAAAATGTTTTTTTGAAATATCAAATAATTTGCGTGATTCAAATGATCACCTATATCAAACAGATATGCATTGTACAGCTAGGGGTTATTTACATTTTGTCATAGAATTTTTTTTCCTAATGGTTACTTAAATTGATTTTGCATAGACAAAGTGGGAACTCCCTTAATCTGCACAGTGGATGCGGAAAATCTTGTCCTGGAGGGTATCAGTTGGAATTAGAAGTTTAACGTCGTTAATCAAATGCTAACGTTTATTTCGCTAAAATCGCGCTGTAACTGCGCTTCTGCGCCCACAGCGCTGCCTTGAATTTTAATAGATCTACTAACTTCTTAATTGAAATTCTAAGCGGAATTGTTCTTCGTGTCCATCAGCATTCAGTTTGGATTTTGTGAGGATTCTTATTAATTTTGTTTGTTCGATGTAGGTAATCCTAAATTGTTTTGATTAAGTGTTGGCCATCACGACTTATTGGTTGTATATCACGACTCAAAACAGACTTAATGCGGTCATGTTTAATCACCGGATAAAATTATCTTAAATGCGTTTTACACATTTCACCACTGTGTACATAGGTACAAGGGTCTGATCAAATCCAAATTTGTCCGCATGAAAGGCTCAAAGGATAAGTCCCGTAATGATACCTTATCTTCGAAAGAACATAATAATAATCTTTATTGTAAACTAGCTGATGCCCGCGACTTCGTTCGCGTGGACTTTATGACTCCGACGTATAAATATAAATAAAAACTAATAAGAGAGAGAGAGAGAGACAGAGGGAGAAAGTACTTGTAACAGTGTTAGGAGTTAAAAGTCAATATTATTTTAATTCTTTCCTTCGGGAGCCAATATGAAAAGAGCTGAAGTGTTACTAACCCTGGAGAAAGCCACAATAAGTAGGCCATGCGAAAAACCAGTCCTTAGATCGACATCAGCAGCTTTAAGCCTCTAAAACTATGACTTATTTTCATAGCAAAGCAAGTTAACATATGGAACTGTGTATTTTCAAAAGGAAAATTGTTGGGGATGAGTGGCATACGCGGAATAAATACAGTTTCACTGGCATCACTCACTTACTGTGAGCTTTAAGTGTCTCAGCAGACTATGCCGAAGTTTAGTGGCTAAAGTTCAGTGTCTAAAGTTCGGTGGGGATGACACACTAAATAAGCTGAAGTTCAGCTGCTGAAGTTCGGTGGAAACGCCGGACAGTAGTGATGTGCCGATATGAGAATTTAATCTTCCGTCTTTGGCGCGTCTGCGGCGAACGGAAACGGGAGCGGAAGAGGGAACGGAAGTGGAAGAGGGAACGGGAACGGGAACGGGAACGGGAGCGGAAGCGGAAGCGGAAGCGGGAGCGGGAGCGGGAGCGGGAGCGGAAGCGGAAGCGGTGGCGGCGGCAGCGGCGGCGGCAGCGGCGGCGGCGGCGGCGCGGGCGGCGGCGCCGGCGGCTGGGGCGGCGGCAGCGGCGGCGGCAGCGGCGGCGGCAGCGGCGGCGGCAGCGGCGGGGGCGGCGGCGCCGGCGGCGGGGTCGGCGGCGGCTGCGGCGGCGGCGGCGGCGTCGGCGGCAGCGGCGGCGGCGGCGGAAGCGGCGGCGGCGGCGTCGGCGGAAACGGTGGCGGCGGCGTC
The DNA here is from genome assembly GCA_943193695.1 of Acrobasis suavella. Lineage (NCBI taxonomy): Eukaryota > Metazoa > Arthropoda > Insecta > Lepidoptera > Pyralidae > Acrobasis > Acrobasis suavella. The sequence continues at coordinate 11,237,053 of OW971929.1, read as the reverse complement.
GGCGGCGGCGGCGGCGGCGGGAGCGGGAGAGGGAGCGGGAGCGGGAGCAGGAGTGGGAGCGGAAGTGGGAGTGGGAGCGGAACGGGTACGGGTACGGGTACAGGTACGGGTACGGGTACGGGTACGGGTACGGGTACGGGTACGAGTACGGGTACGGGTACGGGTACGGGTACGGGTACGGGTACGGGTACGGGTACGGGTACGGGTACGGGTACGGGTACGGGTACGGGTACGGGTACGCGTACGCGTACGGGTACGGGTACGGGAACGGTACGGGTACGGGTACGGGTCCGATTCAGGCAAAAGCATCGGAAGTTCGGCGTTATGTGTTGCTAGTAATGCAAATAACATTGCAGGCATGCTTCGGCTGAAATTCAGCCGCTGAACTTCGGCATACAGTGCTGAGACATTAAGTTGGGTTCCGTTACACAGTTTCGGCGGAGTCAAATTTCGCATCAGCATTATTGGCCCTCCGACATTAAGACTTATTTTGTGAGCCGTGAGTCCATTTGCTGCAAGTGAATTAAGAAACTCAACTGGATAATTGGTGGCGTCGTCAACAACACTATCCAAGAAATCTAAATATATATCTATATATAAATATATATAACTCAAAGGTGACTGACTGACTGACATAGTGATCTATCAACGCATAGCCCAAACCACTGGACGGATCGGGCTGAAATTTGGCATGCAGGTAGATGTTATGACGTAGGCATCCGCTAAGAAAGGATTTTGATCAATTCTACCCCCAAGGGGATAAAATAGGGGATGAAAGTTTGTATGAAACTTTGTCAATTTTAAACCGATCGGGCTGAGACTTTGCATGCATAAAGCTACTATGACGTAGGCATCCCCTAAGAAAGGATTTTGATAAATTACACCCCTACGCGAGCGAAGCCGCGGGCACAAGCTAGTTAACAATAATTTGCGTCATAAGTTCTTTATTAATTGATTTTTAATTTTTTGGTGTCAATATGGCGCGTTCACATAACCAAGAATTTTCTGGTGTGTTATGCTCTGAAGGTCCGCAAATACTGAACTTATAAGTTCTACTTCGGACGAAACAACTTTTTTTTTGAAAAAAATTCAATGTACAGACACATTTTTTTTACTCTTTTATTATAGTATACATTTAGTATGTTTTTGTTCAGCGGCAACAAAAAACATCATCTATAAAAATTTCAACTGTCTAGCTATAATGGTTCATGAGATACAGCCTGGTGACAGACAGACAGACAAACAGTCGGACGGTCTAAGTAATAGGGTCCCGTTTCTACCCTACCCTATGGAACCCTAAAAATCGAATAAAATAAGTATTGATGGGGGGCTCCCATACTACAAACGTGATTTTTCATAGATTATGGTACGGAACCCTTCTCGCGCGTCCGATTGGCCAGTTGTATTATAACTCAACAAAATGTTCTCATCAGACTTAACAACTTTTGCTAAGGCGGCATTTTAATATTTCTTATAGTTTAGCTGGACCATTATAGTTCTGCATCATGTGTTCCATTTTCCAAAATCAATTATAGCCTATATGTTGCCCAGGCTTCACAGCTATATAACAAAAAAAGTTTCATTCGAATCCGTCCAGTATTTCCGGAGATTAGCGTGTACAAACAGACAAACAGACAAACAGACAGACATTTTTTTTTATTTTCTTACTCTATTACTATATCTCCATCGCACCAAATATTTTTTTTTGAAAAATTTTCAATGTACAGACACATTTTTTTTACTCTTTTATTATAGTATAGATAACCTAATGAATATGATATGATCCACTATATTTTCTTTTAAGTCCATATTTAGACTGTGAAAACTAGTTATATGCCTTAATATATGCCATTTCTCCAATATCTGTTGCCGTTTCAAAATAGAAGCTAGACTACGTTTATAAAGAAAAGTCTGATTCTGTCTAGGGTAAGGGGACTCTTAAGTGTTCATGATCAAAGGGCAATACCGCCCACCTGTCATGATAGCAGTGCGAACTAATAATTAGGTAGAAGCTCCGGTATCACGTGGAATTATACTTAACCGAACGTTTCAGTTGCATTTCAGTTATCTTATTAGCATAATTGAGCGGCTATTTGTATTCCAGTGAAAAGGTAAATATTTACTAGAAAGTTGGATTCTAGAATGAATCGAGGTCAGAAAACCGAAGGTCGAGTGGTTGCAAAATTCCGACCGGTACTGTGTTAGTCAAATGTTGAATCTTTTGGAAATAATAATTGGATATCGAGGAGAGGACACTTGTATACCTATAGATAAAAATTACGCGAAGATCATCGAGATACGCTTTCACATTTTTATGGACTGCAGACAGAGCCAAGTGACACAAAACCCACGCTCAAAGAATTAGTGGGTTTCTTAAATAAATAAATATATAGGGACAAAATCACACTGACTAGTCCCAAAGTTCGGGACTTGTGTTATGGGATACTAACTCAACGATACTATACTTTAGAACAAATACATAATTACATACATGGATGAACATCCAAGATCCAGGACAATATGAAAAAGGCCATTTTCCAACTTGCTCGGACCGGGGATCGAACCCGGAGCTTTTGGGTGGCGGACTAGCATGGTGACCACATATGGTCGCATGACGACCTACGCCACGGAGGTCGTCAAATTCCGTCGACATTGAAAACGAAAAAAATAAATAGCGACTTATTTCATATATAAAGCCCATTTACACACTGCAAGTGTCTTGCCTATAAAACAACAATTAAATGAAGCAATAAATTATGTATATGGTTTACATTTTGTTTACATCCAGTGCTTCGATTTAATTGTATGCGATAGGCAATAAAGTTATGCAATGTGTATTAAATGGGCATACAAAACAGATCCACGTAAACTTATACCATTCCATGTCGGTTCGATAAGTACGATCTTCAGACCAGCATAGAATTACTTTCTGAACATTTCAGCACGGATTTTAGAACGTTGTATATTATTACTCTGTGTTGAGTAATATGTATGAATAACGATTTTATCTCACGTTAGTTATAAGTACCTGGACGGCTCACTTCGCTCGATAAAACACCAAGAAAATGAGGTTCCCGGAAAATAAGACCTTGCTTTATAGATTTTATCCCCAAAACACATACGCTGAAATACGACAAAATTACAAAAGCTATACAAATACATGTTTACTGTCACGTCTTAATCCCTTATGGCGTAGAGACAGCAAAATTTGCAAGATTGCAAAGTCCACGCAATTAAAAGTTTTTTTTTTTTTTAAAGTAAACTACTACACGCAAATTGTCACGCTGACTATCCCTACCTCAACTTCTTTTCGTTGTTTCTTTTTCAACCTAACTAGAGGCACTTAGGCATAAGTACTAATACATTTCATGAAATGTATAATACATGAAATTTAATTTTAATCATAATTAAAATTGACGAAAATCCGCCGAAATGTGAAACGGAAAAGCATTCCCTCTGATTTAATTTCAGTTGAACAGCGGCTAAGATAAAAATAAATTAAAAAGCTTGAAACAGAAATTCAATAACCAAAGAAAGGTAATAAATATATTTTGTATTATGTAACTAGTAAATAAGTAAAGAACTGTAAAATTTCCAAAACAAAGTCCACACCGACACGGCTTAATTTTATCGAAGATATTAATAAACTCTATTTGTAATTGATTAATGCAGTAGTTTTTGCATAAAACACCTTTTCCCAAAGGTTTTCACGTATGTTTTTATGCGCTCGGTTTACTATGCATTATCGTGCATTTCATCTCACTGCTTCGCCCGAACACAATGTTAGGTGAGACAGCATGCTTTTAGGTCGTGCCCACGTGTGAGTTCGAAACCGCGACTAGTTCAACCTTAATTCTTTTTAATCACCAAAGAGAAATGAATAGTATTTTAAATAACAAAAGCCTACATTTAAACAATGTTAATATTAAACTACTGATTACAAATACCCTAGATCTTATATTATAATGTAAGTATTTGGGGAAAAGCCCGTAATCGCTGATGGCGTGTTTAAACTCAAGTGCAAGGACGAGGCGACTAAGTTCTGGCTCAAGGAGGTGGTTTCAGGATTTCCCCCGGCCTCCAACAAACAACCGCTTATGGTGATGGCCCAAAAAGATCTACCACAAAGAACTAGATGTGGTCTCTTCCTGCCCACAAGGTCCGCCACCCGGGAACCATGGTGGAGGCGTGCAGGGAACCAGCAGGCGTTCTAGGCTTCCTGCAGGCGGTGGGCTGTTTCGAGAACCCTTCAGAGAAGCTTCAGCTCACTCACGCAAAACGGGACCGGCAAATTTAGAACTACTTGCGGAAAATGTCCTCGAGGGAAGTAAGTAAGTAACTAAATTATCATCATTCATTTACACATACATATTGATAATATTACTAGCAAGGCCCTTAGAATGTATGGTTTCGTTATGCGCTCCTGTACTGACTTCACACGACCATCAACATATCTTCTCCTCTACAATGCGTTAGTTCGCTCACAGCTTGAATATGCTGTGTCTATTTGGAATCCATTATATGCAGATGCACTAGAATCGGTTCAAAAGAATTTTTTGCATTCTATGTATTACAGGTGTTATCGTGCTCAATCTTCATATGATGAACTATTTGCTAAGTATAAATATTTGAATCTTAAGCAGAGACGTTTATATCTGGGAGTTATATTACTGTATGATACTCGTATTTGTCACGGAAGGTGTGATTGTGTGCCACTTACCAATAAGATTAGTTATAAAGTTCCTACTCGATCACGCATCCGTAACAAACACAATCTTTTTGATTTTAACTATTGTCGAACAAATGCAGGTCGGCGACCCTTCTACTGTCTAGCTAAATCTTATAACGATAACTTTAATGATATAGATATTATGGCCACACGCCCTGGAATGTATAAAAAGCTCGAACAATTCGCTAGATAATGAAATTACTTTTTATTTTATATTTTCTTTTTCATCATTAAAAATATTATTTATAAAAACCATTTGGCTGTCCCACAGATCTTTACACTTTGTACCTTTATCTATATGTATGGTCAGGCTTCGAAGATTGAGTCGTAGTTTCTCATACAATTAGTAGGCGAGACTGTGACTCCATATTAGGACATGCCACTTACTCATAGAAAACCTGTTTAATTAAAACTTATTCATTGTTCTGTGGTATCGTAATAGGTGACACAATTAATGTACTAGTTATTAAGATACACGATTTGATCTTTTTAAGTATAATTATGTTTGTGTCATTGTTTGATATCCAAATAAATGAAAAAAAATCCATGTCATTAAAATCTTACAAATATTGTTAAAATAAAGTAAGTCCTTCCATACAGTATCATTAAAGGAGCCTTAATGGGATTTCGTAAACTGCACGGCGGCGTAGCCCTCTTTAATAGCTTTCTTGTGGCGAAAATGCTTCAGCGCGCTAACGCTTGCTAATCGAATCAGTGCTGAAGTGCACAGCTTTTGTGCCGTAAGGACGACTTCATACACTCAGCTTTAAAAATTGTTTATCTCAAAGAGCATTCGGGATATTCCACATTACTATGGAGAATTAGTTTATGTTTCAAGTAAAAGAGCAGGGATTTATTATGTTGATCATAAACTACAATTAAACGAATAAGAAAGTACGCCACCAGATATTTCAATTATATACAAAAACCCTAAGCAACTTGGAAATTCTTAAACAGCCGTTTCCACCAGTAGAAAACCCCTGAATTAGAAATCACTTTTGTGGTCAAGAGATAAATGAGTGTATTTTTTTTAAATTAAATTTATTCGATGTAAAACGGAATGTTTTTTTACCTGCACCAGCTTTGCTAATATTATCATCTATGTAAGCTTAATTGTTTTTGTAGCATAACTGCTGTCAATTCGAAATATTCAGTATCTCACAGACACGATACGATTGTCAATACCCGCGATGATAGTGTAATGGAGCATTATCAATAGGTACTGACACGGCTCACACAGCCGACAGCGTCGGCGCCGGTTCATTTGTCATTTTGATTAAACGACGTCACCACAATACACCGGCTGCGGAACCGCCGAACGCTTTTTGGGCTCCGTACGTAAATTAATAAGCCTTCTAGATTGATCGATTTATCAATTTCACTATAATGGTATTGTCACTTAAGGCTTTGGTTGTTTGGCGCTCCTAACTTTTAACATCATTAGGAAATAACTCTGCGATAACAGATACATGAAGAGTTTGCCTTAACTTCTACCTTTTCAGTGTAAATTTAAGCTGACTTGAAAAACAGACCGATTGTATAACATGCCTTTATTTTTGAACGAGATACTTAAGTACATACGCTTAAGTATTTTATTTATTATTAATCAAAAAACAATAATCAATTACAATTAAACTAAAAACCAAACAATTGTATAACTAAACATTTATGTAAACTAAAATTCATACATATAAACAGTAAAAAAAATGTGACTGTACAATGAATATTTTGCCAAAAAAAAATGGGGCGATGGAGACATAGTAATGGAGTAAGAATTAAAAAAAAGTCTATCTGTCTGTCTGTTTGTACACTGATTCGAAAGAAACTTTTTTTGTTATATACCTGTTAAGCCTGGGCAATATATAGGCTATAATTGATTTTGGAAAATGGAATACATGATGCAGAACTATAATAGTCCAGCTAAACTATATCAATCAATCAATTTATTTAAGAACTATGTTCTTGTCGGTGGAGTATTTTCCATGCCTGCCGATCTTCAGCTAAATGCTTACCTCTCTATACGACTTCTATGCCTTTTCCTTTACTTCATTAATGAACATCCTTCTTGGCCTTCCCTTTCCTCTCCTCGCCTCTATTTTTCCATCCATGATGTGTCTGATGAAATTATATAAATTATATATAAACTATAAGAAATATAAAAATGCCACCTTAGCAAAAGTTGTTAAGCCTCATAAGTATTTTTTTAATGAGGTATAATAAAACCGCCAAGTGCGAGTCGGACGCGCTCAAAGGGTTCCATACCATAATTTATGTAAATTCAGATTTGTAGTATGACCCCCCCCAATGGGTTCCCGGTTTGTCGTACCGGGGGGGCTCAGTACCCGTGGTAGCCTCGAGCCACGGGGAAACTAAGAGGAACCCGCGTGGGGGTGCTCCTGCTGTTTGTTCCACCAGCAGTGAGCGCCCACATTGGGGCGGCGGGGGAGTGGGAAGCTCTTCCCCCACCCAGGAAGGGGCGCTCCCGCGGGCTCTGCTTCGGCCTTGAGCCTGTAGGGATGCGCCCAATGGGGCGGCGGGGGAGTGGGAAGTTCTCCCCCCACCCGTGGTGGGGCCGCTGAGAGAGGAATGTTTCATTGCTCTCCCGGCGCTTCAGGCGGGGCCACACCGCCGTGGTTGTGGTTAGAGATCGGTCGCGGAGGAGGAGGAGTGTCGGTGTTACGTTGCCGCTCTCCCTATCCTCCGCGACCGAGCGGTGCCGCACCGCGTTTGCGGCGAGAGGCAAGCGGCGGAGCCTTTCATCTTCTCCGCCGCTGGGAGCCAGTTTATCTGGCTCCCATGGGTCCACAGGCGGTGGACTGCGTGGGAGTTTGCCGCCTCTCAATGGGCCCGAGGAGGTACGGCGCGTCCGTGAGTTCCGGACGCGCCGACTTGGTGAGTGGGGGGCCGCTGTGACGTCCTCGCGGAGGGGCCGCTTTGGCGGCCAGCCGCGCCGGGGTTCGCGGTTGTATTTCCGTTCCCGTGTCCCCGGCAAAAGCGGTTGTGATGGAACTCCAAAGGTTTTTTAGTCGGTTGGCACGTCACTCGGGCGTGGAGTCCCACATAACCCGACAGCCTCCCCCGCAGGCTGACGGGTATCCGTAACAGGGATCTTTCCTCCGTAAAAAAAAAAAAAAGGTTTGTAGTATGAGAGCCCCCCTTAAATATTTATTTTATTCTGTATTTAGAATGTTTTACTTTATTTTTGATGTTTAGCGGCAACAAAAATACATCATCTATGAAAATTTCAACTATCTAACAATGGTTCATGAGATACAGCCTGATGACAGACAGACAAATGGACAGCGGAGTCTTTGTAATAGGGTCCAGTTTTCATCATTTCTGTACGGAACCCTAAAATCGAAGATTTGGAACACCTGATGCAGAATCAAGTTGGGTATATTTAACTGCACTTTACCATTTTATACAAATACAAGTTACAATTTAGACTGATATTAAATTAGATAGGCGGACAGAGTACGGACATATTAGTTTAGTGGCAGTCTGATGTTTATGTCTAAATGACAGGCACGTTGGTTTAAATACATATAATGCTGTGTACATTAAATAGGTCCACAAATCGCTCGTATATGCTTTGTTATGTTAAAACATAGATCTAATCATTGATTATATCTGTTTTAGTTTTGTTTTTTCTAACTTGATTAGTAATCAGGTTGGCACAGAAGTTGAAACAAGTTGTACAGAACACTTGCCAACCAAATGCTGTCGTATACTTTTATGAAAATGACTAAAGTTTTTTGTTGCGTACAAAAGGCCAAGGACATAAAATAGATATTTAGGCCATACAACTATATTGTTGTATGGCCCAAATATCTATTTTATTATTTTCAAACAAGAGTGTAATATATATTACACTCTTGTTTGTCAAACCATCTAAATGTTGAACGTATCGCATCAGTTCTTGCTGTTTTACTTATTATCAACTTTTTAAATCCTTGATGTCGATGATAATAAGAATCTAAATTAAATAGTCAATGAGGTTGTATTTTAAAAAAGTCGCGTCATACTAACGAGCCATATCATCCAAATAACTAAGCCTTTTTTGTAAAACCAACCAAGGTTTTTAAATAAATCTCAGCTATCGGGTCGTGTATCGCGTATAAGGTTTTCCGCTTTGCCTACACTCTCTAATTATTGATCCTTTTAGCCCACGCATATCACTTGAAGAGGTAATTACTAACCACGAGAGGAATTTTAAGTACACTTAATAACATGTTTACTCTTAAAAAGCAAGTGAGATTTATATCTGGTATCTCCTTTAGATTATCTGGTATTATTGTTATGAAGTGGCTGAAGATTGGGAGACATGACGAATATACTACGAACAAGAACATAAGTTAATTAATTAATGGACTAATTATTTTAGAGCTATTTACGAAGAGACATTTCAACCATTGAAAAAAACTGAACAAAAAAAGGTCAAATGTGGGTCCAAATCTATCAAAAATACCTTTACCTAGACATATCCTAAATTAGCGAAAAAAAATTGACCCGATTCCAGATTCTGCAGAAGAAAGATGATTCCGTGTTTCGGAAGGCACATATAAACTGTGGGTCCCGAACGCCATCTAACGTTTGATCATCAAAACTATCCATTCTGTTTACCTTTTGGGTTGCTGAGGTCAGACGGCAGTCGCTCTGTGTTAAAAGCCATGGCAGTAACCTCGTTACTTCTCCTTGGTTAGGGAGCGGATCCCGGGCTCTGAATCGTTACTGCTGAGGATGCAACCGGGAAAATACGCTCGGATGATGATAATTGTATTTAAAATCGCTGGTATTTAGCAATTTCATGGTGAATACCGAATTCGCCACGCAAAGTATTATTTTTAACCCCCGACAAAAAGGAGGGGTATTGGAAGTTTGACGCTAATGTCTTTCGATCTGTCTGTCTGTGTGTCTGACTGTTGCATAGTAGCGCTCGAACGGATCGACCGATTGCAATGCAGTAAGTGAAAGCAAGTTCCCTTGTTCGGTTCGTAGCTTTATTTGATGGAAATCAGTTCAGCTGTTTAAAACTTATTGGGGGTTAACGCTTGAAAGTCGGGGTTTTCCTAATTTTCCTGGCGAATAATAGATGACGCCACGGAACGTTCCGCTACTCATCACTAGATGTCGTCTTAAGTTTTACTTGTGAATATAAAACGCGCTATGAAGTTTTTTCTTAAATAATGACGTTCGGCAACTACTTATATCACTTTTGCAAATCGGTTCAGCATACTAAAGTGAGGGGTTTCCTTAATTTGCCTGGCAAATAAACTTGTTTTACTTTGACGTCCACTGTAGAGTATTGTATAGAGGATATTTTCATTAATAAAAATAGATTAGGGTGGTCGTCAAAATAAATTAAAAAATATTTCAAGTTCAATAATTCTCACGCGTATCATCAATTAAGTAATCAGATAGATAACAAGTAAGAGATAACATTTTCCTCACAAGACAAAAGCGGCAAAGTACATAATTAACTTTATAAGAGCTTAAAAGCCTTTTCCTTGAAAATTCTGTCGTAAAACCGTTAATTACATCTGAAACCTTAATTAAAGCCTAATTACCATAAAATACTTTAAGCTAATGATGGGTATAATAAAATAGAATCAAAACTGCGTAATTAGAAAAAAAATACTATTCTGACTTAACTAAGGATTTTTTGGACCCATGGGTAACATTGTATTAGGGAGCTCGGGGGTATGTATATATAGAACACGTAAAATTAAAACATTAACAGTTATCAAAACGAAGTACAAAACCCGTAACATTACAATGTCTATTGGTTAGTTGATCTAAATTCAAAACAGTGAAAGGTCTTAATGTCGAATGAGTATTTTCTGGAAGTTCATAAAACATAATTTTACAATATCTACATATGTATTATCTAAATATCTTAATACCTAATGTTCATGTGTCGTAATGCCCAAAATCAGAAAAACACTTTATACTAACAAGGAGAGTGCACGGGTTAGGGGAAACGAATTTCAATTCTTTTCAGCGTAGTGGTAGTATACCACGTGGGTATACTACCCATAAAATATTAAAGTGCAACGCTCAAAAGTTACGGAGAAAAATGGAACTAAAGTTCCTCGAGCACTTTATACAGGGTTACTGGTTACTAACTCATAACCTCTTAAAATCGATATCAGACTCCCCAGCACATTATAGATCTGCAAGAAAAAAGGCGAAAATTGCAGAAAAAAAATTGGCCTCCCATACAAATTCACTGATCACCTGGTCGAGTTTCTATGAAGAGTCCATTTTTTTTCTTAGATTTTTTTTATTTTTTTCTTGCAGATCTATATTATGTTAGGATTCTGATTACGATGTTAAGAGGTTTTGCGTTAGTTACCAGTAACCCTGTATATAAGTAGTATAACATTCCGACTGAGCGTGCGATGGCGTAGTGGTAACGCTCTAGACTCGTACTCCTGCTGACGCGGGTTCGAGTCTGCCTCCGTGACATTTTTTTTTTCGTTTAATTTATTATTATTAATTAATTAATTTTTTACAGAGTAAATAAATAGTTGTTTTACATAAATAGTAACATGGTTGTTGTAAATGGGTAAAAAGTAAAATTCAAATTACTGATACTGATATGTAATTACATAATATTACGTAAATAAATCAAAATAATTTTTATAAGAATTTGTGTAAGTGACACAGACAAAAACAAACAAACATTGTTTTATGATATTTTGAGTCCACCTGATGGACTGAATCCCACTACAGTCACGCCCTGCATAATCTATGTACTGCTACTTCTATAAAATTGATAAATACATTTTAGCTTGTAAGTAAAATAGCAATAGATTCGACTAGAAAGTACAAAAAGTACATGTTCCAGATTTCCTGACATAACATGCCTTTTAGTACCTAGTGATCTAAATTTTAACTATTTACTCTGGCCCTTTACACTGCCAGGTCAAATAGAAAAGCTAACGGCGGCTTGAAAGTCGCGCAACCCAGTACTTCATCCGTTGATTAAATTCGTGTGTCAGCTCTATGTGATCAGCCAACTGAAAGGACCGAGATTTTTGGCGTGATAGACGTTCTACAGAGCATTTAACTTCAGCACTTCATGTACTTACGATATTAAATCCGTAGTCACAGTTAAGAGATAAAACCCTGTTGTAAGAATGAATTAAAAAAACCGTAACTACCTTGTGTTTATTGTAAAAATAATTCTAAGTGAACCTGCCATATGTAAATGTAATATTATGCTCGCGTACTAGCGATGTATTGTATATTTTCATCCATTCCAATAAAAAGAATAAAAGAATCTCCTATTGCTTATTAAAATATTCTCTCAGAATTTAAAGAATGTTATTACCGAGATGAATTTTTATTTACGTGGCTTAGTTATCATCCACGCTAGTCCAGTTCTAGCCCAGGTAAAGTTATTTTGCTTGCTTCATGAAAGTTAAATGTGTTTAGACACGAACACAATTAGTAATGTTAAAAATTAATAATAAATATATTCAAATATTCCAAGTTTACAGGAATTTTCCCATTGTAAATTTACGAGAATTTTCCCAATATTTCCGTAAATATTCCCCTAAATTTCCATTTTAGGCATAATGCCGTGAATATTACTAAAATTTCCAGAGACGGCACATCACTAAACACAATATTCACTATAAGTAGAACCATTGTCCTCTAGGTAATCTGTATCGGTATCCGCTTGAGATCCATAGACCAATTAATCAGATATCTGAGTCTGATGTGCTTACTGATGAACGCAATACCATGTAGTTAACTAATGCCATCTTGAAACTATCTATTAATCAACGGGTAAGTACCTAAGTTACACCTCCAGATCATCTTCATTGGGCTGATTGAACATCCTATTAAAGACATCAAGATATTTGACTTAACTTCGCAAGTTCTGATCGCTGACACTCCTTTAAAGATAAATGCGTACAACTACTATTAAATTAATATATTTGTAAGTAAGGCAATAATAAAACGTTTGCTTACTGGAAATAAAAGGTGCTCATATCTGATTAAATCCACCTATGACGCACACTGCAAGATAGGTACAACATAATTGACGTGCCTTCGCGTATTCGCTCTATTCGGTGAATACAGACGACTATATCTCTTCGATAGATTAAGTGGAAGGTCTTCCTTTTGGGAATTTGAATAAATATGACGAATACGCAAATCAAAAACCGCGCTTCCCAAATGTTCTTATATAGATATTGGACAAGCCGCGTACGTCAATGATGCGAAGCGAAAACTTACCCCAAAGTGATGAACTAACCAAGTCTATAAAATAATACGATAGTGGCCCGATGGTGACGTCCTATTTCTATGTCAAACTAAATTAGATTTTATTATCATATATTAATGCTCAATGTTTCTTGACACTGAAACGCGTATACCCAGTAACATCGACCCGTCTTTGCGTTCCCTTTTTGGAGTAACCTGCGGCCTCTCAATAATTTCGAAGTCCTTAGGAAATAATATATTTGTAGTAAACCAATTTGGGACAATGTGAATATGTTATGTGTTTGAGACAGAATACTGTGTCCATTGCTCTTCTGAATCAGCAAAAGCAATTGTGTACTAGACAGCGATGTAATTTAAAAGCAATCAACCTTCCAGTGCTCTCGATAATTGCAATATTCTGAACTGTTGTCATAAAACTGAATTAAATTACAGGTAAGTGTTGAAATGGCTCTCTGGAGGAGTAATAAATTGATATCGAAATTATGACAGACTTTACAATAAGTGATTATTTTGTTTGATTTTATTCAACGCATACCGCGGGTATGACCGCGGTGGTGGCTTATAACATCATAATCACAATTTATTCAGAAGGAGTAAGTGTACGCACTCTTGTTATAGGTATTATAAAATAATGAATTTACTTATTTAAACAGATCTCCAAGATTATGCTTATTTCCTCGAACTCTGCAATCTGCAATTTCCAGTAGAAGAATCAGCAGTACTTCTTTTTTTGTTTAACATGCGAAATGTAACATCGAACCCATAGTATCAAATATTTCCCAGAATTGAGCAACAGTATCCTAGATTTTAGTCGTTTGTTTATGTATCGAGTTAGTAAAGCTAAACTAATTTTAAATTTTGGGGTTTTCCAACCTACGATCGTTGTGATTGTGGAGCTGTTCAAACCATGGCCCACCTACTGTCATGTCCCAACTGCCCAACCAACCCCTTGAACAATAGAAGACCTAAACTCGGCAAATGACAGAGGCGTGAATGTGGAAACTCATTGGTCCACAGCGCCGGATCTAGGGCAGTGGGGGGCAAACCGGGGCCCATGCCCCGGGCGGCGAAGTCAGAGGGGCGGCAAAATGGAATATATATCCATAGGCGGAAAAACCAAGCAGAGGGCGGGATATTCACATATTTTGCCCCGCCTCAAAAAATGTTTCGGTCCGGTACTGTTGGTCCACACTCAGGTAATAATATGTATAAGTCCATTCCGACTTGCTAAGAAGAAGAAGAGCTAAACAATATGCATTTCTAGTTCGTCGTATAGTTTCCCTTCCTTATTCCCATAATACTTAAACTGACTAGGATGTATGAAATAGTTAGAATCCTTCCATTATAGCGAGCATTTATGTTTTTTTTAACAAAAACTATTTTTTTTTTGTAAATATCGTTCCAAATATACCACTACTTCACCAAGCAGATCGTAAAAGTTAAGAGAGGGAATGGGTCAAATTTGAATTATTTCAACATCTAAGTAAATAAGCGATGCTGATATTGATAGCAAACTGTATCTATTTTGATTTCCTTTTTTACCCTAACAGCCATTGAATAAGGCTTTTGGGTCTAAAAACTCTATTTACCTCAAGAATAATAATGTGGTTATAGAACAATTTTTGCAAATGAACACAGGCAAATCAAACTCAAAAAATAAGTTAGAAGTTATACAAAGGTAAATAAGTCTCAACAAATAAATTATTAAATCAACAAAATACAACAGTTATAAAATGCGAAAATTAAACTAATAACTTATAAAACTTATAAATAAAAAGCCCTAGCAAATCGCTGTCCCGTGGTAACGTGCCCAGGAGGCTGGCAGCACTGCCACGTTGTAAAGCAATGCTTAACTTTTCAGCCAGATTAAGACCCTGGTCTTTTTAGTTTCGTTAGAACCCTCAGTACCTTTGTGTCCAAATTCATTACATTTGAAGAGCTTAATCCCTTTTGTACAGGCAGGAACTTGATATCCACGTTTAAAACATCTCTTTACATTTTTATTCTGAGAGGGTTGAATGGACGTACTTGGTCTTTGTCGAACTTTTTCTTTCATATGGTGGTAAATCGCAATTTTCTTTCTAAATTCTTTAAGGGTTGATGCTTCACACAAAATAGAATTATAATATTCACTGTCATGTATACCTTCAATAACATACTCCATTAGCGCTACGTCTTCTACTTTACCGTAGAGTGCGGCATCTGCGCATTCTTTCATATGAAGAAAGTTTAGTTGTAAGGTTTTATCTTTTATCATTTTTCGTGAACTAACCTCCTTGGCAGTAGTATTTAATTGTAATCCAAAGGTAAATAAATAAAAGAAATCTTCTAAACTCACTTGTAAAATTGTTATTGAAACATCAAATCCCTCCATTGCCTTTGATTGCTACCATACTCAAAAATTCGGATGCGCAAATTTTACGGAAAAATCCCTTTAAATCGATTTCGGTACCTAGTTGCGGGCAGGGGCTGTGATCTTTTATTCCTTTTATTTCGAGGTTCGCTGGATTTGTGACTGACCTACTGGGGTGAGATACCTTTTTAAATTCGTGCTTTGTGTTTGTCAACAAAAAATACGTTCAAATAGAAAAAATCGTTTTATCCTTTCCCTCATACGGACCTCCGTGGCCCGAAACTTAAACAATGTCGTAATTAACAACGTATAATTTGATTCTTTTTTGCTATAAAATAATTATACTTAGGTTCTTAATTAGTCCTTTTCCTTTGAAGGTTCTAAAGTCCACCAGAGGTAGTATAAACAAAAGTGCACACATTTAGATTTCACTACTAACATTGGTTTTAAATATGTGTTCTATCTTTAATATAAGTGATAAAATGAAAGATTAAAAATTGTGATGCCTATAAAACATCGTGCATTCTTTAGTTGTACTTCTGAAAACCATCAATATGAACAACAGTTTTATCACAACAAAAAACAAAACGATTATAAAAGTAAAAACTTGTAACAATTTGTTTTTTATCTATTTGGACTCATAATATCAAGACTAGAGATTGTAGGATATTTCGCCTTTATATAACGCCCAGTCGCCCAGTAGGACTAACTGTAACGAACCTACGTACGTGTTCAAATGCTATTTACAATATTCCGGCGACATTATACAACTAACACATCCAGATGAACATAAATGTATTATGCATTACGAGCAGTGATATTCGGAATTAGTATCATTTGTCGTAACTCTGAAATGTTGAAATTTATCGCGACACAGAATTAAATTAGAACTAATCGTGTATTAACTAATCGCATCGGTACGAATGTGTAATAAATGGCTTTCCAATACCACGCAGTTACAAATGAAACGGACCATATAAATTAAAGGTAGATAAACTAACATAAATATAAATAAAGTTTCTAAAATAGAGTACTGAATGTTTAGTGTCTAGTGTACCTAATTATTACTTTTAAACTATCCTTTTTGTTTTCAATTGTTACTTTAGAGGACAACTAATAATTTTCCTATCAGAACCACTCTCTGTCCATCGATATAATATTGACTTATAGCCTTTTTCTCGTTTAACAGGTCAGAAAGCATGAAATTTTCATTTGAGACAAAAACATTATTGTTGTGATATACGTTTTTATTGTTAGTTTGTTTGTGATAACTTATCTATTATCTTATTGTACCAAAACAAATACATATACAAGAAGAACATACGAAAGAGCAAATATACAAAAGCGGACTTATCCCATCTAGGGATCTCTTCCAGTCAACCTTCGATAGATTGTGAGGATATTTACTTAATTCAAAGGAGCAAGTTTCTTATTGTAGTATAAATATGTATGAACAAAGTTTTTATAAAATGTGCAAAATTACTGCTCATTCATAAATACGAACAAAATTTTAAGATAAATTTTCTAAAAATGTTCTTCTCTTGTTCTATAAATTGTAGAAAAGTTGAAAAAGTTTAGTAGTCAGTCTATTTCTCTTACGAGTAGCTTGCCAAAATTATAAGAACATCAAATATAGTCATTTTATGTTTATTTCGTGTCTGGCGACCCATCTCATAACGTTCACAACATACAAACGTGCGTGTGCAAAAGCAAATGGCATTAAGGCCGTTCGCATGCCGCCCGTCGCCGTCATGTGTGTTTGTCTTGCTTGTCAATGATATCGCAGGTTCAATAGAACGCCACCTACTGTACACAAAATTACTCCGGCGCCATTCCTTTATAAAGTAATACCCAGCATATCTGCAACCTCATCGCGGGAAATAGGTGAAGTAAAAAGCTCAGGGGCTCGATCAACAGGAACGAGCTATAAAATATATACGAACAAACCTAGAACGAAAATTTACTTTATGAGGTCATAAACAGACTTTGTGTTACGGAGCCCGCTGACCACACGTATTATTTATTTTTTATTTCTTACCTAATGTATTTCTAACAAAAGCAGCCGACCTTTTGAACAATAATAAAGACAAATAAAATAATGTCCAGAACGGGTACGCTTGTTGGACTTTGTGGCGTTAATTAAACATGGCATGAGTTACTCATTTATAACCTCTGGTAATTTTTCCTTTGCATTTCACGAGAAATAATCAGAGTGTAGTACACACATAAGCTCCTCAAACAGTTTATTTATTCAACGTGTTTAATACTCAAAGCCCAGGTGACTGTGGCACAAAACGCTGCGCGAAATATTGGCGCTACATCGCAATGGTACTCGGCTTTGGATATTATTCTCCGTTGAATATTAAGTTGAATATCATAAATATTTCTTTGTTTTCTTAAGTTATCTGATTTTAGTTATAATTACGGTAAGAATAGGAAACGCGTTTTGTCACACAATGTGATACACTTTTACATAAGCAGGATCAATTTAGCTATATTAAAATGTAAGCTTTTATAGCTTATGTAATCTGAAAATAGGTTTAAGGTATATTTATTAGCCAAACAGTTGTTAATTACAATAAATCTCTTATTATATGAAAGAGATTACAAAACACGAGCACTTCGTAACTACGCTGGCACACGAGTTCGGTAACAAACAAACGTCACTGGAAATTTTCTCAAGAAGATTTCCTTCTTTAATGACTCTCATAACAAATAAAACTTAATTACCAATTGCCCCACTTACGCGGGCTTCGCAAACTTGACTAAACTACAATGAAGACAACCATCACAACGGGACAAAGGTACATGAGCGTATTGTTCCCAGATCTCGAAGCAGATCCAATTTAATGCGAAGCTTACACTCAAAGTTTTTATTGACACAGTGGAGTTTGTAATTTAATAACGAGCGGAGGATAGGACCTCGACAGTATCGATACCAAGATACAAATATTAATAGGGGAACGCACTGCCGCAGTAAGCCTTCATTATAAAGCCGCAATGGCGACGCCGAAACTTTGAAAGGTCGCCAAGTCGGCGTGTCACTACACAGATTTTAGTCAATTCGATTATCAAGTAATTAACAAAAACTAATTCGCAATCCGTGTCGAGGAATAGCATCTAGAAGAAACTATCTCTGATAAGATTTTAAGTAAGGTCTTACTTATTCAGATATTTGCAAAAATCCCAATGACCTTCCTTTTCAAGCAATGTCAAGCTTATTTGAGTATGAGACCGCACGATGAAGATTCGTTGAGTGAAGTTGGCGATTTTCGCTTTCAGTACTGCACTGTACTGTCACTGTCATCTACCAACACAACTATTTGACAACAACCAACATAACATAACATTATATTGTTTTTTTAGTACAAGCATAGGAAAAATGAAAACTTCGATTGCTGTGTGTCGTCACTTTTGGTGTAATATTTAAAGTTATATAAAGAAATCCAGATAACAAGTAGATTTTTTTTTCAAATTCACTTCTTAAAATTGTCTATATTTTCGATCAAAGGCTCTACAACATTTGTATATTCTTTAGTTGACAAGCCAATAGAGAAGATTCACGAACTTTGGTTTTCAGTTGAATGAAAAAGTCAATTTTAGAAATAATAAAAAGTTTACAAAATAATAAAACCAAAGGTTTTTCGTCTTCTATTGCACAACGACAAAAAAATGCGTCTTCTCTATCTGCACTCACACATTTTTGTTGCCTATTTAACGCATTCAATAATATGGTATAAAATATCAAGGTACAAGATAGATTTCCTATATAAATGTCAACCCTTTTTCTATTTTATGCTATTGCCCAGGAGCGGGACAAAATAGGTTAATTAAATTAAAAAAAGCACATGTATGAAATTTCACTGGGAACGCGCTAAGATTAAAGAGAAGGAGCTAAGTTATTTAAGTTATCTATAGATTCGATTCAGTGCATCGGTTTCTTCGGGGACAAAATACTGTCAATAGCTTGTTTTATTAGAACTGTATCTGGAATCACTGCTCATGTAATATTAATACTGTACTAAATATAGAATCTACCTATATCCAGTAGTAATTTGGGATTAACAAAGTGTACGGTACTGATTAGCTGCCAAAAATAGCGCAAATTTGCACTGAATAAAATATTTTTCTTTCTTCCAAATCTAATACTATAAGAGAAAGCACCGTCATTTAGTTTCAGAACAATTAGGTAAAGCTTTGATCACAAACCTATTATACTTTTTGCTACACGGTGACGGCAAAATGCACCAAAAATTGACAACACCCTTTTGCTTTCCCATGAGTATCGTATGAAGTGAAAGGAGGCATAAGTAAAGAGAAATCGCAGCAGAGTCTTCTGTGCAACGATTTTATACTATCTTCAGCAATCGCCAACTCGCTTATCCAGCATTATTAGGAGAAGCCTTTGGACTTAACCGAGACTAGTAAACTAAAATTTAAAAAAAAATCTTAACAGGTTTGCTTCTTCTTAGCTTAGAAACAGGACCAAAATGTATCTATGCCGATACCCAAGGGCCTTGCCAAAAGGGGTCAAGTATAACCATTCCAACCGACGAAAACAAACGAATTCATTACTTTTAAGGGGTTAACTGAATTTTCGGGGTCCAGTGCTGCCCCCATTTGAAATAAATCGTTTGAAAGGAAACGGAGACATCATCAAGCACTTATTGCAAAAATGCTATAAAAAGCTCACGTTCTCACTTTAAAATATAAACAATAGTAATTCATAAAATAGTTTGAAGGGTCATCTAGGGCTTGAACAAAAAAATAATTATATCTCCGTTTCCTTTCAAATTATTTATTTCAAATGAGGCAGCACTGGACCCCGAAAAATTCAGGTAGCCCCTTAAGCCTTTATGTCCACAAGACAATGTTAACGAGACAGAGCAAGTGCAAAGTTCAAGAATCAATTAACTAGCACGCTTCCCGTCCATAATTCATGCGCCTACACCTTGCTACCTGTTGCTACCAGCTTAATAAATGAACAAAGTCATGGAACCTTGCTTAAAAAAATCAACTACTAAACTAGTTTTTATTACATCGCGTTATCCAGGTTCATTCCTTGAGAATTTGCCATTTATTGCAATCTTTCTGGGATTACGGAAAACCTTACTCTACATTCTTTTTCAGGGTGACGTACCCAGAGGGTAAAAACGGGACCCTATTACTAAGATCCCATACAGCATACCGTGATTTTTTATAGATAATGGTACGGAATCTTTTGTGCGCGAATCCGACTTTACTTGGCCGGTTATTTATTTGATCCAAGCTTTCCCATTAGAATTTATGTCTCCTACATCTCATGAACTATTAGTATTGGATTGTGCTACAAGGAATTAAGGTAACATTTTTAAGGCGAGGGTGCTACTTCTAATCCAAAGCAAGGGATTTATGTATATCACCCAAAGTAAAAATATTTTCGTACCCGAGGAGCACATTCTACTTTTCATCTCTATCTATGAGAAAAACTAGCAAAAACAAATCAGAATATAAAAAAGTATAACACCTACAATACCTAATCAAAGTTTAACAGACAGATACTAACCTTCAATTGGTATCGTTTTTATTCAATAAATGAATAAGAAATACATTTTCGAATACCAATAACTTCTAATAAAATTTTTACTCATCACTTTGTTAGGTGGTCCTTCATATGTTTTTTTTTTTATAAGTAAACTTGATATTCACTATTGCCTTAAACTTACAAAAAAAGAGTTTTCAAATTTACAAAAATAATTACATGTCAATAGAATACAATACAATATAAATTAAAACCTCTGTATATGCTTATTTTGAAACAAATACAACAATAATGCTTTTTAATTCATAAATATTAACGACGACAAAAATAAAAAAAAAATTACGACTCTTGATAATTATTTATTGTTTTTAAACTGAATTCCTCTTGCTTTTTGCTGGACTGCTAACATAACATTTGATTCTACATAGACTACACTCGTGTTCAGTTTTAAAATAGTTTTTAATCCCTAGAGATTTTCTTTTTCACTTTTCATCCTCGAGAGAATCAGCAGTAACTTTAGCCCTAAATGGATGAACTAAAACATATATTTTTTTAAATAGATAAGATGAAAATAACTTTTATAATATACCTCCTCTAAAAATTTTATTTTTTTCACAGAAAACAGTGAATAAAAAGCATTAGAATTTTAATATGCATTTAAATTGGTTTTGTCGAAAGAAAAAATGTCCATTTTCGATTAAGGCTTTCCTTTTATAAAATTTAGTACACAACTCTTGAAAAAAAGGGATTTACATCGAGGGCCATGAATCACCATTGATTTTAAGTCGTTAGAATCCTTCACTTGCTCGTGATTCGTCTATGGCCCTCATTTAAATTCGTCCTTAATTCACTAATCGCATAATACTTATACTATTTCAAGTAAAAAATGATTTTTGCTTCGCCTAAAAACTAGAGTGTGTTATGTGCTTTTTTAAATGTTGACTTAATATAAATTATGTTGAAATACAAATATTAGTTTATGTTGAATTTATAACCTTCACAAAAACTCCGCAAACAGAGCCACCTAATGTAATTTAATCATATGATTAAATTTTAATTACTTAGGAGGACGAGCCTCATATACATTATGAAAGACAATAACGTAGACCCTTTTACAAACCGCGACCGGTGGCCAGCGCTGTAATTTTATTAAGCGTCAAATCTCCCCCTAACTACCCCCACTATTTACTTTGTTTATGGACACATAATAATTAACTAGATAGGCTCGAGCAGCGACACGCGCTATTCTTAGCCTGTTAAAACACGCTCGTTTCTCTCGCAACCCACGTACTCATTTTGAATAACCCTTTGTATCCACTCGTTCGCATAATGTTGATTGTCTTAAGACACCCTCCGCACCTGACTTAGCATACTGATTAATTAATATTAATTTTTATGTGTAGATAAATGTCATTTTCATTTTTATACCTCATTAGTCCTTTGGTTGATATATATAAGTCACGGGTTAGACAAAGACGTTCTCCGTGGCGTAATACGCTAGCCCGCAAATCAGCCAGGGCAAGTTGGGAAATGACCTTTTTGGTCTTGGGTGTTTATCTATATACCTTTGTACATATTTATCTATATGTTAAAGAGAAGAAACTGAATGACTGACTGACTGACATATCAACGCACAGCCCAAACCGCTGGGCCTAAAGACTCCAAATTTGGCACATACTTTCCTTATGAGGTCTAGGGGTGCACTAAGAAAGGATTTTTCAAAATTCACCCCCAAAGGGGTGAATTTTGGGTAACACGGGTAACGGGAAACGGTTAACGGGGAACGGGGAACAGGGAGAGGGAGAGCCCTATAAGAACCTTTTTCGACATAGACATAGACATGGCGGACATAGATAGATAGAGACTGATCGATTAACGCGCAGCTGAAACTGCAGGGTCTAGAGATTCCAAATTTGGCACATAGGTTTTTTATGAGATCTAGGAGTACACTAAGAAAGAATTTTTCAAAAGTCACCCCCAAAGGGGGTCAAACTGGGGTCTAAAGTTTGTATGGAGTGACAAGATTTATAGTTAGACTATTTTATTCGAAACTTCGCAGGAGTACTCCTGACGGTAAATGAGTAAGTACGTAATTCAGGATTTTTCTAAATTCAACCTTAAAGGGGTCAAATGGGGGTTCGAAGTTCTTATGGAGAAACAAGATTAGTTTTTGAAGCGTTCCGTCGCTCTTTCTCGGTCTAGCAAATGACGGGGACGGGAACGGGAAGAAAACGGGAGAGGGAGGTTCGCCGGGTCTGCTAGGCCTTTAAATCCCTAAGTTTTAATAAAAAATGTTATCTAAATATATATAACTCAAAGGTGACTGACTGACGGACATAGTGATCTATCAACGCACAGCCCAAACCACTGAACGGATCGGGCTGAAATTTGGCACGCAGGTAGATGTTATGACGTAGGCATCTGTTAAGAAAGGATTTTGATCAATTCTATCACTAAGGGGATAAAATAGGGGATGAAAGTTTGTATGAAACTTTGTCAATTTTAAACGGATCGGGCTGAGACTTTGCATGCATAAAGCTACTATGACGTAGGGATCCCCTAAGAAAGGATTTTGATAAATTCCTCCCCTACGCGAGCGAAGCTGCGGGCAAAAGCTAGTATTTTATAAGTATTCAAACATTTTAACATAATAATTCATATGTTATCACAACATTAATAATGTAAAAAAAACAATTAAAAATCCTATTAAAACCATTTTCGACTTTCACGCGAACGAAGTCGGGGGTTAAAGCTAGTTATAAATATAATATCATTGAGTAGTATTCCATAATTCAAGTTAAAACGTACTTTGAGCCTAAGCCAATTGTGTGATTTGTCCATATTTAAAAATAAATTTGATAAATCACTATGGGCATTTCCATAAAATAAATAAATATATTCGCACAAATCACACAAATTGAGCTAGCCCCAATGTAAGTTCGAGACTTGAGTTATGGGATACTAACTCATCGACACTATATTTTATAATAGACGCATATATAAATAAACATCCAAGACACAGGTCAATAAAACAATATAAATTACGGTTCTGTCTAGCTATCCTTCATCTATTTCATATATTCGGCTATCCAAAAGCTACTTATCAAGTCCTATAACCTATTCGGCCTAGTCGTGAATTTGTAGCATCCAAAATTGATTCGCATCGGACCCTTACCCTTCTTATCATTTTCCTTGTGACCACACAACAACCCACAAATAAGACGCTAGGTCGGATAACTATGCATTGCAGAGTGTGCCTGTGTATGTAGACAAACGAGAACCTTTGTATTTAATACTAGTAAAGAAGAAGTAAACCAAGTTTGACAGTTTACAATTTGTGGTTCAGCCTAAAAACAACTCAGGATTTACTGAGAAAAAGAAATAGCTGAACCAGTTCTGCTATTTGCTATTTGATTAATAGATACCAAACCTTTGCTTTTATTAGAAGAATTATATAGTTACATTTCCCAAACTACAACTATTAATACAAGCACATTTTAACTACTAGTAGCCCTGAGTTCAGCAGTCACATGATTTTGGTAACGGGAAGCAAAAATTTTTGCTACTAGCAACCATTCTTTTTTCTTAGTGTTTTCCTAAATAAAAAGTTGATAACGTGGTTCAAATAACGTGGTTCTTCATATTACACAGTATATTACTTATTAGATGAGACATATCCATATGCTATCTAAAGATTACGATATATTCATTCTGTCGTATTTTTACCCTACTAAAAGACGAGCCTGATATTGAATTTTGTTAAAACTTTTTTACATTACTTTTAAAACTTCACAAAAGCAGACTCGATATCAAAATTTTCGCTGGAAAAACCAACAAAACTCTTACGAAGTCATGAAATGTGATCATAAATTTCGGAGAACCCAAGTCTGGCGAAACGAAGTCGCAAAAATTCTTATCTTTATGGACACAATTTTAAGGTATTCGGATCCCACCGCAGCATATTATAAAACAGCGGAAGCTTGGCACGCTACGGGGTTAGCATATTTCTATAGCTTTTATTTCGTAACCGAATTACAAAGTCATGAAATAAACTTACTAAACTCCATGCTGTTTTAAAATACTTTGTATTTAAGGAAATGTTATGTTCTTATATATTTTTTCCTACTAAAGCATGAAATAGTGAAGTAGTTTCGGGACTCAAGTTACGAAAAAGTTAATTACAATAATTTGTAATTCATATTGGTAGCGAGCTGTGGTAGTGGCAGCATAGCCTGGTGAATTCAAAAAGTAGCTCCATTATTTGCGTACACCAGCGGACGTGAATAAACAGCGCAGACATGCGTGACCCGAATGAAC
Organism: Acrobasis suavella; assembly: GCA_943193695.1. Taxonomy (NCBI): domain Eukaryota; kingdom Metazoa; phylum Arthropoda; class Insecta; order Lepidoptera; family Pyralidae; genus Acrobasis; species Acrobasis suavella. Next base: position 11,211,895 of record OW971929.1, on the reverse strand, counting down.
AGCAACATTATATTCGCGTCGGAGAAAACTCCAAAAGTTTTGTGTGCTCAAAAAATTACTTATATTTTATTCAATACAAAATGGTGCCCGCCTTGTTTGATGTACTCAAATAAGATTTTTTTATATAAATGTCAGAAGACATTATGAGATACGGTGACTTCAACGAATGAGCGTCTCGCGTAAGAATTATGTGCTCATTCGAGATTTTTCCAGCACAGATTTAGACATTACAAAACATTGTGGAGATATACGATCAAAACAATAAAAGAAGGCAGATAATGGACGATAATGTGAAGGCATTTGTTATTTTTTAGTTATTTGTAAAGACAAATACGATGAAATACTGTTATGGTGAAAATAAGAAAAAATATTCAAGAAATAAGAAGTAGTAACTATGAACAACTAGCGCCAAAACCATTGTTTGTTTTTTATTCATTCTTTATTCATGGTGTGAACCTTTGTAAAATGCCTTCTTGTGGTAACTACTAATAAAATAGGGTCAAAAGGACACACAAACGGCTTTCGAGTTTCTTTCGGGTATCTTTAATAAATCAATGGCTTATCTTATTTCTTTCAAAGGGCATTCTTAAAAAGTTATGCCGAATTATACGTTGGAATAAATTAACTTCTATTAGCACAAAGTTAATGGTGAAAAAAAGGTAAATAATCACGTAGACGATTAAAAATTAAAATATTTACATTTTTATGATGTTAGATACGTACATTTTTTTTTCTTTATTTTAATTGACTTTTGTCAATTCTAAACGTATGTATTACACTAAATACTGAAATCAGATCAATAATTTTGTTTCAATTTTACGGAACAAAATTATTGATCTGAAAGCTCTTGTAAAACTCAATACCAATCAAAGCTAACAATGTTTCCTATCCCTCAAAATAATAAATCTCCCTATTATATACTCGTTTTGCGCTATCCCATATTTTTACTCAAGCAAGTAATATCAGAAGATGACAAAATAAAAATGCGTTTAACACTGTTTCAGTATTGTATCTGGGGAACAAAGGTTGTCACTCCATACAATCTTTTTGCAATCACGCTACGTGGCCGCGGTAATTACACTCCGATGTCCAAGGCGACGGTGAAGCCCATTGACAAACGTTTAAATAGACAAGCGGTAATGTATGTCACTACAGTAGATACAATAGCCGCACATAACATTTTTTTCTACTCCTGTACTGTTATCGGTCTTTTAAATGGTCCCGAGCATTAATATAATAAAAACATTGACAAATATGATATCAAAAATGTCTATACTTTATAGTGTCGTTCAGAGATACGCGTAGCCATAGAGCTAGTTTATTTTTCTTTAGATCTGTGCACCTAACTGCCTATGTACATAAAACTTGAGTTAAGGTTTTACTTGATCAACACCAAGTTAATAGTAAAAAGCACAACTACAAACCTAACAAACAACTGAATTCATGCACTTTGTATTAAAATAAAACTTTCCGAAATATATTCTTTACTGCGAAAATGAGAAAAACGTTTTTTTAATAGACTATAGGAAGTAAACGTCAATCAAAAAAAACCTAGTGTCTGCAAAAAATTTTACAACATTTACATATTTTTCCTTTATTATTTTTGTATTTTATTTAGTAAATATATTCGTAGAATGTACTTCTAAGTAATCTTAACTAGATTCAAAAAGTCAATCAAGAGTATTAACCTGCAAATTTTTATAAATAGGCGGTAGTGTAACAAACCTCTAGCCGCTGCTAGTATTATCGCCCTGTTCATTAATTTTTCAGCTAAGAACGCCGTTTGGCTGGCGGCCGCTCTTTTTAACCGACTTCAAAAAAAGGAGGAGGTTATCAATTCGTCGCGATCCTTTATTTTTTTTTTATGTGTGTTCACTGATTACTCGAAGACGCGTGGACCGATTTGAAAAAATATTTTTTGTTTGAATGGGTATACTGTACAGGTGGTACTATAGTAATTTTATTAAAATCGGTTGTGTAGTTTGGGGGTAAAGTCGGTTTTTAGTTTTGAAAAATTATCACATATCCCAATCATTCAACTATTTTTTAACTAATTTGATCTTCATCTATGGCTAGCTTTAAATCCTGAAACAGCAACATGTATCTTTTACCACGCACGAGATACGTTGAATCCTATCAACCTGCCCATTCATTATCCATGCTTCGAAACGTATAAGCCGTTGGTCTCGGCTGTCATCATTATATGGCAGTCGTCAAGCTATATAAGGCGCTTTAGGAAGCCTGAAAAATCTGATACCAGTGTTGGCCACTTATACACACAAAAAAAAACACACACACCTGCTCATTCATTATTTAGCTAGAAAACCAGATTGACGCCCTCTAACCTATTCACATACTCCGTTCACTCAATCATTGTTTTATCTAATTTTATCTTTATCTGTGGCTAGCGTGAAATCTGATTCAGAAACAGCAACATGTGCCGCTGGCCGCGGTCGATGAGCGTTGGTCCATTCGCTTTTTTCCAACAAGTCAAATCAGATTCTTTTTTTAAACGTCAAAACAAACATTTTCTATGGGAGTTAAAGAAAATACAGGCAGATGACGTCATAGTTTCTTGGAGTCAAATAGCGCTTTCATTATCAGTTTTTCTGCAATAATAAATCTAAAATCACGTTAAAATGAATATGTTTAAAGACAAATGACATTATTTTGCGACTTTTATTTTCTTATCAGTACATAATAATTTATTTTGACCCAGGAGAATACCCAATTGTTGACCTGTTCGCATATTCTATTCATTGAATCATTATTTTATCTAATTTTATCACTATCAGTGGTCAGCGTGAGAAAGTATATCTAAAATTGCGACATATGTCGCATGCCGCGAGGCGGTCGAAAAGCGTTGAGTATTATCGCCCTGACCATTCATTATTCAACTAGGAGCGCCGATAGGCGCCCGCCGACCTATTCGCATATTCCATTCATTCGCTCCTTTTGCCGATTCACTCTTTAACACCTTCTTACGGCCGCTTCACGACTTGAATAAAATAACAAACTGAATCCTCGTGAGAATAGAGTTAGTTCAGGCGTTCAGCGAAAATGTAAATTCCGATTGCGCATTTAATTAAATAAAAAAAGTAATATGAACAAACTTGGAACTGTACATTTGAAATTAACAACAAACTTTTAGCTTTTGTTACTGCTGTTGTATGCTGTTCTGTTTTATTTTATTATAGCTCTTTTTATAAGAAAACCTTCACTATTTCTGATCACTTTGTTTACGTGCAAGAGCATCTTGTTAATAGCATATAATAATACTAATTTAACGTTCTTGTATATAAATAACTTCTTACTTACTGATCATCTCTTTTACCTTAAAATTAATTTTTAACATTTCTATTAAAATTTATTTCCATATTTAAGTTTATTATAATTCGACTTGAAGATGTAATAAATATGCCCCTAAACATGTTTACTATGAAATAACATTTATGTACGTGTGCAAACTCATGGATATAAAGACATTTTCCTGGTCTATTGTCAAAAAATAACCTTAGACTAGTGAAGCGGAGTAACTAGAAAACTTTGAGCCATCTAGTTGAACTAATGAATCGACTGCCATTCAAAGCCGCTTCAGTTTGGTTTAAGCGTTCCAATCTGCGGGCCTTGTAATTAGTTTCGTTACAAATCCCTTAGTCATACCTTTTTGTATGAAAAAGGTTAGAAGCCATACTATTCAGAATTGGTCAAGCCGGGAATTTTTAAAGTAGCCTGCGGGCGCGGCGGACGTGAGGAGAATCACAGCGGACCCTCGTCTATCTGCTATCTGCCGCCGAACATTTATAAGAAACATGCTCGTAATTTTCACACAAAATTGAACCTCCTTCGTCATAGTCCGATTTATTTTGTGGACATGCTCGGGTTTCTTTGCAGATAAGGGCGCCTCCACAGATACCAAACACGACTGATGAAAACTTCATGCTCCCCGGGGCGTCCTCTCCTTTATTTCTCAGAGTTATAAAAAGTAATGAGGTATTTTATGTCTATGGCTGCTGGTTTCTATTGTTCGAACTTTCCCGACCGAAACGGGATTTCCAAATTGAAATTTGTGTTCGACTTGAATATGTATTTGCGTTGCTTTGAATACTCAATCACATTATCCCGCCGTCGACATTTTACTCGATTCCAAAAAAAGTGTTACATACTCACGCTGACTGATAACGCATGTGACGTATTATAAAGGTAAGTTCAATCCATCAATATGAGCACTTTTTCTGTAACTACGGCAAAAGCTGAAATCGTAAATTAAAAATTTTATATTTACTCTTTTAAACGTTAAGCTTACTTTTGTAATGTGATTTTATACAGTCCGAATATGTCCGGTGTGTTGAACACGGCCTTAATGCATGTCACCTAAATTCCTGACAGCCTATATATGTATGTTTCTATTACAAGTATTTTAATATTTTTGATATTATGAATTACGTTTTATGATAATTGTTTATACGTAGATAATGCATAAAAAACATGTATACAGTAACTATTTAAACAGGTGCCAGGTGTGTCTAACCCTACTGGTGCTGCACTCTACGTGGAACGCCTGCGCTTTGGCCTATCACTTCCAACGACAGTGTAGTTTGATTTCATTACGAGTGACGTTACGGTGCGATAACTCACGACCTGTGGTGCGATTTTTCAAACGCGGAGTCACTAAACGCACGGTTTTTTGTATGGAAAAATCATTCATTTAGGTGACTCCGCGTTTAAAAAATGGCACTTCTGAGGTTACGGTAATAAATATTAACTGTTCTATTACAATTTTTATTTCTATCTTCTTGTTACCATTCTATCTTCTTGTAACTATTTAAACAGGTACCAGGTGTGTCTAGGACAGATCTAATTCAATAATATGTCAAAATTGACTGTGATTATCATAAAGTGACATGTTTATAACATGTCACTTTATGATAATAATAGAATTACGCTCGCTCAAAACGATACGCAACGCAGGCCTACGCGTCTACAGCGTAGCGGCTCGTAGCTCGCCTACAACATTTCATTCAACATTATAATTACATCAATTGCCTTTGTTTACTTACAATAGAGGCTAAAATATGACACAATATGTATAGTAAAGTTAAATTTAAAAAATAATTCAAATCACAATCGTGGCGTATAAAGTACGGAACCAGGCCTGTGTCACTCCCCGTTTAGGTATCGAAGATATACCTACATTATTACTATGTGCGTGGCGACCACTTCAAAGGGGTAAATTCAAATACATGAATCGTTTGTCCAGAGTAATAAGAATGAAATTGGCTTGCAATGGATGTTTAGGTATCTAAATTAAAACGTAGCGCTAACCACATTAGGTAGATATTTCTTTGAATTTCTTTTCCGAGTAAGACTTCTGTACGTGAGTACTAGTACTTATTCTGTGACGTAACTCGATTTTTCTTTTAAATCTGTAAAGATCATTACAAAGTTTGTTTTAATTTTCATACATAGTTATTGATATACATTACATGTTTAAGTAATACAGAACGGTATAAACGGTTCTCAGTCATAGATCGTAGCTCGTAGCACAATTTTGTAGCTCCTTAGCACGGGATGTAGCAAGTTTAAATGCTCAGTAAACTCACCGAAATTAAATGTTCCCGGAATAAATGTTTATTTCTGTTTGTTTTTCTCGTCTATTTATCTCTTGATGACTTGCGTTGTGGAAAATTTACTGTTCCTGATACGACCTATGCTTTTTTATATCAGTAACTCGCAATCAACTTTTATCATACTAGAGACACCATAATTTACCCGTAGCAAAAAAGCTAAAGTCGTTTTTTAATATAAAATTAGCGCTTATTGACATGCTCTTTTTTTTACATATGCGTATAGGTAACTCACACTAGCGTAAAATTCTTCCAAACTGTCTGAATGCATTTACAAATATCAAGTAAATCAATGTGAATGGCTTTATATTATTAATTTTTTTTAATTGCGGTATATATAATGTAATAAACCTTTCTCAAAATACAAAGGTATCCAAAGAAAAATACCTACTAAATTAGTCCCACATTATACACCACCTGAACCCGAATCTAAAATGAAGGGTAACATCTTGTAATATAAAATTATAATGGCACATCGCAGCGCGTGCCGTCTTCAAAAAAGGTCCAACGGATCACGAGCGCGAGCCGCGCGTGTAGTCCTGACCTCGCTCCCTCGAGCCCGAGACAAAGTACTGAGACTGTAGAGACAGAGACTAACGTACATACGAGTATTGTTTAGATATGGTTGGTGTTGGTAAGAAATGCCTGAGATCCGGTGGGTACCATCTTTAAAAAGGTCCAACGGATTACGAGTGCGAGCCGCGCGTGTTATCTTGACCAGCTCCCTCGAGCCCGAGACAAAGTACTGAGACTGTAGAGACAGAGACTAACGTACATACGAGTATTGTTTAGATATGGTTGGTGTTGGTAAGAAATGCCTGAGATCCGGTGGGTACCATCTTTAAAAAGGTCCAACGGATCACGAGTGCGATCCGCGCGTGTAATCCTGACCTCGCTCCCTCGAGCCCGAGACAAAGTACTGAGACTGTAGAACTGCTTCTTCGTGTTGTTTAGTCATGGTTGGTGTCGGTTTAATATGCCTGCTATCTGGTGGGTACCATCTTTGAAATGGTTCAAAGGATCACGAGTGCGAGCCACGCGGATAATCCTGATCTTGCTTCCTGGAGTCCGAGACAAAGTACTAAGACTGTACACACAGAGTGTTCATAAAGTAGACCAAGCCTAGGGCCGTGTGGCGTGTATCTAAATTATATTTTAAAAGGTTGGTCACGTAGCGGAGATTTCGCGCTACTTCTCTTGGAAAAATCCGTGCCACCCAGAAACAAAGATTTGACAATTAGAAGAAGGCATGAGACGTATAAAATGCTGAAAACTTTAATAAAATACGGACTTATGAGAAAAAATGCCCGCTAACTTTGAACTTTTAAAGATTATTAAGAGCTATTTATTTTAGCTATTGAGAAGATCTCAGAAATTTGCTGAAAACTAGACTAAGGGCCGATGACTAACAGAAATTTAATTTGTCAGGAACTTGTAAACAATACGATACCATAGCAGTCAGGCAAAAAATATAAAACAAGGTACATTTAAACAACATATCCAAAATATAGCTGCAACTAATTTAAAAATAAACTCTTAATGACATTACATTCAAACATTTTAAAGCAAGGATTGAATTCTCTAAACTCGATATTTGAGTGCCGTCCCGAGACACACCGCATTCGCAGACATTTGCCAAGACATACGACATCGTCGTAAATTCTTGGACAGGTTCGAACCCTGCCACGGGAACATTTTCAGCATAACGAGTTTGGTAACGGGATCAAAAGGAGATGCAAATTTTAGTCTTTGCTTAATATTAGGACGAGTCCTATTTATAAACTTATTTGTAGAACACGCCCATTTTGGAAAGGTTGATAACAGGATGACACTGGATTTGTACTGCAATATTCCTTGAAATTCTGTTTAAATTGTAGTGTATATATGAATGTGTGTGTGTAGTGTCGATTATGTATAAGATTTACATCTTGTGACTATGTTATGCATAGATGTATTGAATAAGAAAGGATAGTGAATAAAATCAATGTTTTTCTCTGTATTATTATCTCACACGTATATTGTCCCACTGCTTTGCAAAACTTGTAAGAAAAAATTACAAAAACGAGTTTTAAAAGGTTTCATTGTTTAACGAAAAGTTCTTGTAATTACAAGTTAATACTCTAAACACCTAAATCATCTACAACAGTATGCGAAATATTTTGTTTAAAATTACAAAGATGGTTTTTGATTTTATAGTTTTTTTCGCGATTTCAAACAATATAGAAAATAATCCGAGCTAAAAAGATTTTACGAAATTCTCAAGGGAAAAGCGCGGGACATGAACATAGTACCTAATTATTTCATTAGTTACAGCTAATCAGGACACATTCTCGTATTGCGAGTCCCTCGAGGCTGAGAGGCGCTCCGGCGCCGCCGCGATAGCGCGACCCTTATCACTACACGCTCTTACCGTTTGTCATAAATTTTATCACTCCGATGAGCGGACGCAAACGAAGACCTCCTTTTTCCAATTCTCTCCTTCGCCGAATTAACGACCCGTGAACTCGTGAGCGTGGCTCCGAGCGTCTCTTTTCAGTCACAAGCACGATCACTTTAAAAGATACACACTTCTTTATATTTTATTCTGAAACACCACAACACAAATCCTTATTTCAATGTTATTTACAATTTACATCCTCACGTAACGTTTTTAAATTGGTTTATTAAATAACTAGTGTCAAAAAAATAGTTTTCTAAGTACTAAATAAAAGTTATCACTCTACAAGAACTCGTCCAATTGAATTTCAAGCCATCAAGTAGAAAGTGCTCAATAAGTTTAGAACAGTTTCAAAGTGATAACGCTAGAGCAATTCCTATGAGGGAGGTGGTTTGAGGTTGTTCAAATGTTGTCGCGCGGTGAATGTCAAAGTGAGAGCGCGAGGGACGTGGTGGGCAGTCGCTCGCCAGGCGGCCGGCTGCGGACTGCGCGGGTGGCGTGCAGTGTGTCGCGAGCCCGTCCGCTGCCCGCCGCCGCGGCGCACGCGCCCCTCGGAGATCGATACACCCCGCCCAAACCACCGTCGCGCCTGCCCACCCACCACCTACTCCACGCACGCATACACACGCACTTCTTCTCATGACACACTCACACCTTCACACAGAACGAGACGTTCTTTTCGCGAGCCTTGATTTTTTAAACTTTCTTTTCAGTTACCAGCCAAGCGAAAACGTAAACTTTAACAAAGTGTACCGGCGTCACGAAACTTTGCAGAGTAGGGCAAGTGGTCAAACATGCGGAAGATCCATTTTTTCGCATTCCGACAACACATAATACTTAGAAGATAGAGGCTACGAAGTTTCTTATTTATGACTCTCCATGTGAATAGTGGAGCGGCATATTCGAGGTAATGCCCTTTTGGTGAGACTGCGACGTTGTGGCGACATTTCTTTTAAATCAAATTGCTATACATACTCGTACTTAAGTTTCGTTTTGCTTCATACTAAAGCTATTTAGATATCATACATAAAACTTTGATTATCTCGAATTTTTATTCAATTTAATCAAATTTTAAAAATAATAACATTCTTAAAAAAAGAAAAAAATTACGTATGTCAGCACCACCTGTGGTTGACTGGTAGAAAAGGCCTACGGCCTTAAGTCCGTCGATTACAATTTCATGTAATAATGACATATAAATTAGAAAAAAAAACCTAATGCTTATTTATCAATACTTACCCAACAATTTTCCCAGATCTCTTAAACATTATTATTGTATCTCTACGGCCAACACTCAATACCCTGTGCCCACCCACGACTGGCGTGTTTCGATAAAAAGGTCCTTTTCGGTACCTTCGCGATACCTCGATGATCCCACCCGATACAATCCGATACTTACCATAAAAGCAATAGAATGGAATTCCACCCAAGATTTTTTCTCGGCAATATCATTTTACACAGTTCTTAGCAAAAATTACTAGCAACGTTTCGATCTCGCTTTTCCACGAACGTCTCCACAACTATTTACTATGAAACCGTCCATGAAATTACCCTGTACTCTATGCTTCACAGTGCATAAAACATGAGGGAATGGAAAATAGAAATACTAACATAATCTTAAGTTTGAATTTAAGAAAATTAAATTTAAAGTCTTGACAGTGGTAGTTGTATAAATCTTCATGCAAATAATGTGTACAGATGTTACTGACTACGAGTATGTAAGTACGTTCACGAAATTTATGTGATAAGAAATATATTATTGTTAAAACTAACTGCTTTTTGACGGAAGCAGGTAGCTAAGTACGTATGAGTCCTTATTCGTAACTTGTCGACTGGTCAATTTGTACGCATCCTAGTCCATGTAATTTGATATAGTATTCTTCGTAAAGACGTTTTATAATATTTGATAGTAGATTTAAACAATAGGAAGAGTAGAAAAAAATGCTAAACACTAATTTAGTTAAAATTAGAAACATAAATCATAATAGCCCGATAGAGCGCAAAACGTCTCCGTTTCAGTTTGGGCAAAAATACTTTCTCTCAGTTTCTTCAGTTTGGGCAGTTTTTCTCTTCTACAGTACGCATTGCTCATCCGATTCTTGTAAAAGTTTATGAGCAGATTCAATGAATATGGAGTTATTTTGTCAATTCAGTTTTTATATTTTTTTTCAAATTGGTGGAGCCACGGGTTTAAGCTGCAGGCTGAATATTTATTTACTTTTATCCTATGCAGAGACAGACTACAGCTTACAGAGCCACTAGTACTTATAATAACAAGTTACATAATTACATTTTAATTAAAATGTTCACTTTATTGTTCACACAAAATAGCAACAAAGACTGAACAAAATAAATGTTAATGGTTAATTCTCATCGTAAAGCTAAGTTTCTCCAGCGAAAGGCAATCCAAATTTATAGGGTGCTCAATCAGGCCGATAACAATTCCTTCCAGCGATACACTGGGCCGGAACCCACGGGAAGAAATCAGTCTGACAAAGGCTACAACAAGCCACGCAATTCTTAATGGCCGATTCTCTAAACCTTTTCATCTCACTTCACTCTAGGAGAACTTATAAATCGACTGATTCCTTATACAAATTATGTAACTATAATGTACCGTGTGATATAGAAACAGGCTCTCTCGAGTCCTGGGGCCCTCGAGCACCCCTTTAGGTTTTTCGACTTAGTTTAAGCTTAAGATTGTTAGATTTGCAAATGCACCATGTGTCTCATACACAATACGTTACAATTATTGCAAACGTATTAATAAATCTTATTTTTAAAGATTTTTGCGTTTTGTAACATTAGCACGTATAATTACCTATAGTTCTTTCGATAAATTTTATCAAAATCTTAAATTAAAATGATGATTAAACATACCTACATGTTCTCTAAATTTCATCTAAACTGTCTGTGTAAAATGTGAAGTGAGTTATTAAGTAATCCTCCTTAATGTTAGAAGAATAATAAAGCTAATCCTCGCTGTTCTTTATACATTGTGGAAGGTTTATGTTAGAAGAATATTAACTATGGGAAGAAACTAAGGGAATTGTGTAATACTTTACTTGTTTTAGCTAATAAACAACATTAACTTATTGGTTAAGACATTTTTATGGCATCTAATTGAAATAATATAATATATTAAACGATTAGGAATGCGCTACGTAGGTACCTATATACATATGTTTTGTAATAAAATATTTGTAATTAATTATTCATAATCTTATCCTCCATTCTCTCGCCACCATTAATATCCCTGCAGCCCTAGAATCACAGACTAGGGAGCAGATACTACCTAGAACTCTGGTCTGTCTGGTCTGGTGGTCTAGGTCTGGCTAAAGATGATGGTAAGAGGCCGGAAGGAATGATCTTGGTGCCTTGGAGATTGGGACGGCCCCCAGTGTGGGATGCTACTTTTGTGAATACCCTCGCACCGTCCCAACTTCAGGTCACTAAGTCAAAGGCTCAAATATGAAGACATAGGAGAAAACTACATATTTGAGCTTTTTGGGGTAGTAACTTTTAGTCCGTGGGGTCCTTTTGCCCGAAATCTATTTAATTTCAAAACGTTTATTCGAGGTATCCCGTGTCTAAAGGGCTGGTAACTACCTGACTCGAAAAATCAGCATTTCCATACAACGTGGCAAACCTGCCAGCCTTTTGGCCACGCTGCCGAGGGATGATATTTTAGTGGGACTATATAATTTGTATCTTTAGGTTTAGTTTTAGTTAGTTAAGTTAAATACCACACTTCTAAAAAATGGGTAGTAATGAAGAACAACGCATGCTTTAAATGTGTGTGTGCTAGTGATAAGAAAATTCATCAGGGTGATTCGAAGTCACGGTACCACAATTGGTAGTGCACTCACGGCGATAACGTGAGAGACGCGGATTCAAATCCCACTCGTGACGAAACTTTTCATCACATGTTTTAATTTGGATAGTAATCCGTTAACAGCATTGTAATGCTGTTAAAAATCAATTAAAAATAATCCCGTATAAATTTTACTAAAAGTAGCCCAAGTCCTGATTCACACTTATATGTTTGTAAAAATCGGTAAAAGTACCATAGAAAAATAATACAAAGTGCCATAGAAATCTATAGAAACACATCAACATCATCACACTCGTCTAGTTATGTACCTATACTCTATAGGTATAGTTTTAAATCAATGACAAAACAAAGCTAGAATAAAAACTAATCATAACGTAGTGGGCTGGACAAACGAAGAAATAAATATACAAAATCGCAAAATTAATAAATAACACATACAACTTCGACTTATCCGTCTCATAACATCATAACACAGTACCTGTTTCCGGATACATCGTACGTGCCCCGCATGCCACTATAATTTCAACTAACTCAGTCTCGGCTTCTCCTGACTTGTTTAATTCTATTACCCCAATATATTGCTTTATTAATGAAACGGATTATTGGATTCCGTCACAATAGGGTTCGTCATGCTTCATTTCTGTGTCTGTGTCTGTCTGTGACATTCTTCAGCTCGATTCAAATATCGCTTAATTAAATTTTCAATTTTACTTCAACTATTGTATCAATAGTAATTGATTGGTATTATTGATATCCGGTTGATTGGCATGGCAAGAGGAACATTATAAATTTATTGTGACCAAAAATGTACTTGCAAATACCCGTGGGTCCTTGTTAAGGAACCGTATTAAAAACAATATTCGACTATGTACAATGTCATCCTCGCGCCAGTACCTCGCACACAAAAGCCTCAAAAACAAACAGTTTCTATTAATTTTATAAAGATTACTAAACACTTTATGAAAGGTTTAAAAAGACAATCTATCTATGTACATAAAAGAAGAAACTGACTGGCTGACGAAGATAGATAGAGACTGATCGATCAACACACAGCTGAAACCGCAGAGTCTAGAGACTCCAAATTTGGCACATAGGTTACTTATGAGGTTTAGGGGTGCACTAAGAAAGGATTTTTCAAAACTCACCCCCTAAGGGGGTAAACCGGGGGTCCACAGTTTGTATGGAGAGACAAGATTAGTTAGATCATTTTATTCGAAACTTCGCAGGAGAACTCCTGACGGTAAATGAGTAAGTATGTATTTCAGGATTTTTCAAAATTCTACCCCTAAAGTGAATCTCGCATCCATGTGAAAGCCTCATTAAATCTGCAGAAACTTTCCTAAAAAGATGACAAAATAGTACTGTACGAAACAAATTGAAAGATGCCTTTAGGTGTCTTCGGATTTTAGCCTCGAAGTCACTTTAATGTGTACTTATCCATCATAAATCGGCCCAGAAGTAACTACTAGCTGCTAGCAAATATTTTACTTGAGGTGGTCAGGTCACAAGGCAATCAGCAGTGCCGACATCTCGCACACAAAACCCTCACTAAATAAGCAAAAAGTTACCTTCAGCCGTCTAAAGATTACTGAACACTATATGAAATGTATTGAAAGGTGTCCGTAAGCTCATTTACCCTCGCAGTCGCTTCAATGTCTTCCTATTAAAAAAACACAAAGCACACAAAATATCGTACTTGGGTAGAAAGCGATCTGCGGCGCCGACATCTCGCACACAAAATCCTCACTAAATAAGCAAAAAGTTCCCTTCAACCGTCTAAAGAGTACTAAACACTGTATGAAACGTGCTGAAAGGCACCTTTAGCCGCGCGGCCGCTTCATTGTGTCCAATAATAATCTTTTACGTCTATTACGTTGCTTAAGGTGTCCTAAATGAATTTCTTCGTAATCTGGGCTTTATGAGAAATATAGATGCTCCAAAATGTTGTTTCCTCTTTTAGTTTATTAAGGAAAAAAAATGTTGAAGATACGTGAAAAAAAACATAACAACCATGACCTAGTTTTTTAGAAGGAACTGAAAATCTATAAACTAAGTAAAGCCAATGTGGGCTTTACTTAGTTTATAGATTTTCAATTCCTCAAAGCAACTGCTTCAATTATTTCAGGTACTAAGTAATGACTTAGTACCTGAAACAAATGAAGCTGTTGCTTTGTGTTGTTAGTTCATTTTGTAAATTTGAAGGCTTATTATTTTGAAGTAAGAAATACTTGACTGAGTGACCAATTGGTGACTCAGTCAATACCTTATAAAAATGTATTGATAAGATTTTATTACGTATGTACATTATACGTACAGCGAAAATCATGATCTGTACACACCAGACCTGCAATAAAAAGCGAGATTGACAGGTTTTTATTTTCACGTCAGTTTCTTGCTCTGAATAATTTGATAGATTTCTGAGCTTAATAGGTTTATAATAATGATCTATAGCTACCCAATATAAAATCAACAAAGCCAACAGGCTCGTCGATACTTGCGAGACATTTGATACGTCTACAAAACTGGCGACTCAGACAACGAGTACCTAGACAGTGAACTTAAAGATTTAATCATTAATATTGTAGAAACTTTAAAACTTTATCTATTTTTATATAACACTTGTTAAAACAATTAGTTATAAAATTAAGACTTCAAATTTGTTATATTATATTTATTTAACAAAATTCATGTACACAAAATACAAACTTAGGAACAAACAAAGTAAGAACATTGAGTACAGAGGTACTGCTTATTTCATAAGAAATCTCTTCCAGCAGACCCAGGACAGGAAAAGAGAAGAAAATAGGTAGTAGTAGGCGTGTACAAAATAGACTCAAGTTAAATACCAATACATAAAATAGGTACTTATCTAAAAGTTTAAACATAAACATACATATTATATAATACATAAACTAAAATATACCTTACTATAAATGTAAATAAATAAAATTATATATAAGTTAAGAATAAATATACTTCTCTTTTACTCGCTTCCTAAAAACAGAAAATGATTTGTAGTCTCGTAAAGTGTGTGGTAGTGAGTTCCATAATTTCACCGCTTGAACAGAGAAGGAGTGGGAATAGTACGCAGAATTATAGTCAGGGATTCTAAGTACGGTTCTAAGGTGGGACCTACAGAGCACATTAGACGGACGGGCAAAAGAAAACCGATCACGTAGATATGTAGGATAAGTAGTGTTGTACTAAATTTTAAAAAGGAGACATAGGATTCTATCGTTTCTACGCAAACGAATAGGGAGCCACTCAAGTTGTTTGCGGTTTTCAGACACATAATCAAACTTTTTTAATCCAAATATGAACCTTGAGCATAAATTTTGCAATTGTTCTAGCTTGTTCAATAGCTCCTGTGTAGTATCTAAATAGCAGGAATCTGCATAATCAAGGAGTGGCAGTATGAGGTTCTGGCATAAAGATACTTTGGTTTCAAAGGGCAAAAAATATTGAAGTGTTCTGAGACTATGAAAGGAAAAATATACTTTGCGACTAACTTCAGTTATATGCGCAGTCCAACTCAGCGTCGGTTCAATTAAAACACCAAAATTTTTGGCAGTCTCAGAGAATGCAATGATGGTACCATCCAGAATCAGAGGAGGAACAGTGTATGGTCAATGGAATTTCGTGCATACCGACTACCAAGAAGCATGGCTTGCGATTTTTTTGGGTTTACTAATACACCAAATGACTTATAATAATAATAATCATTTATTTCAGAATTAAATTCCATACTTTGTTAGTATACAACTTATAACTACTGTTAGTAACAATTACACAAAAGATTGAAAAGAGATTTATATCATAAGCCTGGTCCACTGTTTCATCATATGGCTATCCTGACATAATGAAACAGTGGCCAGTAAACTGTTGTTACAGCCATCTCTTATTCGGCGCACCATTGAGGCCGCGCGCTTTCGCATGATAGCTTGAAAGCCATCCATACGCCTCGTTACAAACATTTCGGACGCACTGCAGTGTCTCGGCAAGTGCATCAATGCTCTAAGTCCATTATTATATTGGACTCGTAGGGCGCTGTATCCCTTTTTCGTAAAATTATCCCAAAGGGCGCATGTGTAAAATGACGTGCAATATGTCTTAAATAACGTGATCTTAACAGATTCTGCACACTTTGCGAACCTTCGAGCCAACATATTACTTCGGACCGACAGCGCCCTACGCTCCCTTTCTATATCCAAGTCATCTTTGAGTGATTCGTCAAGCCAGTGCCCCAGGTATTTGAACTGAGTGACCTGTTCTAACGCATTCCCATTGAGTAGTATCGGCGAAAAAGTTTTATATGTTTTATTTCCCGCTTTGAACACCATTATCTTACTCTTACTTGCATTGAACCTGAGGCCGTGTGACTCAGCATACCTCTCACAGATGGCGAGCAGTTTGCGTTTGGCATTGACAGAGGGCGCCAACAGTACTACGTCATCGGCGTACCAAATGTTATTTATGAAGGTAACATGTACTGAACAACCGACTTCTGCACTGTTGAGTTCTTCTACCAGCCCATTCATGTACAGATTGAAGAGACCGGGAGATGTCATACCCCACACTCCAACCTGTACACTTCCGATAGCGTGTACACTTAGCCCACCCAGTTATTTTTTATTATAGGCAACAAACTCAGGCGAAGCCATTTCTAAGATGTTTTTATTTATTTGTTTAAAACTTTATTTGCCAATAATAAATGAGCATTGACGTTTTGGACCATTGTTAAATTTTACGCCAAGTGTTTATTCTTATACTATTTTTTTTTTAATTTTTCAATTCTCTTTAACTTTTTACTAAAATTCAAATGTTTTTTCAGTAATTAGACCTTAACAGGTACTTATACAAGTCAATAAGAATACTTTACTTACGTGTAGTTAATATTAAAAGTTAGTTTATTTTAAAGAAAAGTTACCGATGCCAGCCCTTCGCAACGACCACTGCTGAGAAGAAAAGTCGAAAGAAACTCATTTTCACAGTATTGGTCGCCTACGGGTAGTAGAAGGGCTTTGTCATATTATTATTTTGTGTTTTTAAATAATAAATATGTTTAATATAATATAATGTTGATACATTATAATATGTAATGCTTGCGAACGAGTTAACAAACATAAATTACGTAATAAGAAATAAGTACTAAATCAAAAAAACACGAAGCCGAGCTGACCATATTCCATAATTTTCAAAAAACAAAGTGGGTAGATGACCCTTAAGATTTTGGGTGCTTTTAAATACGTGGTTACTATTAAAGGCAGAATAATACTCAAATGCTCGGTTCGTGAAAGAGAACCGCTTATCCAGAAACCGAAATTCTAATTACGATTAAAATATTGGATCTTAAATTGAGCAATCAGCCCGTCGAGTTTCTATAAAAAGTAAAAAATTATATACAAGTTACCCCCTTTTGAAAATTACCAACTGAAAAGTAGAGAAAGCCTGATTACAATTGAAAGTTAAAGAGAAAAATGGACCAAACCTTGTATCCTACGAGACTTACTCGCGTGATTTTCAACAAAGAATTATCGCAGTGTATATTTTCATACGGCCATACAGAACACCTGCTTCCCAGCTTACCTTTAAAACACAAGGGTACACTTGTCATTTAATTTAGACACAATCCGTCGAGTGCTCGTGTGAGGTATTTTTAAACACGAATACGAGCAACCAAGTGCTGTTAACTTTGTGTAGGTTAATTCTTGACGAGGGTAACGAAAAACTAATTTTAAATTGAAACATACAAGTTTTTTACATTGAATTAAAATTCTAAAACTTGTAGAATGAATTGGCCACTAGTTTAAAAATAACAATGCGAAGATTTTAAACGCGCTTTGCAATTAAATCGCATTACAACAGTCCTAGAATGCTGGCAGCATTGCCGCAAAATCAAAGATTATTATGGAAGATAATAAAAAAAAACATGATATTCTCTCTGGCCTCAGTAAGTCTTGAAAGAAAATTTTCAGATTTTTACACATACGGTAACATTTTTTAGCATAATCTTCAAACATTTCTGCAAGACTATTGTGATAGTTTTATATATTTTAAATAAATAGGTACGTACATATTCCTTTTGCTAAAAATACCAAATCTATTGCTATCAGCTGTCAGCAAACAAATAAAAATAACGCGATCAATCCTATTGCAAACAAGGGGATTCAGCTGGAATTTAAATTTCCCCGTTTACCTACAAATAACACACAGCGTCGAGGCTCATTTACAACACCTCTGAGATGACAAAAGCCAAAACAAAAATAATTTACCAATAAATGGCAACAGGTCGTGGTCACGTAGGCCAGACCTCTACGAGTTTATTTTGTAAGTCGTTGTTCAGATATGACACCCACATTTACATAGGTGCATATGATTTTAGTTTGTTGTCTCCCTACCAACACTAGTGTTTGATTTTAAAAGCTACATGTATGCAGGCATGCGACCCTACCTAATGACGTCATCATGGGTAACACCCGGCAACCATTTACATGCCTTTGAAAGCACAGAGAAGCGGCAAAATTGCCAATAGCAGACGCACCTATCCAGGTTTAAAGTCAAAGTCAAAAAAAAATTATTTAATGTAGGATAAATTTATCTCTTATTAAAGGTCATTTTTTAAATATTATTTTAGTGCAAAAGCTAAAAACTACTAGCGTTTCGGAACGACCACTGCTGGGAAGATTACGCCGAAAGAAACCCAGTTCATTATTGGTCCCTACCCAGCCTGATGTTCCCACCTATGTTTCAGTTACAATACAGATTTACACTTAAGCTCAGTATACATTATATTATACATCTAAATATTACAATTAAAATTAGCATTCAACTATTTCCAAGAATTTTGATCAGATAAATAGTCATTTACATGATAATAAGCATTTTTTAATAAATGATTTTTAACGGCAGTCGTTCAAACAGCACTTTGTGGTTTGTGGCACACTACCTTTTCTAAAATAATAATTACTTGTAAAGTTAGACGTAGTAAAATCATCAAAAGCTAAAATTATTGGTCAAAATTTTACCATCAAACGCTCCACTTTACTCCGTTTGACAGTTTGTCAGTTCTATTGATAGTCAATATAAACGGCTGAATGCTTTTGACGATAAATTCATTAAATGCATATTTTATGGTTAATTTAACATTTTTGTTTCATGTAATTATAACTTAAGTATACACTTCTTGTGTGTAGTTAATATGTCAAAGAAAATATCATTTTAACTCTGTAACCATAGATAATGCTAAAAATCCCATATCATAATGACTTATTTTTCTACCTACACGCACGGCTCTTGTGGCCCTTGGTGTTGTCTATCCCGCTTATCTGCGGTCCTCCCGCTATCTTAGCTTGCTTGCTAGTTTTTCGTGTGTGTAAGTGTGTGTCACACTAGTGTCAAGTGTCAAGCTGCCTAAAGGCATCTGACATAGCTTGACGACTGCCATACAATGATGACAACCGGGACCAACGACTTATAAGTGCCTTCCGAAGCACGGAGGAGCTCGAGAAGTTTTCATGCTACTTGTGGTCACCAATCCAAGTGCGGACCACGCCCGGTGTCGCTTTACTTGCGAAAGCGTTAGTAATGCGCACTCCCGCCAGGCAACCCAGCTCCTCTATCTATCTAACGTTTCTTATTGTCAATATTGTTATATCTTCATTTCAGCCGCATAACGCCCACTGCAGGACATAGGCCTCTCCCAAGGATTTCCAAAATTATCGATATAAAGCGGCCTGCATCCAGCGCTTTTCAGCGACCTTAGTCAGGTCGTCAGACCACCTTGTGGGTGGGTGTCCTACGCTTTGCTTCCGGTACGTGGTCGCCATTCGAGAACTTTTTTGCTACATACGCCATCGATTCGTCGCGCTATGTGTCTCGCCCACTGCCACTTCACTAAAATGAAAAATACGATCATAATAAAATATATTTTTCCAATTTTATCAATGAGTTCTGAAATAACTAAAAACTCATTATGTGGCAGGTGTTTCGGCCTGCGGCAATAAAACAACTTTTATTGGTTTTCCTTTTTATTGCTTTCTTATTCCATTTTTCGTGTCTAAAAATAGTGTTTACGGTGCACTTTGACCAACCATTCGTCAATCTACATTTTTTATCGCATGACTTCATGTTTTTAGCTTGAGTTAGTACAAAATTTAATCTTCATAAAGGAGCAGTCACAGGAATTTCTTTATAAATAAAGTGTTCAATAAACAATTTTTATTTCTAAAAAACTATCTTGATAAAATTCAAACTCATTTTAAAACATTTACATCCTCGTCATGTAATAATAACCTTTTCATATAAATACTTAGATCGATGATCGATATCTTAGAATCTAATGAATTTACATGTAGTGAAAAAACTGGCCAAGTGCGTGTCCGGCTACACTCAGAATAGAGTTTAGAAGTTACATATTACACATGTTACAATTACAATATGGGGGAATTTTTTTTCCATAATTTTATATGTTTTTAACCCATTTCAAACAATTTCTTCATTGTAATAATTGTTTGTTGTGTGACTTTGAATTAAAGTTTAAGGATAATGTATTTTGTATGAAATTTTTCAAATAGGTATTAAAAGCAAGTTTACGTTTATAGTTTCCTTTGAGTTGTAGTAGTTTTACACACATAATACTGAACCACTTTAATTTAGTTTTTTATTTTCAAGCCATGATAAGCTTTTAGATGGTGTCGCTTAACTCTCACAGTCATATTTTGCAAACGGGTCTCTAAAAAAGTCTTCTTTGCAAACCCTAAATGTTTTAAAAGCACAAGGGGGTGCATGCAAAAAAAAACATCCCCTCGTTATTAATACGGAAGCTACGCTAAAAAGCTTTTTTTAACATTTAATTTTACCACTTTGTCAGCGTAAATAACATTTTTACCTATACAAAGTTACAGCTTTCAAGTAAGAACTATCTCTGAGCTATGAGTTAAGCTGTGGTCGGATAGACGAACATACTAAAACCATTTAAGAGTTCCGTCTAAGGACTTAGGAACTCTAAAAAGGTCGATACCACATTGTTTTATGTGGAAATATTTTCATTAAGAAGTTTGTTTTGGATCGTTCGCGGAGACGGCTGAATAAACTTTTAACAAAGATCTCTAGACACAAAGTAGATTCAATAGATTCACGGCTTAATGGATGACAAAAGCCGCATTATGCTCCCCAAATCAATAAACAGCATTCGATATTAGCAGGCTCTTGCGCGCTCTACGCTCCAGTACGCGTCGCTGCCTTGCCTCTATACTATTGTGTTATTCATTTTGGCCAGTTTGTTTGAATGATCACTATTCTTTGTTTCATTTCGTTTTCCCGTAAGTTTGTATCATATTTTTATCAAATATTTTCGCTATGATACTTACCGAGCTGCGCTCAATGAAAGGACGTACAAAATAACTTCTACTCCCAGGCTGTAAGTACACGACGTGCCTTTGCTTCCATAAATATGATATTAGTATTATTCCGTCGTGATAAACGTGGACTAACTTTATTAATAGGTTTTGGCCATTATCCACCCACGTTGAGTTGACATTTACGGATGAGATAATGTCATTTTACTAGATATAAACTAGATTTGGGTGGATAATAAATAAAATAAATAAATTTAGGGAATAATAAAGCTGATTGAGCTAGTTTCAACCTAGTAATAGTTGTTAGTCCGTATTTTATAATAATCAATAATTAAGATTAAGGTCTATCATAATTGTTATTCAATATTGCTAACGTCGGCAAACTGAATATTTATATGTTTCAGAGTCTCGCAGACGTCAATAAGTCAGTCGATCACGCTAGCGCTTTGTTTCGTACTTCAGAAAATCCCACCAGATTGATTTTTGTTCAAGAACAACTTGAATTGTTAAATCTTTTTCTCGCAAGTAATAAAGTGTATTTTACTTTCATCATCTTTTTTTCTAAGTGATCGCATCGGAAGTTATGATTGGTAGAAAAACAAAGGTCTCGCAGAGCAAAACCCGCGAATAGGCATGACATAAAAAAAATTTTGCCCACCGGTTGAAAACAAAAATTGTATATGTATTATTTATTTTCTCTAAGAAACAAAAAATAACAAATAAATGGCGCATTAAAATTTTTCATGATGTCACGGCTAGGTACGATTTTTACTTACTAACTTTGATGCTCCATATCTTTGTAATTTTTTACTTTAAGTATAGTTAAACTGAAAAATATGAGTGTGAAAAATTGTTCTGGAAAATCCAAAAGACGGACTAATTACAATCATGCTTTTCTGACCCTGTCGTCAGCCCTATTAGTTCACCGAAGTGGCAAAAGACCGCGCGAGGGCGAGCACGCATCAATGACAGAACAAGACCAACAGATGGCCACATCAAGATTTCCGAATGGCAACCAATTACCGGCAAACGTAACGTAGAAAATCCACTTACAGATTACCTAAGTGATCAGACATTTTAAAAAAATGTTGCAGGCCCCTTAGCCATCAGTGGACTTGCAGTCTTCAAGCTGCTGCAATAATGTGTGTTTTAGTTTGATTGAATTCGATTGGATATCTGCAAATGTTTCATATTTACTGGGCGGCTATTCTTTGTGTTTTTAGTTTAAATAAAATTATATAGAAAAAAAAGTAAGTATTCATTTAAGTAAGTATAAGAAATCTTAGAATTTAAATTATTATCGGTCTTCTCTCCGGCTGTTGTATAGATGTGCATGGTCCTCTACGGTCATCTGTCTTTTAAATAGTCACGAACACTAATCTAAGAATAAAAATAAAATTTATGATTTCAGGATAGTCTAGTCTGTTGTATATAACAACACATGTGTCGTAATTTCGCCAAAAAGATACGTCTAGCCATAGACCTACAACTTTCTTATTTAGATCTACCATACTGCCAAAAGAAAAAGTTTTTTACATAATCACTGGAAAAACGTCAAATACAAAAAAAAATCCAAAGATACCTGGTATCTACCAAACATATGTACTTATGTAAAACATTTTTCTTTATTTTTGTATTTTATTTCGTAAATATAGTCGTAGAAAAAGTATTGTATGCAACGTTGTGTACATCAAATTTTTCAAAACTAAAAACCGATATACGTACCCTAACTTCACAATTGATTTTGATAAAATTTATACGAGACGACTTGACAAGAATGCCGTTTCAAAAAAAATTTTTTTTTCATCGGTCCAGGCGTCATCAAAGAATCGGTGAACATACATAAAAAAAGGATCGCGACGAATTAATAACCTCCTCCTTTTTGAGAGAAGTGGTTTAAAATTACCATTACTATTAATTTTTTACCCTTCTTATACAACTGTATGTACTCGGGGTATACTAAATTAGGTAGCAATTTTCTATTTCTGGAACACTTTACACGTTTCACTTGTTGTCTTACAAATGTACGTTAAGAACATTATTAATTACGAGTACTGGTATTAATAAAAATATCATTTGGTTAAATTTAATAGCAGGTAACATATTCCGGTATTGTGCGGGAATTAAATAATGTTGAATGTATTTGTTTAATAAATTGTAATGGTTAAGCCACAGAACAATTGTCGGATTTCCGCAGCCAAATGTAAATGCACTTGATATTCATTAAAAATGCAATGCTATTAAACATGTAATTTTATACTGTTTTACGGCATCTCTTATGTATATCATATTTTTATCGGTTTGATAATATCATTATTTAAATAATTAAGTAACAAACATTTTAAAATGTGTTAATTTCTTTATTTATAAAATAATATACATTTCAATAAAATAATATACATTTAAAAAAAACATGTCAAATTACAAAAAATAAACATAAAACAAATAAATGACAAATAAAATTACAACCCGCCCCTTAGCGTTTCCGGTGCAAGGATGTCCAGAATTTGGACTCAAAGCCGCGTACTTTAGTCGCTTTCTATCTAAATTCTACTATCTTAAATTCACACATATATTTGAAATTCATCATAATAAAATGCCTGTTTAAAAGTTTTTCCTTTACGATTAGTACTAAAAAATACGTTTGTCTGTTTGAACCAGCAAATCTTCGAAACGGCTGGACCGATTCTGACATGACTTTCACTTGGATAGCAAATTATAATGATTAAATAAAATTACTTAGCCAACAAGTGTATTTGCCAGGCAAATTAAAAAAAACCCCGACTTTCAAGCATTCACCCCCAACTACTTTTAAATGGCTGAACTGATATTCATTAAAGTTCACTTTTAATGATTTTCTTTAAGATTCACTCGTGAACCGCCAAACCAATTTCCATAACCTTCAATATTAGTAGCCGAAGGTAATGAATTATAAAAATTGCGCGTTTTAGTTTCATGTGTAAACATAAACCGTCTTATTATAAAACCCAGACTAACTTTGTTACTAGGTTTAAACCATAATCCGCTCAAAATGAAGTTGACATTGACAGGTGAGATAGTGTGATATTACTAGATGTCAACTTGATTTGGTCGGATAATGGTATAAACCTAGTAACAAAGTTAGTCTAGGTTTTAAAATAAGACAGCATGAGTCCATTTAGTGATGAGTTGCGGAACTACATATTCCGTGGAATTGATATCCGTAGCGCGATCTTACGGGTTTAAGAGAACTTACTTTCTCTTAAAAAAAACACATTGAAATCGGTCCGTCTGTTCGAGCGCTGTACGATGCCACAGACAGACAGACATTAGCGTCAAACATTTTGTCGTGGTTTAAAAATAATTAGGGTTTTGAGAGGAGGAGGAGCTCAGTGGCCTGACGGGAGTGCGCATTACTAGCGCTTTCGCAAGTAAAGCGTCCCCGGGTGTGGTCCGCACTTGGATTGGTGACCAAAAGTAGCGTACAAATTTCTCGAGCTCCTCCGTGCTTCGAAAGCCATTGGTCTCGGCTGTCATCATTTTATGGCAGTCGTCAAGCTATATCAGATGCTTTTAGGCAGCTTGAAAAATCTGACACCAGTATTGGCCGAAAAACAAAACAAACAGGGCTTCGCGCAAAAAAAAAAACTAGATGTAAGTCCACACGGATGTAGTCGCAGGCGCAGCTAGTTACAAATATTGTTTACAAAAAGCGATTTCTTCCGAAGATCCAACTTAGTAAGAAAAAACCGACTTAGTGGTACTTGTAGTATAAGTAAGTAGAGAGACTGTGGGAGAGAAGCGGGATAAAACTCATTATTCCTAACATCCGCTGGTTTAATGACACAAATATTTGTGGCAGACGTAAACATAACTGAGGCAAGGACCAGTATCGCAGGTGAGTGCTGCTCGAGCGATATTTGCCGCGTGCTCGAGCGCGCTGTTTGCGAGACGCAAACACTCGCGACCTGCCTCGCGAGGCAGCCCTGGAACCCATTTTTGAACGCGAGAGTCAGCGAAATGTGAAATGTGTAATTTTTCAAGTCACCACAAGCGTTCCAAGTCACTGAATACCATTGCACCGTGTTTTCGAAACCGTCTCTTCAGCGAAAAATAAAATTATTTTACGCACAAACAAAAAAAAATATAATTTTGTAAAAAAAATTCATTAAAAGAGACCGAATCTGTATAACCAACAAGACGAAGGTATCTTTGACATTTGTAGCGGAAACAAGTAGTCAAGACCACTTGTTACAAATTATTCAAGTACTCGTACGAGCAGAGCTTGTGGGCTACGTAAGAGCGATTAAAAAATCGGCAATCTGGAGACACTGGCAAAAAACATTATTTATGTGACACCCGCGTTTAAAACAGGTCTCCTGCTCTGCTGCCTCGCCTCGTGGACTGATATCACCTGTTCTAACAACTTATTACTAAGATAATACTTTCGTCTTTTATTTGTTCTTTGTGATTCCATGTCGTAACTCGTAACGTTTTATCGATAGCTTATTTTGTAAGAGCTCTTGTATTTATGGCAAGCTATATCATGCCATAGATCTAAGCTACTTGTATATTCTAAATCTTTGGATCTAAAGCACATCTATGATCAGGTGAATTTGGCTCCGAGCGATATTTATCTCTGTGCTTTTGAAGCATCAAAATTATAACCAATACCACCGACCAAAAAACAACATTGTGATGTTACGAACGCTTGTCAAACTAGTCCTACCGGTTTATTGCAATAATAATGATGAAAATCTCTTATCAAACCATAATGATGTAACATTATGGAGTATGGGATCTTTTATTAGTTAGATCTTTGGTTAGTTGCACTACCTCATTTGCCTCTCCATCTCCATCTACTAGTGGTCTTACAGAGATCATTTTAAGCAATATGACAGTTAATTGTACTCATCTAGTGTAAATTTATTTTAAAGTTCTTTGTGTTTTTAGGGTTGCGTACCCAAAGGG
Source organism: Acrobasis suavella (assembly GCA_943193695.1). NCBI lineage: Eukaryota > Metazoa > Arthropoda > Insecta > Lepidoptera > Pyralidae > Acrobasis > Acrobasis suavella. The sequence goes on along the minus strand of OW971929.1, from coordinate 11,185,690 downwards.
TAAAAACGGAACCCTATTACTAAGACTCTGACTGGCCGTATATCCGTCTGTCTGTTCGTCTGTCAGTCTGTCTGTCCGTCTGTCTGCCCGTCTGTCCGTCTGTCTGTCCGTCTGTCCGTCTGTCTGTCCGTCTGTCTATCTATCGCCAGGCTCATGAACCGTGATAGCTAGAAAGTAGAATTTTTCACAGATAATGTATTTCTGTTGATGCTATAAATATAAAATCAGAATAAAATTAAATATTTAAGTGAGGCTTCTATACAACAAACGTGATTTTTTATTGATGGTAAATGATAAGGAACCCTACGTGCGCAAGTCCCTAGCCGCACTTGGCCAGTTATTTTTTTTTGTGTACAATAAAAAGTTATTTATCTTTCACTTCTGTTCTTTTAAGTCTAAAGATAGGATTTACACCATAGTATAACCATAGTAGGACCGCAGACCTAGATTTTTACGAACCCACTAAATAAATAATATTTGTAAAGTTGATTGCCATAGAAAGTGTTTCTCATCGTCGTAATACGCTAAATGGGTATTTTTATCCTAAACAAACCCAGTAAGAATAACTGTCAAAGCGCTCAACAGCAATCCTGAACAAATATTATCGTTCCATGTTATTTGGGATCACGTTATTCGTTAGAGCACAATGTGACATTCCCAAATAATAATACCAAAGAAATGTTTACGTTTCGCAATGTTTGTAAGCAATATGTGAAAAAATGTAAACGGCGGACTCGGCCCGCGGAATGCTGGCTTCATCTCGCATAAATATTTTCCAACAGCGTTCAACAATACAGCGCCAAATAAATAATAATCACTCATTGTGTGTATGCATGAAGTACATTTCATGGAGGTATGTCTCAATAACCCTTTGTTTTATTATTAACAGCGGGCTATCCAAATTAAAACACGCGATAAAAAATAGCACATTGATAGTGCACTCACGGCGTTAACTTGAGGGACGCGGGTTTTTAATCAGGCTCGTGACGAATTTTTCGATCACATGTTTTAATTTGAATAATAATCCGAGCATTGTAATGCTGTTAATTGTAAAACAATAACAGTGCGCTAGACTACTTTAGAGCTGTTAGTGAATTTAGTATGTTACTAAAGACAATTCTTAAGTATGTGTAGGTTCCTTATTGTAGATAATCTTGAAACTTCAATAAAATATAAATATTTTTTACACACATATATGCAATCTTGCCCGCGTTATGATGCACAATGATTGATTTGTTTATTTTATCAAACATTATTGTTCCAAAGTGCAAATATTCTTTTAACAAATGGCGGAATTATAATAATAATTATTATTATTATTCATTTATTTCTCCCACAAAATAACAATTTTACATCACAGTTATTTAAGAAACAAACATTTAATGTACGGTATTGTTACTTACGCTAATTATATTACACAATCCATTTTAATCAACACGTAGTGGGAGACTGGTGCCTAAGCTAGGCAAAGCCTGTATTTCAGGTCACCAGGTCTCCACCCCAAGGAAAGTTTACAGATATATATCTACCAAGCAAAAGTAGACAATACTTATACAACGTAAATGGTAGTCAAACGCAAACCATTATGAAAAGAAAAGTAATTAATCTAGATAAATTAAACTTATATTTTTTTTAAAGACTCAAGAATTTTTTCAGTGTCCTCATAAGTTAAACCTAATAGCCAATCCTTCACAGCTTTCTTACAAGCTCTTTTGGTCATTACATAAATGTTCAGGTGTCTATTAATATGATTGCACAACATAGCACCTAGAAAACAGAAGAAACGCTGAGCAAAAGCAGTGGAATAAACTTTGTTATTCGAATAAGCCAAATCTTTGCGCCTTTTGTTTAATACTGCAGGATTATAAACCATTGAGGAATGTTGCTTCAGGATAATAGCTTGAACGAAAAGTTGTCGAACTGTTAAAACATTTGCTCTACGATATAGTTCAAATGTAGGAAATTTAAAGGGCAAGAACATCATAACTTTTAAAATTGATCTTTGGGTTCTTTCTAATGTAATTAGTGTCGTTTTAGGAGCCCCACCATAGATACCTATACAATAGATGAGTAACGATTGACATAAGTATACTGATAGCAGAACTTTGTCGGTCGCCACCGCTCTCAAATTCCTGAACACATAAACCAATTTTCCAAGTCTGTCTGTAAGCTTATCAATATGAAGTTGAAAGTTTAATTTAAAGTCAATCACAACACCCAAATATTTTATATTATCAACTTTCTCCAAGGTAGTACAAGAATAAAGTATGTCACCGAGACAACGGGATGAAAATTAATTGTTCCAACTATCTGTTTCTCATAGTATGTATTTTTAAAGTACAATTAAGTAAATAATTAAATAAATAACACGTACCTTTTAGCAAAAGTAGAACTTTCAGAGCGCTGCTTCCTTTTTCCTCCTACAACAGACAGTAAAACTATCAACGACCGATTTAGATAAAATTTGGGACCACCTGACAAGTATATTTAAAGGAAAAAAAAATTCTAATCTGTCAAGGCGTTTTCGAATAATGCATAAAAAAGATCCTCCTTTTTAGAAGTTGGTTAATTAATAAATTGACATAATCTACTTTGCCAGATTAGTATAAATTATTATTATTGACTCATAAATCTAGCGTCCAGCGGTCACCAATACGCAATAAACAGAGAGGTTTATCGCTGGCACCGGGAACAGACGAGCTATTATATTAATAAGCAATAAAAGCGTGAGCAAGGAGATGAGTGCGAATCCTAGTCCATTAATATTCATGGCAGAATTATTCCTTTCATTGTCTTTCAGCCAAATGAATTGAGATCCACCAGGGAAAATAAACGAGGTAATATTGGAATACTCAGTATGACTTGTAAGATATTTTATGATATGTTAGTTATTAGTTATGCACGAACTTTGCGAGTTTCCAAATGAAACATTAAGTGTGCTCTAATGTTAGCGCTACTCTCGAAATAGGGTACGTTCGAGAATCATTATCTTGTAAACAAGAGAGAAAGTTTACGTGAAAATTGTGTTGAAAGCGGTCCTGTGTACTTTACCTTTCATCTCGCTAATGATGTTGATTTGATTCTTTTGGTAATAGCCTTTCTGAGAATATCACATTTTCGATAACGGAGTCAAGCGCCTGCAATGTCGTTAGGTTCTTCTTGTCTCCTTTGTGCTGGTAATAAGATATTTTAGGTGTTTAAAACAAATCCTATTATTAATATGTACTTAATGGAATATGTGTGTTCCGTTATAGCAAGCTTTGGCTAGTCACTTCGTGTACACATCCCTTGGAAACTTAAATTCGAGGCAAAAATTGTTTATTCTAACACTAGCGTTGCTTAACCACCATTCGTCAGATGTCTACACAATTATCATGCAGTGCTACGCTGCTACGATAAAACGCTACGAGACTAGGAGTCTTTGACACAATTCACATAATATTAAATATCCACTTCGACTATTTTACTTATACCTCCTTACCATACATTTTATTCTTTGTATGAATATGATATAACACAATTCATTTACGGTAGTTTGGTATTTCCAGTAACAGCAGTGGCTTTTAGACCGCTGACTGACATCAACACGCCCTCTACGAAGTGCTACGCCGCTACGACAGTATGCTACACCCAGCTACTACTACGCCACTTCTACGTAAGCTTTAATTTAAGAGGTGTTCCGGAGGGAGTACGCACTACTATCGCTATTGCCTGTTTAAGCAACCAGGGGCGTGATCTCATAGGATGAGTGACTACAAACCTTAAGCAACTTAAAAACCGACATATAAGTTGACCTACATTTTTGAAAAAAGAACTATCTGTCGGTATATTTATGCAACGTTTATGTTATTTTTTATCTTAAATAAATACCTTTTTATCACAAAACCCAGAAACTAAACAGGAAAATATTAAACTGATTGTATATACTCTTACATTGTTGACAAATCTTTTACTAAAGCAAAAATATTTTGATGTCCTTATAAATATATTTCTTCTAAGAAATACATTATTACAGATTTCTTTGGAAAGTTGAGCGAACTTTTAACAAGTTCTGTATTTTTATTTTATTATATTGCGAATGAAATTTCTTCTAATGTTACATGGACTTGCAAAGATATTATTTACATTGGTGAACCAAGACCGCTTTTAATGTACCCAGAGCAAACGGCGAAACCGCTGATGTTAAGAGATTACCAGTGCAGTTACTTAGGATATTAGCATCTATGTCGACCTCTGGGATATACAAACTCTGTATCTCTTAAGAACATGTAGTATTTAGACCAGACGGATATTAGATACTTAAATCGTTGCCACCACGATGAGCTCGGTGGCCCGGTGGGAGGACGCACTTTTATTTCTCGAGGTCCTCCGTGCTACGTAAGGCACGTTAGGCCGTTGGTCCCAGCTGTCGTTGTATGACAGTCATCAAGTTTTCAGATGCCTTTAGGCAACTTGAAAGTTCTGACACCTGTGTTGGCCACTTACACACACGAAAAACGAAAAAAAAATTGCGTTGATATTTCCTTAGAGCCACTTAACTTTAAACTCACTCTATGAACTACGACATGGCGATCTCTGTTGATGTATTGACCTATGTTAACTAATCGCGATTCTCTTGCCCGTAGACACTTCGCCTAAGGCGAGTGTTGCCCAGCCGTGGCTAGCTAGAAAATGGCTCTTTTGAAGTTAACGTAGATCTTAGTCAGTAAGATCCCTATATATAGAAATACAGATACATCCATTTCCTTGCATGGCTTCTTAGACCTGCGCGAGACGAAAAGCAGCTGGTACGTTCTGCATTTTTCCTTTATTGTATGGAAGAAATATATACACTGTTTAAGATACATTTATGCTTAACAAATCGAACCACGTGCTAAATAAGAGCAATGAAACTAAGATAACAGTCAAAAAGAAAATGAGATTTCCATACAAAAGTGTGCAGCCGCCCGAGCAATTTGTAAAAAAATTTTTTTTTCTTTTCTAAGTATATAACTATCTATACGTATCCAATCTCATCATAAACTCTGCTTGCCATGAGAAACAAGAGTGATAATATATATGTATGTAAACTATGTGTGTAATGACATATACAATCACATAGCAATATAGACAAATATTAAGGTCATAAATATCAATAGCATTATAAAACCACGTGCAATGCAAGCATCTGCGTCGGCGCCTCGTTTGATGGAATAATAAAGTAAGTTTTATGGCTTTTTTCACTGCATATAAATCTTCACGATTGGCCGCAGATGCGCGTAGATAGCAACAAATTGATATAGTACACGTATGTATTATGCATTAGATTTTATGTACATTTAACCAATATTGACCACTAATCAAATGCTTGCTATCTGGTTCGCAACTCATAGAGCAAATAATAAATTTTTAGTAATAAGTGGCTTATTCAAAATATTTTCTAGAAGATCTTACACGTTTCATGAGTTCAAGTTCAAAAGATAGATTTTTTTTAAATATTATTATATTATGTATAGAAACACACTAAAGACAAACTACTAATTACAAACAACTTTAATAAAGTAAGCAGTAATTTCCTTGGTTACATAAAGTAAGTGAATTTGGCCTAAAATTCTTTGGACTATAATCCAGTACTACTAATACATCTGAAATCGTTGTCACAAGCTTTTTAACTTGCAAAGTTCGTTTGTAATGAGTTGTATATTTAAACAATCGGTATCCAATGTCATGTTTGATATAATAATACTATCGAACTAGTCTGATGATGAAGCGAATGTTGTGATGGAACCCTTACTTATGTATATAATATACATAAGTAATACACCCGCGGCCTATTACAGGAGTTCCAAATCACGTGAGCTATGATCGTCTTATTTAAAACCTTAAGTACATTATCAGATACCCCAAGCTGTTCACTCTACTCTGAATTTATTTTAAAAGTCTAAAATGAGTATATCGATACTAGATATTATTTATTACGTAATTTAATCCCTTATTGAAATAGTCGTATTACAGAATTGTTCTTTGTAGCTGTTATGGTTTATATCATTCAAATAATTGACTTCATAAAGCGAAGGAATATACGCCATTCCTGAAAAATCAGGCGGATCGATCCATATTTGTAATCAGTTAGGTCATAGGTTTGCTATAGCTTAATTATATGCGGTAATGTCGTACAAAGTACGATAAATGGGCGTTGAGAGTCTTGGATATTTGGTTAACCAATGTAATTTTATAAATTCGCTTACGCGAAACAGGTATGTAGATGTTGGTCGCGATAAAATCGCGAAGAGCTCTTATAATAATAGTATTTTCACAAGACTCTAATTATTTCGAGTAAACTCGATACATCTTGGCGATACAAAGTCAATATATCTGGTTTGCTGTGTTGCGAGGAATGAGATATTATATCGTCATGGACAGCAGGTTTCCTCTTTAGGAGAAAGATGTCACGGTTTGACACCTTTGCACTAACATGCATAAGAAAAATATATGGTTTTGGTTAATAAGTCCACTCCGGCGACAGTATATCTGTTTAATCTTTGATCAAAGAGATATACTCTCCCAACCCTTAATAGCCTCGGAAAAACCAAATTTCCCGATGAAATTTGATAATTCTTACCACTTATTAACCTTTTCGCGACTCTAATATTACTATGTAGGAAAGCAATCAAGATCTAAATGATCTTGAGCCAAACAAAACAAACAACCCTACCCGGCTATCCTAACAAAGAGTCCTAATCCTATCTGCTCTGTAATTACCAGAGCTTCCACGTAAATTCTATTCTTTTACTTATTTTCTAGTTTAACATGCTCGCAACGGTTGGCGTGTCAAGATCCTGAGAGCAAATATATTTGAGACGTTAATTTAGATTATAAGTTCTATACCTAACTTCTAACCTTCTAACCTTTCTCTGGTGAATAGATGTTTGATATACTAGTTACCATAGATCTCTATAATCTCAATAAACACATAACTATCAAATATCATAATCTGATAACCTTTAGATATTCACTATCATACATAGGACTAAATTGATCGGATCCTATATCTTTCAATTATGTAGATCTAAGGTAACAAATGAAACATATGTGACTCTCAATTAACAGCAACAATGATAATACTACATTTAACCCAACTATAGAAATTCAAGTAATCTTCGTTATATATATTATCTGTTCGATCTATCGTATATATCTTTAGCAGATTTATTAATTTAACCGTACGCAAAACCTCACTATATTCCGATAACGAACCTAATCACGAACCTACGTCTAAACTGACCTAAAAGCAGCCGCAACCGCTTGCCTAACCTAAGTCTAGTCTAATGTAAGACCTAGTGTGAACCTAGGGTCTGTTATTAGCCACCACGCTCATAACAGTTGTGTGAGAAGTTAAACGTGTGTGTGTGTAAAGCGACTTGTGTAGGATATGCAAATAAGAACTACTCTAGGGATACATTAGGATAAGGTCAACCCTCTGTAAACCTACAGGTTGACCTAGGATACCTAGGTGAAAGGAAAATGGAAGACCTGAAGCGCCCGAATGCCAGTCTCAGCACCCAGTATAAATTACCTATTCAGTACTTATCTAACGCTCCAGCGGAATTTTGGGGTTTGTGAGAAAGGTATAGATAAAAATATTTAGGAAGTCTAGAATTCTAGACCCGTCACTTCACAGTAATTTACCCGAACACAAAGCAACGAGCTCAAATCGGTGAATGAAATTTATAACACAAAATCACACACACTCGATTTTAAACTCGAAACTTGTATGTCAGGCAAAGGACGCGCAAGGACTGAACCCCTCTTCTTCCCTCGCGTTTGGTTTTATTAGCCCTGTCTGACCCTCGAATCCTGACACGTCACTAAGCATGCAACAAAAAATATTGCATCCCCATTTTGCCTTTACATGCATGAAATAGCGTCTCTATCTAAGATAACTTAATATATTTACATTCACATAGAGATCTTCCGCAATCGTCATTCTATCGAATAATATGACATATTTATAATTTATTTAATTGATGAATGTAACACGATATATGAATCAACTGTATCTTGTGATTCCATGTGTACCTATAGTATATGAGTAAATAGACACAACCTCACCCTTGTATATATTTGAATGTACAATTATAAATATGTCTATGTATAGAATTCGATTTTTCAGGAAGTATCTAAGCATTAGTACTACCCGACCTCTGTCCGTGTAATCAGCGAAAATTTAGACCAGATAAGCCGATCTAAAGATATGACAGAGTATAAACTCGCATTTACACAACACGGCGTAAATATAAACCATGTAATATTGCATAATTACATTTATTTATCACGCAAAATTTCACCAAGTCCAAACAGCTGTGCAGCTCCGCAACCATTCCATTTTTTTTTTCAAACCCTCATAACGCCCTCGTTTTCGCAAACGAAAAAAAAAATCTTGGGTACACATAAAACCATCTTTATGATCGTGTGATTGTTTTCTACATGTCTATGTGACCACTACAGACCCCCCCCAGACTTGTGACAATGTTTGTTTTTCAAGCATGAAGCAAGTCTCAGTTTTAATAAATCGCTATTTAACTATATGTTACAACCTATTATTAAGTTGATTCAGCATAATTATCCACTATTTAACTCACTCGCTTTAGTCTATTTTATTCATTTATAATTAATTTATATTTATATTTTTTTTTTTTTTTTCTAATAATGTAAACCGTACATAATAATGCTGTAATTTGATAACTTAATAAATCAAATAATTAAAGTCAATCACATCTAACCTATTTCTACAACCTATAAATCTCTTTATCTAAACTTCTAAGTATACTAAACAATCATTAACTCATTACATAAGTTACATTAAACTTACAAAAATCATATTTAGTTTTTTATTTTATTTTTTATTAACACATGTTGCACCAGCTCAATTCATCGTACCTCTCTTCTGACCGTCAATATTTTATCTGTCGACAATGATTCACGTTTTCCGAACGCTAATTCATTCGACGCAAAACCTATTGAACTATGATTGACATTGTTATAACATGATTCTATCTCTGATAAAATATCCACCCATCCTTTATTATTCTGATTACAATATGTCCTTATCAATCTTCCAAGCTCACGATTAACCCTTTCTACAGAATTGGAATTCGGACAATAAACAGAAGTATGTGTGACTCGAATACCAAGTTCTCTCAAACCATTTTCCCAAACTCTAGATGTGAACTGAGGTCCGTTATCCGTAATGATAGTTTTAATAGGTATTTCGTTATGAAATTTTCTTGTACACGCAAATACCGTCCGACCAGTAGCTTTACGCATCGGATATAACCTAATAACTTTACTGTACACATCCTGCATTACACATATATATTGACAACCAAATTTCCCTACTGGTAAAGGTCCGTACAAATCGGCAAACACCTTTTCGCCTAAATTTTCCGCCAAAACTGAATTACAAGGACCAACAGTGTTTATACTACAAGGTTTAACCTTCTGACAGACGTCACAACTCTTTACCACCGTGTTAACTATCTTACTCATATTCGGAGAATAATACCTATCTTTTATAAATGCTAATATTTTATATCTACCATAATGTCCAATCTCTTCATGTACCTATATGCGAAATCAATTCTTCCTGGAGTCATAATGGAATGACTAATAAATTGATATCACGTTTCGTAACCGAGAAATATAATGTATCATTAATTTATTTGTAATAAAAAAAACCGTATCGTATATTAGATTCATAATCCCGCCTTTAATACAACCTATAATCTCACTTAATAACTCGTCTTCGTTTTGCAATTTTGAAATATCTCGCAAATTTAAAATTATACTATCGTGATTTGTCGCTTTAAACCAATAAATAGGTGGTTGGTTTGCTCTGATAGTATTTTCTCCCTCACATCCAGATATATGTCTGCTCAATGTGTCTGCAATTTTACTATCTATGCCAGGTACGTATTGTATAGTGTAATCAAATCGATCCAAGAACATAATCCACCTTGTTACGCGAGCTCCCAACTGAGTTCACGATTTGATGAACGTTAAGCTCTTATGATGATCCGTTTTGATTCTTAGCACCCTGTAAATATATTTCAAACTTCTTTATCGCGTAAATAATTGCATACATTTTTATTTTTGTTCAGATACCGACCATCTTAAATGACCCGACTTATTTTTTTTTGGTAAACATATGACCCGATCCCAACAACACTTGCACAAAAAATGGCGACGTGGAATCTGGCTGCACTTAAACAACACTTGATACAAAAGCTTTCTTTATCTCTTCAAAAGTTGTCTGAGCCAATAAATTCCACTTCAAACTTGACATCGGCACGCAATAAATTGTACAACGGCTGAACAAGTGTCCCATAATTTTTTTGTAAACATCCTAAAATAATTTACAAATCCCAAGAATGCCCGCAAGTGTTTAACGTTTTTTTGGAATAGAATATTCTCGAACTGACTTCATCTTGTCGAGGTCCAACGCCATAAGTTGACAACACATGTCCCAAGAGCTTGACCTTTTTTTTCAGCGATACCACATTTTTTTTTAGGATACCGTGAAACCTGCCGTTCGCAATTTATTCAAAACCGTATCTATTTGTAGAATATGCTCGTCAAAATGGCTAACTGAATAAACTAGAACTCTAAAGTCAGGTTGGGTAACTTGTTAAGCACTAAAGTCGGAGTGTATATTATACATTCTCCAGTCTTAAATGGCAAAGAAACTAATTTACCTAACTTTTCTCTGCTTGTGCCTAAAGCGCCCGTAGCTCTAACGCTAGGAATAGGGATTTCAGCTTGCTTTCCTAACAACCTACATATTATCCGTGATCTATGTCGGCTTGACTGATTCACTTGTAACTCATTGCTGAAATATACGGAATATCCGTTCGATTTGTGAGACAAGAATTGAGAACACTCATTTACTCCCACTTCAGCATTTAAATTACATAAATCATATAACTTATGATTTCTTTGTGAATCACTAACCGTCCTTCCACACCTTTATAAGTAATTTAGCCCAAAGTCCCTGTCGCGCTCGACTGCAAGTTATTTGAAATAATCTCATTATTTCCTTGCTGTGAAGATGGTTTATCTTCTGACGCTGGCTGAAACGCTATAGCCTTAAAACCTGGCCGTTGTGTTCTCGCATATCCACGAAAAGAACCACGACCTCGGTTATAATATCCGCGAGAAATTCCTCGGAATTGTTGACTATTACGTTTCGTTGAGTTATCATACCGTATGGTATTTACTCTCAACGTTCTGTTCTGAGTTCTCATATATTGTCCTCTACTATCGTTCGAGTTATGTGTAACACTGCTAAACCCGGGTTTGGCCTCTTTTACAAGCGGCCTTTCAACATTCCTTTCTAACTGACGTAAGAACTCCATAGCACTTCGTATAGTCATGGTCTCACTTTTCGTAAAGTAAGCGATTTGTATTTCTCTAGGCATCTGCCTGAATATAGTGTTCACCCGTTCACCTTCCGTAAATGGTATAGACAACCCATAAATACTATTCAGCTGTGCAGCAAAATATTCTTCTAAGCTTTGACCTTTCTTAGAATCGTACTTCGCCGTTATAAACCTCTGCTTTAACATTTCCTGCTCACTACTTCCCCAAAATACCTGAATGAAATCATTCTCGAAATCTGTAAACGTACGCCAGCTTTCTCGGTAAATGTTCATTCTACTTTTAGCGTTACCCGTTAAGCTATCGATAGCCCACGCAAGTGCACTGCTGTTATCACCCGATACCTTAATATAATTCTTTAAATCTCGTAAGAATTCCATCGGATTAACAGAACTTCGGCCATCGAAAGTTGGTAACTTTTGTGTTAACTTTACTATACAAGTAGAACGTTCATTGGTTTCTATTCTCTCTAAAGCCTGCGAAGGTCCCGCTACCTCGCTTGAAGATGTACTGGCTTTCTCAATATTGTCCAATCTACGCATAATCGTAGTTAATAATTCAGTTATTTGTCCCGGTGTTTCACTTCCTATATTTCCAATATTTGATTCTTCCGCCTGTGTCCTACGAGTCGAAATACGATTCGAATGCCTACCACGAACCATAGTTAAAACTTAATTAATTAAATTATTAAAGAAACTAATTATCCTATACGTAATCGCCTACGACTTTCACTACGAAACTCTACGAAATGCTACAAAGGTCTACGCACCTGACTACCTGCGCAACGACCCTATCTATTGTTTAATTGCCCGAACCACTAACAATGCTTTTGTAAACAATTCAATTTTAACGCTGCAGTTTTCTTTAAGTAAGATGGATAATTATTCTGAGACTCAATAATTTGTTGTATATTTCTACGTTGTGTATTTAAATTATATAACCCAATAAGCCTGAGTTCTTTTGAATAGTTCCGTTGTATATAAAATATACAAACAAGATACTATCCACGGTCTACGGCACCAATTCTGTGATGGAACCCTTACTTATGTATATAATATACATAAGTAATACACCCGCGGCCTATTACAGGAGTTCCAAATCACGTGAGCTATGATCGTCTTATTTAAAACCTTAAGTACATTATCAGATACCCCAAGCTGTTCACTCTACTCTGAATTTATTTTAAAAGTCTAAAATGAGTATATCGATACTAGATATTATTTATTACGTAATTTAATCCCTTATTGAAATAGTCGTATTACAGAATTGTTCTTTGTAGCTGTTATGGTTTATATCATTCAAATAATTGACTTCATAAAGCGAAGGAATATACGCCATTCCTGAAAAATCAGGCGGATCGATCCATATTTGTAATCAGTTAGGTCATAGGTTTGCTATAGCTTAATTATATGCGGTAATGTCGTACAAAGTACGATAAATGGGCGTTGAGAGTCTTGGATATTTGGTTAACCAATGTAATTTTATAAATTCGCTTACGCGAAACAGGTATGTAGATGTTGGTCGCGATAAAATCGCGAAGAGCTCTTATAATAATAGTATTTTCACAAGACTCTAATTATTTCGAGTAAACTCGATACATCTTGGCGATACAAAGTCAATATATCTGGTTTGCTGTGTTGCGAGGAATGAGATATTATATCGTCATGGACAGCAGGTTTCCTCTTTAGGAGAAAGATGTCACGGTTTGACACCTTTGCACTAACATGCATAAGAAAAATATATGGTTTTGGTTAATAAGTCCACTCCGGCGACAGTATATCTGTTTAATCTTTGATCAAAGAGATATACTCTCCCAACCCTTAATAGCCTCGGAAAAACCAAATTTCCCGATGAAATTTGATAATTCTTACCACTTATTAACCTTTTCGCGACTCTAATATTACTATGTAGGAAAGCAATCAAGATCTAAATGATCTTGAGCCAAACAAAACAAACAACCCTACCCGGCTATCCTAACAAAGAGTCCTAATCCTATCTGCTCTGTAATTACCAGAGCTTCCACGTAAATTCTATTCTTTTACTTATTTTCTAGTTTAACATGCTCGCAACGGTTGGCGTGTCAAGATCCTGAGAGCAAATATATTTGAGACGTTAATTTAGATTATAAGTTCTATACCTAACTTCTAACCTTCTAACCTTTCTCTGGTGAATAGATGTTTGATATACTAGTTACCATAGATCTCTATAATCTCAATAAACACATAACTATCAAATATCATAATCTGATAACCTTTAGATATTCACTATCATACATAGGACTAAATTGATCGGATCCTATATCTTTCAATTATGTAGATCTAAGGTAACAAATGAAACATATGTGACTCTCAATTAACAGCAACAATGATAATACTACATTTAACCCAACTATAGAAATTCAAGTAATCTTCGTTATATATATTATCTGTTCGATCTATCGTATATATCTTTAGCAGATTTATTAATTTAACCGTACGCAAAACCTCACTATATTCCGATAACGAACCTAATCACGAACCTACGTCTAAACTGACCTAAAAGCAGCCGCAACCGCTTGCCTAACCTAAGTCTAGTCTAATGTAAGACCTAGTGTGAACCTAGGGTCTGTTATTAGCCACCACGCTCATAACAGTTGTGTGAGAAGTTAAACGTGTGTGTGTGTAAAGCGACTTGTGTAGGATATGCAAATAAGAACTACTCTAGGGATACATTAGGATAAGGTCAACCCTCTGTAAACCTACAGGTTGACCTAGGATACCTAGGTGAAAGGAAAATGGAAGACCTGAAGCGCCCGAATGCCAGTCTCAGCACCCAGTATAAATTACCTATTCAGTACTTATCTAACGCTCCAGCGGAATTTTGGGGTTTGTGAGAAAGGTATAGATAAAAATATTTAGGAAGTCTAGAATTCTAGACCCGTCACTTCACAGTAATTTACCCGAACACAAAGCAACGAGCTCAAATCGGTGAATGAAATTTATAACACAAAATCACACACACTCGATTTTAAACTCGAAACTTGTATGTCAGGCAAAGGACGCGCAAGGACTGAACCCCTCTTCTTCCCTCGCGTTTGGTTTTATTAGCCCTGTCTGACCCTCGAATCCTGACACGTCACTAAGCATGCAACAAAAAATATTGCATCCCCATTTTGCCTTTACATGCATGAAATAGCGTCTCTATCTAAGATAACTTAATATATTTACATTCACATAGAGATCTTCCGCAATCGTCATTCTATCGAATAATATGACATATTTATAATTTATTTAATTGATGAATGTAACACGATATATGAATCAACTGTATCTTGTGATTCCATGTGTACCTATAGTATATGAGTAAATAGACACAACCTCACCCTTGTATATATTTGAATGTACAATTATAAATATGTCTATGTATAGAATTCGATTTTTCAGGAAGTATCTAAGCATTAGTACTACCCGACCTCTGTCCGTGTAATCAGCGAAAATTTAGACCAGATAAGCCGATCTAAAGATATGACAGAGTATAAACTCGCATTTACACAACACGGCGTAAATATAAACCATGTAATATTGCATAATTACATTTATTTATCACGCAAAATTTCACCAAGTCCAAACAGCTGTGCAGCTCCGCAACCATTCCATTTTTTTTTCAAACCCTCATAACGCCCTCGTTTTCGCAAACGAAAAAAAAAATCTTGGGTACACATAAAACCATCTTTATGATCGTGTGATTGTTTTCTACATGTCTATGTGACCACTACAATGTGTTCAGTCTGAAATTCACTGACGGAATATGAAAGGACATGCTATAAATACAAATACACTAAAAGCATATTAAATAAATATATATGAACAAATCATAATGATAGACTACCTCCAAAGCAAAGGCAAACTCAGAGAATTGTAAACTTGTGTCATGGGATGTTAACTGATCGACAGTACTTACTATATAATATAGGTATATAAAAAATAAAAATAACTTATTACTATTAAAATCAATACATTATACACACACCTCCTTATATAACAAGCCGCATGTTTTTTGACACACTTTCGTATTCCTCGCCTTCCCACTGAGGTCACAGGGGAAGCGGTAGTAATAGTTAATGGAGCTTGAAGAAAAAAATCATATCGTATATTTCGTATGCACTATATGACTTGCGTTTTTTGCTTGCCTATAAAAAGCTATCTCTTAGTTATATACTCCAATGAATAAAATAAAGAAGTAGCTATAAAAAGGTGAATCGTTTACATCTATCAATATTAGTACACTACTACTTAGTGCGCATAGAATCCGCTAGTTTCCAACAAAGATTTAGAATATCCAGGTAGTGGTTTCCAACAAGCCATATCAGAAACTTTTTTCTAAACGTCAAAACAAACATCGTCTATAGGATTTGTATGAAATAGCACGGTGTGACGTCATAGTTTCTTAGAGTCAAATAGCGCTTCTATAATCGGTTTTTCTAAAATCACGTTGAAAATGGATATGGCCAATGATAAGTGACATTATTTTGTGACGTTTATTTTCTTAACAGTACAAGATAATTTATTTTTTACCCTAGATACTACTCTATTTCAAATGTAAACTAATATACGTATTATTAACAACCTATTTTATAATACTTCGAGGTGTATGTACTATGTTATGTACATTACGCGAATTAAATTTT
The DNA here is from genome assembly GCA_943193695.1 of Acrobasis suavella. Lineage (NCBI taxonomy): Eukaryota > Metazoa > Arthropoda > Insecta > Lepidoptera > Pyralidae > Acrobasis > Acrobasis suavella. The sequence goes on along the minus strand of OW971929.1, from coordinate 11,169,609 downwards.
CATTTACTACGGTAATATTGATTCGAAGTCAACCTAAAATATTTGTGTTTTTTTGTAACAAAGTTTCTAACAAATGACGAACATTTAATTGCTTCAAAGAAGCTTTTTGAACCACTATACAATATGTAATAAAAACTCTGTCCGATCCTTGTAGGAGCAACTCAGACCGTCAATATGAACAACTTTTCCTATAGGACCAATGCTTGAAGCTTGAAGAAAAAATCGACATTTTCATACTAATTGCCAGTCAGACCGAACACTTTTGTATGAAAATGTCGATTATTTTTTCGAGTTTCAAGCAGTGGTCCCATAGGAAAATTGGTTCATATTGACAGTCTGAGTTGCTCCTACAAGGACTGGACAGGGTTTTTGTTACATATTGTATACAAATCCACAGATTTTTTTTGTAATATAATTAATGAGAAATATTTTGTGTGTATTAAAAAAACATCAAATGTGAAAAAAAATCTTATTATTTCTTTGTTTATGTACACCATATATAAGTACATATATTGTGTAGCTGCTGTAAACAAATAAAGGCGTATATTGTCGCAGTTCGCCGTAGCGTCGGCCTTCGCACCATAAAATAGGTCAATAAAGCGTCAATCCCTAATGTTAATGTAATGCAATTAAATGGTATCCACAACTGGCCCACGTGCTTACAAAGTCTCATAAATCCGAACTCCCGAAGGTGCCATCGAGATAAACTTTATTTATTGCGCTGACTGATTTATTTGCTGCAAGTAAACCACATTGCACTTTACGAATCCTGTAAATTGAGTTTTAAACACTCACAAAAGTCTTGAAATATGCCAGCGAAGTTCTCTGATTCAACGAGTACAATCGACAATAAGTCGCTTTCACCACAACCTCACATAATTAAGTAAGCGTAAGAAAAAAAATCGGATATCAGTCTTTAGATTAATTGACCGAGCGAGCGAAGCGAGTGAAGCGTCTCGACTAGTCTCGGCAGTTTCAACTAGCCAAAATTTAATTATTCGATTTTTTTTTAAATGGCGCAAATTTGGGGGTTTGTAACTTAAAAAATCTCATATCTCAGCTATTTAAAAAAAATGTCTCTAGACATTTTTGTTATTCTTATTAAGACGCAACTTTTTGTCTGAACAACTTTTATTAAACGATAAAGTTGAACGTGTTTGTAAGTAATTCGTGAGGTCGTGTAGGAACTAATGCTTAGATACTTCCTGAAAAATCGAATTCTATACATAGACATATTTATAATTGTACATTCAAATATATACAAGGGTGAGGTTGCGTCTATTTACTCATATACTATAGGTACACATGAAATCACAAGATACAGTTGATTCATATATCGTGTTACATTCATCAATTAAATAAATTATAAATATGTCATATTATTCGATAGAATGACGATTGCGGAAGATCTCTATGTGAATGTAAATATATTAAGTTATCTTAGATGGAGACGCTATTGCATGCAATGCATGTAAATGCAGATGCAATATTTTTTTTGTGAATGGTAGTAGGCTTGGTGACGCGTCAGGATTCGGGGGTCAGACGGAGCTAATAAAACCAAACGCGAGGCAAGAAGGGGGGTTCAGTCCTTTCGCGTCCTTTGCCTGACATACAAGTTTCGAGTTTAAAATCGAGTGTGTGTAATTTTGTGTTATAAATTTCATTCACCGATTTGAGCTCGTTGCTTTGTGTCCGGGTAAATTACTGTGAAGTGACGGGTCTAGAATTCTAGACTTCCTAAATATTTTATCTATACCTTTCTCACAAACCCCAAAATTCCGCTGGAGTGTTAGATGAGTACTGAATAGGTAATTTGTCTTCCATTTTCCTTTCACCTAGGTATCCTAGGTTAACCTGTAGGTTTACAGAGGGTTAACCTTATCCTAATATATCCCTAGATTAGTTCTTATTTGCATATCCTACACAAGTCGCTTTACAAACACACACACGTTTAACTTCTCACACAACTGTTATGAGCGTGGTGGCTAATAACAGACCCTAGGTCCTTCACACTAGGTCTTATAATAGACTAGACTTAGGGTAGGCGAGCAGTTGCGATTGCTCATAGGTCGGTTTAGGTCGGTAGATTCGTGGTTAGGTTCGTTATCGGAATATAGTGAGGTTTTGCGTACGGTTAAATTAATAAATCTGCTAAAGATAGATACGATAGAATGAACAGATAATATGTATATCTTGTGGAAATGACTTGAGTTTCTATAGTTGGGTTAAATGTAGTTCTATCAATGTTGTTGTCAATTAAGAGTCACATATGTTTCATTTGTTACCTTAGATCTATATAATTGAAAGATATAGGATCCGATCAATTTAGTCCTATGTATGATAGTGAATATCTAAAGGTTATCAGATTATGATATTTGATAGTTATGTGTTTATTGAGATTATAGAGATCTATGGTAACTAGTATATCAAACATCTATTCACCAGAGAAAGGTTAGAAGGTTAGAAGTTAGGTATAGAACTTATGGTCTAAATTAACGTTTCAAATATATTTGCTCTCAGGATCTTGACACGCCAACCTTTGCGAGCATGTTAAACTAGAAAATAAGTAAAAAGAATAGAATTTACGTGGAAGCTCTTGTAATTACAGAGCAGATAGGGTTAGGATTCTTGTTAGGATAGCCGGGTAGGATTGTTTTGGTTTGTTTGGCTCAAGATCATTTAGATCTTGATTGCTTTCCTACATTGTAATATTAGAGTCGCGAAAAGGTTAATAAGTGGTAAGAATTATCAAATTTCATCGGGAAATTTGGTTTTTCTGAGGCTATTAAGGGTTGGGAGAGTATATCTCTTTGATCAAAGATTAAACAGACATACTTTCGCCGGAGTGGACTTATTAACCAAAACTATATATTTTTCTTATGCATGTTAGTGCAAAAGGTGTCAAACCGTGACATCTTTCTCCTAAGGAGGAAACCTGCTGTCCATGACGATATAATATCTAATTCCTCGCAACACAGCAAACCAGATATATTGACTTTGTATCGCCAAGATGTATCGAGTTTACTCGAAATAATTAGAGTCTTGTGAAAATACTATTATTATAAGAGCTCTTCGCGATTGTTATCGCGACCAAAATACCTGTTTCGCGTAAGCGAATTTATAAAATTACATTGGTTAACCAAATATCCAAGACTCTCAACGCCTATTATCGTACTTTGTACGACAATACAATATATAATTAAGCTATAGCAAACCTATGACCTAACTGGTTACAAATATAGATCGATCTACCTGATTTTCAGGAAGACGTATATTTTCCTTCGCTTTACGAAGTCAATTATTTGAATGATATTAACCATAACGAATGCGAAAGAACAATTCTGTAATACGATTATTTCAATAAGGGATTAAATTACGTTATAAATAATATCTAGTTTAGATATCCTCATTTTAAAGTTTTTAAGTTTTTTAAATAATTCAGAGTAGAGTGAACAGCTTGGAGTATCTTATTATGTACAATACTTAAGGTTTTAAATAAACGATCATAGCTCATGTGATTTGGAATAACCGTAGAAGCCGCGGCGTCTTACTGTGTATATTATTATATACATAAGTAAGGGTTCCATCACAAGATTGGGTAATAACAAACAAATACAATAAAAAGTGGTTACTGCGCCTTCCATAAATGTAGATATTTAAAAACAAACTCGAAAAGTGGATAAGAACAAATAAAATGTCGTTAGTAAAAGAGTTTGTGTCTGCTCCCCTGCACTCTGCGCAGGGAAGCAGAAAAAAAGTCCTGAATGTGATAGGATGGATGCAGCCATGTTCAGGAGGTTCACTGAATTGCATGTTTTACATGACAATCAGTGAATCTTCTGTCAATGGAATTAACTTTCATTTATTAAAATAATTTTTTGTCAAAGTAAAATATGTACGGATTCTGATTGTCTGAGAATAACTGAATTTTATTTTAATATTAAAGTACATATTAAGACAAATGAAATAAGTCAAACTTCATGGAGTTACGTCGTTTTATTACTGAAGTCCATCGACCACCTTCCGTCCCTAGACATCGTCTGCCACAAAGTGCTCGTCAAGACAAATCAAACGAGTCCTACTCAGTGAGATTATGTTGTTTTATAACTTGGTTCCATCGAACGTCACCTTGTTTCAAATAATTTTTTCCTCCAACCAAAGGTTGGCTGGAAGAGATTGCATTTATAGCTATAAGTCCGCCTTTGTGCCTGTATTGTTTCTTGTTGTTTTGTAATTTTTGTGTGTCTATTATGGTGTAATAAAGTTGATTTATTTGTAATGTCTCCTGGCTCCATCATAAGAACTCTTGATTTCATTGACTTTATAATATTGTGAGAATAACTGGTTAAAGTTGCAGGAGTTGACCTTAAAAAACATACATATATGCATACATACAAGATACATGGCGAGTTAAATAAAACTTGTAAAAAGAGTTAAGTAGAATAATTCTTTGCGAAGGACAAACGTTTTGTCGGTGAATGATTCGGTGGACAAATAAACGTCTGAAGCGCTACTAGATTTACGCAATTATGTTATAATATTCGTTTATAGAATAAAGGACATTACCAATTGTGTTATGTCCTACTTATTCTAAAAACAAACCTTTCAAAAAACCCTAGTTTAGGTTTAAATACACTACGAAAGCACTGCCATGCCATTCAGCTTAGTGACGCACTATAACAGGTCTCCCACGGCATAAAATTTAAAGAAAGGTTGTTTTCAATTCCCTCCTTCCCTTTAATTAAATTTGCAACGACATCATCAATTCAAGAAAACGTAAACAAATTACACAAGAAATATTACTTCCCCCATAATGAACAGTTATTTTTAACAGTCTAACAACAAGTTATCGGTAAATCTTTTCAAGCGACGTCCAATTAATGTAAAACGAGAGATCTCCGTTTACAACATAAATTTCGCCACTGCTTTGCTTAATTTAATCATAAGACTGACTCGCTCGAATAGTAACTAAATTGGTTCGTAACTTTATCTATAAAATCTGTAGTAGCGTTAGAGTAAAGCGTATGGTTGCGGGGTTGGTCAGGGCCGCCAGAACTAAAGGGGCGCCGGACGATGCGTTGCCGAGTTTGATGATCAAACGCTAGATGGCGTTCGGGACCCACAGTTTTACGTGCCTTCCGAAACACGAAATCATCTTTCTTTTCGGATAATCAGGGGATTCAAGCCTGCAATATCCTATCCAGACTGGAAACAACTTTTCACAAAGTATTCTTCCCAGTGGGAATCGAACCCATCACCTTCGGATCACAAGGCGAACGCCTTGACCACTGATCCACGGAGGCAGTCGTTCCGTTACTTGATTATTCGCTAAATAATGTTTCGGTAAAACGAACCATGAGTTCGAGTATAGTAATAATAAATGACCAGTCGACAAATAAATAAATATTATCTAAATTAAACTATCGGTTGATTGTCGTCTAGGAAACATAATTTCAGAAAGATTCCGTTTTTTTTTTTCGGAGCACAAGCTCATATAACTATCCATTGAACGAAATATTAACCATTCATAGAGTGCGGAAATTTTACAAAACTTGCTCCAGGTAATAAGGTGTTTTTCAGTAAGCCTTACAAGTGTGTGAATTAAATGGTTTTTATTTAATTTTTTTTTTTATATTTGCGAAGTTATGTATCGAAATATTTTTTTACCTTTACAATTTATGAGTATTTTGGAAGCTTATACTGGATTTGTTTTTACAAATTTTAATTTTTTAGATCGATAGAAACCTAGAAATAGCGCACAAGATACCTGTTAGTTTAAAAGTTTTCAAGAAAAATCAGTTACAACGCCATAATCACGTACGAGCGTTTGTATGAAAAGTAAGATGGATTGGCTGCAGAATAAACAAACTTATAAATAAAAATTCACCGTGTAACTTCTCGTCTAGAAAAAGACCACTCCATCTTTTCCTGTGGTTGAAGCAAAAGGCGAGCAAAGGACTAAACAAAAACATCTCGAGCTACAACAGCATCCCCAACCATGTTCACATCAGGCAGGCGGTCGGTCCTAATCCTGGGGTGGCTATTAGAGAAAAAGAGTTGGAAAGAGCAGCATTTAAGCAGCACAGCTGTGGATGCAAGCGGTAACGTGCTAAGAGGAAGGAATCAAATTTATCTATACTTCTATAATATAATATTATAAAGAGGAAAGATTTTATTGTTTGTTTGTTTGTTTGGATCGAATAGGCTCCGAAACTACTGGACATATTTTAAAAATTCTTTCACCGTTGATAAGCTACGCTATCTTCGAAAGATATGGGCTATATTTTATTTCCAAGAAAAATAGGGCTCCTTACTTGTACTCCAACAATGTAACCCAACGTGTAAGTAAAAAATTACTTGAAAAATTCCTTATTTCGCGTGCGCTGCGGAAACTATTGATGATAGAACAAAAGAATGTACTACAACTTTGTAGAAAATATCATTATCTACAAAAAGTGTTGTTACAACATATGTCTAGCTATTATAGTTCCAAATTTACAAATTAATTAATATAAAATAATAAAAATACGTCATTTAAAACCCGCCCTTTAACGTTTCTGGCGGAAAGGTGCCCAGTACACTAGCGGCATTGCCGCGCTGTATTGCAATAGCCATCCTTTGCACCAAAAACGTGTGGGAGCGGGAGTCCCCGTTCTTTTCAGCTATGCGGTGCCCTAACTCGCTAATTAAACGCTTGGCGTCTACGCCCCAGCAGCCCATAGTTTCCACAGCTATGGGCACAAAAGAGTAATGTGGCTCCATAGCCGCGTACTTTGCTCTCTTTCGCTCTGCAGCATCCTCTGCAGCCACCGCTGCCGCGCAAACAGTGCGACTTAGGTGGCTGGTAGCCACTGTGCTAACACAAGTGGCGTCCCAGACTACGCACTTCCCGTGCTTCCACGGTACCAAAGTCAGGCCATCTGGTCGCTTCCCATCAGATCTACTGAGGCCTGGGTGGCTCCAATAAGCAGGGGATATTGGCGGAGACGAAAGCTCTTCGTACTATGTCGTTGAGCGCGTGGTGACGTGGGAACCTACCGGTACAGCGACGACAACTCAGTGCATGATGGCCATCGGCCCCCACCATGGACCCGCAGATGCATTTGTGTGGTTCACACACTCTGCAGCCCAGGCGGAGCGCAACAGCCACCCGCAAGGAGTCATCGTCTAGTAAGGTGCCCAAGTGTGGCGAAGGTAGAACGTTCAACCATGCACCTGATTCTGACGGCGAAACAGCTTTGAGCCTCGCCAAATCTGCTCCCGAGGCACAGTCCAGAAGAAGACTATGCTTCCTTTTAGCGCCGACGTCATCCCAAGCGCGCTGAGCATGGAGGACTACTGGAGACGGCGCACCAGGATTAATGGCCGACCAGGCAGTCAAAGCCTCAGGCACATAAGGTATGCTGACCCTGTCACCATTGGGAGATAAAATGACAGTAATAAGTCCCGCAACCCCATGTGCCGAGGCCAAGAAAGCCGGCAGACCAACATCGCGCGCACCGAATTCCAAGTCCACCGAAGCGTACTGGTAAGGTCGCCTGGCTTCATTGTGTTTCATTGAGGCACACGTTCAAAATTGATTCCACTGAACGTTTTAAGGTGCCATCGAAGCTAGACATTTCTTGAGGGCACAGCCACGTCGGCGCGGTTTGCAACAAAAAGTTTATCTTTGGCACCGCGAAACACGTTCGCAGTAGAACCATCGCCACATAAGCAGGCAGATTCTGTAGGCGTTCCTGGGCCGTCCTCAGGAACTGCTCACGAGATTTTATGGCTTCTGGAACTGCCTCGAGAAATATGGGCGAGCCTAAGAGGTTAAAAGATAGTGGGGAAAGTTCAGCGAGGCCAGGCAAGAGAGCACGAAAACCTTCAACATGAGAACGCGCTTCAGCACTGCAGGGAAAAAGCTCGCATTTTGAGGGATTCACTTCCAGTCCCAGCTCCTTGAATTTTAAGATGAGAGCTGTCAGGTCCTGCCGGACCACCTCTGGGTCGCCACCAATAGTACCGTCGTCCAGGTACCATTATGTTAAGTGGAGACTTTACTTCGTTAATAATTATTTGAATGGCCAGACTAAAGACAAGCGGACCTAATGGATTATTTTAAAAATTTTATTGAAATGCCGCCGCTAGAAAATGCTCTTTATTTTAATCTTTATAAAAATAAATTATATTCAACACTGCTTCAATACATTTATATAGCTTTTTGAATCATTCGGACATTTCGTTCGAAAGATATCATGATTTTAAAAATGTAAGTAAAAAAGTCGTATGGTCGTCGCTCACTCCGCTCGGCTAGCTAGGCAGCACCGTGATATGCGATGCGATGTAGGCGCCACTGGGGCAAACGTTATAGGGCAATTCACAGAAGCGGAGTATCATTTATGCCTGCTATCACACGACAGGGTGTGTTCGCCCCCAAAACACGCAACAACGCGAGAACGAGGGAGAGGTGCGGGGACGGGGAACGGGGACGCATACTGCGCGGGTCCCTAGGAATTTTCTTTCTGTAAGTAATACATTACTTCTGTGACTGGGGAACGCGAGGCGAATAAATTTTTGAAATTTTTGTTAGTAAGTAAGTAATAAACTATCTTTATATTTTTTCATAAAGAAAAAGACGAGATTAATGGATTTTAGTGCTTAAATACATCTGTGTATTTATACAGTACAGAACGAATGTTTATTCATTGGAAAATGTTAGTAAAAATAATAAGAGGGTTCGCTACCAATATCGCTCATAGGCGGCTTTAGCGCTTAACTTAAACCTAAACTGTCTATAATGCAAGTCTTAATTGAAGTTATATAATAGCCACTAGCCAAGAGTTATAGCTAATATCTGATATGAAGACACTATTATAAGTTTACAACTAGCTACGAAGGAGTTAAGAAGGTCTAAAGGTCAAAATTCTATTCGAGATATGACCGAGAATGTCCTTCAAGTTGAAAAACATTAAGTAAATTGTATTCACGAGGCTTTGTATTATTAGATTTGAGCGCAAATTGTAAAAAACCTTTTTGTGGGATAAAGAAATTATGTCGTCACATTTAGTAATATTTTGAAAACTTTGCGTTTCATGCTTACATGTAAAAAAACTGCAATTGTTTTCGAAAGTTGAATTCACCTTATCTAAATTAAACGACGAACGATGAGTTCTCAATAATATTGTTTTTAACAGTACTTCGATACAGTACACTCCTCTACCATGCACTATTTTATTACACTACGTCTTTATCATTTTTTTTATTCTTTTTTTGTCACCCGGCTCTAAGCAGACTGAGCCCAGGGCTGCAAGACTCTAATACCAGTTTTAGCGTATTGGTGGGCGAAAAATAATTATTATAAATAACATCAAAATTCGGTACTCGCTTCTCCTTATGTCTGTCAAGTATTATTATTTTTGTTTGGATAAGGATGCCATCCAATATTTTATAAATGTGAATAAGTATAGTTATACATACTTCGATAATTTGATCTAAATTTTGATTGTGGTTATATGGTAGGTATACGAAGGGTTAATACGCTAAAAGGTCGAAGTTGATCGTCCAAAATATCCAATCCTGTCAGCCAAGAGAAAACCATATTATCCACAAACAATTAACAAGGGACTATAACGGAAGCTTTGTCGCATTTCCAATAATCAAATTACGTTGTAGTTGTCTCTAGGGCGTCCTTGACTGACAAAGGCTCCACCACATTGCAATGATATTGAAGGTCAATAATAATTCTGGCGTTTATTTTCCATACTACTACAGAAACAAAGTAAAGATAGAAGTAAAACATTTGGATTCTCATATCCTGCGACAATATTCTTGATACTTTAGAAATAGAACGCAGCACACAACACATTATTTTAGGCAAAAATATATTTTTAATTTATTTGTAATTAGTTGTAACAAAGACTTTGTTAATGTAAAAAAAAAATTATGATATATCTGTCGATCAAATTGTATGTGTGCCTTACAACGTAGACAATTTTATCGACTGATACATCAAAACGATATGGTAGATCTTTTATATAATCGTACCTATATAATATCGCTAGGCGGCACGTTCTTTACCTGTTGCCACCTTTTCAGGGCCACAGCTTATTGTTTTATTCAATGCACGACGTAATTTATGATGCACTAAGTTCACGACCTGTACTGAAACCATGCCAACGCATGCTCTTATTACCTCCTGAAATAAACATTTCCATAGTGTACCTGGTAATTTATATTCTTTCTTCGCTAGGGCTCCTAATATTGCATTCCTAGTCTGTTGCTGTCGTTATCTTCATTGAATATATCCCTTTCTTCATTGCGTGTAACTGCTGCAGATTTATTTTAATAAACATTTGTGATTGTATGTGTGTGTGTTTTTTATTCCCCACGGTCAAAACCTTGCAGATTTCTAAATCAATAATTTAGACTAGGTTTTATTTAAAAGTTTAGTTTATTATTTACTTTTAATATCAATTTAGTTATTTCCTCGTAAAAGATACTCAATGCTTAATATTTATTGCTTTCTTAATGTACAATACAGGTGTTAGATATTTTTACAGTGAAAAATTGTGTGTGAATCTGCAATCCGCAGCCCCCAGTGACTTTTCTTCCCGCACAGATCGTAAAAGCCGAACGAGGGAATGGGCGAAAATGCGAATCATATTACACGGCAATGCGGGTAGCAACCCATCACTATATTGATTCTTTTTTCCATCATGGCCTTTGAGTCTTGCGGCCCTGAACTCTGTCTGAAAGACTTAAAATGCTCTGTCTACCCCATTAGGGAAAAAGACGTAAAGCATTGTTTGTATGTAATACAATACTTAGTGCTGGTTTACCGTATTTTCACTCAGCTTTTCTTCTTCTTGTTTTCTTTATAAGTATATTTGCGTCCACTGCTGAAGGTAACATTAGCCTATTTGTTAATTTTTATCTAAATAAGATAAACAAGGCTAGGGTAAACATTTAGTCATTGGACGTTAACAGTCATTGGTCGTTAACAGTCATTGGACAAAATATAATAAAACCTTATTTATTAAGATTGTATTATGTTCTGTCCACTTCAGCTGATAGCTTTTATACTCTGTAGCTGTAGTGTTTCTAATTTGAAAGCAAGCTTAATAAATAAGGTTTTATTGTGTTCTGTCCAAAGACTGTTAGTTTCCGATGACTGGAAGGTTTTACCCTAGACTTTTACGCTTCAAAGGATATTATTATTGCAATCAATAATCTTCTTGACCCAATGGTCAAGAAGATAGAAAACGGCAATCAGTTATAGTGTCAGGTTGTACAACTTTATTGCCTATCTTATGTGTATATATCCCCTACCCTTGACCCGACTTTCACGATATGCGCGTAAATAAACGCAGCTTTTATTTTATTTTTTGCATGAAGGATAATCAACATACTCATTTATCAGAATACAAATATTTCCTGAACGTGTAGAACAATGCAAAGAAATGGAATCAACACATTAATGAAACGCAGACGTAGGCCATAAACGAAATTGACTCAATTATGTAATCTAGTCGTCGCCTGTCGATTTTTCTCGCATCGAATTACGCACGTCGCAGCTGTCTCGGAACAGCGGAGGAGCTCCGATTTTTGCCGTGGGCTGCTTTCACGGTCCGATGTAGGAAAGGTACAGCAAATTGGAGCACTTACTTAGCAGACATATAAGTTTATTACACGCTAAGCATATTTCCTTGCTCAGTCTCTCAAGAAGGTTATTTTGTACCAATTTTCTATTTTTGTGCTTCCGTCTAAATAACAAATGAACATCTATTTTTCAACTAAGAAGTGAACACAATTGATGAAATGTCCGCTCAATTGTCGCAAATAATTATTTTGGCAGACATTTTTTCGCCCGTAAGATATTCTTGTATCAAATTAAGCACGTCGCACTCGCATCTGTCCCGAAACAAAGTAACCTCAATTTTTCAGTCGAACACACCGACCTTGCCCCGGGCCGATCCCATTGATAATACACGATAAAGTCTTTCGCTAAAGCTGAGGTCTTATTTGTAAATTTTATAATTAAAGCGATAATTTGTTTATCAAGCAGAACTATGCTCATTATCTGGAAAATTAGGTAAGTTATTTGCTTAGCTTACCCAAAGAATCATCCAATAAAGAAAAATCATCCAATCCATTACTTCTAATGCCGCTGGGCCTGATCAACTTAGTCGCGTGAAGCTAATCCCTATTCTCCCTTTTGTACTGTCTGTTATCACGCACATTATTAACTCTAGCCTTGCCGAACACTGTTTCCCAGTCTTATGGCTTAATGCATATGTTCACCCTCTTCCTAAAATCTCTGAATCCCTTCGTCTTAACGATATTCGCCCAATTTCAATCCTTTCCTTTTTGTCTAAGATACTAGAAACTTCGGTCTTCAGTCAGTTCTCCAAATATTTACATGACAACAATCTCTTAAATTATTATCAATCTAGATTTAGACCTGGTCACAGCACAACTGATGCTTAAAGTCACTGAAGATATAAGAGCTGGCATGGAACACCAGCAGGTGACAGTTTTAGGCCTAGTAGACTTTAGCAATGCCTTCAATACAGTTGATATCGATATCCTTATAGCTATCCTCTCCTATTGCAATGTCTCAACCACGGTGATTGATTGGTTCTCAAGTTATCTTCGTGGTCGCTGGCAGCAGATTCGTAGTGGTCAGGCAGAGTCTGACTGGTGCGAGTTGGTGTTCCGCAAGGCGGTATATTGTCTCCTATATTATTCTCAATTTTCATAAATTTTCTTTCACATCATCTCACTTGTAATTATCACTTCTATGCAGATGACTTGCAGTTTTATACACACACCACCATTGACAATATAAAGCAGGCGATTTCTTTAATAAATGAGAATTAAATAATATATTGGAGTTATCTAATAAATTTGGAGTACAAGTAAATGCAAGAAGTGTCAGGCTGTTATAGTAGGAAGCTCTTATTAGCTTAATATCCTTAGATACTGTCCAACCTGTTACTTATGATATTGCTTTGATTCCATTTAGCCCCATAGTTAAGGACTTGGGTATCCTGGTAGACGGTAATCTTAAATGGAACGCACATATTGTCGAAGTGTGTTGAAAGGTATATGCCACGCTACACTATCTCCAGCGCTTGAAAAATTTCTTACCCATTAAAACTAAGATCATGCTGGCTCAAGCTCTTGTCTTGCTCTTGATTGATTACGGTGATGTGTGCTATCTGGATTTATCTGAAAAAAGCTGAACAAACTAGACAGACTTCTTAACAATTGTATAAGATTTATTTTTTGTCTTCGTAAATATGATCATGTTTCCGAATACCGTTCTGAGCTTAAATGGCTCCCTATCCGCCAACGCAGGAATCTTCATATTTTATGTCAGCTTTATAATGTGCTTAATAATCCCCTTGCCCCTGAATACCTCAAGTCAAGTTTTCAACTTCTATCTTCCACTCACGAAAGAATCCTGCATTCTTCTAGTAGTTTGACCCTTTCTATTCCTTTTCACCCTACTGGTTTTCTTCCTAACTCTTTCGCCATTACGGCAGTAAGACTCTGGAATGCGCTTCCCGAGCCCATTCGAACCGCTCCTAGTCGCGCTAGTTTTAAGACGCGAGTGTTTAAGTGCTTCCTGGCCCATCTATAAGAGAAGTTTAAAAATTGCTGCATAGTTATATGTGTATCGTATATGTAATGTATATTAGTATATATGTATGTATTTATTATATATAAAATATTATATTATTATATTTATCTGTATACACATATACATAACAGAGTATCCTCAAATAGTGCACCTGTGAGCATGGGTGTGCCTCAGGGATCAATAATTGGTCCATTTTTGTTTTTGATTTATATTAATGAACTCCCCTGTCTTGCAGAAAAGTTGTGTGAAGTAGTATTGTTTGCTGATGATACATCTTTACTTTTTAAGGTTGACAGAAAATGCACAAACTATGACGATGTAAGCAATACTATGTCACAAGTACTTAGTTGGTTTACGACTAATAATCTGGCCTTAAACACACAAAAGACTAAGTGCGTTAATTTTTCACTATTGAATAAACCTAATACTCACATACCTTTGAGTCTTAATGGTCAAGTTCTAGAATGGGTACCCAACATCAATTTTTAGGCATAACTGTAGACTGGAACTTAAAATGGGATAAACATATTGAGGCCACTGCCAAGAAACTTAGTTCGGCAGCATATGCTGTGAGGAGGGTCAGACGGTGTACTAACGTTGAAACTGCTAGGCTAGTATACTTTAGTTATTTTCACAGCATAATGTCATATGGCTTGCTCTTATGGGGTAAAGCGGCTAACATACATGCTATCTCTGTGCTACAAAAGAGAGCAATTCGGTCGATCTACGGACTAAAATCACGCGATTCCTTAAGAGAGTTATTTAAATCTATAAATATTCTTACTGTGACATCTCAATTTATTTACGACAATCTTCTATTTGTTAAATCTAGGTTAAATAATTTCAAGAAAAATAGTGATGTTCACAGTTATAATACTCGCAACAAAAATCAGCTTCATACGCCTAAATTTCGACTTGCTAAAACTAGAAAGTCACTCTTAGGTCTAGGTATAACATTATTTAATAAACTTCCCGAAGCGATCGTTAACCTACCAATGGCAAAATTTAAAACACATGTTAAAAAAGTTTTATTGAACAATGCGTACTATACTATCAATGATTATTTAAGAGATAAAAACGCGTGGACACTTCCTAAACATTTTCCATTACACTCCACACATGAAACATAAATAGCTGCATTTTCTGTTACCATAATAAGCTTACTGTAAAAACATGTAAATGCTCTGCGATCAATAAGTGACCAACATATAATTAATATTTTCTCTTGACAAGGTCTGCGAGTTCGGGTTTTTCATGCTCACTAAAATGTCCAATCCGGTGGTGGCGTCGCTGGTCGGGTCGTTGGATTCCCTCTAATATGGTTGAGTTTAACGATGGCTAATCCGTGCGTCAACTCGTGAACGGGTGCTGCCGGGAGGGACTGGTCAGCTCGGCTTCGCTTTTTTTTTGACTACTTAATATTTTTTATTACGCAATTTATGTTTGTTTACTTGTTCGCAAGCATTACATGTTATAATGTGTCAACATTGTATTATATTATAAGTCTTTATTAATTAAAAGACAATTATAATAATATGACAAAGCCCTTCTGGCGAGTAGGCGACCAATACTGTGAAAATTAGTTTCTTTCGGCGTTTCTTCTCAGCAGTGGTCGTTACAAAGCGCTGGTATCGGTAGCTTTTTTTTAAAATAAATTAAATTTTAATATACTTTACACGTAACATAAATTATACTTATTGACGTGTAAAAGTGCCTGTAAAGGTCTAATTACTGAATAAACATTTGAATCTTTGAATCTTTTGAATCTTTGAATCTTTGTATATACTTTTATTTACATTTTTTTAAGTGCTTTACTTTGTCTTGCAAGTGTTGCAACCCACATTAAGACTATCTGTACAAGCCAAAGGTTGACTGGTAGACAACGCTTTTAGCGTGAAGTTCGCCTATTGTTCTGTACAATTTGTATTTGATGAAAAATAAAGATTTAATAAATAAGTAAAAGAAATTTGGTAAATTAATGTTCAATGAACGTCATTTTTAAGCCACTTGTGGTCACCCATCAAAATGCAGTCAACACCTAGTGTCACTTAAATTACACACGAAAGCGCTAATAAATGCGTACTTCCAACGTACCACCGAGCTTCTTAAGCTCTTTTATATAGATTATGATCTCTTTGGCCAGCAATGTCCTCGCTCGCAGATTATTCTGGTATCAAATTATGCAAAAGCATCTGTCTCAGAACAAAGTACTTAACCTCGATGTTTCAACTGAGTACAACGTTCTCGCCCCGGGCTACGTCCAAGGCAGCTAAAGGTATTGGTCTTTAATAAGCAAAATTAAGGGTTCATATTTATGCCAAATTAGCAATTGCTTTTCGTATTTATGAGTTAAGATCTTGTTATATGCTGAGCATACCGAACTTCATTACTTCTGCCTCGGAACAAAGTAACCTCTATTTTTCAGCCGAGCATACCGTCCTCGCCCCGGGCTGCTTCCACGACCCCATGCAAATGAAGATCTGTTTTTAGCGGATTTTGCTGCGATCAATTGGGAAGCTATATTAACTTCCTCTGACGTTAATGTTAAAGTTGAGATGTTTAATTCAACTCTATTGTCTCTTTTTGACAAACATGCAATTCAACTCTATTGTCTCTTTTTGACATTTTTTTTTTTTTTTTTTTTTTTTTTTTTCAATGTCTGTCACTTGAATGCACAAAGTATTCCAGCTCATCATACCGATCTACTCGATACTTTTTCATCTTCCATTTTTGATGCTATTCTAGTATCTGAAAGTTGGCTCAAACCTTCTTTATCCTCTGTACTGGTTTCTTTACCAGGGTATGTTTTAATTCGAAATGATCGGGAAGATATGCGTGGTGGAGGAGTTGCGATCTATTTACGCAGTCACATTTCATACAAAATTTTAATATCATCGCCTCCGGTGCATTCAAGTGCGGTACAATTTATCTTTCTTGAAATTTCTGTCAACGGTGCTAAGGCCCTCCTCGGCGTTGTATATTCTCCTCCTGGCGTCAATTATTTTTCTCAAGTTGAGTCAACTCTTGATTCACTATGTTCGGATTATACACATCACATAGTCATGGGTGATTTCAACACTGATCTTGTCGACTGCGATAAATCGCGTTCTCAAAGGCTTCTCAATATACTTCAGTCAGTCAATCTCTCCGTTTTGCCTTTAGAGCCTACTCACGTTAACCCTGATACTGATGATACGTGGCTGGACTTGATTCTCACTTCTTCCCCAGATCTTGTCGTAAAGCACGGGCAGACACCAGCGCCCTCTTTTTCTAGACATGATTTACTCTACTTGTCCTATAAATTAAAATCCCCTAAAGTTAAACCTAAAATTATTTGGACACGTAGTATGGCAAGTATAAATCGGGATGAGTTATTGATTGATGCAGCTGGGCTAGATTTCTCGGCGATTTATGAGGCTACGTCGATTGATGAGAAGGTGTCAATTTTTAATTCCACCGTTATATCACTGTATGATAGGCATGCCCCCTTAAAAGCTGTTAAGGTAAAGCGTCCACCTTCTCCATGGATTACTAGAGGAGTTCGCGTGGCTATGACTAAGAGGGATCGGGCGTTTCGTACATTTAAACGAGATAGAACAGACTTTAACTGGGCAGCGTACAAGAAGGCGCGCAATCGTTGTAATAAATTTGTAAGAGCAGCCAAGCGTAAATATTTTTCTGATAACCTTACGGAATCTTCGTCGGCCGATATTTGGAAGTTCCTCCGTTCTTTGGGCCTTGCTAAAAATAAAACTAATTCTTTTTCAACTACTAGTTTCTCCCCAAATGACTTTAATAATCATTTTAACTCTACAAGCTCCCTTGATCCTACTGTCAAAGCTGCTACAATTTCTAGAATAACTTCCATGGCCAAGCCTCAAATAGACCCCTTTTCTTTTTCTCCTTCCACTGAGGATGACATTCGCAAAATTATAATGTCCATTAAGTCAAAAGCGGTCGGATGTGATGACGTGAGTAGGCAAATGATTATTAACATCTTGCCAATAATTCTTCCCGTCCTGGCTCATGTCATCAATTTCTCCCTTGTAACTGGGACCTTTCCTTCTTTTTGGCGTAAAGCTTTCGTTATTCCTCTTCCTAAAGTTACATCTCCTCAATCCTTAAATAATTTCAGACCAATTTCTATACTCCCCTTCCTCTCCAAAATCCTTGAAGCTGTAGTACACGCTCAAGTATCTTCCTTTATTTTTTCTAATTCTCTCCTTACTTCTCTACAGTCGGGTTTTAGACCTGGTCACAGTACTGCTACTGCTCTCCTTAAAGTTACAGAGGACATAAGATTAGGCATGGAGAATACTTTGGTCACCATCCTTGTTCTCATTGATTTCTCTAACGCTTTCAATATGGTTGATCACGATATTCTCCTTGCTATACTTAATCATCTCCAGTTCTCATCCTCAGTGTTGGATTGGTTCTCAGAATATTTAAGCGACAGGCAGCAATCGGTTCGATTGGATCGTGACCTGTCAGATTGGAAAACCCTGTCGCTTGGTGTACCACAAGGAGGTATATTATCGCCTCTACTTTTTTCTCTTTTTATAAATCTTCTTTCTTCTACTATTGGTTGTTCTTATCATTTCTACGCTGACGACCTACAAATTTATGCTCAGTCGCCAGCAGAGGATATCAACACGGCTGTTGCTTCTATTAATACTGCTTTATCAGCAATTATGTCCTGGTCTGACGATTTCGGTATCAAAGTCAACCCCTCTAAGTGTCAGGCTATAATAGTTGGAAGTTCGAGGCAGGTTGCTCAAATTGACACTAATTCAATCCAACCTGTATATTTCAATAATAATATTATTCCTTTCTGCAATTCCGTAAAAAACCTTGGATTACAAATTGACGCCACTCTTAGTTGGAACACTCACATAGCTGAAATTAGTCGTAACATCACAGTTAGTCTCCAACAATTGAACCGTCTTAGGAATTTTCTACCTGTTAAAACTAAGGTCTTACTTGTACAGGCTTTAATTTTTCCTATCTTTGACTATGCTGATGTGTGTTTTCCTGACCTCAATGTCGATCTTTTTAATAAACTTGATCGACTCCTTAATAACTGCATTCGTTTTATATTCTGTCTTCGAAAATATGATCATGTGTCTTCCTTTCGTTCTGAACTTAATTGGCTTCCTATCCGCCAACGCAGGGAACTTCGGCTACTGTGCACTCTTTTTTCTATTCTCACAAATCCTGACTATCCTGAATATTTAAAATGTAAATTTAAATATCTTTCAGACACTCATGATCGACAACTTCGCTCTAATGAGACACGCCAGCTCTTTATCCCCCTTTTCCGAACAAATTTTATGTCGAACTCTTTTTCTCTTCAAGCCTCACGGCTCTGGAATGCTTTACCCGTGGACATCAGAGAAATTTCTACTAAATTCTCTTTTAAAAGAAAAGTTCACGCCCACCTTTTAAACTCCCTTTCCTCATAAAATCATCATTATTTAGTTATTCTCTTCATAGATAGATGTATATGTAAGTATAAGTAAATGTATATGTAAGTATTGTATAAGAAGTTATTTATTCTGAAATGTATATATAATAGGTATATAATGTAATTGTATATTATATAGTAATATTTTATAATGTAAGTATATGTGTATTGCTTTTTTGTGCCGCATAATTATCTCTGTTTATCCCTATGGTTGACTGGGAGAAAATGCTCTTAGCATTAAGTCCGCCATTTGTTAAAAGTATATTTGTACTTTGGAACAATAAAGTTTGAAATGCGCCCATTAAACCAATTCGAGTCAAACATTTTCCAGCTCCGTGGCTCTCTCCTGATATTAAAGGTTTCATGGCGAGAAGAGACAGAGCTAAAATTAAGCTACGTCAATGTCCTTCGGATGAAAATCGCCAAACCTATATTTCTCTTCGTAACCTGTGTAATAAAAAGTGTCGAGACGCTAGGAGAAAATACATTCATACCAATGTTGAAAACTGTCCGCCTAGTAAAATGTGGAATTTTCTAAGAGGCATGGGCTTGGGTAAACAAAAGGCGGCAAGTGATTTTTCCTTTGACGTAAATGCTCTAAATAAACACTTCTGTACTTCCCAATCGAATCTCACTCCTGGTATGAAAGAAGCAACTTTAGCTGACCTCTTATTTAAACCCGTTTCTGAGTCCCCTTTGTTTAATATCCCTTTTATTTCAAGTGAGGAAGTAGTTAATATAATTAAGTCTATAACATCTAAAGCTGTAGGCAATGATGATATCTCTTTGGATATGATCAAACCTCTAGCTGGTCTCTTATCCCCTGTCATTGCAAATATATTAAACTGCTCACTTTCTTCTGGTATCTTCCCTTCTGCCTGGAAATATGGCCATATTATTTCGCTGCCCAAAAAACCTAATCCCTCTGATCCTTCACATTTTCGTCCAATATCTATCCTACCTATTCTTTCCAAGATACTTGAGCATCATGTCCAAAGACATCTATCAGCGCATTTAAACCGCTATAACTTACTGAATCGTTTTCAGTCTGGATTTAGAACAGGCCACAGTACTACCACAGTACTTCTCAAGATCACCGAAGACATCCGTGCCAACATCGAGAATAAAGCTCTAACGGTTCTTGTTTTGTTAGACTTCTCTAATGCGTTTAATACGGTAGATTTTGATATTTTGATAAGTATAATGCGATCCCTTAATTTCTCGCCCATTGTTCTATCTTGGTTTTATTCCTACCTTACGGAACGTTTTCAACTGGTCAAAATCGACGATCGCCGTTCTACCTGGTGCGAAGTTAAGTCCGGTGTTCCGCAGGGTGGAATATTATCGCCTATCCTCTTCTCTTTATTTATTGATGGTATTGCTGCTTCCCTCTCTTCATCCTTTCATCTATATGCTGACGATTTGCAGATATATGCGGCTGCCCCTCTTCAGTATTTCTCGCATGCTGTTAGTGCAGTCAATTCCGACCTTGCTACAATTGCTAACTGGTCTCGTCAGTTTGGGCTTACAGTCAATGCTGCTAAATCCCAGGCCATTATCATAGGTAGTTCTCATTTTATTTCAAAATTAAATGAAGTTGATATTCCAAATCTAGTGCTTGACAATTGTGTTATTCCTTTCTCATCTAAAGTCACTAATTTGGGTATCATCTTCGATCAAACATTGTCTTGGACTCCTCAAGTGAATGAAATAAGTCGTAAAATGTTTGTTACTCTACATTCCTTGAGACGCATGCAATATTTTCTCCCGTATAGAACTAAAACACTTTTGGCTCAATCTCTCCTTATTCCTATCCTAGATTATGCAGATATTGCTTATTTAGATCTTACTCAGTGTTTATTTGATAGGCTTGAACGATTGCAAAATCAGTACATTAGATTTATTTTCGGGTTGCGTAAGTTTGATCATGTGTCTGAATTTCGCACTCAGCTTAAATGGCTTCCAATAAGACTTCGTAGAAACACTCATATCCTTTCTCTGCTTTTTAAAGTCCTTTTTAATCCCCAATCCCCGAGTTACCTTACTGAAAAATTCTCATTCAGAGAGATCGACAGTCGCCTGCGTGGTAGTAGTATCCCTCAGCTGCTAATTCCTGCTTATGTCTCCCAGTCTTACGGGGATTCATTTTCGGTATTCGCTGCCCGGTCCTGGAATGAGCTTCCTGTAGATGTGAAAAGTGCGCCTTCCCTCGATTCCTTCAGGGTCAGACTTAGAAGATATTATGACGATTCCTTGACATGTAGAGCTTATATTATTGTAGTTTATGTAGTTTATGTATTTTATTTATTTTATAGGTAGTTATAGTATTTAAAAATGTAGTATGTTTTCGATATGTATTAGTTTAAGTATTATATGTATGTCTATATTCTAATTTATGTAGTAATAGAGTAAAGTAGTAAAGATAAGATTTCTTTTGATAAGTATAATTTGACCACTACCCGATCTGCCCATTTATTGTATCCTTTCGCCAATACTTGGTTGACTGGAAGAGATCCCATTATGGGATAAGTCCGCCTTTGTACTAGAGTATATGGTTTGTAACTATTCTTATAATTGTAAACTGTTTATGTACAATAAAGATATACAACAACAACAACAACAACAAAGGTTTTCGCTAAAGTGACCGTTTCTTGGGTTTATATAAGCTTATCATCATCATTAATTGTTTATTAATCGAAATTTACGTCAAATTTGCTGTTTCTAATAGGTACATGTCAAGCTGTAATTAGCAAACTGTCTGTGATTCGCAAATCAGAATTGGCTTAATCTTCTAACTGAATACCATGCATTACATGCTTCACTTTCTGGTGACTGATACCAACGACTTTGACCTATTGCTCGGCTTGTCTCAAATCGTATCAAAGGTTAGCATTAGAGCCTGGCTAATCGACTCACGGCAGCATATCCGCCGCACGACAGTAACAGGGTTTGTGTGACGTGCGATGCGACAAATTATATTATCGCGTCTTGCCACAACACCGACACGATTTGTTACGATCGCTCCTGCATTTTATATGTATGAGAAAATAAAGATTCTCTGCCAACTTAGCGCTCTTATAGGAAATATAGTATGCCCGCGACACCTGTCGGCGACGACCGGCGACCTGTGTCGCGTGACATTCGCTGATAGTAATCGATTATCATCGACTGTCGCCGACGGTCCCGCAACAGTTTTTGACAGATTGACATGAGTGGCGCTGGAAACGTCACACATAGAAAAGACGTAAGACGCAGTCGGGGCACGGACGGGCCACAGACGGGGCGCCGTCTTAACTTTTTAAAACACAGAAAAAACGAGGCACGGACGTGACAGATACAAACAAATTAGTATCTATGGCAACACCGCGACGCGCGAGACCACACCCGCCGTCAACCCCGATTCTGTCGGTGCCCCATCTTTTCTATGTGTTCTGCTTTTCGACGCTTGTATACATTTTGTATGAAACGGACGCGGAGCAGACATATGTCTGCGGCTCGTCCACATCGCGCGACACATGTTGGCGACGCTCGCCGACCGTCGCTGACAGGTGTCGTCGCTTGCTTTATGTACTAAAATAAAACAAGCATATATACAATACAATAAAATACCCTTTATTGCACTAAATAAATAAATACAGGACATAATTATCTTAAAAAATAGGAAATGCGCTAAAGGCGGCCTTATATATATATATATATATATATATATATATATATATATATATATATATATATATATATATGTATATATATATATATATATATACCTATTAAATACCTTTAAAAACTTACACCCTGGTGGCTCTACTTCGAAAACACATCTTAGAAACACAAAGATCAATCCTGCCGAAGGAAACCTTTGGTTTAGGAAAAGTCGTATTCTTCACTTTTTTGTCGTGCACAGATATCATTTTTACTGGATCGGCAAGATGTTCATAATAATATAAAGTTTTTTTGTATATTATCCCACTGCGGGGCAAAGGCCTCCCTCGTATGAATTTATTTATTCAAAAAAACGGAACAACTGATCGAGGTCACAGTAGAAAGTGACATAGGCTATATTTTATCCCGGAATTATGCCCGAGGGGATAGAAATCCATCCGCGGGCGTAAAAGCTAGTTTTAAAATATTTCTCTTAGTTTTCTTATACTTCAGTATACTCACTAAAATTTGTTCCTGCAGTAACGTACTTAATTACAAGTAAAAGGTGTTTGCTTCATTTAAATATAGAACTTTCTTCAAAGGAATCGCCTGCCGTTGATACTTCTTGCTTTGAAAGATCAAGTTAAAACACGATAGCTGACGAAGTAAAAGCTTAGCTTGCGACTAAGCACTGAGTCGAGTTGCTTGAGTAACTTGTTACAGGCGGGAGCTTTTCTCTGCTCGGCACAAAGGAGCTCCGATGGGGACACAACTTCAACAAATTACTCTTTGTAATTTGTAATTAATTATTATAGTATAGTTCATTGATTAATGTTTTAACAATTGAATATGTTAAGTTATTATTCCGAACATACAAATATATGTATGTTCGGAATAATAACTTAACATAAATAAATAATAATATAAATCATAATAACAACAAACAGTACTTTGGTTCTTGGTCTTGATCTTAAATCATTAAAATATATGTGAAATATACTTATTTGACAAATCAGGAAACACTTGTTAACCTCCTCTGCTTTGCATTTTGGACAGTCGTCAGTAAAAAAGGTAATGCTTTACTTCAATTAAATAAATTTGACTTATTACCATACTATTGAATGTATTCAGCTGGATTTCAGCATTAAATAGAAGAATATGAATAATGTATCAAGCAGTCGGTGACACAAATGCCTTATAGACTGTCTCCGATAAATTACAATTCTCGAAAATATATTTTGTCTTTGTGTAGGAACCTATCTTTAAGTACCTTAACAAAAGAATATAAGTGAATAGCGCCCGCCCCGGCTTCACATGGGTATTTAACAAAAAATTAAAAATTATAAATTTTTAAACACTTACACACCCTTCTTTTTGCGTTATTTTAATGAATTTTTTGTACTCAAAATGTTTTAAAGGGTTAAATATTCAATTCCGCAAACGACCGCTGAGCTTAGGGAGCTTACCGCGAGACTGAGCCGCGCGGCACTTCGGAGATGTCATTTAAAATTTTGTCTTGAACAAGCCCTAGATAACCCTTCAAACTATTTTATGAACTACTGTTTACAGTTTAAAGTGAGAACGTGAGCTATTTTCTTTGCACGTTAGCCAAAAGTGGCCGTTATTCGGAAATGTGCGTAAAAAACTAATGTGCTCCGTTTCCTTTCAAATAATTTATTTCAAATGGGGGCAGTACTGGATCCCGAAAATTGAAGTATCCCCTTAACATTGACTCGCCTCGTTCACCTTAGTGGCGCCTACATCGCATCGCATATCACGGACCACGGTATTCACTGTGCTCCCTAGCTAGCCGGGCGGGTTGAACGGCAACCACGCGACTTTCTTACATTTTTAAACTCGTGGTTTCTTTTAAATGGAAGAAGTTATAAAGAACCAGTTTTTGAACCAGTTTTGAATATGAAGTTATTTTTTTTTTGATAAAGATTAATATCAACTCTCCCACCATGAACTTGCATGATAACTTGACCTCCATTTTCTCCGAATATCCTCGAAACTTTAACATTGTGCATATTAATGCTCAAAGTGTTGCATCCCACTTTCCTGACATAGTGTCATCTTTCAGCTGTGATCACTTAGATGCAGTACTTATTTCCGAATCGTTTTTGAAACCTTCTCTTCACTCTTCTATGTTTGATTTATCTGACTTTGTTCTCATACGGAATGACAGGATTGGTGCCAGATGTGGCGGCGTAGCAATTTACCTTCGCAAATCTATACCCTATAAGATTCTTCGCGCTTCACCTCCCTCTTATACCGCGTCTGCCGAATTTATTTTCCTAGAACTGACCATGCAACATTCGAAAATACTTCTGGCAGTTTTTTACTCTACCAGTCTTCACTTAAATTGTTTTAGCTCCTTAGACTCCATACTAAACACATGTATTATTAAGAATGATTCACGTACACATCAGCTTCAAGATCTTTCTTTTTCGTACAATCTTAATATTTTACCACTTTCAGCAACCCATCACGCTCCTGACTGCAGACCATCTCTTTTAGACTTAATAATAGTATCTTGTCTTGATAATGTTTCCACTCATGGTCAACTTGCCGCACCCTTCTTGTATCATGACTTGATTTACTTACTGTGTGCGTCCTCCTAAGCGTAAGTCAAATTATCGATACCTCCGTAATTTCAGAGGCATTGATGCGGATGCATTTCTAAGTGATGCTGGTAACATAAATTGGAGTCTAGTTCTGGAGAAGGAAAACATAGATGACAAAGTAAACAAATTTAATTCTTTGGTTCTTGGATTATTTGATCAACATGCTCCTCTTCGACGTGTCAAGATTAAACATAAACCCGCTCCTTGGCTTACGGATGATATAAAGACGCTCATGGCGCGTAGAGATAAGGCCAATCGTAGATACAAACGTTGCCCATCTGAGACTAACTTAAAAAGTTATAAAGTGCTCCGCAACCGCTGCAGTCGCATGTGTCGCGATGCAAAGAGGCGTTACTTTCACGATTCTCTAATCAACCGTAGCCCTGCGGAAACTTGGAATTTTTTAAAGTCTGTTGATGTGGGAAAAACGTCGGAGGTCAGTCATTCTGATATCAATATAAGGGAACTTAATTAACACTTTTCTAAGCCACCTGTTGCCATTGATCCTTCTGTTAAGTTGGATACCTTATCTGAGTTGCATAATTTACCTCATCCTTCCTATCTTCCTTTTGATTTTAGTAAAGTCTCACAAGACGATGTTGTAAACGCTATAAAACATATCTCTTCTAATGCAGTTGGTAATGACTTAGTTTGTTCTAATATGATCAATCGAATACTCCCAATAATTCTTCCTATACTTACCCACGTTTTTAATTTCTCTCTCTCGTCTGGTACATTCCCTTCAGCTTGGAAACAAGCACATGCCATACCACTGCCAAAAACCACCAATCCTTGTTCTTTTTCTGACTTTCGCCCTATTTCTATATTGCCTTATCTTTCCAAAGTACTTGAGCAAATCGCACATAACCAATTTTCTTCTTTTCTTTTAAGAAATAGTCTCATTAGTCCTTTTCAGTCCGGGTTTCGACCAGGCCACAGCACTGCTACTGCGTTGGTGAATGTGACCGATGACATTCGGCGGGCTATACATAGTAAAATGTTAACTTTGCTAGTTTTGCTTGATTTTAGTAACGCCTTTAACTCAGTAGACTTCGATATCCTTCTAGGGATCCTTCACTCTATCAATGTATCTCCTTCTGCCATAAATTGGTTCAGTTCCTATTTACATGGACGGTCACAGCGTGTCTGCCTTGATGAAACGCACTCCGACTGGTGTGATCTGGCAGCCGGAGTACCTCAAGGAGGTTGTCTTTCCCCTTTATTGTTTTCTGTATTTATAAATACTATCACTAAAGTTCTGTCCTGTAAATTTCATTTATACGCGGATGACCTGCAGTTGTATCGCCACTTCCCGGTGGATGATGCTGAATCAGCCATCTCAGCAATGAATGATGACCTTTGTCGTGTATTAGAATGGGCAACGTGTCACAGTCTGTAGGTAAATCCCAATAAGTCTCAGGCTATAGTGATCGGTACTAGTGTCTTGCGTAACCGGATTGATTTTAATGATCTTTCGCCTGTGACATTTGAGGGTTCTGTGATTGCCTTTGTGGACACAACCAAAAACTTAGGAATTATAATGGACTCTAACCTTAAATGGTCAGCCCACATTAACGAAGTCAGTCGTAAGATCCACTTTCCCTTCCACACTCTTAGATCTCTCCAATACTTCTTGCCCTTTAAGACTAGGATTTCTCTTGCCCAATCCCTTATTCAACCAATGTTGGATTACGCTGATACGTGTTTCTTGGATGCAACAGAAGATCTATTAGACAAACTGGAACGGTTGCAAAATCTGTGCATCCGTTTCATATTTGGATTGAGGAAGTTCGACCATGTTTCAGAGCACCGTGCTCAGCTGAAATGGTTGCCCATACGGCTCCGCAGAGATAGTCGCATTCTTTATCTACTTTTCAACGTGCTACACTATCCTACTTTCCCCTCCTATCTGCGAGAGCGTTTCTCCTTCTTATATCCTCCGAATTCTCCTTGCAGATCCCACCTAAGAACTGTCCTTAAATTCCCTTCTCACAACACTGCTACCTTTTCCTATTCCTTCTCGGTACATGCAGTCAGACTATGGAACTCATTACCACCTGTAATACGCGACTCTAAAACGATTTCGGTATTTAAAAAACGAGTAAAAGATCATTATTTATTGGAATCATCTTAATTGTAACTTATAATGTTCATATTAAGTATATATTTTATTTTATTCATAATAGACATATGTATTTATTTAAGTATATGTGTAATAATATATGTATGTATATGTATGTTTATTTGTAGTTTGTGTAGTTTTATGTCATTTAAATTTTCTTCCTCCTTCATTTCATTTATAAACACGCCTGTATGCCTCTCATACATAAACATCTCCTCTCACAGGCCTACTGGAAGAGATCTCTTTTGAGATAAGTAGTGCCTTTGTACAACTTTTATTTGATGTATTCTCTGTATAAATTTTCCGTGTACATAAATTGGTAAATCAAGGTACAAATAAAAAGCCTTTTCTAGCGTCAACATTTCAATTAATTTTTTTAAATAAACATGTGACATAACTATAATATAAAGATAATAATGTGTTCTACAAAGTTGTAGTACATTATTTTATTTGTGGCGACCTCTACGGTCACTACGAGGAACTACAATCAAGAGACAACCGACAATATAGTTCACAAGAAGCATATAAGATGGCGCCAGCAGTATCCTACATCTCGATCTCAGAGTTCGCCCGATTCGCTGCATATATACAACTTCCGACAATACACCGTCGGAGCCGCGGTTCCCCAGGCGCAACAACATGCCTGGCGGGAAGATCTTCTCTTTGTGGCGGTGGAGCATATCACCTCGCTTCCGATACAGTGGTTACCCCGACGTGATTGGAAGCAACCTTCTTCTCCATCATCAGCAGCCATCATCATCGTGCAACTCTGTTATCAATGCGCTCCTCTGTCTCACACAATATTGGTCAGCAGCAGTCTCACAGCAAGCCAGTACAATGGGTCAATTTTCAGGTCCTCCATCGCAGCCGACTCACCGAGCTTCCTGGTCCTGATAGCAAGCACCCACAACTCACTCGACGAATTCAGCGACCGGCATATCCTCCGCAGCATCGCACCCTGGATCTGAGGCATCTACTCTCCAGCGTGGCACTCCGGCAGTGGTCATCATTCCGGCGCCAACGAAGTCGACAACGCTGTACACAGTCTCGACTCACCGCAAACTACGAGCATGCTCAGCGCGGTCTCGGCTCACCGCAGGTCATGAGCAAGCAAATTCACTTCCGACTCACTGGAAGGCTCCCGACTCACTAAGACAAGTATCAACTGGCACTTGCAAGCTACGACATGAAGCACAGACTGCACTTGAATAAAGCTATCAGGCCTCCGGCCTTGCGGAGGGAGTCCTGTGGCGACCTCTACGGCCACTACGAGAAACTACAATCAAGAGACAACCGACAATATAGTTCAGAAGAAGCATATGAGATGGCGCCAGCAGTATCCTACATCTCAATCTCAGAGTTCGCCCGATTTTCTGCATATATATAACTTCCGACAATACACCGTCGGAGCCGCGGTTCCCCAGGCGCAACAACATGCCTGGCAGGAAGATCTTCCCTTTGTGGCGGTGGAGCATATCACCTCGCTTTCCGCAGCGCACGCGATGTAAGGAATTTTTTAAGGCATTGTTGTGCACGTTTACATTATCCGTTTTAGTAAGGGTCCCTATTTATTTTTTGTAAAAAAAAATATCCTATGTCTCTCTGAGATAGTGTAACTTTCCAATGGTGAAAGAATTTTGTAGAATCGGACCAATAGTTTCGGAGCCTTTTCGATGCAAACAAACAAACAATCAAATCTTTCTTCTTTATAATATTAGTTTAGTTATAGTTATTTGTTTGTAATAGTAAAAGGATAAAAGTGTAAATATTTAGATTTTTTTAATGGGAACTAGTCGCCGCAAATCTTAATTAATAATTATACAATATACCTAAAATAAGCATTCTTTCAAACCAACTACAGGAAGATTGCTAATTAGACCTGCAAAGATCCAGTTGGTCTAAGGCTCGGCGGAAAAGGGCCACCATAAAACGCGGCCACGGACCACTTTTCTACTAATTTAGTGACCGCCACCAACGTAACCGTGTGCAGCGAGACCATACAAAATGTATGAAAACTACCGGAAAGTGGTCGGTGGCCGCGTTTTGTGGTGGCTCGTTTGCGCCAAGCCTAACTACAAAACTTTTTTTTTTTTACTTTATCGACATATTTTAAGAATTTTGACACTTTTTCATAAAAGTAAATTAATTCTTAATAACAAATATCAAGCAGATACTAACTCTCAAGTTGTGTACCTGACAGGTACAAATGATGTTCGGAGTGAACACAAATCCACTGTCAAGATAAGGAACCTCTTGAGATGACGGCTGACCACCGCGCAGGCAGTTTCCCTCAAACTTTTTCATAAGAACGATCTCTAGATGTAAGAACCAGTCAAGGGCGCCCCATTCACTTAAGTTACATTTCTGATTCCAATTTTAGTTAAAATAGAAATTTCACAATATTTCCACTTCTTATTGCTCGTATAGAGTAGCCTATTGTTTGTTTGTTTTTCATGTGTGTACTCACAATTGGCCAACACTGATGTCAGATTTTTGATGGATCAGGTATTAATGTACAATGATATATAAAAACTAAATTTTAAATACTAAATCTGCGGAACAAATATTTAATAAAGAATGTCATACCATTGACTAAATGCATAGATAGATCCTATAGAAGGGGATGTTCCGGATCATTAAATTTCATTATGAACTTACCTTCTTCATTCAAACTCGGAATTGTTTGAATACCCTTTAAATCTTGAAATGGGATCTTAATTGCGAATCAAATTATAGATCCCAGTAAGCTTTTTTCAGAATGCATTAGGAAACTTCTGGGACTAGTGCAATAAATATATAATACACCTATCTCTACTCTTTTCAGGCCAAGCCTCAGATCAAAGGAAAGTTTGTATTGCCAACTAGTCTGTTACTAGGGTTGGAAATAATTTAATTACACTTTTTGCGAACATGGGTTAAATACGCCATGGGATTTATTTTATATTTTTCTGTTTGACAATAGCTCACCCAAATGTTGGTCCTAGCTCATTACTGGAGAAGGCGTCGTTGATCGGGTCACTAGATTTCCACTAACAAAAAGCATTAAATTAAGCAAGCAAATAAATTACAACTTGCAAATATAATTTTATGTAGATAATTCATGATTTATAACATGGAGTAGAAAAATTAAAAGACTATTGCACATCTTCTTAAAAATTTACTTTCTTTGCGTCATCTGTTGGTTAAAGTGTAGAAAAGGGCACTTATATCAAATTAAAGTGTTGTAATAACTCAGATAAATATATGGGTATACTTAAACTCATTATAAAATATGTGGTAAGATATGCTTGCTTGCTTGTTGTCTTCTTGTTCGTAGTATTTTCTTGGTCATCGCAAGACAGCTGTACGGCGAAGGCTTCAGTTGTCACATAGGCCTGCGCCATACATAAAGATAATATGTTGATGTAGAGGTTGATGTTGGTGTGGAAACACAAGACCACGTCACGAAAAAAATGTTTATTGTTGTTGTTATATGTTGTAGAGCTGGTTGTGACGGGTCCTTTCTAGACGCTGCTCGATAGTATCTCAATGATTGTTATTTAATCGATGTAAAATGTAAGGTAAAACAGCTGACACGCAACCTACATAGTATGTGCCGCGTGTAGCCAAAATGTGCGAGCATTGCTCTAACAACAGCCTTTCTCTACCATACAATAACTCCAAAATAAATTACTAATACTTAAAGTAATCTAGTTACTTGATTAAGAGTAATAAAAAAGAAAATGTTACTTTTTTTCGACTTGGGATGTAGTGCGAATTTTAGTGATTTTTGAAAGTAAAAAAACATAGATCAAACGTGGCCCACACATTTTTTTACCAATGTACTTGCAAGAAGCTCATGCACGCTTGCCCTACTGTAACATATTCAATCACAACATTCACAGCGCAACCATTCGTCTAAAACGTCACGCTGCGGATGTTTTCGACTAGTGTATCGCGCCGCATCCAAACAGCAATTCCATAAATTCTTCATCGAATCGTATCTACGGCGGCCACAAAAAAACAGGAACAACGACTTCCCGCCGCAATGAAATAACGTGACGAACGGAACTCGCGCAGCCCGGAATCAATCCATCCCAAAATTTTCCCATTTGTTGCCATCGACTGCGACGGAAAATGGGAAAATGAGAAAATTATTTGATCAATGATTGAGATCCTCCTTATACTTCTAACATATAGGTTGGTAATAAACGTATTTTGGGAAAAATACTAAAAGGAAAAAGCACGTACTAACCTTTGGGGTTTTATATTATACATATATAAGTTGATTTTTGTCGTAAAATGCAGGATTTTAGGTTGAATGTACATGTTTTTTGTACAAAATACATAATTGTTTTATCGTGTAGCTAAGTCATCAACCTCCAAAACGAGATAATCCTATCAGCCGCGGTTTGAAAAAACTATCCGACTATTGACGGCAACTATTGTCGGTGCGTTTGAAGGGCACAATATATACGGTGGATGTTATGCCACCACCTGCCTACAATAGTCAGTAATCATGATTATGGCAGGTGAAGTTTCTATTGCAAAATCCCAGCATCAGTCCATCCCAATTTCATTCCATAACCCATAGATCTTTCTCTTTTTCTTGCAATAGATCTTTCTCCTGCCGAAACCTATTCAAGGGTACACCTTTCGTATGTATATTCACGAATGGGTTATGGCGAGAACGCCACATTACATCAACTTCTCCAAAAGGCCTCTACGTATTGGGTCTGTATCCCCACGCAAGTCTCTCAAAAGACCGGGGTGGAAAGAATCGTGAATCTAAAGGAGATGTGATTAAAGAATCTTTATTACATTTTCACTTACAGAGAAACCTTAAAAGTAGTATATAATTATAATAATAATTACATTTCAAACAATGTTGGTGAGAGCATTCAAACCAATACAAAAAATAATAAAAGCAATGTAGGTAGTTCACTAACAGTCTATGCGCTTTACGAAGTAGAAGACGCAAAACATCTGTAAAGGTGGTCGTTCACCTGCGTTAATAACAAATGGAAACAGGGTTTAAGTGATTAAGTTTTCAATTAATAAAAAAATTTTATATTTAAATGTTTTCCAAAAATGTCGTAAAAAACATGAGTGATAAATTTTTATCCTAAAGTTAAATATCCTTCTAAATTTAACAAAATTCTGACGTATTCCTTTGAGATCTACAGTTTTTTAACATGTTTATTTGTTTGTTACATCAAAGTACGTAGATAAATAATAATATCAAACTGTACCTGTACTACAAATCTCATATTACCCTATACTTTAAACTAGCAATTCTTGTACATAAAATATTATATCTTGTATATATGTAAATGAACACCTCGGCAACGATTTTATGAAACTCGGTATTTAAGGAGTGACGAGACTAAAAAAATGATTTTCATAAAAAAGTAACCGATCGAAGCTCGGTCAGACAACTAGTTAATTATTGATGTAAGAAAAGAAAGTTACTTAACAATGTAGGTACCTACTTCGTTCCATATACAATTTAAGATATCATGTCATCGAATCGTTTCTACTATAACCTAGAAAAAAATCTATAAGGTACAATTTAGGTAGTACCCCGACAACAAACAAACTGATGATATAAGTACTGGGCATAATCAGAGAAAATCAAGCAGAAACGAAAATAATAAACTTATACCAATATTCACTTCTACGCATTGAACTGACAGATGTGGCTACCCTATTTGCGAATCCGGAATATTTTGATAGAATATTCGGGATGCGATCAAACGCGCGGGCGGCGTCGAGCAGCCTCGGTCATTACGGCAAATGAAGTCTGTGCTCGCAAATGATACGATGCTCGCCCGTTTATGCCCCTATGCTAGTAGCGCGACACTCACAAAATACACACAGGATAGAAGAATAAAACCGGCCACATGCGAGTTGAACTTGCTTGGAGTGGGTTCCGTACAATGCCAAAAATATGACATTTGGAATCCTCACAGTAACTACTACTAGCGCTAGCGCGGGTGTTTTGGTGAACTATTTTCCGTAAGTGAACGTTTTAACTATATTGAGTTTACCACTTTATTTTCAATGGATAGAATTCTTATAGGTTTTCGTATAATCTACAAGTAATGTTATGTATTTTTTTTTCAACATTTTTGGCTCAGTAGTTTTGGAGATAAGGGGAAATGGTCAATTATCGTCTTCTTTCGTGAATAAAATCAAAACTATAAATTTATTTTCCAATAATAACAAAAAAAATATTTAAGATGATCCTTTAACGAGCCCTTTCATTTGAAATATGACACAGTAAGATTTGTAAAACTTTTTTTTTAATTTTCTGCTTCTCCTCCGAAAATGAACCGTTATTTAAAAAAAAAATATTGATTTACTATGCACATCTGCGTTTAGGTCGTAGGATTACACCCTTCTACCAAATTTCGCCTGATTTGGTACAGTAGATTCGGAGCAAATGAGAAAAACGGACGGACAGAAAAACAGGCACACAAGTGATCGTATAAATTATCCGATTTTTCATTTTTGTGCGGAACAAGAAATTAGTATACCGCGATCTTAGTCACACACAGATACTTACAAATACATATATACAATGATCATATAGAAGAAAACTAATGTTTTTATCTTCGGCCCCGATTATTACGGTTAAGTGAAGTCCGTTCTCGCAAATGATGAGTTTCAAGTCTGATTACATCCCGATGTGAGGAGCGCTACACGCACAAAATATACAAGGTATAGAAGAAAATACACAGAGTTAGACAAATCAACGATACCTTCTGACGAAATATATGTTCGCAAATGCAAAACTTATGTCCGTATCATATCAAAATGTTAAACATAATATAAACGCGGCGCATGCCAGAAAGTAAGTACCTAACTACAATGTAATAAAAAAGCCAAGTGCGAATCGGATTCGCTCACGAAAGGTTCCGTACCATTATCTATAAAAAATCACGTTTGTTGTATGGGAGCCCCCTTTGCATGACGACGACGCACGAAGACGCATGGTCTTTTATTTTGTTTTTAGTATTTGTTGTTATATCAGAAATAGCAATAGGTCAACTGTGAAAATTTCAACTGTTTAACTATCACGGTTCATGAGATACAGCCTGGTGACAGACAGACAGACAGCTGAGTCTTAGTAACAGGGTCCCGTTTTTACCTTTTAGGTACCGAACCCTAAAAAGCGTGCTGCGATGAACTTAGTTAAAGATTTTGTAGCCCTAGTAAGACAGATGTAAGCGAGCTTGAAAATATATGACTTACACACTTTATATAAAATGTATCGTCTATCACATTCGCTAATTTGTGACGACACGCGCCCCAGAGCTGACTCAACCGTTATGAAATTCGATATCGCCCACATTTGCGAGGACTACATTCGACACCACTTATAATGGCCATGAATGCTGACATATTCAGCGAACACTTAAGTTCTTTATTTTCGAAAGAAGTGAAATGCGGATAAATGTTGAATTTAACATTTTATTATTGAATAAAATATATTTATGTTTTTATTTTGAACTGAACAAATACTTTTCTTATTTTTAATAATATTGAAGATGAATCTATTAATAAGTGATGGCAAAATAGTTTATGAAATAATCCAGGTTGTAACTTTGATTTACAACCTTAGGGAGGTAAGTAAATTAGAAAATTGAAGGCGGCCACCAAAGCTCCTATAATAACGCATAAATATATTTCAATCTACTTCAAAAAAAGAGGATGTCATCAGTTGAAAATAGAGGCAAAAGAAAACTTATTACTTTCGATTTTAAAGGACTTTTCATTGAATTGTAAGTAGATACTTCTTCAATAACCAAATCTGTCATAACAGTTTTTTATTATTTCCTCGAAATTGAAATCGCAATTATAATATAGAGTGTAAGTATCAATTACACCCTTGTATAACAATCCA
Organism: Acrobasis suavella; assembly: GCA_943193695.1. Classification (NCBI taxonomy): domain Eukaryota; kingdom Metazoa; phylum Arthropoda; class Insecta; order Lepidoptera; family Pyralidae; genus Acrobasis; species Acrobasis suavella. The sequence continues at coordinate 11,134,236 of OW971929.1, read as the reverse complement.
CTATTGTATGCTCTGGTATATGGTACCTTATTACTTACTTCCGTAGAGATACATTAATAGATATTGTGTTAAAAGTGATACTGAAACATGCAAAAGTAATACCAGCCTATGATATTGAATAATTTGATAGAAAACAACTGAGTGAGCATGTCTTAAGTGTTACCTAACTATTACATATTTCTGTATATTAAGATACATAAATATGTATATGAAAATCTTTGTATGATATTAAGGTTATTCTTGTGTTTGTAAATTTATCACAGGCGCGAAATAAAATTACGCAGTACTCGATATATCATACGTATAATTCAACAGAATGGCCCCTTAGAAGATAAATATTGTCTTATTATCAAATATTACTTAGCTTTCTGGAAAGACAAAAAACTTCTGTAAAAAGTGAAAGAATTTCTAAGCAGCGAGTCGTTTTCGCATATATATGTAAAATATGTTATAGCTAATGTTAAAAGGGACTGTAAACGGCTCAAAGAGTGGGAAATATCGGGTGGGAACATTAACATGGAGATACGAGTATATCTCATGCCGTTTCGTTCTGCGGGCCGCGATATGCCGCGGGCTGTTGCCGAAAATATCGATGCCAAAATCGAAAAGTTGCTACGCGTGTTCTTGTTCTTACATCTGCATTTCACACATCGAAGTAGTTATCTTCCTACATACTAATTTATAGGAATATAGACATGCATTTCGGTTTAATACTAAAAATATATATGTCATCAACAATTCGGTATTTGACTCGATTTTTTTTTCTTATTCATATCAAAAAGTAACATTTTTAACCAAATCTTTTTTTTTATGTATGTTCACCGATTACTCGTAGACGCGTGGACCGATTTGGAAAATATTTTTTTTGTTTGAATGGGTATACTTTCCAGGTGGTCCCATAGAAACTTTATCAAAATTAGTTGTGTAGTTTGGGGGTGAAGACGGTTTTTAGTTTTGAAAAATTATACGAAACCGAAAACAAAAACAATAATTTTACTCCGCTGAAAAATAAGCAATTTATAAGTCTTTTAAATTCGGTGGAAGGGGAAACTGTCAAATAACAAAAAAAGGATGCACATACACTCGCCGACGATGACGTCACTGTCATTAGGTGTCACGCTTACCAAAGAGATAGTGAGATCTCCCCACCACGCTTCTACTCTTATATTTAAAATGATAATTGCTGCCTCATTTAATAACCAATTACGGAAAACGGCTTCTTGTTAGTGTTATTTGTTATTCGTATAAAATATTGTGTAAAAACTAACAAAGTCAAATAGCCTATTATTGCGTATGTAGGTTTTCTGTTCGCGTTGAAGTCAGGTTTTTGAGTTAAAAAATTATAATAGGTCATGTAGGTACCTACTATTAAGTCTATATCTATGAAATAAAGTAACGTGTAAAAACACATTGCATTTTGCCAGCTAAAATCTTGCAAAGAGTATCATGGCCTCCACCGGAAGAAGCTCGGGTGGCCATGGTTCTCTGAGGGATCACTGTTTCCGGAGAGGCCTCATTAATTTATTACGTTTTGGTTAGTACAACTGTATTCATTGTTTGTCTTCAAATTATTTTTTCACCTACCTATGATTTTTCTAATTACTCCTAAATCAAGCGAACAGATTTTAAAGCATTTTCATTAATAAATAGAATGATTCAAAAGGAAGGTTTTTATCTATAATATTTACATACATACCCGTGCACAGCCGGGGCGGACCTCTAATTGATGTAAATATTTCATACACTCCTTTTTTGGCAGTCGTATAAAAAGTAAAACCGTTAGCCCAGGTGTTAGAAGTTTTACAAAGAGATTATGGTGACTAGGTACGATCAAAAGACTCCGCTGGCCACACTGCACACTGAAGCAACTGCTTCAAGCCTATTAGCACAGAAATACGAGAATGTGGTCAACAGCGCTCAATATGTGTCATCACTCGATAAACCAGGAAGTCTCGCCGCAAACACTGGGCCGCAATAAGTTCACAAATCCGCCGCTTTATACCCAACTGGGGCGATGTGGTCGCAGAGACCCAGCCGTTTGCATTCGTTACATCGCCGGCCTAGGAGAAGAATGTCCGGATGGCAACATGGCCAATTCGCAGGTAGTCTGTTTGTGAAAAAGGTATATGCTTAAATTTCATAAAACAGGACAAATTTATACATATTCGTTATACCACGTAACAGAATTTAAACACCGCAAAATGTCCAATTTGATGAAATAATGTGTGTTTTTGTGAAGTTACATATCAACTTATTTCATCAAATATCCGATTCATACAATTTGCTTTAACCACGAAATTATTTAGGTACTAATTACACCTAATCTATTAGATACTTACTGATAGTCGCTGACATGAAATTCTGTGCTGACCCCACATAAATAGTGGTATAAGGATAAGGCATAAGAAGAAGTGGTTGGTGGAGCTTAGCCGCGGATGACAGACATACATGCCGAAACTATAAAAGTTCCTTGTAGGGACTTCGTTCGGAGCCTGCATAATTATTAGTATTTTAGATATACCTTAGCAAAAAATGATCATATAATACGTTTTGCTGATCAGACATTCTGCGCCTCAGTAGTACACCGGCTGCTTAAACGTTTACAGCACAATACGCTTACATTACTCTACTGTACATTGCCAATAACTTCCCATAAACAAGGGCCACAAATGTAATAATACAGCTCGCATTATCATTCTTTAACACATTTGCATACGAATCTGCGGAGACGTAAGCTTTGGGATACGCAAAGAATAAGATAAGATTAGTTATGACGACCGAAGTTATTCGGGATGATAGCACAAAACCATTGTTAAAGTATATATTAAGGTACACATAATATTTTTTTGTTTTACACAATCATCATCTTGGCATAGAATAATATCGAACATTTGATGCTATCTACTAAAAGAAAATTTGAAAATTTGAGTGACGTGGCAATCTGCACTATGCATGGTCACAATCATGCATGCATGGCAAACATTTTGCCACAAATTGCATATAACACACAAGTTAATCTTCCTGTGAAATAAATTGTGTGGCCGGTGTACATAGGTACGTATAGTTGGATAGCTGATAACGTTTGTGCCTTTTTTATTTTGACATTTAGTAGGTTTTTTAACACTCTTTTGTTCATGTGTTTATCAGGGATATATAGCTAGTTGCTATTTGAAATGTGGTTTTGATCGAATTAACTTTAGTGTTTCAGTGTTGCAATACAGCAATTCGATTTGTGCTCTTACAAACAGACATATAACAAAGCCCTTCTGGCGAGTAGGCGACCAATACTGTGAAAATGAGTTTCTTTTGGCGTTTTTTCTCAGCAGTGGTCGTTACGAAGCGCTGGTATCGGTAGCTTTTCTTTAAAAATAAATTAAATTTTAATATACTTTACACGTAACATAAATTATACTTATTGACGTGTAAAAGTGCCTGTAAAGATCTAATTACTGAATAAACATTTGAATCTTTGAATCTTTGACAGTGTTTCAGTGCATACCTAAATTTCAATATTATCTTTTGTTACACAAACAATACTTACTAGTTAAACAAGAACTGAATTTAAGTTTCGTTTCAAAAGCAATTTGAGACATCCAATTGCAGATATCATTCGATCTCATCAACTAGAAGAAGCAATGAGAATTTAACTAATGAACAACTCGCTTCCGATTGGGTAAATACCTATTCTGAAATAGAATGGCTTGGTTCATTGGACGTGCTTGTTCATTTGCGCTGAACTGCCGAGGTCTCGTATCGACACTACGTGATATGAATGAACATGGCTATTGTATATAAATATGTTACTTGCCTAAACTTGAGGAGCTCGGTGGCCCTACGGGAGTGCGCATTACTAGCGCTCTCGCAAGTAAAGCGACGCCGGGCTTGGTCCGCACTTCCACTTGGACTTGGATGGGTGACCACAAGTGGCATTAAAAAATTCTCAAGCTCCTCCATGCTCCGTCGAAAGGCACGTATAAGCCGTTGGTGTCGGCTATTATCGTTGTATGGTAGTCGACAAGCTATGTCAGATGCCTTTAGACAGCTTGAAAAATCTGACATTAGTGTTGGCCACTTACACACGCGAAAAGCAAGCAAGCACGTGCCTAAAGTTACTTAATTGCTCACACAGGAAACTACAATTTTAATTGTGATCAATAATTACTTTAATACAATCTTTATACTTTGCTGATTCTCTATCCGCAGTCGCAAAAGACTGTCAAGGAAAGTGGCATACACGAGGCACTGGTCCAGCAACCTATTATTACTTCTAATACCTCTTTCTTTTTCTTCGCATTTAGGCCGATGATGGATTTTGCGACCCCAGGTGCTATCGGTACATTACATGGAACGGAAACGTAAAAAAATACTTGTAACAGACAGCATATTAGGTATACTGAAATATATGTTTCAAATAATTCAATAACAAAAATGGAAACCGGAATATGATAGTATGTATGTAACAGAAGATAAGTAGAAAATGTTTTATCATTTCCTCTTACCCGCTCCCAAACCATCCAGCGATCGTATTGAAAGGAATTTCTTTATAGTTATATAAGTATTTTTCCAACCAGAAATAATTTCTCTCGGTCGGGAAGTGCGAGTACATTGTTAACAATATTGTTCCACGTAGGCCTTTTCTTTTCTTAGAACAGTCACTTGAAGCAGGCGACTTTTAAATTGTTTTTCAATATCATTTAAAAGCATGGAGACGTAAATAAATCTTTTTTAGAGCTCAGATCCATTCTTAAATTACATTCAAGTTTTTAGTTTTTCATCCGATGATAATTAATTACTCTTTGTTATGGCCAAATGGACCGGCCCCTACCTACACTTCATCTACGTATCACCACCATCACCATCTATAAATGATTATATAATATATTTTTTTGGTTTTCCTCATTTGTCAACTACTTTTCACAACTAAAGGCGAAACTTTCTTTGCTCTTTCATGTGCCTAATACTAAAAGTATAAGACCTCACCCTGTTTAAAAATACCAACAAACAAAATTTTCAAACAATTTTCTTTACCAATTTTAGACATTGCAAGAAAAAATTCTGAAATATATTTGTCGTTGCATTTTCCGGGATGATTTGCGAAATTTGTGCAAGCTACCCCGGAATAAAGAGACCGGGAAAATCGTGAGTGACACAGGTTGGACAGCCGCGGATATATTTTTGTCATTCCGCCTTAGCCCCTGCTATGTCAACTACTCGCCCAAATAAAATTATCGTGTAACTAACATTATGCATGACTACGCGATTGAATTACTTAGTTATTATATTAACCGACTTTGAAAAAGAGCTAAGAATAGTTATTATGTTATAGACTAGAATACAAAATTCATACTAGAACTAGACTTTTACAAGCACTTCTATACGCATTTTTATATTTTGCATGCATAGATCTTTTAAACTCCGCTAGGGATTTTTCATCAATAGATAGAGTGATTCATGAGGAAGGTTCATATGTTTTGACGACCTCTGTGGCCTAGTCATCATGCCACGCTGTCACATTGGATAGCTGTCATTTTCCATCTTGACCTGATCGGGTTCGATCCCCGTTCAGGTCAAGATGGAAAATGATCTTTTTCAGATTAACCTGGGTCTTGGATGTTTATCTACTCGTATATATGTATTTGTTTTAAATATATGTCGGAGCGTAATATGCAATGGCTGTATAAAACTAGATTCCTTTACTTTGAATAATTCGATGACGTTTGGCAGCAATTCCGTGTCAATGTGATTTTGGACAGTTGACGAAAAAAAGAATAGAGGACGCGGTATGAGTTCAATGTAAAATTCCCGTTTTATGATTTTACACGCGCAAAGAGAAAGTTGTTTACTACAAAATGCAACGGTTGGATTTGAAATGGCAATATTCGTTAGCAACGAGTTATAAGACCGGTCGACCTAGCGACAGGGACAGTCTTGTTCAGGCGGCCGTATCGTGCACAACTCGTTTGTGTAGTTTGCTGTAGCTTGGCCATGACTCATTTAATTGTGATTATTGTAATAGATGTGGATTGGTGAACCGATTTATTACAATGACAGTTTGTTTAAGCAAGACGGAAAGCCCAGGTGTATACACAGTATTCAATTCTGTGGGGCCAGGGAATCCAGACATGGTGGTTGCGATTCATGATTCAGTGCGGAGGCGGGGCACTGGAATTCCGTCACATTTTTATAAGGCTCACGTAAGATCTCTCATGTGGCGGCATCGGTAAGGTGACGTGACTGTAAGTAAGTTTTCATCCTGACATCAGTTTGTTCTCGTACTGTAAGTAACTAAGTGGGTAGTTTTCGTCACTTGAGATATCAGATGCCGATCACGCCACGCTCTGCCCCCTTTTATTCATCCGTCTGCGACATATAGTATTTTTGAGTTACTTTGGGACTAGCTCAATATGTGTGATTTGTTCGTATATATATATTTACTTATACCCATACAAAGGCGACGCGGGACGTTAGTTATGTTATTATTATTAATACGCGCTGGCGCTATATTGATCAAGCAGAAGCACAGTGCGAGTGGGGTCATAACGACCAGACCTTGCAGCATCTCCTCTCATTCTTTGTGTGCCCTACCAGCTGTACCATGCTTGACCTATACTCTGCTTCAGATGGAGGCGTAAGTGTGTCAGCGTTCTGAAAGGATAAAACGACAAGATAATCTTAAAACGACGAGATAAAAAGAATAAAAATTAATACAAGTTACAACGAAATATATGAAAATTATTTATTATGTTATTTTAAAGAATAGCAACCGACACTAGCGCTAAGGAACGACGTCATCTGAAAAGAAACGCCAAAATAAAATAACACGGTATTGATTGCTTACTCGCCAGAAAGGCTTTATAGTCAAAATGCAAAGTTCCCCAGCAAGCACACCTACGACAACCACCTGCTTTATCGTCTCCCTGATCCAGGGAATATCCTCAACCACCAACAAGAGGCGCCCCTCTTAACCGCATTTATGTAACCACTAGTATTCACAGGCTGAATAGTGGCCATAGAGTACTATTATACTTAGCCTGGCCATAAATACCGTTACAATTAAAAATAAGCTTTTTACATTTTAAATTGTTGTATATTTCTGTATGTAACACATTTTAAAAGAAATAAATGTGATTTACAAAAGATTTTTTTTTTTTACAATGTTTATGGCTAGACTAGGTATAACTGATAGTGACAATTAGATCAGAGGAATTTTAGATTTTCTTATGCTTATCGAAGTGCAGCAACTTAAAGGCATCTGACGTAGCTTAAATTATTGCCATCTAGTCACAGCAGTCATTTTTATACACTTGTTTCTTGTTTCCGAACAGTATTTTGATTCACCAGAAGCAAGTATTTAGTGTCTGACCGATTATTATACTACAAACTCAGAGGTACTAGTCGGGCAAGGCGGGGATTGAACCTGAGACCTTTTGGTAATAGGTTGCGCTCTACCTCTAAAACTACTAGAACACTACCGCTTCCTTCAGTAACATACATTTACACTAAAACTTTAGATATTAGACCAACTATGAAATTGAAAAAAACCTGCTAATTAGTCAAAAATCTCATTACCGATTGATGGATCGGAAAGATACTCGTATAATAGCATTTTTTAGATTGCAGTCATATTATAGGTATGTGAAAGGCTTTATTCCCTTTTTGTATTTGCTAATACGCGATTTCCTGCCAGTTTTCATCGTCTCATCGCATATCGACTCGTTCTACTGGGTAACGACCCACAATTTTGAAAGTTATCATTAATGTTTGCTTTATTAAACAAATTAAACGTGGCTTTGGAAACGTTATACGAGTTTTATAAGATTCTAGAAGTGCAAAATCCTAGTTTCCGGCCTAATTCTTTTTGAGGTATATTTATAGGCCCACTGACTCATGAAAATTTGACAATGTACATTCATTACCTAGGTTTTTCAAAAACTTTACGAATAGGTCAACAAACCAAAAGCTAAATCAAAGTTAAAGTATGAGTCTTAGTCTTAGGTCTTCTTGTTTTTTTTTTAAATAATTATAGACTAATACTTTTCAGTAAAATTCAACAGATAGCTATTTAGTTTTATAAAAACATGTTTGCGATATTGTCTAGTAACAATCTTATTCAGCAAAGCCGTCTCTAACCGTCCTCAAAGGTAATATCGTCTTGATATGGCGACATCACCGACCCTTGAGCACTACTCTACACTTGCACTATACAGCCTTTACAAATCCCTAAATTGAAAAACAGCTGAGAATAATCTACTATACCTACATATTAACGATATTTTGTCAGTGCAAAGTTTGTTTTATTTTCGTTTCAAGTATAAAACTTAGTAAAATCCGCATTTAGCTTCTTTATTAAATGAATTGGCAAAATTACAAAAGGAAGCGTCTTATAATTATACTAAATCCCAAACGACTCCAATTAGTATTTTTCTTACGCATCCTATGTCTTAAGTTAAACAAAATAAGTAAGTAGACACAGTTTTGAGAGTCGTTCAAGAAGGGTTCAGTCACTATGAGCACAAATCTAACCAGATTTGTGCTCATAGTGCCCTTCTTCAACTTTAGTAGCCTAAGTTATATTATCCCGACGACATCTTATTAACATTCTTTTTACTTTTTGAATTGTATAGTCCTCGCGACACAAATATAAATGAATGCCACTACAAATTAAAACACGAATTGATCAAAACAAACTCTACATTTTTCGGCAGAATAAATCCTATTTTTGTTTTCATTGCGTTTTTGTTATCAAGAAATAAATCAAGGCAAGATAAATCTCAAATTTTGCGTAGAGAGTAGATTCCCAAGCGAAATATTTCATTATCTGAGTGACAACAGTTTATTGCCTACCAGATATTTCGGGGCAGAGATCAAGAGGCGCGCAGCGGTCGCGGCCGCTGGTCGGGGCGGCCGTCGCCGGCCGTCCGCGTCGTCGGCCGTGCTGCTCTAACGAAGTTACGGCTCGTTGGGGACTCTTCCGCTCTTCTACTTTACTCAGATTTATGATAACTCGTTTAATTACACGAGGTCTAACAGACAACAACTTTTAAAACTCAACGTATTTTAGGGTCAAATTTCTATTATCGCCTAAGATATGGCTTTTATCACATACTTTTGTATGCCTACATAAATTGACTTATTTATTTAATAAATGGAATAGTGAATTGAGAGTATAAATACATTAAACACATAATGAAGCGAGAGTAAGCACCTATAAATTTTAATGTGGCCGTAAAAGTAGACACGTAGCATAGACCGCGATGTCATTGTGCTATGTCTAATACAGTTCTTCAACATAAACCGCCAGTACCGCCACCTTGTCATAACTAAGTAACAGAATTTAATTAAGTATTTTAACATATCTCATGTTTATGAGTATATGTAAGATAATATAATAAATGCACGCACTATTTAAAAATGCCCAAAACATGAGATAGGTAACAACTTTTGTGTTTATAACAATAATCATATTTTCTAGGCAATGTGATAAATAAGGAAATTCTTGGTACGAGGTACTACTTAAACCAAATTATTTTGACGTTATTCATAATGCGCGGGCATTATAAAAAGTGTCCCAATTTATCACTTAGCTCATAAATACTTTTTTTTATTAGCCGTCCATGACTCACTGCGGGGCAAAGGCCTCCCTTCTCTCCTTCCATAACTCTCTGTTCCTGGTCTTAACTTTCCAATCCCGGTCGAATGCTTTTAAATCGTTTGCCCATCTCGTCTTCAGTCTACCTCTTTTTCATCCATCCGTTGGAATCCAGCCTGTGGCTATATAGCTATATATAATAAGCATGACTAAGAACCATCGCAAGGAAACTTGCTTTCACGCAATAAAAAAAGCCGAATGGAAATGGTTCCATCCGTTCGAGAGCTACTACCACAGACAGACAGTGCCTTAAAACTTATAACACCCCTCTTTTTGCGTTAAGAGACTACCTGAATTTTCCGGGGTGTTGTGTGCTGCCCCCATTTGAAATAAATTCCGTTTCCTTTCAATAGATTTCTATTGAAAGGAAACGGAGATATCATTTTAAATTTTGTCTTGACCAGGCACTAGATAACCCTTCAAACTATGTTATGAACTACTTTTAACGGTCAAAGTGAGAACGTGACGCTTTTCTACGCACAGTTGCGAAAAACGGCCACTTTTGGCGTATGTGCGTAGAAAAGCTTCATGTTCTCATTTTAAACTGTAAACTGTAGTTCATAAAATAGTTTGAAGGGTTATCTAGGATCTGATCAAGACAAAATTTTAAATGATATCTCCGTTTTCTTTCAAATTATTTATTTTAAATGGGGGTAGCACTGGACCCCGGAAAATTCAGGTAGCCCCTTAACAACGCAGCAGCGTTTCTATGCAACAACCTTTTCCCATTTACTACGATCACCTTCCTGCCTTCCCAGCTAGTGATCATAAGTAATACTCATTTAGTTGGAGTCCAGCAGTGGACCGATATAGGCTCGTAAAGAACAAAAGATTATATTATTGCTACCAAACTTACTCGTGCATAGGCAAGTGCCTCAAATTTCAACTCAATCGAATACAACAATTTGAATCTTTTTCTTAGCGGAATCCCACCTAAGGCTAAACATATGTTTATACATTCGCTCCAGTATCTTTCCACTTCATTAATTGAGAGTATCGCGAATGAGCTAAATCATTGGTAACATGAGATATATATTCTAGTCTGAACAGATATTAGCGTTTCTACTTTATTTAGTCTGAGAAAGACTTATTAGGAAAAAGAAACTATCATTGTTAATTACTTTTCGTTGCTCTGGGAGGAAAAACATTCCTGCATCTCTTCTCTATTCGCACAGATCGGAATAGTCAATCGTGGGAATGCACAATCTCAAATCATTTCATAGGCGATGTGGCTAACAAAATCACTATTTTGGTTGCCTTTTCCAACTAAATACAGGTGTACAGGTCCTTATGGCTCTGTAGCCAACTGTTATAAATAATAACACAACAGAAAAATTACACACTTTTTAATAATTACCAGTTTTTGCACACAGATACTTATAACTTTTACCATAGTTTTGTTCAATAACATTTTAATACTCAATACTCAATATTTATTGCTTCCTTAATGATCAATTAAGGGCCCTGGCGGGCGCTGCAATAGGAGAAGGGCTATTTTAATTTTAAAGTTTTACATTAATGTGTATGCACGTGCGTTCTGTACCTATGTATATGTATTATTTATTTGTAGGTGTAATTATGTTGTAGCCATTTCTTAATTTTGTCCAGTTATAAATTTAAAATGTAATTATTTGATATAAATAAATATTATTATAATATGTCATTGGTAATTTTGTCATCTTATATATTGGTATTGATTTTAATATTTATTTTGTCAAGAATTAATAGTATTCTTTACAATTTAAAATAAATTTCTCTTTGTCTTCTAAATATTCATTAACGGAATAGTAACATTTTAGCTTAATAAGCTTCAGTCATCGGAATAATCAATACATTATATACGTACTTACTTGAATATTAATGTATACATTTCAAAGTGGAGTACTTTACCGTTGCAGCAGAATATACAAATACTTACATAAAGTTGAAAACTTGGTTACTAATTAATTAATATTTTAAAATGTATTCTGGGAAGTAAAAGTCTGAATAAAAAAAGATTACTAACATAATAATAACATATAACGTTGCTTAGCTTTAGTAACTAAAATTATGCGGTGGATTTTTTCTTGGATCATACAGACTAGTAGTAGTATTATGTTTGGGTGGATAGTTGAAAAGATTCGGGTTCTCATAGGGACTATTGGAGTTATAAGGTGGAACAGGATTCCTTGGGTCTTGGCTATTGTTTTGTGAAGAAGGATACCCGCCGTAAGGTCCAGGAAAACTGTTTGAATAAGGTGGAGGAGTAGGATATCCCCTTGGGTTATTACCGTATTGCTGCCCAGGGTTATTATTTGGATATCTTGGAGTATTGTAGTTGTTGTTATCAATGCCATAAGGATTTGAAGTATTGAATACACTGACTGGATTATTATGACTTGAGAAATTATTCATTTGAGAGTTAGAGTTCCATCGTGGAAGTGTGGGTGAAGAAGTATTTTGCCCATATGGGTACACTGGTCTTTGATTTGCCGTATTAAATGGTGTTGGAGATGGGTAATTAGAATTAAAATTTCCATACTGTCCACCATTATAGGAATTATTTTTAGAATTTGAGAAATTGTGATTGTTTCTTGTCGGATACTGATTTTGTGGGTATTTTGGTGTGTTTTGGTAAGGATTATGCGGGCCGAGTCGCCCAGTATGATTATTATTATACCCGTAACCTGAATTGCCTTGCCACTGTGTGTAATTGTTCTGCCCATTATAACCATACCCTGGTCTGGGACTTACCGCACTAAAAGGTGGTGGAGTTGGATAGCCGGCATATTGATGACCATTATGATGTCCCGGAACAGCTATGCCAGTACTATTTCTAGAAGGGTATGGATTCTGAGGATATGTCGGATACCTCCGAGTAGAGTTGCTGTATGTAGGTCTGGAACTATTATATTGATTGTATGTTGGCGTACCAGAGTTAGGATATGTTGAACCTGGGGTATTATAATAATTGTTTTGGGAATTAGGATATAAAGGATATTGGTTTAAGGTTACGTTGGCTAATGGATTGTAAGGGTTAGAAATATTTTGATAATAATTTTTATTCCACTGTGAATTTGAGGGTTCTCCTTGTCCAGGTGCAGGATAATATTGTTGATTACCGTAGGATGGTAGCTTCGGATATAGATTTCCGTGGGCTTGTCTTGCCACACGTATTTTATTAGAACTTTCAACAGCTACTGTTTCGTCTTCTGTTTCTAACACTTTGTTAGGCACTTGGTCTAGCTCTTCAATATCAAAATTTTCGTCATTATCTTCTTTGTGAAGTTCTTCAAAAGATTCATTTTTCCAAGATTCATCTATTTCTTCTAATTCATGCTCTATCGGTTGCAAATTATCAAGTTTAATAACACTGTCATGTTTGTATGACTCGTTGGCCAGCTTAATATGTAATGCACTTCCATTTTCATGGAACAACACCACTAAAGTCACAATACAGACAAGACGCACCACTAAGTTCATTTTAACAACTGGACGCTAATACGTAGGAATGGTTCATACGCTGTGGTATATGTTTTAGTTTTGGTACTTAGTTAATCAGACGCATGATAAACTATGACCTTGTTTATGTCATTACAATACAATACGCATATTTAAATAAGTGTATGTAAGTAGGTATTTGTAAGGTACAGTCAAAACATACCAATGATTTAAAGAATGTAGATACACTAAAATTTACAATGTTTAAATCGTTCATAGTACCCTGACCATCGATAATTTCTTCAAACTAACTAATAAAATAACAAAAGATGTAGACTAAAAAATATTTTTGCCTGGTCAGATAGATTATTTAATATTAGAATCCCAACATGATAAAACGTCATGAATGTCAAAGATGCCAGTACAAATATTTCCGAATATTATTTTAGGCCCTTATACGTGCGGCTAAATTCATTTGGAGTGACAAAAATAATAATTATTTGTATGAAAGTTTTTATAACTTAGTTAAAAATTTTTTGTTTAGTAAATAATAATTCACCAATTTATTTTAGGTATGCCAATTCCGGTATTTCAGATCCCTGACCAAATAGCGCAAACCAGCCAGTCTGGTGCAGCGACGCCACTTGAACAAGTGCAATGCATGGACTGCTCCCAGCCTCGCTTTTTCAAGGGACAGAGAGGTTTGCACATAAATTGTAGCAAATGCCATTAGGGATTGCAAAGTGGCAATGTTTAAACCACAGTAACAAATACTCAAACAGCCCCAAACATCCAGTCTAGAGCTCCAGATACTAACTTATGGCAAATCTATATAAAAAAACATCTACCAGCAATCAAGCAAATACACGCGAAGCCAGACGTTGCGTAGCGGCCCCTTTGTCCTCTTGAATAAAGTGTACTTTAGATAAAAATTATTTGGAAAGCTGGGAGCACCGTTTATTGTCTGTCTTCTTAAGCTAAGTTTAAACACATATGAGAAAAAAGAGACATCTTACAAATTAAAAAAAATGGTTATAAATTTGACGAGGGGGACATAAAGGGGGCCGCCAACCTTTTATTTTCAACTGACGTCGTTGCACCAAGCACTCTAGAAACCAACTCTGCTCTTTTGTCTAAACATCCACCACCCTCGGCAACATCCTATCTGCCGGATGCCCCAGACCTTTCTGAGCCCACACCAGACGCCACCACCACGCCACACCAGAGGATGTGCGAGACACAATCTTGTCTTGCAAGAAGGGCTCTGCCGGCAGACTTGATGGTTTGACACCACAACATCATAAAGATAAGATTTGTAGCGTCACGGATAACGCCGGCGCTGCTCTCTTGGAGGATTTGACGAGGCTCGTAAATTTGATGCTTTCTGGCAGGTTTTGCAATCACATAGTGGATGTACTATATGGAGCAAACCTGTGTGCCCTTAGAAAAAAGGGAAAAAGGAGCAATAGCTTGAGGACTATCGATGTAGAAAACATTGTTTATAAAAAATGCGTTGTTTTGGCCCTGGAGAGCAAAGAATGAAGAAAGTCCTAGAATTTTGAAGGTTTTTTCGATTTTCTCAGTTTCCTGAGGATTTCTAATTTGCAAATTTGAATTCACACTACCCTAAAAGACCCATAAAACATACCATAAATGGAGAGCTATATCACGTTTTTACAGAGTACTTGCTAAGAGTATATCAATGTCATTGATTTGCCCTTCGTATTTAGGGAAGGAGATTTCCAATCCTGCTCACTGCGCCAACACCCGCGCCACGCATTAGGGAGTATCCAGTTTCGAGTCAGTTTAATCTCAAATAAGCAGATCGAGTTACTGCCCTAAATTTCTTTTTGACCTTCCATTTCCATTTAGCCAAACGACGCGACGTCCCACGTCTCAGTGCTTCGATTTCTTATATTCAAACTATTTCTACATTTTTACGGAAGGGATTTATTTTCCTTTATTGATGAGCACGATAAAATGGAACCTATTAAATTCTAAATACGATAGAAAAAAAAATTGGACTATGCTAAGTTCTATAGTCCATAACCTGAATTCACTGCGGAATTCTTTCTCTTACTTCAAATATTTTAATATTATAACTGTGCAGCGACGCCACTTGAACAAGTGCAATGCATGGACTGCTCCCAGCCTCGCTTTTTCAAGGGACAGAGAGGTTTGCACATAAATTGTAGCAAATGCCATTAGGGATTGCAAAGTGGCAATGTTTAAACCACAGTAACAAATACTCAAACAGCCCCAAACATCCAGTCTAGAGCTCCAGATACTAACTTATGGCAAATCTATATAAAAAAACATCTACCAGCAATCAAGCAAATACACGCGAAGCCAGACGTTGCGTAGCGGCCCCTTTGTCCTCTTGAATAAAGTGTACTTTAGATAAAAATTATTTGGAAAGCTGGGAGCACCGTTTATTGTCTGTCTTCTTAAGCTAAGTTTAAACACATATGAGAAAAAAGAGACATCTTACAAATTAAAAAAAATGGTTATAAATTTGACGAGGGGGACATAAAGGGGGCCGCCAACCTTTTATTTTCAACTGACGTCGTTGCACCAAGCACTCTAGAAACCAACTCTGCTCTTTTGTCTAAACATCCACCACCCTCGGCAACATCCTATCTGCCGGATGCCCCAGACCTTTCTGAGCCCACACCAGACGCCACCACCACGCCACACCAGAGGATGTGCGAGACACAATCTTGTCTTGCAAGAAGGGCTCTGCCGGCAGACTTGATGGTTTGACACCACAACATCATAAAGATAAGATTTGTAGCGTCACGGATAACGCCGGCGCTGCTCTCTTGGAGGATTTGACGAGGCTCGTAAATTTGATGCTTTCTGGCAGGTTTTGCAATCACATAGTGGATGTACTATATGGAGCAAACCTGTGTGCCCTTAGAAAAAAGGGAAAAAGGAGCAATAGCTTGAGGACTATCGATGTAGAAAACATTGTTTATAAAAAATGCGTTGTTTTGGCCCTGGAGAGCAAAGAATGAAGAAAGTCCTAGAATTTTGAAGGTTTTTTCGATTTTCTCAGTTTCCTGAGGATTTCTAATTTGCAAATTTGAATTCACACTACCCTAAAAGACCCATAAAACATACCATAAATGGAGAGCTATATCACGTTTTTACAGAGTACTTGCTAAGAGTATATCAATGTCATTGATTTGCCCTTCGTATTTAGGGAAGGAGATTTCCAATCCTGCTCACTGCGCCAACACCCGCGCCACGCATTAGGGAGTATCCAGTTTCGAGTCAGTTTAATCTCAAATAAGCAGATCGAGTTACTGCCCTAAATTTCTTTTTGACCTTCCATTTCCATTTAGCCAAACGACGCGACGTCCCACGTCTCAGTGCTTCGATTTCTTATATTCAAACTATTTCTACATTTTTACGGAAGGGATTTATTTTCCTTTATTGATGAGCACGATAAAATGGAACCTATTAAATTCTAAATACGATAGAAAAAAAAATTGGACTATGCTAAGTTCTATAGTCCATAACCTGAATTCACTGCGGAATTCTTTCTCTTACTTCAAATATTTTAATATTATAACTGTGAATCCCAAAAAATCTTAGACTATACTAAAGTATTTACTATAGTGCAACCACCTACGTGACATAAGGTTGGGAACACGGCATAGAAAAATATTAAAAGAAAGAAAAAAAAATTATTTGGTGCAATATTTTACAATTTACAATAGTTACTATACTTAAACTACTTTAACTAGACATACTCCAAAATGACACTACTCAGTTTTTAAGGCAATGATGTGACTTAGGTACATCACGCCCAAAGTATTCCGTGGTAGGTACCTAGAAGATATCAACAAATAAAATAATGACAAAATACACTGAAACATAATGGCTATCATAAATGAATAATTCATTACCGACCACAAAAGAAAATAGCAACATCAGTTTTTAGTTGCCTATTTCATAAAGGTCATAAAATAAAACATAAATGTTCGGCCTCGATTTGAAAATATTAATAACATAAAACAAGACATTTCATCATGAAGTTCCTCGTAAAAAACCTCGTAAACAATAAGTCTGAAATGTTTTGAGATAATCGTTCGTACAGACATTTTAGATTGTGTTAATTAAACATACGTTCTACAGAAAGGTAATTTTTTTGCAGCAATTTAATAACCTGTGGTGAAATTGCAGTTATTTTGGTGTGTCCTGAAACCTGAAAGATTATAATGTCTTATTTCGTAAGCTTCACATTTTCATCTGGTCAGCAATATCTAGAAAAAAATCACATTTGTTGGAAGAACCATATTTTCTAATTAGACAGAAAATGAAAATGTGAAAATACTGACATGCATGAAATTCATAGACTCGGCTTAATCAGGCTGAAAGCGGGCTGATCTAATCTCCAGCGAAAAGGGAAGAGTATTTTTATTGATTTAATGTGGGAATTTCTTTTACGAACGCCTGTATCGACTGATAGACGAAAATACTTTATTAGTACACCATAAGACTACGAATACTTACAAATGTTTGGAATAGGAAGTATAACCTTCTTTTCGCTTAGAGTGATCTCTTTCAGACAACCAGGGGATGAAAAGAAATAAGAAAAAACCTAGACAGTGATATGGGTCTTAGGTACCTTCTACCTCGTTGGGTAATATTTTGTGTTTTATCTTTATTTTGTATTCGTGATCGTTGCCTATAGGACAATTAAAGCGCTTACATCTATGTAAATATGGACATAAAATGTAATACAAATACACCTCAGTATAAATACAAACAAATAAGTTTATAGAAGATCTAACATCCGCTGCCGTTTTCAAGATTTAATGCGACGCTAATTCAATTATATTATCGAAAGGGCACCTCAGCAGGGCTGGCCCACTGCCCGCGGTGAAGACTTCATTATCAATGGAAATGTCATTCACTCGCACCCGCTAGACTCTTCATCTAGATGAGAATACCGAGTGCTCGTTTATTGCCTATAGATATGGAGACCGCCATCGCCACCGACATAAACCCCGACATGCGTAGTAATAAAAGTAAATAAAATTATTCGGACCTCAGAAAGACGAGAGTAGTATATAAGTGAGGGATGTTAATAATACAAGGAGGAGTAGTCTGCGTCAAAGATACATCAAATGAGATTAATTCCGATCAAATTATAATATAGATACCTACATATACAGTACATATTCAATAATAATCGTACATTATGTAATCGTTAATTTTTAAATCATTTGTATTATATATATTTATACTAGCTTTAACCCGCGACTTCATTCGCGTAAAAGTCGAAAATGGTTGTAATAGGATTTTTTATTGGTTTTTACGTTTTTTATTTTATTATAACATATGAATTATTATGTTAAAATGTTCGAATACATATAAAATCAACATTTTTATCATAACCCTCTCCCTCTCCCTTATTTCAAAATGTTCAAACTAATTTTGTTTCTCGATTTTAGGACCCCGGTGTCACCCCCTTAGGGGTAGAATTTTTAACAATCCTAAAACACTTACTACTCATTTACCGCCAAGATTATCTCCTGCGAAGTTTCAAATAAAACGGTCTTACTAATCCTGTTTTTTCATACAAACTTTGAACCCCCGTTTCATCCACTTAGGGGGTAAGTTTTGAAAAATCTTGTCTTACTGCACCCTTACACCTCTTATGGAACCTATGTGCCAAATTTGAAGTCTCTAGACACAGCGGTTTGGGCTGTGCGTTGATATGTCAGTCAGTTATGTTAACTCACTTTCGGGTTGATACACGTTCTATAAGTAGATAATTGAATTGTATATATACTTACTATCCTGGCTCAGCGACCCAAAGTGAGTCTTGGCCTCCAGCACAAGAGCACGCCAGTGCTCTCGGTCCTGTTCTAGCTCTTGCCAGCTATCGCCAACTTAAAGCTCGCGCAGGTCTGACAACACCACGTCGCTCCACCTGGGACACCTGGGACGGCCCACCTGCCCGCGACCGATCGGCCGGCCCTAGTATGCTTCTTTCACCCCCCGATCCTCTTCCATTCTTTCGACATGTCGGAGCCAGCGAAGTCGGTGCGCTTTAACTTCACCCAAGAACATAATGTTAGGCTCGCCCACTAGGTCTTCTATTTCGACATTGGTTCGTAACCTCCATACACCATCCTCTCCTCTTACTGGCCCCAGAATCTTGCGAAATGCCCTTCTTTCCGCCACAAGGAGCCTTATTTCTTCTTTTAAAGTTAGCGTCCACGCCTCACACCCATACGGTATAGGGCAGATGATCGTCTTATACGTTTTTTTGGACTTCAAAACTTTATGTAGGGCTTCACTGCATCGTAGGGCATTTTGGATGCGGATGTTAATTTTATTTTATTTATATAATATGTCGATTTTATTTTATAGAATATACGTGTAGTGTTTTTTATAAATAAAAAGTATTAAAGTAACCTTAACTACCTATTTATTTAACTTATAATTTTCTTTGCACCACCATTATTTCTGTCTTCATCCACCGGTTGTCTGAAAGAGATCGTTCTAAGCGATAATACCGCCCATTGTACCTATGTTTTTTTAATCGTTAAACGTCCGATTTTTTTTTTTTGTCAAGGTGCAATAAAGATTTTGTCATTAATTAATTAATTTAAACTCTCTAAAGAAAGTAGCTTTAAAAATAACTTTTGGAACGACATACTTACATAAGGTGACGAATTATATAGTTTACCGTAATAAATACGAATGCGGTCACCATAAGCCTCGATAAAAATATGGATCATGTCATATTCCCATATGTATAACTTATTCGTATGAATAAATAAACTGTACAATAAAATCATAGACAACATTCTTCATGTCAAGTCGCCAATAACGCTGTGCTGAATATTAAATATTATACACTGCCGCAAAGATGTTCGAAGAAACTACAAGCAGCAATATGCAGCGTCGGTGACAAAAGTAGCTTTAAAAGAAAATATTGCATCGCATCGTCGAAAATATATCTACTAACATATCCTAGTCGAGAGAACAATAAAATTGTGCAAACAAGTGCTGTCTCGAATATTTAGACGGGTGTCTTGCGGTGCGCCGGGGAACATGAGCATCCACTGCCAGAATAACAATATCGACTTACCTGTTATATCGAACAGACAGCGTTTAAACATATTCTTGAATATGCTAGCGTGCTGCAGTAAATTCATAAATTAGGTATTAACGACACAAAATGTTTATAGAGTTAAGGTATGAGAAGCTGCTAAAAAGTATGTATATGTCTACTAATGATGATGACTTATCATTTTTTCGAAAGCAGCACTTTTACACAGAGACAACACAGTTTTCAAAATAAACCCGCAAGGAAGACAAAAAAGTCTGTAAGAAAATTTTCGCACTGGATTTTCTGCCTCAAGTGACAATGTTCATGGTCATATTTATATTCATTCCCTAGAAATCGAGATACCTTAACCGAGAAAACAACTTTCCCACATAACTACAATACCTTTAGACACTTATTTGAAATCCATGATGGTAAAACTGTCGAAAAGATTCTCACCAAAATGACAGTCTATTTGCTGAATAAGGATTTTAACAAATGCCTTGAACCTATGTGTATGCAGTGGCTGACACTGAAAAGTGTACATCCCCAAGTTGTCACTTTGCTAGCGAAGTATGAAAATGTCAAAATCACCTATTTAACTAATAATAAAGTTTAGGCTGATAATCCTGATATTCAACGTTAATAAGCAGCACTATTTGCCCAGAGGAATATTTAATTTGTCATCATACTATGACCATCGATTGACACTCAAAGAAATAAAAGATCTCTATCAGAAATGTCATGCAACGACTTCTTCACTGAGCATAGAATTAAACAAGACATACTTACGTTTAAAAGAATAATACCTTCGGGAGCCATTAAGGGGTATCAATTTGTATATTTTTGAAATGTACTAATTACGACCTTTTATTTGAATACCTACTGGATATCGAAAAACATTTTTTGACACGCACTTTTTGTATGTAACATTCGAATATATTTATTGCATAAAAATTGTAGCTTATGCCAATATATCCCGGACAGTAACGACGAATGGATTGACATCTCTTTGTCATGGATAGAACGCTACGATAGAACACACATAGATATCCACATTCATACATACTTATATACATAGACTACTAAAATCATTACCCTTCCTCTTTGCCGAACTCGGGTAAAAAAGTTTCCGAAATGCATAAATCTCTTGGCTGTAACATGCTGCCGGCGCAGTCCAAAATGTCTTTAATTAAACTGCTTTTGCGCTGACCGGCTCAAAAGATATGATCTTACACAGCGAGATGAAACAGTTATATTTCAGCCGTAAATTAAAAATACCATCTGTTTCATTCCACTGGATCCATTTTTAATTATTTTATATAAAGATTCATTACGACTGAGATTGAGATTAAAGTGATGTAAACGAGATTTGATTTATAGGACTGTTGCGATATATTGATATCTATCGAGTGCTCTTCCGTGCTGGCTGGTGAGAGTGAAGAAAAAATTTTGAACTTACCATGTACCTGCGCAGATCCTAAGATCCAATCGAAGGAGTGGGCGAAAATGCGAATCCTGTTAATAGGCGGTTCAGTTATAGCAACCCATATTATGTATTGGGAACTCCACCTGTCCCAGCTCAGTAGGTGTGTTCCCACATGGAATTTGTACAAGTAGTCGTAGAGTATTTATTTGTATCTCCTTTAGATTCACGGATCTTTTTATCCCAGTCCTTTGAGAGGCTTGGGTAGGGATACAAATCCAACACCTAGAGGCCCTTTGGAGAAGTTGATGAAATGTGGCGCTCCCGCCAAAACCCATTCCTGAGTATACCTATGAAATGTGTACCCTTGAATAGGTTTCGGCTGGGAAAAGATCTATTGCAAGAAAAAGTGAAAGGTCTATTGAATGAGATTGGGATGGACTGAAGCTGGGTTATTGCAATAAGAACGTCACCTGCTATAATCATGATTACTAACTATTGTAGGCAGGTGGCGACTTGATAGATGGGCCCCTCAATCGCGCCGGCAATGGTTGCCGGCAAAAGAGCAACACCGGTGCAGCCGACTTAGGAATATCGAGAGATGTGCTGCGCTTTCTCCGAAGTTACTCGCTACGTGATGCCCTTGCCGTAACAATTCCACCCCCGGAGCAACAGCTCTAACGACTCCTCTCTGTACGGCCAATAAAGGCAATGCAGAGCTGAGAGCCTTGCGAGCCCTCTTGGATCTTTACCGCGATCGAATGAAGACATTCCGGGAACGAGGGCTCTAACCGGCTCTCTGTAGCACTGACATAAAATTATAGGTACAATTACAATTATTAATAAGCAAGTTGCTATCAGAATGAGATGTGGTAGAGGAGTGCATCAGAATGATGAGGCAGGAATGTATGAAGAATTCAAAAATTTAATTTAGTAATTAAATTTGAAAGGTTTACGGAATGAAATGATGGAGAAATGAGGTAAGGAAAAACATGCAGGATGGAGTTTTATTGCAATATCGCTACTGATTATAATATTGATTCCTCTTTCCACCTTCTTGGCCGTCATCGTATTAAAAGGGGCCTGTGAGTCTTGCAGCCCTGTGCTCCATCTGGTCAGAGCCGCAAGACGCAAAATGCTCTTTCTGTCCATAAAGTCGTATAGTGTAGTGTACTATCAAGTGTCATCAAAAGAAGGTGCTTATTCTTATATCTTTCCAGTATTGTTGTTTGTCTTTATATTGTAACAGTCTTAATAGAAGCGGTGGGACAATGTAAACAATCACATGCCACTACTACAAATCAAATATGCTTTAGTTCAGGGCCGCAAGTAACAAAACTGTACTCAATTTAAAAATCCACTAGCACGAAAAGCGAGATAGCCATAAGTGTCAGATATCAGAACTATAAAATAAGCCATAACGAAGTACGAGTCTGCTGTTGCATTTTAAAAACAATGGACAGCAACCGGGCATGGCTCGTGGCCAACTGGCGGTGGCTGTAACCTCAGAATTACAGCCGCCCTCAACACAACAACTATCAGTATCTCCTTTCCTCTACAGTTTTTGTGCCATAAATATCAAATATCTACGATATTATTTATGTTTCCCGTTAGTTGTTGTAGAGCAAATAACTTAAGTGGGTACGTGTTTTTGGCGCGTGCTTTATATTTTTAATAGTAGATAATACGTCGAGGGCGGTGGAAGATGAAAAGTCTCTTACAACAGCAATTAGCCACCCGAGCCGAAGGCAACGGTGTTAAGTCCGGATCTGTAGCTGTCTTTATTACCACCCGAAGTTTGTTTATCTACAATTTAACTTCTTCTCCTGGCCAAGATGTAACATTTTTCTCTCGTATCGGGCGAAAATGCCATTTTTTAGCCCAGGAGAGCGTAAAAATCAATCATACGTAGTATCCATGAGTATCTTAAGACCTAGGCTCAATCTTCTTCATACTCGTAAAAGTATCAAGTACCCCCCCGTCTGAGGCAGGTTTTTAGGGTTCCGTAGTATAAAAGGAACCCTTATAGTTTCGCCATGTCTGTCTGTCCGCCCGCGGTTTTACTTAGCGACTATAAGTACTAGAAAGCTGTGATTTAGCATGGGTATGTATATTAATTATGCGGAAATAGTGGTAAAATAAAATAATTAAAATACTTTTATTTAGGGTTACAAGTACAGTGAAAAGTCTTTATTTTCTCGACTAACCAATCATGTGGAATACCGTTGAATAGGTCTTTCAAAAATATTATGAGCTTGTGAAGACTGTTTTTTGATTTAGGGATCCGTTTTTGAAATATTTGGTTTTAAAGTGAACATTTTTGTTAAAGTCAAGTGTCCCCCCCCCCCCATCTATCTGCTAAACAGATATGGACACGTGAAATTCACAGCTATAGTATATATAACGAACTTTAAAGGAAAAATATCAGAGCTGAGTAGGGTTAACAAATTAAAAAGTTATAGGCGATCAACTATAAAATGTACTCGGAAAAGGAAAATTTCGTACAAATTCAATAGAAAATTAGTTTTTAGTTCTTTTCAGTGGCATGATCTCAAAGTTGGCATTCGTAACTACGGAACCCTATACTGCGCGTGGACCGACACGTACTTGACCAATTATTATTGATTCTGTATCTGTCAGTCAGACAATGTTCGTCACAACTCTTAAAAAGTTCTTTGGCAATAGTGAGAATCTATGCAGAAAGGATGAAAATATTCCTCATAAAGAAGGCAGCAAATAGCTAAAGTTTTATTTTCTTTTCTTGTTGTAAATATTTTCAGATAATCTATAGGTTGAGAACCTATACACATCTGACGGTGAATTCATATTTATTGACCCAGTTATCAGGAGTTTGACATTCCTACTTACAACGTAAAAGTTGTAGTTTCTTACAAAAACAAATAAAAACTTTTGTTTGTTCGTTATCTTCTTACCTGAAAAAAATGAGCCCTATTAACTATGAAACTGAAGAAAAAAGAGTAGTACTCTTAGGTAACACTGTTACTTAAAATTACTGATGGTGATAGTTTCATGGATACTAAAAGCTTTAACTAAAAGAGAGATACTTTCCTAGATCGGTTTTTAGCGCTTTCTACCACACTAGTGTATGACTGTGGACGAAAAATGTTGAATTATATGCTACAGCTATTACTATACTCAGTAAATATCAGTCGAAGCTCAAGAACGGTTTATTGCCTTAACCGTATAATGACGTGTGCATTCTGCGAGTGATCTCGTGTTCGCGAGAGGCTTATATTCCTCGTTTTGTTCTAGCAACGATTTTCTGATATGAACCCTTTGTTATAGCGTGATGCAAGCAGCTGGCTCGCCGCCAGTTCTACATGTTTCATATTTCACTGGATCAGCGCTGCGTACAATAGCGGATACTTTTTTTTACTCCATGTGAGTGTTGAAAATTTTACTGACTCACTGAGATAAAAGTAATTTTAATAAGAAAATCACAAATTAAGTTCTTGACTCATTGCAAACGTATTTTTATAAATAGACAGAATAACTAGTACAGTCAAGTACCAAGACCTAACCAGGCCCTCTACTTATATCTTAAATTTTCTCATAAACTAAAAATGATATTAACATGAAAATTTATATTCAGACAGATTTTAATTAAGTCTTTCTGAATATAAATTTTCATGTTAATATTGTTTTTGGTTTAAGAGAAAATTCAAGATATAAGTAGAGGGCCTGGTCAGGTATCTTGGTACTTGACTGTACATAGTAAAATAAAAGATATTGAGCTCCCACGCAATATTAATTGCTTTTTCTATTCTTTGATAAATGTTATTCAGAGGATCTCGTAATCAGAATAACGCCTAATAAAAAACTTTTTAAGGTAAATTGAATACTTAGCTTTTCTTTAAATATCTTTATTCCTTTGTTTAAAAACCCTATTAAAATAATGATAATGATAATGATAATTTGTGCACATAAAATAGAGTACATAAGATCTTGAAAATTAAACATGTCCTTAATCTATTTTGCTTATAGTTAACAAGCATGTGAATATCGGTAATTTACAAAATATTAAATAAAAAGTATACGAGTCAATTAAATCCACAATATTATTCTCAAAGATCGTCAATTTTATAATAAGCTTTGTCAATGAGCCATGACTTTAATTTTTTCTTAAAAAGAGACAATGGCAGTTCCTTAATATCTGTAGGCAATTTATTATATACTTTTACACACATTGCCATACAATTTTTTTGGTATAATGCAGTCCTTGGTGCCTCTTTTAGAACAAGCCTGTCGCCGTTTCTAGTGTTACGAGGAAAAAATTCACTCGCTTTTGTAAATAAATACATATGCGTTTTAACAAATACGCCTACTTCATAAATATACATACATGGCAGAGTCAGTATTTTAAATTTTTTAAAAAGTGGCTTAGAAGACTGCCATTGAGGGATGCCTTCGATTGCCCTGATGCACTTTTTTTGTAGTAAAAACGCTCTATTTACATCACTCAAATTTCCCCACATAATAAGACCGTATCTTAGCACAGAGCTTACATAACCGTGATAAGCTAGTAAACTAGTCTTCTTGCTTGAGGTTCTGCGGAGCCTACTTAGTACAAAAACAAATTTGTCTAGTCTACCGCATAAATCATCTATATGAGGTCTCCAGTCACAATATTTGTCAATGGTTATACCTAAAAATTTCACATTTGTACGTTCCTTGATTTTTATGTTATTATAGTAAACATTTTCAATAATTGGTTTTGCTATTTTTGAGTGAAATTGAATATAATTAGTGTTATCAAAGTTAATACTTAAATTATTATCATTTAGCCATTGAATTACAGACTTAATAGTTTGATTAATTTGATAATGAAATTTATTTAATTGGTTACATGTTATAACTATGGAGATGTCATCTGCGAAAAGTGTACACTTTTGAGGTGTTGTGTTCGGCAGATCATTTATGTATAATAGAAAGAGAAGTGGTCCCAATATACTACCTTGTGGAACACCGTTTTTATTTACTTGATAATCTGATCTATATGGCCTTAATACTTTATTTTCATCTAGATTCAAGAGCTCGACACATTGTAGTCTGTTATATAAATATAAATATATAATACAAGGTTTTATTGAGTATTAGTTAAACACAAATACTTATTCATGTAGAAAATTACAAAAAATACACTTAAGTTCGTACCGTTGTTAAATTAAAAGAAAACAGAAGGACCAGTGATTACAGCAGGGGATTCAATTTAAAACTTTTCAACAGGTACTGTAAGTATTGTTTGTAAGTCGACTTCCTTCTTCATAAAAAAATACTCTGCGTTTTAAAAGGCTCGTAGAATCACTTCTATGTAAGTAAGAGTATTATGAAAACAATAGAGTTTACAAGAACTTAAAGAATTCCAATTAAAGGTAAATTTATATTTCTTCTTTATTTGGCCTTCTATTCTATTCACAGTCTACAATAGGTAATGATGTGCCAAATACGTCGTTACTTCAGTCAGACTCGATTCCTACTGTAGACTCGTTGCCTCGAATACCCTTTCCATTAGACTCGAGCCTGGCCGACTCAAGTCTGGCGGACTCAAGTCTAGCTGACTCGATTCCAGTACTCGAGTCTTGCGTACTCGATTCCAATATTCGAATCTGACTGACTCTATACTTGTACTCGTCACTGGCTGACTCGGGTCAAAAAAATTCGGACATCAGGTTTTGCCTGCTAATTCTAGGATACGAATCCCGGACTCAAATTCTGGGAGTCGAATCTCGGACTGAAATCCCATACTCGAATCCCGGAGTCGTATCCTGCACTTGAATCCTAGGCTCGAGACTGGGACTCGAGTCTTGGACTGCTTTTTCAGTCACGCTTTCGCACGCGCGGTTAGTAGCGCGGCCCGATTTTCCATACAAAGTGTACACGACTGACTGTGTTAAGAAGTCACGATCCAAGACATTCAAAACACGCGTCGCCCGCGACGCGTCTAATCGGGCGGGCGAAAGCGTGACTGTAAAACCAGCCTTGGACTCGAGTCTTGGACTCGATTACTGACTTGAGTCTAGACTCGAATCTTGAACTCGAGTAAGGATACGTGTACCATACAAAATGAATCTGTCGAAAGGACGCAAGTTAAGGTTGAGGTTAGCGGTATGTCCTTCAATGTAATGTTTATTATGTTGCCAGAGGCAACAAAAAGTTTGTTGAGACTGAGTTTTATACAGGACGCTTGCATGACGTTAGACGAGTCGACTCGATTCAAAAAATTGGCGCTTCGGCACATCACTACAATTAGATAGTATCACAATCACTTTTTCCTAACACAATACTCACGAGACGAGGCAATCAAAACGCACACGCATTTATCATTTTTATTCACAACATTTCTAAAACAAATTCAAAATAAAAATATTTACGCCACTATTTATTATTGCTCATTATTTCATGATGCAATTGAAGCCAATTTAATACAAAAATGCATTGCACTATAAATAAAAGATATCAATTAATTGAGAACTTCCTCCTTTTTGCAAGGAAATAAGAAACGGCGAAATTACAGAAAAAATATAAATTTTATCACAATACGGCTATTTAACTAAACGGCCTTGTGAAAATCCTTACTTAAAAATGTTTTTCCAATAAATCTACTACGTTATCTAAAAATATCTAACCGAAGTGACAATCTACAGTAACACAGATAAAAATGGGTTTTTCGTTCAATTCCATAGCTTTCCCCTATTTGAATTTCAATAGTTACGTATTATTTGAAATGACATTCAGAATATTATTTCTATTCTCGTATCCGAGAGAGGCGCCCATGAAAGTAAAATTATTACATTTCAAATGAAACGTATTGACTTACTACTCTGACTTTACACTCGTACAAATGTATTGGTTTATTTTATAATCACAATTATTTGTTTTCTTTTATTTAATCAAGGACTTATATTAATATGAATATAAAAGTTCCATAATTCATCATCATCATCCGAGCGTATTCCCGGTTGCATCCTCAGCAGTAACGCTTCAGAGCCCCGGGTCCGCTACCTAACCAAGGAGATTTGACAAGGTTACTGGTTTTTACACAGAGCGACTGCCGTCTGACCTCCACAACCCAAAGGGCAAACCAGGAACCAATCCTTGGATAGTTTGATGATCAAACGCTAGGTGGCGTTCGGGACCCACAGTTTTACGTGCCTTCCGAAACACGGAATCATCTTTCTTTTCGGATAATCAGGTGATTCAAGCCTGCAATATCCTATCCAGACTGGAAACAACTTTTCACAAAGTATGCTTCCCAGTGGGAATCGAACCCATGACCTCCGGGTCACAAGGCGAACGCCTTGACCACTGGACCACGGAGGCAGTCAAGTTCAAGTTCCATAATTAAGGCATTGAATTAAGTATGTCAATAATCAAATGACAAGATTACAAAAATCTATTTATTTCCCACGGCAAATGAAACCTGCATATTAACCTATATGCAAACATAATTTTGTACTCGTCTCTGTCTTTAACGGGGTAGACAGAGCCTAGGACATTAAGACCTAAAGGCCACGTTAAGCGTGATGGTGGGTGTAAACATAAAAAAATGGAATCAAAACAGCAATGGGTTGTTAGCCGCATCTCGTTATAACTGTTTTAAGTAAGTAATTTAATAGGTACAATAGAGATATTTACACTTGTTTTTAACACACAACTGGATATCATTTTATTATTTGTAGCAGATCCCTCAACTACTGTATTTTAAAAGACAAACTCCAATGTAGAGCAATTATTTTCACTGTACCGAAATTATAGTAAACCTTGATGTACCCCTGCATCATTAAATTCCTATAATATGGTCGTTGGTTGGAATTGCAACCACAACCCCATCGCATTGCGTTACCGCGTTCCATCCCTTTACAGTCTACCTATGTACTTACTTGATATTACAGTATCTACCTATATAGGTATCCCCGATACATACGCGAAGGCTGGTATTAATCTAGCTATACGATCCAGTTTCACATCCGTATACAAACAGTTATGTAAGTATTTAGTACACAATAAGGATGCAACCTGTCACATTGACAAGTTTTTAAGACTAGATACCCATATTGTTTCGATATGCGCGACTTAACACGTTAGTATAATAGAAAGCTATAATTTTTGAACCTTACTAACTATATTTAATAAAAGTACTCTAAATTCGATAAAAAAAATACCTATTCTGTCAGGTAGAACAGTTAAATTGTTTCAAAATTAAAACCAAAAATATCAGCAATATCTTAAATATAATTTATCTAGGCGGGCGGGCGGTGGCCGACGTGCGAGGAGGGCAACTGCCGCGTGTTTAGTAAAATCAGTGGTTATAGCCATCCATGTAAGAAACTAGCTTTTAGCCGCGACTTCGTCTACGTAAATTTGGTACTTTTATATGGCAAAATAGGATTCCCCATACTAAGTTCCACTTTTTGGGATAAAAACTATCCTAGTCCTTCTTGGGTCTCAAACTTCATTTGAACTGGTTCAGTGGTTGAGGCGTGAAATGATAACAGACAGACAGACAGAGTTACTTTATAATATCAGTATGGATTTGGGAGTTCTATTTTTTTGCAATAGTATGACTTTTCTTACATAACTGTTTTGTGTAATATAGTGAATTTGGATCGGGGTGCCAAATCAACTATATTACACAGGGCGGAGTGGTATGGTGTGTCGGAGTTTAAGGGAGTTCCCAATAGAGCGAGCAATTCGAATTCATGCTGATTTACTTCTCTTATCACTTTGAGTAAAAATTACACCATTTACTCTACATATGCCTGATGACCATACTTTATAAATAAATCGTCACACCTTGCGATAGTCGCCGGCACGTGTGCTGTCAGAAGGTAGTCTCCAATAAGGCGAGCAGCTCCAGGACGCTGATTTATACACCACGTTGTCATTTTGCTTCTACTCGTACTACCTTTTAAAGTTATGTAAAACTCAGATTGTGTTTTCTACGTAAAATTCGTTATGTTCGTAAATAAATTGTGATCAGCGACGGAAGTCGCGTGGCGACGGCGTGTAGGTAGGCCTTTCAACTAGCGAGTAGCCTTAGACCTTGAAATATACTTACTTATTCCTCACATTATCTATTAGTAAGTATATAATGTATATATCTTACTTTATATATATCTACTAAATGTCTACTATACTACCTTCTTGAATGCAAATGGACTAGAAATGTTACAACATACGTACGCGCGACACTCATCGATCCTAATGGCCTTTACGACAAGTACATAACGTTTAACCGCCTAATACTGCCACTATCTTGAAATAGCCTATCTATTACAGTAGCATTCAATATCGTACAGGTATAAAGGTCTATTTTCATTTTCAGTAGGAAACTGTTATAAAACCTTAAATGTTAAGTATATGAAATACAAAAAGAAAAATTCTGATACAATCCAGATCATGATAAGAATGCTGAATTTGTAAAAATAAATTAACCGGCCGAGTGCGAATCGGACTTGCACACAAAGGGTTCTGTACCATTATCTATAAAAACCCTCTAAAATATATACTTTATTCTTTTTTAGTATTTGTTTTTATAGCGGAATTGGAAATACATAATCTGTGAAAATTTCAACAGTCTAGCTATCACGGGTCATGAGCTATCACGGTACAGCCTGGTGACAGACAGACGGACATACAGTGAAGTCTTAGTAATAGGGTCCCGTTTTTACCCTTTGGGTACGTACGGAACCCTAAAAAGATACAGTAAGGAAGGACTTGACTCCGACCAACAAAAACGGATCAATTAATTATTTTTCTTTTTCAACGATACAACGTTTTAGTTGGTCTGATAGAAATATTTTATTATTAGGTTGGGGAAAAAGTCTTTTCGCATATAGTATGTATGAACTTGTAACAAAACCACTTTGGCTATACTATTTGTACCTGGCTGGTTTTGGTATCATTTAAAAGATTAAATTTTAAAGAAGATAATTCCAAATTCAAATTAGTAAAATGCGTGATTTTCATTTGTTTTTCTTACCGTCAAGATGAGTGAATCTAATGAAATTAGATACATTTTAAAATTTTACTACCAAAAAGGTAAAAACGCAACGCAAGCCGCGAAAAAAATTTGCGATGTTTATGGACCTAGTGCAGTGTCTGTGAGAGTAGCACAAATTTGGTTTAAGAGTTTTCAATCCGGAAATTTTGATGTCAAAGATGCACGTCGCTCTGGTCGCCCTGTTACGGTAAAATGGGTGCTATTTTTGAAAAAGTGGAGCAGGATCGGCATGTCAGTAGTTACGACGTAGCTAAAGAACTGGGAATTGACAACAAAACAGTTTTGGCGCATTTGAAAAAAAAAATGGGTACACAAAAAAGCTCGATATTTGGGTACCTCACGAGCTTTTTGAAAGAAACCTAATGAAACGTGTACTCATTTGTGATTCTTTATTACGACGTAATGAGACCGAACCATTTTTTAAGACATTAATAACTGGTGATGAAAAGTGGATCACGTACGACAAGAACGTTTGAAAAAGGTCATGGTCAAAGGTCGGTCAGGCTTCACAGACTGTAGCGAAACCCGGGTTAACTCGCAACAAGGTGATGCTGTGTGTGTGGTGGGATTGGAAGGCCATTATTCATTATGAGCTGTTACCACCAGGCAGGACCATCGATTCAGAACTCTACTGCGAACAACTGATAAGATTAAAGCAAGAAGTTGAGAGAAAGCGGCCGGAATTAATCAACAGAAGGGGTGTGGTTTTTCATCATGATAACGCTAGACCTCACACATCTTTAACCACTCAGCAAAAATTAAGAGAGTTTGGCAGGGAGGTGTTAATGCATCCGCCGTATAGTCCTAACCTAGTACCTTCAGATTTCCACCAGTTTCGGTCTCTTCAGAATTCTTTAGGCAGTGTCAGGTTAACATCACGAGAGGACTGCCAAAACTACTTGACGCAGTTTTTTGATCAGAAGCCCCAAACTTTCTATAGCAATGGGATCATGTCCCTACCTATAAGATGGCAAAAAGTTATCGAACAAAATGGTACCTACATACTTTAGTTAAATGTAAATAAACTATATTAAAAAATGTTTTAATTTTCATATAAAATGCGAAAAGACTTTTTCCCAAACCTATTATTTTAATTGGTTCCCATCCACACACACAACTTAAAACGAACCCATTTTTTTTTCTTCAAAATATTTCCGATGCAACGGGGTAACTTGCTCTAATATATGCATGTCACTGTAGGGCTCGGAGACCAGACTATGGAAAATCTCTACTGGGCCCGACCATGGCAAGGGGAGGAAACTCTGGAGAGCATAAGGGGCTACCTGAATTTTCCGGGGTCCAGTGCTGCCCCCATTTGAAATAAATAATTTGAAAAGAAACGGAGACATCATTTAAAATTGTGTCTTGGCCGGGCACTATACAACCCTTCAAACTATTTTATGAACTACTGTTTACAGTTTAAAGTGAAAACGTAAAGCTTTTCTACGCACAATTGCGAAAAACGGCCACTTTTGGCGTTTGTGCGTAGAAAAGCTTCACGCTCTCACTTTGAACTGTAAACAGTAGTTCATAAAATAGTTTGAAGTTATATAGTGCCCGGCCAAGACAAAATTTTGAGTGATGTATCCGTTTCTTCAGATACTTCTTCTTCACATACTTCAAATTCAGGTAGTAGTCTCCCCTTATCAAGAAGTTTTCAAAAAATACTTATTCGCAAACTTCTTAATATAACCCTAAAGTCTTAGCTCAGTAATCCAATTTCTTTAAACTAACTTGGTGCACGCTCGCCACAATTTGCGATAAATAAAGCTAACCCATTTTCTAAGCTGAAGTAAAAGCAACAATACAGTGCGCTGCGTGGGTGGGGTTTAGGAGAGTAGTTTCAACACCTTGGCTAAAGAGCAAAAAGTTCCCGGCGCTGCACCAGGTTTATATTTATTATTCGGAGGCACGGAGGCACTATCCATATGTTGTGTTGTGAGCCATGAACCGCAGTTCCATATGTCTGTAAAATTATCTACCTACTGTTGGTGAAACTTTCAGCATCAGCTATTAAAAGAATGCGTGCAATACGCAGGAAATATAACAATACCCCCAGATCTACACATTGTCACTCCTGATTATCTGCATAATATGTAGGTGCCTATTATGTGGAAGAATCCCAAAGAGAAAATATTATGTGAATTTTATTTAGCGTAAATTGGCTATAAAGGTATTTCATTCAGACATAGGGTAACAAATGTTATGAACGCATTTACGTGTAGGTGAGAGTATTTGTCGGGACGATAGGCGCGGGGTACAGGGTGGCAGGGCGCGGGGGCGAGGAGACAATCTCTGCGATGGCTCATTCACTGCTGCAACGAGCCGAGTAGAGAATTGAATTGGAAGCAAATGTGCCGTACGAATACTGCCGTCGAATATAAACTGAACCACTCCCAAGTAAGCACCCTGAAACCTCTCTGTTCAAATTACGAGGGAAATAAAGAAAGCCTCTGAAATAAATTTTAGGTACGTCGACTGATTTTGAAACAGCCTGATTCAAAGCATTGTTTGAACATTAATATTTTGTTAGCTGGTGTTGGTGAGCGGTGCGCAGGCAAGAGGTACATTGTTGCGTCAGGCAGTGACATGAGGCGTGCCCAAGACAGGTATGTAATGAGAGGGGAATGACGCAGTGAGGCTGTCACTCGCCTTGTCTCCGCGATGACTCGGCATGACAAGGGCTGAGACTTTACTAAGTTCATCCAAGTTTCTTATTAAATAAGGCATTGTGGCGAGAGATCGGAATGAGGTGAACCAGTCTAATGGGAAACTGTTTATCAAGTCGATAAAAGAAAATGTTCTCTAATCTTTCCGTTGTACAATCAAATCCGCCTTTGATATTACAACATCTTGGCGTTGTTCCTGGGAGATGGAGTTTTCAGACCTTGCACAAGCTGAAATAATCCATACTTTAACTGCGCCAGCTGTAGACTGGCTAAAAAACCTACCACTAAATTTAGATACTCTTAGATAGATAGATAAATAAAAACTTTATTCGCTAAAAGGCCACATATTATACATTGTAATTATAAGTAGCACATAAAAATTAACAAATATGAAGAGAAGTATTTCATGCGATGTACTGTGAGATGTGACCTAAAGAGCGAAAAGTTCCTGACTCAGCATGAAGTCACAAACGAACTGGTCGATCTGTGACGCTGATAATTCTGCCAGAACCAAAAGTGACGTCGGTAAAACGATACGAAGGTGGGCTAATTATAAATAAATAAATATATATGGACAAATACGTGGGGCGCACTATAAGTTTCCGGAATGAATATGAAAAAATACTATTAAAGGTACAAAATTAATTCATTGTTTTTCAAAATAATCTCCCTTGGCGTCTATGCACTTTTTCATTCGATGAAACCAGTTTTGAAAACTTTGTGCCACTCCTCTGTGGTGACCTCTGAAACGTGTTTTTCATACTCCTCGACAGCCTCTTCTGGTGATGAAAATCGTTGACCGCGTAATTGGTTCTTAATTTTTGGGAACAGAAAAAAGTCACAAGGTGCCAGGTCGGGACTGTATGCAGGATGACTCATGAGTTCTACATTTTTCGCCTTCAAAAAGTCGTTTGTCTGTCTGGCCGTGTGAGAACTAGCATTGTCGTGGTGCAGGATGATACGGCGTTTACGGTTATTTTTACGGAGTTCGTCAATAACTTCCGGCAAACGAATGGTCGTGTACCAGTCACTATTCACTGTACGACGATTCTTTAAAGCAACAGTAGCCACGTGTCCAGTTTTATTAAAAAAAGAAGCAATCATCCGCTTAGATGCACTTTTCACGCGCGCCACTTTGGTTGGTTTCGGCTCATCTTGAAAGACCCATACGCTCGATTGCTGCTTTGTTTTGGGATCGTAGCAATAAATCCATGTTTCGTCACCTGTTACTATGTCCCACACCAAATTTGACGCACTTTCGTTGAATCTGGTAAGCATGGCTCTGCACCAAGTGACGCGGTCCGGTTTTTGAGCCTCGGTCAAGTTGTGTGGGATCCACCGCGAGCACAGCTTTCTCACACCCAAATGTTTGTGTAGGATTAATTGTATTTGACTCATGCCTATTTCTAAGGATGCGCCAATTTCATGGTAGGTCACATGCCTGTCTGTTTCAATCATACGGCGCACAGCATCGATGTTTTTGTTGGTCACAGCGGTGGACGGCCGACCATCGCGAGATTCGTCACTGAGATTGATACGACCACGCTTGAATTCTGCAAACCAGCTATAAACAGTTGTCTTGCATGGTGCTTCATTGCCAAAAGCTGTTTCAAGCCGAGCGATGCTCTGTTGAGCTGTCAAATTACACTTAAAATCGTAGAAAATCATACTACGAAAATTTTCCCGAGTTAAATCCATGTTGATGCAGACACACAATTTTTTAAATGGCGCCACAAGGTAAAAACAAAAGACAGTCAGATAAAACAAACTGCATTCTACAGCCAAAGAGTTCTATTTTCAAATGTTGCAATAAATTTTTAAATATTGTTTATGTAAGTGGCCAGTTCCGGAAACTTATAGTGCGCCCTATATAACACTGATTGAGCTAGCCCCAAAGTAAGTTCGAGACTTGTGTTATGGGATACTAACTCAACGATACTATATTTTTATAATACATATATGCATATATAGATAAACACGCAAGACCCAGGACAATTTGAAAAAGGCCATTTTCTAACTTACCCTGACCGAGGATCGAACCCGGGACCTCTGGGTGGCGGACTAGCAAGGTGACCACGACGCCACGGATGTCGTCATATTATATTACTGTACAGTG
Organism: Acrobasis suavella; assembly: GCA_943193695.1. Classification (NCBI taxonomy): domain Eukaryota; kingdom Metazoa; phylum Arthropoda; class Insecta; order Lepidoptera; family Pyralidae; genus Acrobasis; species Acrobasis suavella. The sequence continues at coordinate 11,097,860 of OW971929.1, read as the reverse complement.
TGTATAAGTTGAAAATATTTAAGTATTTCAATTCAATACTTTCTCTATCATTTTAATAGTATGTAGTATGATATACGGTTTTATAAACAATATATCTGTTCATACCTATAAGCAGCAGTTGCAATATTAATAGATATAACGATTGGTAATAAACGTTTAGGATTCGTGTAGTAATATTCCATACGCCATGATGATGATAGGCAAAATTAAACTTAATAGAGGCATACATGTTATTAGCCTCTTCTTTTTCTAATGCTCAATGTTTTATAGCCAGTTCTGTCCATGATCCTCTGATAACTTCCCCAAAACTCTTATGGCAAAATATCTACCAAAATGACATCCAATCACAAAATCTTCATATGCCTATAAAGGGGTAATCAGATGATCTTAAAATAAAAGGAGCGTTGAAAACATTTTCCAGTTTCGCCTTTCTTTTTTATTGAGGGCTGATGAAAGGTGCACAGAAAAGACACACCACCAATACAAAAGCAGTAATTCAAATTTCGAGAGCGGCTTTTGATTAAATGTTTACAATCGTGGGTGGACCGAATGCGGCCGCAGCGATAATATTCGTAAGGCTAGCTCAAACTAACGGCTGCGGAAGCGTGCGGGTGTCTTCATTTCCGTGCGTGCGTCTGCGGCCAAGACCGCTATTTCCTCTCCCTTATGCTCAGTTTACGACCGGCTTCTCCGGAGCCGCTGCGTTTGCTAAGAACTTCATGTAATAATAATAATAATAATAATAATAATTCATTTATTTCAGGCAATAGCATTGTACTTACAAATTTGTACAATGCCAGAGGCCCATATTATAAATACCTTATAACTAACATACATAATATATAATTCCTATCCTAATTTACACGTAGTGTCGGCGACGTGTGACGCACGGTGTCGTTGGGCAGCCGACCTCGGAACCTCCGAAATACGACACCCTGCGGCCAGAAGTCCTCCTTCATAAAGGTTGGCAGATGATGCGTCGGCACTCTCACCACATATGAATTAAAATTCGCTTTGTGGCGAGACTGCAGCCGCTCAACCCTCAAGGTGAAGTTAGACTTCTTTCGGATGTAGTCCACGACCTCCTCTGTCCTCGTAGACCAGTGCAGACGGGACACGTACAGCTGCGTCGATGGTACGGCAGGACGCAGGGGAGAGTCCGGTCCGGGCGGCGCGGTTCCGCAGTTATTGCGGCTCACGGGCTTCCTCCTCTTCCTTTCCACCTTGACGAAGCCCTCTTCATCGCGCTGGTTCCTCTCGAGACCCGGTGGTGGCAACGGCTTGGTAGGAGCTGGCTTACGCCGTCTCCCTATTGGCCCCTGTGCCAAAGGCCGCGATGTGGTCGCAGCGGAAGTGGCGGCGGGAGCGGGCGCAGCGGCCGCCGCGGCATAGGCCCGCGGCCGCTGCGGCGCACTCGGGCTCGACGTCACCGGGGCGGGGGCGGGGGAGCGGGCGGCGGCCTGTGTAGTGCGCACAACAACAGGCGGCGACGGCAAACTGCTGACAGAGACATTTTGCGCGCCGCCTCGTCGCGTGTTTACGTTAGCAGTCTCCGGTGACCTACTTACCGAATCATTACTTTTTAATGTTAATAATTCGGTACGTAGCTCACTGATGGTACATTCGGAGACCCCTAACCTACACTGTACTTCGGCCAGACTGGCTTTCAGGGCGGTGATGTCCTTCAGCAGCCTAGTGACGTCGACGTGGTCGAACGTGACGGGAGGCAACTTGTCCAGCTGCTTCGCCACGAATGTGGGCACGTCATCCGGGTCTGTGACCTTCAGCAGGTTGATGATGTCCTGCAAACTTCTCTCCCCCTTTTCATCCCTTCTGCGAGATGGCATCCGGTCGGCCATGTCGAGACTCCTGTACAGCAGCTCCTTGCCACTGCAAATCTCCTCTAACTTGAAATTCGACTTGCAGATCTGCAAGATGCTGATCTCGTCCATGGTATCGATGGCGTGCTGGATGAACGCCAACAGTTCGTTCGCTATGAGTGTTTCGGAACTCATAGCGGTATCGGGCAGCGGCTAAGCCGCGCAATTCGCGAATAAATATTCGTGACAGTGCAATGCGGCGGTACGCGACTGTTGCCAAGCGCGTATCGCGTATAATGAAATAAAGCAGTGTACCATCTAATAAAATTGCTTTGAAATTGGGTAAAAATTGATAATTTTTATTGTGTTTGGTAAGGCAAAAGGTTTGCATTAAACATAGAAAGTTTATGTATTTTTGTACCTAAAATAAAAGGGAAATAAGAAGATAGGTACTTATTATCTAGCTAATCTCTAGCCCATATTAACTAATCAATAAGTTTTTATAAGGCACAAGGAAACACAACACACTTCGGGCAGGCATCAGATCTCCAGTAACTAAATCAGTCATATTTATCACCTTCGCCTTCAGCTCGTGAAGCTATTTTTCCGTTCTGAGATATTATTTCACAGCCCTAGACGTATAAACGCGTTTTAAAGCTAGACGGATCTATCTTATTCTATCAACGGTTATTCATTTAAAATATTTCGTAATTTAGGTATTTAGATAAAAAGTTTTCATTATCACCTTTATTTACGAATTAACAATTTATTTCAAATGAGAGGCATTAAAGTTGGACTATCACATTGGCCATTGGACGACCCCTTCGCCTTAACAAATAATTTCCGCTCTACGGCTAACAAGTAAATTGAATACCTATAGAATTGTAAAATACCGACTGAAAAGAACGCAGTCATTAGACGAATTCACTATGTTCGCCGTAAATTATTCCGAAATACTGAAACGAAAACTTAAAGGTCAACCGCGTCTTTTGTTTTAATTCACATAATTTTCGCAGGAATTTAATGCTGCCAGAAACCGCGAGCTCGCTATTTCGGTTCACGTGTAATAGCTGGAAAGCAAGTGCTAATGGCCCACATACAGCTGGGTGGATGAATAAAATGAAGTGTATACTCCACCGCTTTGTCCTTTTGGATACAAAGGGAGAAAAGATATAGTTTTTAAGACGAAGTGGGAGCTAAAGTGGCGCCCTCATTTGAAATAAATTGTTTAAAACTAAATATGGTGATAATTAATAATTTGATTTGTATCAATGTCTAGAAAGACCTTTAAACTATTTTATGAATAACCTTTAAAATTATTACTAATAGTCCGTCTAGTTTTAAAACTGTTTTTCGCCAAACATGGCCACTTTTGGCGAAAAACAGTTTTAAAACTAAACGGACTACCAATATTACGAGTACTATTTCAAATGAGGGCACCACTTTAGCTACCACTTCGTCTTAAATAGATATTCGATATAGATACCAGTGTGTTTGAAACTTATTTCATTTGTTCTGAATTCCTTATCAAAACTTACACACAGTCTAGTAGAATACACAGCATACGTATACTATACTGGCTTAAGGATTTTTTTTTGTAATGAGCATCTACTCTGCGTCCGATTGAACCACCGCTATAATAAATGGAGGATTATTAAATGGTGCTTTAATCGGACACAGAGTAGATGCTTATTTATCATTGTAAAATATAAAATAACCAAAAGTAAGCACTATCGTTTCGTCTTATTGAGTACTACTTGGGGTTGATAAGGCTAAGATAGACGTCTTTTCTTTTCTCGCGGTCAAGTATGGAACTAACTGCCTACAAAAAAAAATATTTTTTACGTAGAATAGTCTTACTATTCAGACGGCGCCTAGATTTATCTATGTTATATCTGTTAAACAGGATAAACTTGTAAAGTCTCCACTGGGACAATTTTGATGCGGTTTCCACTAAAATTTATAGAAACTTTCTCTAGGAAGATTCAAATGTTTATACAGTTGTAAATAAGTTATTACCCGTGACATTATCTAATCACAAAGCTCGTGTTCACGCGTTATTTATTGTTAACAACTTCAGGACAAGTTGACGCAAACTATTCACATGCAAATTAATATGATTAACCGCGTGTATGTACAAATAGAACCGTAACGCTTGTCGGGAGTGTATCCTTGCCCTTACAAACTTACTTATGGAAGGAGCCAAGCCACAGATATGTAAATACGAATAGGATACATGCTTTGAAATATACCTATTTCCATTTCATGAAGTAGAAAATTAATTTGGTGGGTCGGGTCGACCACTTTCCTGCAATCGGTCGGGGGACGACCCACCGATGGTCATTCCATTTGTCATTCTTCAGCGAACACTGTTTATGGGATTTAATCTCATCGGATTTATTCCGTTTTAATATCTTATTTTGTATCAAATATCATGGTTACCGAATTTTATTATAAAAAACCTTGCAGGGTTTTGTTAGTTCTTTTTATACAAGAGGAATGCTCCGACTTTAACCGCGTGTGTATGACATCAAAAGTAATAAATACCATTATTCTTCGTTTCAGAGTTATCCAATTATATTTTATTTCTCTTCTGTTTACCTATATTAAATAATTTGATAATTTTATTTGATAAATGATTGGTAAACCAAAAGACAAATAAGCATTTATTTTGCAAAAGGTGGAGTTAAAAAAATGTGTTATTGAGATATGAAATCTTCACAATTTAAATCCTAGTATTCGACCTTCTTATTGTATACCTATGTATTAAGTTAATTAAATATAATCAAATTGAAATAATTATTTCAACAGGACATAAAATTGTAGGTACTTTATTTATATAAAATTATAAGTCTGAATGAATATCAATCTCGTGATGGAGTTTTAATACAGCTACAGTTAACTAAACACGATAGCAAAAGTTAATTATGAATGTTTAATTTGGTGCAATTCAATTTGCGATGAATTTATCATGCACTAAATCCCTGTTTACTATTAATTAGCTTGTATTGAAACTATTATTATCTCTCACTTTGAATAGGCAGTGAGCTTGTTAGCTGCGACCTCGACAACATAGTTCACAAGAAGACTACAAGATGGCGTCAACAGTATCCTAATATGTCAATATCAGAGTTCGTTCGAACGTCGAAGCCGCAGCCCGCGGTTCCCACCCAACACCATGTATGTATGACGGGAAGATCTTCCTTATGTAGTGGTTGAGCATACCTCACTTCCCCTACACCCAGCTCACATGTCTAAGATTATCTGCATTTTCCGAGTTAGGAGATGCTATTCGGTAAGTAATTAGGTTAATAATAAACTCAAAGTTATGAATAATAATGTAAAGTTGAATCATATGTTCTTCGCCCACTATCTGGCCACAACCAATGCATTTTCCGTAACCGGGATGAGATCATCCAGTAAACAAGATCCAGGGCAAATACTGATATTATTTTCTTTTTAATTTTTATGCATTTTTGCTATATCGATGTTTCTGAAGTACCAGTCGTTATAATTTTATCAACAGTCTAATTGCTATTGGCTCATCACAGTCACTTTAATCATGACAATATATTCATACGGTTCCCCGCGCTCTCATTTCAGTGCAAATAAGCTCTTTTGCGAGCTTTTCATCTAAGCTGCGCCCCATTTCTCGCATCATTGCCTAAAGATCCCGTACACAAATACTCTGGAGATTTGATTACTTTGCATTATTTTAGGCACCGGGCGAATTTGACAAAAATTTTGTTAAGAAATCATGAGATTACTTGTTTAACAAAATAAAGAAAAACTATTTTAAGGGTACATTCAGTCCATGACATTTAACAACTTTCTCCAAAACAAAATTTTGAAATAGAAATTTCGATTCGGTCAACTTGATTGGAAGACAAAAATATTTGTCATATTCTCATATATGTTTCTTGGGGAAAGTTGTTCAGTATTATAGAGTGAATTCGGCCTTAAAATAGTTTTAGTAAATTTTGTTAGACCGTGTATACTTTTGGTAGAGTTGTGATAAATACCTAATAATTATTGAGAAGATTTATCAGAAAATACATAAATAGTAGTTATATCCAATTTTTTTTCAGTTTATACTATGCACAAACATATGCTCTATACTATGCATAAATTGGAGTTTAAATTGGATGTTTCAATAATAACAGCCGTAAATACTTGATAGCTCAGATGATTTATTTAATTTCAAACTAAGTAACGTCAATTTTAGAAATAACCTGTAGGCAGAGTGAATTCCAAAGGCATTTAGCTGAAAAGAGTGTTTCGTTTATTTATTTATAATAAAAAATGTGAAATTGTATTCTAGCTTATTATTGTTATTAGTACGAGTCGACGTACATATTTTGCAAAACGTACTTACTCGTCTGTTTTGCAAAAATATGTACAAAATTTCTAATAAGGTTTTATTTTACTATGAAAATGGCTAAACCTTTCAGTGTCAGTATCAATGTGTTCATACGTTGTGTTACCATATGTTAAAGTTATCAAATTTTACGTTATCGCCATTGAAATGGAAGGCAGTATCTCGACGCATCTCGAGCCCACTACGGCGGCGTTTTACCCGGCAAATGGAAACCTTTTAGAGTGTAAACGAATTTCTATAGGTAGGTACTGTTCGGAGCGGGTCCGCTGAGCCGAGCCAGACGCATCGGGCGAAGATTTCAGCAGTGTCTCCTGAAAGGTGTACTCGGTCTTATAATACTTATATATGGGTACAGCACTTTATACATACATGTATGTATATATATTCTCACATATCTTAGCGCGTTTCCGCTAACATGCTTAAGCTAGCTACTACAGAGACTGGGGTCAGCTCATGATTGAGATCTACGCATTTCGGAAAATTTCCTCTTCTCTCCAAATTTTCACTGCCCATTCTGTCCTTCCTTGGAATGAGCTTACGCCCCTTGTCTGCTGTGCTCAGATATTGCCTGTTTCAAGAACCAAGTATAGGCGCATTTTTTTTTTCAACTACTAATATATAGCAATTCTAATATTATTATAATATTTGTCCCGCTCTTCATTATATACATAATACCTATGAATTTTTATGTGCTTATACATTGATTTTGTTTACGTCCCTACTATCTATCTACTTTTGTTGATAAAAGTTAAGAAAAATAACTTTTTGCTACTTGTAATAAAATCTACAACTTTTAACAAGTTTGTTTGCCAGGCAAATAATAACAAGTAATTATTTAAAAAAAAAGGTTTTAATTAAAACAATGAACTTAAAAGTTTAAAGACAAATCAAACGAGCCAAAACTTCCGGCTCCATCATCAGAACATCTCCAAGTTATCATAATATTGCATTGTCACACGATATACATAGCGTGAAAATTTTCAGAACAATCGGAAACCGGGAAGTTGGTCAAATTTAACTTGCAAGATTTAATTACAGACAGACAAACAGGCACGACAGGTGAAACTAAATAAAAGCTTGTAAAAACCCCGATTTTCAAACGTTCACCCCCAATAACTTTTGACATGCTGAACCGATTTTCATAAAACATAGCTAAGAACCACCGCAAGGAAACTTGCTTTCACGTAAAAACCCGTATCGAAATCGGTTCATCCTTTGAGAACTACGGTGTCACAGACAGACCGACAGACCTTATTTCACTGCTACAATTGAATCATTCAGCACACTCAGATGCAAAAAATAGCTAAGATCGTCTTAGCCTTGATCGACTATGATCAAAGATAGTTTAATGGGCTCTGTATGTTCAGTGTACATAGAAAATTTGTTAACGCTATTGGCGATTCTTTCACGGAACACGTCATACCTAATCTGTTTTGCTGAAGACCCTCGAAAGTTACTTTTAAAATATAACTGTTGTATAATTAAAGAATTTATATAAATAATTACCTATTTTAATTTAGGTTCATTTATTTGATAAGACGCTTATTAATAATCTCATTTGTTTAAAAATTTTGAGCCAAATCCTGTCCCCCAAAGATAGCCTGAAAGAGATTGCCTTGGCGATAAATACGCCTATTGTACACCTTATCTGCATATTTTTAAATGTTACTTTGTGTTTTCACTTTCTTACTCTTATACATATTAATCCTCTATTCTACTGAATTACTCGCACTTGGCTGCTTTTGATCACAAAATATAATGATAGTCAGCTGCGATGCACAGAGCCACGGTGCACATGCACAATGCACATGCGACCCATTCGCTAAATACGAACGGAACACCGGAAGATTGTGATTTATTGCTGGTGAATTTTAATTAAAAACAATTTAAACCGCTGTCAGCAGAACCGCACGCACCCAACTCCATTACCTACTAGGTATTGTGGTATCCTTTAATTTTTTAATTAACGTTGTATATATTTCAAGCGTGTGAACAATAATTACTTAGCCTTTTGATTTTTTATTTTCATCTGACAAGAGAAGAAGGCAACTGAGAACTAAGCCAAACAAAGTCCTGTTTTCGTACTCATTCGCATTTTGTAATATTTCATGTTTAATTCAAAAACTATTAGATCCGCTTTACTTAGCAAGATCTGTAAAATTTTTATTTCAAAATATGCCCAACACAAACAAAGCGAGATGAGAAATGAACGTCTCTTTAGCAAAGTTTCCTCATTAAATTATGAGCATCAAAATGTAATCCCATGAATAGAACCGTGATTAAAACGTACGAAGCCTTTCGCGTTATTGCCTCGCCTACTGTTTATTGTGAGGCGGCGCGGCGCGGGCGTAGTAATGTTGATGCGATACACGTAATGAGGTCCTCGCGAGCGTCTCCCTCGGGACTCGGGACGCCGCCGGACCCTTCCCAGAGCTGCCTGGGAATATCCATACACCATTTGCTCTTGAAATGCTTTTATTCGTCTCTACTTGTACGCACGAGTCGGTGTGAATACGTGGCTCATAAACCCGTCGCGAATTCTGAAAACCTAATAACTTAAAGTGTTATCGTTTCTCTCCGCTGGATTATGTGGATTATTTATTAAACGAGAAAACAAAAACAACTTTACTCCATTAGATCCGGAAAATTAATGGCGTATCAAAAGCATGCAGTATATTAGGAGAAAGTTCAGCAATTAGCGGAAAAACACAAAAAGCAGATACGAGGAGTCGAGCGTTATTGACGACGTCATCCATTTCAAAGTCCCATTAACCGCAGGGAGGCGAGTGAGAGGTACTTACGTCTACCTTCCACTTTTTATGGACCTAGGTTATGGATGGAAAGTATAGGGTGGAAATTTCCTCTTATCAAATTAAAACGTAGTTACGTAGATACAAAGTGCTTTTGCTTATTCTAATCGTTTGTTATGTACTTATGTACATTCAGATTTTTTAATTGTAGATACTTAACATTTATTTTATATAAACTATAAAAAATCTTTAATTTTTTTTATTTTGTATTAAACTATTGATTTTAAAAAATTAAAAAATATGGTGTATTCTTTACACTTTAGAGAATTTATTTCCGTTTGAATAAAATCTTAAAGTAATATTTCCATAAGTTAGACGATTGTTAATCACCAAAATTTTTGTCTTCAGAGTAAACTAAAAGAAAAAAAAATTGCTGTTAAAATATTTTACTTCGTGGAGCCATTCTTTTATACGTAATTATCAAGATAACGTCATAAAAATTAGAAAAAAATTAAAAACTTTCTTTATTAAAATTTTAGTTGACCAAAATGAGCTTTGTCAATTTGAAAAATGATTATGAAGTTTCAATATTTATTTATTTTATGACGTGATCTATTAAATATGAATACGAGAAGAATATATTGTATAGTATATGGTACGCCTCAAAAGTCCATAATGTTTTTTATCTAGAATAACTAATTGTATGAGAAATTATGACTCCATTTTTGAAGCCTGACTGTACCTAACTATGCTTTACAAAATAATCTTCAGTAAATAAAATCGCTATTCCATTTACAAGTTTTCAGTATGTGTCTATTGGTAAATAATAGGTCTTACTAACTCTGTTAAAATAGGTACTTGTTTAAAAAAAAAAAACAGAAAGTTTAATAATTATTCAATTATTACGAATATGAATTATCATATTCTTCATGATGGTCTGGGAGAAAGGAACAAACTTAGAATGTACCGGCTGCTTATCTTCCCGCGCAGATCATAAAAATCGATCGAGGGAATGGGCGAGATTTGAATCATGTTAATAGACGATGCGGTCTTCTTAACGCCCACCATCACGCTAAGCTTTACCTAAGGGTTGTACGGCCCTTGGCCCTGTCCACCCCGTCAGGAAAAACGACGTGAAAATGTATCTCTATTATCAAATTAATTTTACTATTTAAAACAAAGGTAGTTATATTTTAAATGATTCAAAGAGAAGGTTAAAAACGGTCGTATGATTACTTATTTATTAATGTTTTTTATCTAAGAATTCAGCCATTTAGCCTTTTTTTATTTTATCAAATTGGGTCCAGTAGTTTGGTTGTCCATCCAAAATACGTTACTGTGTAAAATATTTTATCAAAGAAAACGAAATAACGTATTTTTCTACCCATATTTTTGCCCCCAATTGTTGGTTATTTTAATGGAATCAGAACGTTTTGGAAAAAAAATATAGAGAAATCGTCAATGGCTCCTCTACAGACTCGCACAGGACTGACAGGAATAAAAGGAAGTAAACAAATGAGATACACTCTGCACTTCCAATGGTTTCCCATCGACCCTCGACCACATACAGTCCGGCTCGAGTGGACCTTATCGTTTCCGCGGAGTTAAATTAATTACTTTCGTGCCTGATTGCATTGCGCCCAGGGCTCGCTGAAACCGCACGCAAACACATGCCCTGTTTTATACGATGTCATTTTTATTCGGCTTCATCAATTTGATAATTTTATGCGGAAAATTCAACTTCTTTTTTTATTGACGCGAGACACGGACGGCGGTGAATTAAAGTTAGATTTTACCGAAATTTAAATTCTATCTTTCTTTCTGAATTCTATCCATCCCAATGAGCTACCGAAATTAAGTAGGTACCTATATTCCAACACTCATTATACAACAGCGTAGATCTCACACCCGACGGAAGTGTACCGACAAAGTGATTTCAGGGTTGGAAAGTATTATTAAACTTATTTTTGATGTAAATTTACACTTACAATAAAATTAATACAAAATATGACCTGGACATCTACCACGACTCGTTATCAAAATTTAAATCTACAATACAGTCATCCCATCTAAATGCATGTTAAATCAATTTCACTATTTTAAATCTTAACATAAAATAATTATAATTTTAATATTTCAATATAGTTTGATTATAAAATTTGTATTTCAATATTTACGTTTGCATATTTATATTTATATTTTATTTATATAACTTGCTGCTGAAACTTTTTAAATTTTAAGAATGTTGTGTTCACCTGTAATTGGGTTATATGCTAGAACACAGAACTAAATGTTAATTGTAAGTTTTTGTCATGTAACCTGTCGGTGTACCTAATAAATAAAATAAATTAATTTGATTACTATCTCCACCTTCACATACCATCGCGCTAAACGTGGGCTTTGGACCTAACGGATCCAGGCTCTGTCTTCCCCATCATAAAGACGTAATATACCTAGATGTATCTTTTTAATTGCCTATGCATTTGTGTCTCAAGTCGTCTCTTCATCTGCATACAATAATCATTTATAGCTGTTGCTGCGTAAAGACATAAAAAACGAAAATAATAAATAATAGTGTTTTAGTACTTACCTACTAATTCATTAAGTAAAAACTTATAAAACTAGCCGTTTTAAAATTAAAGTTAATTAAGTGGGTGAAAACATAGCGAGCTCCGTGTAGCGTGCTCTACCGTCGTTAAGTAGATGTGTGTAAGTGACGTTACGGCATTACCTAGATGACAAAAAACCTCTAGGTGCCTTTAAACGAGGTAATAGTGCTTATAGAATTAGGTTAACCTTAGTTACTTTATAGAATGCAACAACCCGGGCTCATACTATTGTCTGTCTGGGAATAAAACATATGTACCTACTTCCATAGATACAGCTATATGGCAGCTTCAGAAGGAAGCTGTGTGAGCATCGTCAGCGGGCGATTTTCACTTTTTTCCGTCACGCCGGCCTAATTATGTGCTATACCAATTCAGTCTTTGTGTGAACGTCATAAAGTCTAATGAATTATTTCGCAGAATTTGCATAATTATCGAATTAACATTGTTCCTCGCTTCCAGCTGTAATCACTTTAATGAGGAAAGTGTCCTCGCCTCTTACTCCCTTCCATTTTTAAAGACTCCTCGAATTTTCATTTCAGGCTTAATTTTAACAAAATTACGAACATACTCACTTAGTAGGTGGGTATTAAGTATTTGAGAGTCTTCATGCTGTACGTACCTAACATGTAATTAGTAAAACTTTATATAGGACCATATTTTAATATATTTTTTTATACTTTGTAAATTATAATAAGTTATAGGCAGAACAATATTGGGCCTTGCGGCCCTGGGCTATGTCTCCTTAGAGGCAGACATAGCCCAGGGCCGCAAGACTCAATGGCCACTTTTACTTATAGTGATAAGGGGCAAGAAGGTGATTCCTACATTCAGTTTTTTTTCTTTTCTCCCAAACCAGCAAGGAAGATTAATTTTTTTGGAAACTGTTCCTCACGTATGACATTGAACATACCCGTCATTCAAGGAATATTTCGCCATTCTGACACAACCTGTTTTTCACAGTTTCAAATAACTTCCTAGCTGCCTTCTACTTATCTACATAACATACCCCTATAGAGTTAGGTAATATAAGTAAGGTATTACCGTATTCCATGCTATTTTCACGTTATGCGGACACACTCAGGGCTTTACGCTAAATAAAATCACCCAGTTCCCATCAGCTACAGCAACGTCGTCAGTCTCCCTGAGAGTAATAAGCCATTAAGAACATTAGCAATCTGAGCATAGGCCCTCGATAACGCGCCCGTCGATAAATGCTCCGCAGCACCCTGCTCATAATGACAAAATCATTTACCGTTACCAAGATGAGGTTTTCGTTTAAGTATTTGAGTAAAAAATAAGTAGGTAAATTCTTAAATTGGTTGCTTATCTATTGTTGATACTCACGTAAATAATTTCATAACGGAAAACCAAAAAAATTCTTAGGTCTATGCGGACAACAATGGCGTATGGGTTTGTTGAAAGAATTTGTCGCAGAGGACCTACCAAGTTAGTCATACAGTAGGTTTAAGGGCTTTTTGTTAGCTTTAGGGTTTGGCCCTAGGATCTATTTACTCCTTGGAATAAATACGGGATTCGAAGGTGCCTATATAAAATGTCCGATCCTTGTAGGGTAAGAGCAACTCAGACCGCCAATATGAACAACTTTTCCTATGGGATGGGACCAATGCTTGAATCTCGAAGAAAAATTCGACATTTTCATACAAATTGCCAGACCGGCCGAACACTTTTGTATGAAAATGTCGATTTTTCTTTTCCAATTTCAAGCTTTGGTTCTTTAGGAAAAGTTGTTCATATTGACGGTCTGAGTTGCTCCTACAAAGATCGGACAGGGTTTTTGTTACATATTGTATAGACTTCGTCCGCGTAGGCTTGGAAGTCGAGAATGGTTCTAATAGGGTTTTTAATTGGCCTCATACGTTATTAATTTTGTTATAACGAATGATTGGTATATTTTATATAAACAAAATGTTCTAATCCTTACCATTTCAAATTTTGAACTCTACTCGTATATACGTCCCTATGAGGGAGTGTTCTAAAAGTGCATGACCTCTCTAAAGCAGAAACCTTCAAATGCGGTATATTCCAATTTTAAAGAGTATAGCACCAATTTTATGTGATTTCAACTTTCTTTTTTTTTTTAATCAGATTGAATTTTTAAGCCTGTGTCAAAATAAAATTAAATGTAATTTGATGTCGGATCAAAAGCATTTTGGAGTATAGATATCAACTTCAAAGCGAATCACCCCCAAAATAAGTTTCTACCCCTTTTTACATTTCCCCGTTAGATGAATTTCAATTAAATACGAAACAAGTCTTCTATCAATTCTGTCAAAAAATGAATATGCAAAATTTCAAATAGATTTTACATGGGAATCACGTTGTACCATACAAACTTTGCCCCCCTTTTCATCTCTTTCGGGTAAGAATTTCGGAAAACCCTTTCTTATCGGATGCTTACGTCATACAAAGAACACACACACCCTCCCAATTTCAGGTCTCTTCGTTTAGCGGTTTAGGCTGTGCGTTGACCCGTCATTCAAGATAAATCATTTAATATGTAATATACCTTTTTCTCCACATATTATTTAACATTCTTCGAACTTTGTCTATTAAAATCAAGTCCTATTGAAATAATGTTTTGAACAGTTGGCATTTTTTACGAAAACAAATTTTAATTCTAGACCTTCATAACTAGCTATAAAGTGATGCGTTTATATAAGGGTTAAATTAAATCTTTACTTCGTTTTTTTTTTTTAAATGAGTCACTCCGTTTTTACACACACTTTCTAAAAATTAGAAATCAGTTTTCCTGAAAAACATTAACCAAACTTGCAATCCTAAAGTACGTAAAAATAAAGAAAAAAAAACAAACAACTTGTTGGCACTTCATTTTATTTAGCTTAATATCAAACATTACAATAAAACAAATAAAAGTAACCTCAACTCGCGTAAATCTATTCATACATAACTTTTACTTTATAATAAAATGAGTTACATTTTATGCATATTTTCAATATTTTACATTAAAAATACAATATTATGCACACAACCATACTCGGATCTTTAAAGGTTATTTCACTTACGTCGTATTTGTAAAAACCGTTATACTAGTTGCTAATTAGCTAGTCAAAAATGGTCTTGATCCAAAAAATCGACAGCAAAAGTCAGGTCGATTCATACAATTATGTGGGATCGGGACAGAAACAACATAAAAACACCAATATAATTAAACAGATACTTTTTCTAAACAAAAAAATATTAGAACATAAATCGTCTTAACTTCTTTTTCATTCGTTTACCATCGATTCATATACATATACATTCCTTTATCTACAACCATGCCATAAATCTTCTATAAAAGTTTCTGAAACAGCTTAGTGCCAACATTAAAACAACCAATGCCATAATAACCATAATATCATCCGAACGAATTTTATATTGTAATTTTATATTATATATATCAACCAGCCACATTCTCACTACTCAATTCATGGTATCCTAATGAATTAAAAAAAAAACTTTGTCAAGCCCACTTCCACAGCTCCGTAATTTTAAATAATTTTTCAAAACTAAAAACCGACTTCACCTCCAAACTACGCAACCGATTTTGATAAAATTTATACCACCTGGAAAGTACTCTTTCAAACAAAAAAAGAATTTTTCAAATCGATCCTGGCGTATTCGAATAATCGATGAATATAAATAAAAAAAATATAAAAGATCGCGACGAATTGATAACCTCCTCCTTTTTTGAAAGTCGGTTAAATAGTATTTTTCAACACGCTTGTTCATAAAGTGGATCTAATTTCACCGGTTTTAGATCCGGTGCTGGCTGCCCGCCGCACGCCGCCAACCAGTAGGCAGCGCGCCGCGCTGATTTAAAAGTAAGACGGCAGGGAAATAACAGTGTACATCACAGTTTTGATTGAGTTTATTTAAAATCAAAAAGTTCCGTTTATTGAGTATTTTTCCTCACAAGTGTTGAAAAACGTCGTACTATATACGTGCGTATATTGGATAAACACACTCGGCTCTATTACGCCTAGTGTGTTATAACCACCATAACGCACTTATATCGTAATGTACTATTATGCAACAGTTGTATGAGTCAGAAAAATGCGAATGGCGCAGGTTACGATGCGAGCTTTAGCGAGGGGTATATCCCATTCGTGGGACAATGGGACAATTTTTGGTTTCATCTGATATTGTATAGTAATATTCATTTGTCCCCAGTGGGGACGACGCGTTGGTAACAATAAAAACACACAAAAACTAAAAATTGACCCATTTGTCCCCAACTCCCCAGTTGGGGACAAATGGGACAATACTTTTCCTACGACCATATTTACTTAATAGAATACAAAAATAAGCGAAGAATATGTTTGGTAGATACTGTTATGGGTATATTATAGATATCGTCCTATTGACTGTTAAAAATAGTAGATTGTGCTACAAGGGGACAAGGTAATATTTTAAAGGCGAGGGCGCTTCTTTGAATCCAGAGGGAAACGAAGGATTCCGCGAGTGATTCTACGATGGAATCCTGAGTGAAGCGAGGGTTTCATGTATATTGCCCGAGATACAAATATTACCGTACCCGAGTAGCACAGTCTACTTTTCATCTCCATCTATGAGAAAAACTAGCAAATACAAAACAGAATATAAAAAAAATTAGAACACCTACAATTCCTAATCAGACTTCAACCGACAATTTAATACTAACCATTGTTAGGTGTCGTTTTCATACAATAAATACTTTTTCGAAGACCACCAACTTACGATAAAATGTTCACTCAAAACTTTGTTTGCGTGGTCCTTCATATCTTTTTATGTTTTATAAACTTGATACCTATTCACATGGGCGTAGCCACTGTGGGGCGCTTGCCCCACCTTGGCTCTGACTGAAATTAATTTATCTAGGTGCTAACTACAATACACGATATCTGTAAGAAAGTTCACACTTGACAGTCAACACAAAAAAAATGCGATCAAAACAAAAAGCGCGCGCGCGATTGACTGCACGCACGCAGCGGTCGGACATGCGTTCACAAACGCAATCCTATTGTTTTTCGTTTGTGTAAGTATGAGTTAGTGGTTGAGTTTGTAGAAACTCCTAGTAGGTAGATAGCCACGGACTGGCTAGGGCAGTTGGAGCTCCTACATGAAGAGGTAGGTAAGGTGCGTAGTGGAGAGCTTGAGAGAATAGACAGCAGAGTTATTTTATTTATTATAACTTCACAATACTGATATATATACAAATTTACAATATTGATATAGATGTAATCAGCTCGAGAAATGGTAGTGGAATGATAAGGAATGATGAAGAAGGAATCTAAAATTTAAAAATTGAATTTGAATATGAAATTATTTTTTAGAAAGGTGGACAGTGTGAAATGGAGAAAAGAGGTAAACGGGAACATGAAGTATAAGGTTTATTGTAACATTGTTACAAGTTGAGCGGGAAAGCGACCCGAAAGATTTCGTGGTGTAGGTAGGTGAGCAATAAGAAAAAACTACCTCAGTTGTGCGACAAACCGTTGCAGACCTTTGACAGACATACATTTGATCGGTACTACTATTGCTCGACATCAATATTGTTCGACCAATGTTTGACCGACATAACATTTGATCGGCACTTCATTGCTCGACATCAATTTTCTTCGACCGACGTTTGACTGACATAGCTTTGATCGGCACTACTATTGCTCAACATCAATTTCTTACACCCATGTTTGACCGACATAGCTTTTGATCGGCACTTCTATCGCTCGACATCAATTTTCTTCGACCGACGTTTGACTGACATAGCTTATGATCGGCACTACTATTGCTCGACATCAATTTTCTTAGACCGATGTTTGACTGACATAGCTTTTGATCAACACTACTATTGCTCGACATCAATTTGGCCTGAGGAATATTTAAGCATCAGTTACTTAACCGACATCAAGGTTTTTCACAAAAAAAATTAACCAAAATTTATTCTGGTTGGTGAATCAACTGCAATAGTTGATTTGTCTTTAAAGAAATACCTACATTTCAATATTATTCAGCCGTGTGGTGACGGCAGAAAAGTAAACGATAAGAAAACAAACATGATAAGAGAATAAATTAAATGAGTTTCAATAAAGCCGTCTTTTGAAATCTGTTTTATGTATCTATTATTTTGTATTATCACAATCAAATAAACTGTCATAAATGACAACAAAATCCTAGATTTTTTTTTCTTCTTTGAATATCTAAACTAGGAGATACTTAAAAAGTAGGTTTCATAAGTTTTTAGCTAGCTGGGCGACCGAACTTTGCTCGGCAACTTTTTTTTATAATACCATTTATATAATTTATATGTAGGTACTTAGTCAAAAAAATACTCTACCTAATATACATTTATCTGTTATTTAGACGCCAACTCATGTCAAAGTCAAGTCAAATATATCTTTATTATCATAGGATATTTACTATATCTCTTAATAATCATCACTTTGTTTTGTTGCACAACGTTGACTTCAAAAAGTTACTTAGAGCTAAGTTTACTGCTGCCTCCAAAGCGCTAGGGCAGAAGAAGCAGTAAAAAATTGCAGAAATATTATATATAATTAAATATTAAGACTTTTTTATTTCCAAATTGTTGTAGTAAATCTTTATTATATGAATATCTTTTTGTCGAGTGATATTATTATTAAATCTTCATTTTATTTCGTTGTAAGTATGTTGGTCACCCTACAGAATCGATTTGGCCAAGTATGGACAGCCAAATAGTCAAACGTTATGCTTTAAATGATATGGCTGCTATTAGGCAGACAAATTAAAATATGGTGCCACATCTCGATCTGGCCAGGTTTATCGCGATCGGCTCATGACATATACATGGAGGTATAGAATTGCTCGTTTAAAGTATAGGATAAACATGTCGCTAACATTCGTCGGGCCAAATTGATGTCAAGCTTTTGATGGCACTACTACTGTAGTGCCGATCAAAAGCTATGTCAGTCAAATATTGGTCGAAGAAAAGTGATGTTGAGCAATAGTAGTGCCGATCAAAAGCTATGTCAGTTAAAAATTGGTAGAAGAAAATTTACATCGAGCAATAGAAATGCCGATCAAATGTTATGTCGGTCAAACATTGGTCGAACAATATTGATGTCGAGCAATAGTAGTACCGATCTAATGTTATGTCGGTCAAAGGTCTGCCGGGCAACGGTTTGTCGCACAACTGAGGTACTTTCCAATAAGGAAAAGTGTTTTGGATAATTCGAATTATACATACAGATATAGTTTGCTGTAGGGTGTAACCATTTTGTATAAAAAAATACCGGAGTAAGACTTCGGGTGTAGTTTGCTAGGTACATATTATTTTAGACTGTTGCCCCACTCTGAGCTCATTGCTGGCTACGCCCATGCCTATTCACTATCGGCTTAAACTCACAAAAAAGTATTCACATTTACTAAAATAATTACATGTTAATATACATTCCTAACCTAAAACTTCTGTAATTACTTGAATCAAACAGAAAAATAGCGCTTTTTTAAATTATACCTACTTATTTATTTTTCCAAACCGAAGAACATAAAAATGTTTACCTATATTCATCCCATAACCATGTTTCGAACTTACTTTGGGGCTAGCTCAATCAGTGTTATTTGTCCATATATATTTATTTATGTTAACGACGATATGTATACCAAATTTAAAAAATCATGACGTCTATGCCATTTATTTTTTATTTTAAAATCAAATTCTTCTTTTTTCTTGCTGGACTGCAGTAACTTTAGCTTCAAATATTTTGGGATGAAAACATCGTTTTTTGAGTAGATGAGATGAAAAAATATTTTTGTATGGTTTTGCTTAAGTTGGCAGTATGGTAGATCCACAGACAGTCAAAGGGAATTCCCTTTATATGTCTGTGGGTAGATCTAAAGAAAAAAGTTCTAGGTCTATGGCTGGGCGTACCTTTTTGGTGAAATTGATACATGTGCTATTATGGGGAATATATTACACTTTCCTGAAATCATAATTATCAATGTTCTTACCTTAGTGCACGCAGTAAAAAAAAATGGGTCTATGATAACTGCTCACGACTATTTAAAAACAAACAGTACACGAGTAGAAAAAAAACTTTCGGATTCAAGTCGTATACCGCCATTTTTGTTTGAAATTAGTCTAATTTAGATTTCAATAATTATACGATCTAAAATGTGAATAATTATACCAAAAAATAATTCTATTATTACTTATACATACTTTGTTGTATTAGATACTCAGCAATTAAACTTATCATGGATTTACATAAAGTTCTTATAACACTGCAACACTCTATGGTTTCAGAACTTTTTTTAGAGTCATGGGTGTAGATAAAGTCTTGTATGCAATAGGCATTAAGAATGGAAAAATATTTTTCTCCCATCGGTTAAAATATTTAAAAAATGTACACGTATTTTTTCTTTACTCTGAGAAACAATAAATTTCGCATGACGTCACGGCTTCGTACGATTTTTACTTAACGGTGACGTCGCAAGCCCCCACTCCGGAACTTTGATGCTTCTTATCTTTGTGAATTTTTACTTTTTTGATAAACAGAAAAATATGAGTCCATTATTTTTGGATAATCTAACAGACGGACTAATTACAATGCTACTTTTCTGACCCTGTCATCACCCCTATTGTACATAATTAGGTATTAAAACACTCATGTGATACTATTTTCATAAATCCACATTCGTGTTTTAATACTAATAATATAAACCTGACCCATAATTTTGATAATTTCTAGTGCCGAAAATAGGTTATTGTGCTACTTACTGAATCGAACACAATGCTGCACACTGGGCTTTTGAGCCAGGCTAGCCAACTGGCAACTAGTATATTCAAAGGCACGTTTGCTTTCTCAATCACAGTCGGTGTCACCGATTGGCTCGACACCGCCTCGCGTACTCCGGCGCAACTTGGTGCAGCCACTGCGGCTGTATCGCAGAGACCGTCACGAGGTAGGAGCGTTTTGTATGCAGCAACTCAGAGTAGAGGACCGCGGGGGGCGCGGGGCGCGCGGCGAGCAGCACGCCGGCGGGGTGCAGCGCGGCCGCCGCGCCCCCCGCCGTCACGTAACGCCCCCCGCCCGCGCCGCCCGCACCGCCCCCGCCTCCCGCCGGCAGCGGCCCACCGCGCAACCACGCGCAGTTCGTGAAGAGCCCGCATAGCAAGCACTTCAACACCTGAAAATTACAAGGAAAACCTTACAAACTTTATTTGTAAGAAGAAAGTAACGTCAAATATATTACGCAATTAGTGAATAAAGGACGGATTTACTTCGAGGGCCATAGATGAATCTCGAGCAGGTGAAGGATTCTAACGACTGAATTACGACCGTAGGGAGTGATTCATGATGATTGAATCACGAGCGTAGCGAGTGATTCAAGTGTTAGAATCCTGAGCAATGCGAGTGATTCATGGCCCTCGATGTAAATCCGCTTTATTCAAGAATTGCATACTATACTTTATACCATGACTACGAGAATAATTTTTCAAAGCTAAAAACCGACTTCACCACCAAACTACACAACCGGTTTTAATAAAAAAAAAATATGGGACCACCTGACAGGTATTCCCTTTAAAAAAAAAGAATATTCGAAATCGGTACAAACATCTTCGAATAAATCGATCAACATATAAAAAACATAAGATTCGGACGAATTGATAACATCCTCTTTTCGAAGTCGGTTAAAAAGAAAAATTTAAGCGAAAATAGACATTTAATGAAGAAAAATGAAGGTTAAATTAATTAAAATGGACAATAAAATTGGAACAATTACTAAAATTAAGAATTGTTCTAAATTCAAACATCAAAATAGTGAGTAAAAGTGCTTTTTATTCACTGTTTTCAGTGAATAAAATAAACTTTTTAGAGGGGGAATGGTATTATAGTAGATTATTAACCAAGGGGATAAAGCAGTGTCTTCTGCCGCGGGTGACGACTTAAATCGTGAGCGCAACGAAGGACTCGAGGTTTACTCCCGAGCGGAGCGAGGGTGTTAAATACTTAAATCACGAGCGAAGCGAGGGATTTAGGACGAGTCCTGAGTGTAGCGACGGATTTAATTCACCCAAGATGAAGACAGCTTTATCACCGAGGAAAATACTCTAATTTTCGTACCATTTGCGAAAAATAAAGACAATAATATCAAGAGACAAGCATTTATTAAAAGATATATTTCAATTAATTTTTATCCAGTTACATAAAAGATACAAAATGTTTTACGTTGTAAATAAATATAGGTACGCAGAAAACTTGGCTGTATGTGTGAGACTAAAATGACCCTTTGCTTTTTCTTTTTGGATAACTAAACAGTTGGTGTAAACAAACAATGACATGACTTGATTTAGTTTTTTATTTTATGAAATTTAAGTGGTTTTGTAGATTTTGCGGATACATGTTGTCGATTCAAAATCGTTATTTTTTTACGCTTAACAATATAGAAATGAATTCAGTTCAGTATAATTTCGGTAAGTATTCCAAACTTAAACCACATTCTCCCTCTAGAGCAGTGGTTCCCAAACTTATTTTGTCTACTGCCCACTTTGAGAATAAATATTTTTTTAGCGCCCCCATTTTTTCACCTATTTAAAAACCACTATAACTTCAAATTAAATTAATTAATTATTGTGACCTATATATGTATATTAACGGAGAATTCTAAACGAAACTTTTACTATAACCCGCAACTTGAAACCTGAGCGCAGTAGGTAACATACAACGGCGCTTAGGTCTCAAGTTAACTCTTACGGGCTCCACCTGCCAATAAGAATGATTATTGAAACGCAACTTTATAGTATTAAAACAGAGTATCTTTTATTAAAAATATAACTAAAATAATCAATCCTTATATAAAAACTAATGTGAAGGATGAATCTGATGCTGTTTAATAAGTTTGTTGATATCAGGTTCCAATTTACTCAAGAACAGTCGCAAGTCTCCACGTTCGGTAACAAGCAAACGATTTCTCTTTTTAGTAAGCAGTGTTGTCACAGCACTAAATCCACGTTCACACAAATATGACGATGGGAATGCTATCAAGAATCGTTGAACGATTGACCACAATCCAGGGTACAATTGCGGGATCGGTTTTTGTAGCCAAAATTCTTGGTAACCATTTTTGAACTTGATTTTTATTTCCTCGTTTGTTGTCAATTCTATAAGTTCTTCTTCCAGCTGAGGTGACATTGCTGTGTTGACATTTGAAAACGGATCCAACACCCAGTCTGGTATTTCCAAGTTCAAAATGACCTGGTATCGTTCGGTGAAGTCAATGTGGAGGTTTTCCAAATGTTGGCAGTAGGCAAACAATTCGTCGTTACTGCATAATACTGATAAATTTGGAAAAATGTGAAACTCACGTCTGCCCAGATTCTTTTTGTGTAGAAGCAGTTTAGCTGCGAAAGCAGCAACGACGTTTTTTGTTTTGATTAAATTTAGTTTATCGCCTTGCAGTTGGAGATTCATGTCGTTGAACAATTTATACAGGTCTGTCATGTAAGCTATATCATTCTTTGATGTTATGAGCTTGTCGTGCAATTCTGTATCTTTAGTTTCCAAGAACTCTATAACAGAGTCAAACAGGTTGTAAAATCGAGTCAGACAATTGCCTCTTGATAGCCAACGAACTTCAGTATGAAACAACAAACGGTTGAAATCCTCGTCATTAGTAACACAAAGCTGATGAAATTATCTATCATTCAAAGAGCTGTTGCGGATTTTATTGACTGCTTTGATAACATATTGCAGTGATTGAAATAGTTTTTCACTTAAGTTTCTAGCAACTAAATGTTGTCTATGAATAACGCAATGTACACCAAGGACATCTGGAATTTTATTTTTTAAGTACGCTATGATGCCTTTATGGCACCCTGTCATAGCCGGAGCGCCATCTGTAGCAACTGAAATAATATTTTTCAAAGGAATCTCTTTCTCATCGCAAAACTTTTCCAATGTATTGAATATGGTTTCCCCTTTTGTATCGGTCTCTAAATTTCTAGCAAATAATAGTTCTTCACATATTTTCTCATCTTCAATAAACCTCACGTAAGACAACAACAATGCTTCATTAGTTGGTAAAGTGGACTCATCGAGCTGAATTGAGAATTGACTTGTCTTCAGGTGATCGCACAATGATTCTTCAATGTTTTCAGCCATTTCATCAATTCGTCTTTGCACACAATTATTACTCAAAGGAATTTTTCGGATAATATCTGCGGCCGGTTTATGAAGCACAGTAGTTAGGTATTACTTCATTTATTGCTGGCAATATTAATTCTTCTCCGATGTTATGTGGTTTGCCTTTTTGAGCAATTAACAAAGAGATATTGTACGAAGCTCGAAGTCCGTCGTCATCTTGCTTAGCAGCCGCCGAAAATAGTTTTGCTACACTTGGCTGAGTATTATGCTTCTTCTCTAGGTCTTGAAAATATGCTACATTCTTGTCTTTCTTATCTGGATGCATTTTATTCAAATGATCTTGCAGCCTTGAAGGCTTCATTGCTTCATTCGAAAATGTTTTTAGACATAGAAGACACAAAGGCGACGATGGGTTTGTGGGATTTTCAATAAATCCGAATTTAATATATTCCGCACAGTATTGCCGTCTCTTCTTTTTTACTTCCGACATTGTTTTGCTTTGAGAAATACGTTCAACTTCGCGAGTAGTGTAGAGGAGGCGTAAGTACTGCTCATCTATTGCGCGCGAAACCACAAATGAAAATAAAATAAATATTACATTGTTTATATAGGAATGCTTAAGCAACACGCACCGACAGGAATAAAACAAACATGCATAAACTCGTTTATCTCATTCGACGCTCAATCGTACTCAACAAGTCCGAACAAGTATTCAATGAACCAGCCAACTGATACAGGAATGCACAATTCGGGTTATTTAACAAAAACTTGTTAAAATATGATAGATATCTACGAGTACTAATAACTATTAAAATGCGAAAGTGTGTCTGTTGCCTTTTTATTTGTTTGTTTGTGTCTACTTTCATTACGAAACGGAGCGACCGATTGACATGATTTTCATTTTTTCTATATTCAATAAAATAGGACAGATATATGAACTACGCGGAGAGAAATATAGAACCGAGTCTGAGCAATCTTTTAATTCATATTAGTTGATGTTCACAAGTTGTTGTTGAGAGTCGAGAGCTCTTGCAGTCGTTGTTTAAGAGGCCTCCTAGCTAAATAAAGCTCCTAGCAAAAAAAAAAACATTTTCTTTCTAGGTCTCTTACCGCCCCCCTTGAGACCTGCAGCGCCCACAAGGGGGCGTTATCGCCCACTTTGGGAAAGACTGCTCTAGAGGATGAATAAGATTCAGTACAATTTTCTTTCCCTGTTTTCATTCTTGGTCTAGAGCCTGAATGAAATTCAGTACAATTTTTCTTTCCCTGTTTTTAACTGATTAATAATGACTATTGTTATGTTCGCTTTTTGTGCCATAGAATGTGCCTTTTTTGAGCAAGTGGTACGAAAAGTATATTTTTGTAGCTTCGGAGGGGAGGTAAGTACAGTAGTCAAATAAGTTCAAAAGTTTATATTTCTGTTTACTAGTCAAAATGGTCTTTCGCAGTCCGGTAGCGCTAGCTAATTTTAAGGGTATAACTTACAAGAACTCTAGATATGCTTATTTCTTGCCTCTGAATAGAGTCGTATCTAAAGAGCTTATTATTTCGATTTGAGTCACTTTCGGGGTCTGCGTTTCGGGAAATTTATTGTTTTGTGACTGTTTTTATTTGATTCCATACTGAATCGACAAAATTGATTTAAAGTTGTAAAATGGAATAGTATTGTATCAAACGTAGCCAGACTAGTGTACAAACCTATTTGTGTCACCCTTTGTCCACTGCAAACTGGCTAAGGGCCCATGTATAAAAACAGTACCAAAAAGATAATTAGTGTTGAAAAAAATAATACAACATATCAGTAACAACTAAATATACCCCTTGTATTCATTTGTGTCACATTAGTCCAGGCATTCTTATTTATTTTAATTATTTTGATTTTCCAAGCAAAATACACTTCAAAAGAAAATTAGAATCATTAGAGTTTATATATTTATATATATTAAATAAAAGATTGACATTCTGAGTTTGTGTCACTTTCATCAACAAAATAAGTATAAAACACAAAAAAACATGTTTGCTTAAAGTAGACAAGTGATCGACGGCGCGCGAAGGACGACGGCAACGTGTCCGGTGCGGGGGTTATGTTTTCGCACACTTTAGACTACGATATTTAATCTATGAAGAGATAGATTATAAATCCTAACTCATGTCAAATAACGGAATACTGGCTCATATTAGGTACTTAAATATATGTTACTCCGTAAGAACTTCGTGACATAATCACTTTCATAAATACGAACTGCTTTAATACTAACAAACTATTGCTAACAAACGGTTTACTCAACTGTGCCTAACTAGCTGGAGATAACGTCGTTTATCGTTATTACGGCATAGTGCGTGTGGTACACGGTGTGGTGGCGCCTAGTATTATTACTTGTGACGAACAATAGGGTTCACACATTTCTACATGGGATGACAATTAATTGTAGTAGTTGAAAGTTATGTAATGTTGTATGGCAAAAAAACACTTGCAGTTATAAATATATAAGGACAAGGGTGCAATTGAAATAAGTAGCATTAATTTAACTTATTAATATACTCCCATAAAGGATATTTTGTACGGCAACAACACTGCAATTAATGCAGTAATTAAAAAGTATCAAAAAGTAAGAAAAATTACCAAAGTATGATGATGATGATTATTGTAGGTATTCCTACATGTTTTATGCAACTTAATTTCGCATTGGTCCTTAAAATACGCTACTTTTCCATCGTTTCTAATTAGGCTGGATTCCACAAATTTCAACAGTCCTTTTTTTCACTATCTCTGTTTTAGTGTCCGGAAAACGTCCACATATAATACATACAGTACTATATTCTAACTCCATTTTACTTTCAATTAAGTAAAGCATTAAGAAAATATAAGATAAAAAACAAATTAAATTAAAATTGTCGCATTAAAAATCTGCAAGACTGCAGTTCATTTCGCAAGTATTTTTTTTACCATTACTAGCGATGGGCATCCACCCGGATATTTACCCAAGGTTGGGTATTTACCCGATGCGCACCGGGTAAATACCCGTATCTACTAGTTTGGGTGGGTAGATTGGAATATTTATTTAAAAATGAGTGGAAGTCTACTAACTTTGTATATGAATGTGTGAAATGGTTATGCAATTTATTATTAAATGACATATATTGACATAGAATAAATATTAAAGATTAAAATCCCTAATTCTGTCCATATAAAATATACAGATTTCATCTTATTTCATGTCTGTTTTCTTATTATAACATATAATTGGGTAAAAAAAATGTTCTTTATTTATTTTGCTGGAAAATGTTCCAGCAAAATAAATAAAAACTAACACCTGTCAATTTTCGCGGCATGTTTTTTGAGGGAAATATTATAACAAGTTGATAAGGGATCAAAGAGATCATCAATACGAATATATTTTGTTCGGGGACTAACCCTGAAATCAGTATTTTTGGCTGTTTGATGAGCAGACATCTAAGCGCACGGTAGTGCGCAGGCCAAGTTCCAGCAACAGGCCGCGCGCATGCCATGCACTATTTACACGAACCGTTTTGACCCACTTTTGACCCCCCTGTAGCTCAGTGCCTTTTGCAAGTACAGAGATAAAATTGTATCTACGCAATCATATACTAGTACTAAAGCAGTATGCCAAATTTCATAGATATAACTACAGTTGATCCTGAAATATGACCCTGTGAAAATAGCTAATTTTGGCACTGACTGACTGACTCACTGACCGGTAATCAAAACCTCTAGGCCACTTCCAATTGTCCTAGTGTTATGAAATTTTGCACGCAGGTCGTGTTTTATATGTACATTAACAAAAAATTAAGAAACTTAAGAAATCGGTCAAGTGTGAGTTGGCTTAATCGAATATCGAATTTTTAATAAAAATATTTATGAACCACTGATATAATGAGAATACAATGAGGGGGGAGGAGGAGAAGGAGGAAGAGAGGGGGGAGGGGTATATAAAATTGTCATGTATACATAATGTATACTGTATAGCCTATATTATTAAATACTGCTTACCTAAAAAAATCAGGCTTCTATTGTTATAAATTACTTTCGATAATAGATGGCGCTAGCGGTATAATCGCGATATAGAAAAAAATAAGTACGATTTCTAGTAAAAAAGTATTGAAATCCCACCAAAAACAAACCTGTTAAAAAGGGGGCCAAGTTCCTATCGGCTAATTGTTCGGCTAAAAAGAGTTGAAATCCAATCCAATGCCAAGTTTAGATGCACCTTAAAATCGATCATAATCATCTTCTTCAACAGCCTGATCCACTGAACATTTGCCATTCCTAAGACTTGAACTTGGCAGGTTTTATTAAATAGGTAAATTTAATTATATAAATAATAAATTTAATCATACAATTATTCAAGTGTTACGTACAGCACGAAAACCTGCCAAGTTCAAGTCTTGGGAATGGCAAATGTTTACCAGTGGATCAGGCTGTTGAAGAAGATGATTATGATTGATTTTAAGGTGCATCTAAACTTGGCATTGGATTGGATTTCAACTCTTTTTAGCCGAACAATTAGCCGATAGGAACTTGGCCCCCTTTTAAAAGGTATGTTTTTGGTGGGATAAAAATCTACTCTACTTATATGTATGATGGTGCTCATATAAAGACATCGCATTTGATGTTTTTTTTCTCATTTTAACATATAATCAGGTGGACAAACACTTGCCAACAAAACATGTAAACTAAGACGTGTTAATTCGTATGTTATTCCCATACAACGGGTAGATTCCGATAAATACCCGGCATTTTATTTTGTGAAAAAATGTTATAACAAGTTAACAGGGTATTTAAGAACTCGTCAATACGTATATTTTTTGTTTCGGGACCAACCGCGTAATCAGTAAATTTAGCTATTGTTTGAGCAGTAAAATAAATGTACTCTCCTTATATGTATGAGGATACTAATATATTGACATAGCATTTGATCTGTCTTTACTTATTTCAACATATACTCCGCTAGTTTCCAACTAGTCCAATTAGAAACGTTTTTCTAAACGTCAAAACAAACATCGTCTATGGGATTTGAATGAAATAGCACGGCGTGACGTCAGAGTTTCTTGGAGTCAAATAGCGCTCATATTATCAGTTTTTCTGCCATATTACTGTGATATATTGTGGGTATGCTGTAGAACGGTCACTTGTCATTAGCAACCAATCAGTCTGCCAATAAACGTATAGCGGCTAACCCGTGTTTCACTGCTCGTCTGTGCCTACCTAAATACTTGTCAGTGGCGACGACGGTTACAAAGAACCAATCCGTGTGTGATATTTAAAAATAGTTTGTGCAAATAACTTTAAACGCGTGCATAATGACCATCGAAAAAATCGCCGAATTCAACGTGCAAAAAGACGATTGGAAATTATATATTGAACGGTTGGAACAGTATTTTGTGGTAAATGAGGTAAAGGCGGAATTGCAAGTAGCCACGTTAATTACTGTGATGGGGTCGGATGCTTATGAGTTGTTAGTGAATTTATGTACCCCAGTGAAACCAAAATCTAAAACTTTTAACGAAATTGTAACAATTATGGAAAGGCATTTACAACCTAAACCTAGTGAATTAGCGGAAAGATATAAATTTAGACAAAGGAAACAGAGTAGCGGCGAAACAATTGCGGAGTACGTAGCCATATTGAAAAAGATGTCTATGACTTGTGAGTTTGGCACTAGGCTAGAGGAAAGTTTACGTGACCAGCTAGTATGTGGCCTCAACAGTGACAATTCGACAAAGATTGTTTGCAGAAACTGGTTTAAACTTCGCAAAAGCGTATACGTTGGCAGTAAATTTGGAATCGGCAGAAAAGGACGCGGCGATCGTGGTGGAAGGGCAAAGGTCATCGGTCACGACGACAGCTGAGTGTCAAGCGATTCAAACGTATCGCAAGCAGACGGGAGTGAACGGAACGACGGCGACGGCGGTAGGGTCGTATGGCAACGGCGCGCGCGACTCCCAACGTCGCGTTCGCGCACCGACAGCATCGGTGCCGGCCAGGCCGGTTGAGCGGGCTGGGGCTCGGCGACAGCAACAATGTCGTGCATGCGGCGGCGCACATGATACGTCAAATTGCAAATTTGGGCGATACGTGTGCCGCGTATGCAATAAAGAGGGGCACCTGCGGCGGATGTGTCCTAATTTAACGACTCAGCATTGCGTGGAGGCGGCGGGCGGCAGCGGCGGCGCCGTAGGAAACGAATGTGACAGTGAGGACAGTGACGAGGTAACTCTCATTGAATTAAATCAATTGACAGTAGGGCAGTGCCAACCAATTTTGATTTCTCTAGAAGTGAACAACAAAACTGTAGCAATGGAATGCGATACGGGCAGTGCCGTATCTTGCATAAGTTACGATACCTACAAACGACAATTTAGTGATTTACCAATTAAAAACTGTACATTGATATCAAGATATTATACAGGAGAAACTGTACGCCCATTAGGAGTGATCAAACCACTAGTAAATTATAAGGGTAGAAGTAAAGAACTCGATTTGTATGTAATTGAAAATGGGAAAACACTTTTACTCGGGAGGCAATGGATAGCGGAACTAAATATATTGCCCTCTGTACTACAGTATTGTTCCGTAGTCAGGAAAATGTGTTCAGTAGTCAGGAATTTGATTTAAGCACTTTCAGTTCCAGATATTGTAAAGTATTCGCGGACGGGCTGGGCCGTTTCACCGGTCCGCCAGTGAGCATCCACGTGCGCGAGGGGGCGCGGCCCGTGTTCATGCGAGCTCGCCCGCTGGCGTACGCGCTCCGCGAGCCGGTGGAGCGCGTGCTGCAGCAGCACGTGCGGGACGGCATCCTCACGCCCGTCGAGCGCTCCGACTGGGCCACACCAATAGTGCCAGTCGTAAAAAAGGATGGTGATATCAAAATCTGTGCCGACTATAAAATAACGCCGAACAAGGTAATCGACATTGACCGTTATCCACTACCACAAGTAGAAGATCTTTTAGTTCGGTTGCAACGGAGATCACATATTCACATTTTGTCGAAATTTTTTTACCTGTAACTAATTCAGAAGTACGAATAACACTAGCAAAGGACGTGATACTCAGTAGGGTTAAATTGTACATTGAGACAGGATGGCCCGCCAGCTGTTCCGACGACACAGAGATTAAACCGTACTTTACGAGACGTAACGAGTTATATGTCGAAAGCGGGTGCATTATGTGGGGTTATAGAATGGTTATACCTACAGGTTTAAGACAACTGGTTTTAAAACAATTACACAGTACCCATATGGGTATTGTCAAGACTAAATCCTGGGCAAGGAGTTATGTATGGTGGCCGCAAATCGACTACGATGTGGAGGCTCTGTGCCGCGCGTGCGACACGTGTGCCTTAGAGGCAGGGGCGCCCCCGCGCGCCGCCCCACAGCCGTGGCCATATCACTCGCAGCCTTGGTATCGCATCCATGCCGACTTTTTAGGGCCTTACCGAGGTAAAACATTCTTGATACTTGTGGATTCAACTAGTAAATGGCTAGAAGCTTTTGAAATGAATCAGACGAACGCAGGGACTGTTATTAAGGTACTTCGAGCCACCTTCGCTAGGTTTGGATTACCTGTAGAGTTTGTGTCCGATCAAGGACCGCCTTTTACTAGTTCCGAATTTGCGATGTTTTTAAAAAACAACGGCGTGAAGCAATTATTTTCGCCTATTTACCACCCGTCCTCAAACGGTGCAGCCGTAAATGCAGTAAAATTGTGCAAGCGTGCAATCAAGAAAGCATTTAACGATAACGTAGATATAGACGCTGCTTTACAAACGTTTTTATTAACATATAGGAACACGGTTCACAGCACAACAGGCGAAACACCAGCTATGTTGTTACAAAAACGTAATCTACGCACTCGACTAGATTTATTACGTAGAGAAACGTCGATACATGATAAAGTAAGTAAGGTACAAGAAAAACAAATTAAATTTTCAAGAGGTAAACAGCGGGAATTAAGTCAAGACGAAATGGTATGGGCTAGAGGGTTTGGCAAACAAGACAAATGGCTAAAGGCCAAGGTAGTAGAGAAAGATGGTTCAAGACGATATATAGTGGACAGTGGTAACGGTCATGTTGATCAAATACGTCGTCGGTCACGGTTATCTGATGTACCATGCCCTATAGACGAAAGCGCGCCTACGGAGCCTGATGGGGGTGGGGCGGCCGTCACGCAAGGAGGCGAGGTAGTGGATGAGAGTAGCGATACGTCGCAGCAGGAGTTTAATCCGCCGCTGTCAGCGTCTGCGACGGATTTGACACCTGTGAGTCCTGTTGTTCAGAAGCCAGTGAGCCAAGTCAATAGTCCAGCACCTACTACTACTCAGGCACCACCCTTGCCGGCCCTGAATGTGTAGAACCGTCCTATCAGGGAACGCAAACCGGTAGTCCGTTTTGGTCTTGATATTGATTGAAGTTTTCAGTTATGTTTTTTTGTATAGTTTGTAAGGTTAAAGTTGGATGCAATCATTCTATTAGATATAAGTTTTTAATTAGTGTTAATTAGTGAGGGAGGTGTGATATATTGTGGGTATGCTGTAGAACGGTCACTTGTCATTAGCAACCAATCAGTTTGCCAATAAACGTATAGCGGCTAACCCGTGTTTCACTGCTCGTCTGTGCCTACCTAAATACTTGTCAATTACATCTAAAGTCACGTTAAAAATGGATATGATCAATGTCAAGTGACATTATTTTGTGACGTTTATTCTCTTATCAGTACAAAATATTTTTTTATTGACAGAGCCGATCCAAAAGATCAAATGTTTATTCAGTAATTAGACCTTTACAGACACTTTTACACGTCAATAAGTATAATTTATGTTACGTGTAAAGTATATTAAAACTAAATTTATTTTTAAAGAAAAGCTACCGAAACCAGCGCTTCGTAACGACCACTGCTGAGAAGAAACGCCGAAAGAAACTAATTTTCACAGTATTGGTCGCCTACTCGCCAGAAGGGCTTTGTCATATTATTATTATTATTGTATTTTATTTAATAAATACTTATAATATAATACAATGTTGACATATTATAACATGTAATGCTTGCGAACAAGTAAACAAACATAAATTGCGTAATAAAAAATATTAAGTAGTCAAAAAAAGCGAAGCTGAGCAGACCAGTCCCTCCCGGCAGCACCCGTTCAAGACGATATATAGTGGAATCATATTAGAGGGAATCGAGGGAATGGCCTAAAATGCGAACCATGTTCATGGGTGATGCGGCTAGTAACCCATCATTGTTTTGATTCCTAGGGTTCCATA
Source organism: Acrobasis suavella (assembly GCA_943193695.1). NCBI lineage: Eukaryota > Metazoa > Arthropoda > Insecta > Lepidoptera > Pyralidae > Acrobasis > Acrobasis suavella. The sequence continues at coordinate 11,064,893 of OW971929.1, read as the reverse complement.
GCAAACCCTTATAGTTTCGTCGTAATAAAAATACTATCTATCCCAGCCACTTCTGCTTCAGTAGAGAGATCTTTTTTTACTTTCGCCAACATACATTCAAAAACGAAACAAATTGACGACAAACAGAGAGAGAGAGAGAGAGAGAGGAGAGTAAACTTACTATTTATATTCCTAAACAAAAATTTGTCAAGAAATTTACTAAATAACTTATTAGTAACATAGAAAAAATACCCAGAAAGTTACTGTATGGTAAGCTACTCAGTTACTTTCTCGAAACTTACTCGATAAGTTACTAGGAAATGCTGTATGATAAGATACTCAGTAAGTTTCTTGAAACTAACTCGGTAAGTTACTAGCAATATTAGGAAAAAAATATTTAAAATTATAATTTTGGTTGCATTTAAACTAGAGAAGTGGTAGAAGTCTTAGCGGATCACTATAATCACAAATGAAATTTAATAAAAAAAATAACTATGTTATCCTCCGATGGTTGAATGAAATCAGGAGGGGGTGGATGTCTGCTGCGCCACAGTTGGAGCCGGGAGGATTTTGGTGCGCCTTCAAGAGGTGTTGTGTTACAAAACTATTGTGGCTTACAAATTGGCTGGTATAGGGTTGAGCTCCATAAAGTGCCTAGGGTGCCTAGGATCAGAAACCTGCTTTTTTTATTTCAAGATCGCTGTTCCCATACATAGGGTAATTTCGGATAAATATCCGGCAAACTATTTTGTGGTAAATGTTATAATTATAACGAGTTGATGGAGGATCGAAGAACTTTTCAAAACGAATATCTTTTGTCTGGGTATTTTCTCTATGTTACTATCAAGTTATTCAGTAAATTTCTTGACAAGTTTCTGTTTGGGAATATAAAAAGTAAGTTTAATATCTCTCTCTCTCTCTCTTTCTCTCTCTCTGTTTGTCGTCAATTTGTTTCTTTTTTTGGATGTAGGTATGTTGGCGAAAGTAAAAAAGATCTCTCTTCTGAAGCAGAAGTAGTTGGGATAGATAGTATTTTTATTGCTATTTGTCCCAAACACGATATAGAGAAAAGCGTTTTCCACCATGAGAGTGATAATTTGCCAAATTACAGCTTTCTAGTACTTATAGTCTCTGAGTAAAACCGCAGACAGGGACGACGAAACTATAAGGGTTTGCTATGGATCCCTAGGAATCAAAACAATGATGGGTTGCTCGTCGCATCCCCTTTTAACATGGTTTGCATTTTCGCCTATTCCCTCTAACGGCTTTTACGATCTGCGCAGGAAGAGAAGCAGCTTGGAAGAGTGTACGTGCGCATTTTAAGCAATATTACATAGATAAATTAACAAGACTTAACAAGACGATACCTATTAATCAATATTACCAGCATTTGGGAATATTACCGGTAAAAATAGAAACTTACTGGCAAAATTCCCCTAAAGTACTGGTAACGGTAATTTAATGTGGGACATCACTAGTTTGCACGCGCTTTCCGACAGGCGTTGCGAAGAATTTATTTATAATTTAATCTACCCACCAAATGGGTAGATTGGGTATTTATATTTGCCAACCGCCCATCTTTACATTACTATTGCGTGTTCGATGTACCTTGCGTAATTTTATTCACAGCTTATTTTTACCCGACTGCCGAAGGAGGGAAATGTGTGTTACAAATTGCCTAATTTGTTTGTGGAAGTATGTCGGTAAGTAATTTTGTATGTATGTTGGTTTCTGCGTAAAATCTAAAATGCAACTTAATATACAAGTGTGTATCCAAGTTTGTGAGGTTTTAACCTCCGAAAAAAGAGGGGTATTATAAGTTTGACGCTAATGTCTCTCAGTCTGTCCGTCTGTCTCTCTGTGTGCCTGTCTGTGGCATCTTATCGCTTGAACAGATGGACCAATTTCAATGCGGCTTTGCGGTGGTTTATTTATTTAACTTTATTACATGAAATTGTAATTGATGGACTTAAGGCCGTAGGCCTTTTCTACCAGTCAACTTACAGGTGGTGCAAAAACTCCAAAATTAAAAACTCAGAGCACTTATATTATAACAAAATACTAACCTACGTGCATATCTACGTTACCACAGAATAATAAATAATATAATAATAGGTGGTTCTTAGCTATGATTGATAAACATCGGTTGGACCGTTTTGTAGTTTTCCTGTAAAATATTGGATGTTGCTACGGATATTCATTCTACTATACAGTTCCTCCACCCATCACTAGATGGCGTTTACATATTAAACTATTGAAAGTCAGGATATTTTTTAATTTTCCTGGCAAATAAACTTGTGTTTGTGTGAATTGAGTATATGTACGTATACCTAAACAAGTTTGTATATGTTCATTGTCAAAAATAAACACGAAGAACTGCATTTGATAGCTTGGTTGAATAAAACCCATGCTTATAAGAAATAACCAAAATTGTGAACAACCTTCCTATTTTTTTTAATGCCGATTAATACAGTCAACCATAACAATCTAATTTTTAAAATAAACATCGCATTTTGTACAAATCTTACTCGAGAAGATTCTCGCGTTCTCAGAAGCAGCACATAAGAACCCACTCGTGCTAAGGTTACAGTAGTGCCGGTCAGCATCGTTAGGTAAAACAGACACACAGAGAACAAACAATATACACTTCTACCTATAAATCAAACATACTTACTAACATAAAAGACACGTGAAAAAAATGATCCTTCTTTTGCAGTTGTTGCACACATAAGTACGTCATTCAAAGAACCTTTGTAAAAAACATGTTGGCCACTGACACATACGGAAAAAATAATCAAAGTACTTCTAAATGAAGCTTTTGTTAGAAGCTATAAAATAACAAGATATAAGTTTAAAAAACTAATACCCGACTACGCGAGTCATATGTTATATTATACTCTAATTTTATTGTATTTAACATTCGTTATATACGTTTTTTGTATACAAATTGTAGCTATGTCACCCGGACAATAATGACGAATCGATTGATATGTATATGTATCTTTTGTGAAAATTGAACAAGCGATTTGGATTCTACGGGGAAACAGACATACATACACACCCACATACATAGACTGCTAAAATCATTACCCTTCCTCATGACTTTGCCGTAGTCAGCTAAAAATCCAAAATAATTAATGACGCGCGCTGCGGCCGGCACGGCGAACAGATACTGTGCCGTGCCGGTATGTCACGCACACAACCGTCCCCGCGCACCCATGCGTGCCCCTACGCTCGCCCTGTCTTCTCGCGCACTTTGAGTTTTGGCGCGGAAATATTTCATTTTTTTCAAATAATAAGATTGCGTGGATGGAGATGACACAAACTATGAATTGTGGTTTATCACACTACAATAATAAAAAAGACGAAACTCTAATAACACTAATAATCTTTTGCGTCTTTTACAGAGTATTTAATTAAAAAAATAAAATACAATAAGATATCGTGGATGAAAAGTGACACAAAACATTTTGAAACACATATATTAGTGCTCTATGGCGTGTAATACCTATTTATCCAATTCTAATATTCTTAAAGAGCTATTTGAGCGAAATATTAAGTATTCGTGAAATGACACTAATCCTGTGGCCAGATGATGAGACAAAAAGCTTTTATACATCAGACACCACGTAGTTATTGTCATGCAATTGAAAAATTCATCTCTTATTTTCTTTTCATCTCATAATGTTCGAAAAGGCAAATACCCAAATTTCTACCTAAGCAAACATCGAAGATGGCACAACGTCATATTTTAGGTTGGTCAAGGGGTCTAGAAACTATATGCGAAAAATCGAAATATCTAATATTCTTGAAACTTATAAACCTAGCACTACCGGACTATAAAGCTTAGTACGAAAGCTTTCAAAATGATGTAAAAGTCACATATCCGAAAACCAGTACCTATTACCCAGAGGGTTGGATCCCCGGTCAGGGCAAGTTATAAATGGCCTTTTTTAAATTGCCCTAGGTCTTGGATGTTTATCTATATATGTATTTGTTATAAAATATAGTATTGTTGAGTTACTATTCCATAACACAAGTCTCGAACTTACTTTGGCGCTAACTCAATCAGTGTTATTTCTATATATATTTATATTTAAAAAATACGTTTAGTTTTGAATCCAATCAAAATGATCAACTGTACGTTATAGCTAACTTCCCATTATGACACTAAACATACCTGATCCGTGGCAGAGCCGCAACTTGTCACCTGCATCTTCAGGTTTTGGCAAATGGTCAGCAGCTGGTGCCGCACCTCACTTGCATATAACAAGTTTTTGTGGTTCAGATAGTTCTCCTTGCACCATTGCTGTAACAAATGTTACTGTACATATCTAAATTGATTTCAGTGCATTATAGAGACAAATTTACCAAGAAAAACTTGCTAAGTTGCATGCAATGCAACCGGCCAAGTGCGTGTCGCAATTAGGTTTCTGTAGTTGCGTATGTCGATTTTGAGTTCATTTCTTACGGTTCCACGACAAAAAATGTCTAAAAATCTAATTTCGTATTGAATTGGTATGAAATGTTAATTTTTCGGGCACATTTTATAAGTAAAAAATTAATAATTATTATTTTACTTCTAAATTTCTTTTTATAAAATCTCTACATTTGGTTGGAGTCTCCTTTTAAGAATAATAATGCCTGTGCCAAGCCAAGAGACACCGCTCTTCTAATATCGTGACAAGTATATTTAAACGTACAATCGTGCCACAGAAATTCTTAAAACTACGAAATAAGACGAAATATAATAAAGTACCTAGAAGTTACTTCGTCTGTCGATCATATCCGTTTGTCATTAGTCCATCTGTCAGTTTGGTATATGTATGTATATTTGAACAACTTTATATTTTAGACCTATTGTATAAATTCCTCTGTTTCCTCGTAGCTAAGTGGTGTAAGCCATTCGTGCATCCTTTCCTTACATTGATAGTATGATATCGGGTATATGAAGTATTAGGGTGCTTCTTAAGTATTAGGGTGAAGAAGTATTAGGGTGCTTCATATAAGGATGAAAAAAATTTTTTTTTTCGTTTTTTTCTCGGGTCATTTGATACTATACCTTAAGGGGCTACATGAATTTTTCGGGGTCCAGTGCTGCCCCCATTTGAAATAAATCATTTGAAAAGAAACGGAGATATAATTAAAAATTTGGTCTTGATCAGACCCTGGATAACCCTTCGAACTATTCTATAAACTACTGTTTACAGTTTAAAGTGAGAACGTGAAGCTTTTCTACGCACAATTGCGAAAAACGGCCACTTTTGGCGTATGTGCGTAGAAAAACTTCACGTTCTCACTTTAAAATGTAAAAAGTAGTTTATAGAATAGTTCGAAGGGTTATCCAGGGTCTGATCAAGACCAAATTTTTAATTATATCTCCGTTTCTTTTCAAATGATTTATTTCAAATGGGGGCAGCACTGGACCCCGAAAAATTCATGTAAGAAACTATTTCAGTATTATTTTCAAATTTTTAAAGTTAGTTACATATAGGGGTCGCTACCAATATTCACATTTAAGGTAAAAGCTCAAAATCACTGCGGAGCTTATATTTATTTTTTCATGACACAGGGCATTTAAATACGAAATAAATAAATATATACATAGGGCGCACTATAAGTTTCCGGAACTGGCCACTTACATAAACAATATTTAAAAATTTATTGCAACATTTGAAAATAGAACTCTTTGGCTGTAGAATGCAGTTTGTTTCATCTGACTGTCTTTTGTTTTTACCTTGTGGCGCCATTTAAAAAATTGAGTGTCTGCATCAACATGGATTTAACTCGGGAAAATTTTCGTAGTATGATTTTCAACGATTTTAAGTGTAATTTGACAGCTCAACAGAGCATCGCTCGGCTTGAAACAGCTTTTGGCAATGAAGCACCATGCAAGACAACTGTTTATAGCTGGTTTGCAGAATTCAAGCGTGGTCGTATCAATCTCAGTGACGAATCTCGCGATGGTCGGCTGTCCACCGCTGTGACCAACAAAAACATCGATGCTGTGCGCCGTATGATTGAAAGAGACAGGCATGTGACCTACCATGAAATTCGCGCATCCTTAGAAATAGGCATGAGTCAAATACAATTATTCCTACACAAACATTTGGGTGTGAGAAAGCTGTGCTCGCGGTGGATCCCACACAACTTGACCGAGGTTAAAAAAACGGACCGCGTCACTTGGTGCAGTGCCATGCTTACCAGATTCAACGAAGGTGCGTCAAATTTGGTGTGGGACATAGTAACAGGTGACGAAACATGGATTTATTGCTACGATCCCAAAACAAAGCAGCAATCGAGCGTATGGGTCTTTCAAGATGAGCCGAAACCAACCAAAGTGGCGCGCGTGAAAAGTGCATCTAAGCGGATGATTGCTTCTTTTTTTAATAAAACTGGACACGTGGCTACTGTTTCTTTAGAGAATCATCGTACAGTGAATAGTGACTGGTACACGACCATTTGTTTGCCGGAAGTTATTGACGAACTCCGTAAAAATAACCGTAAACGCCGTATCATCCTGCACCACGACAATGCTAGTTCTCACACGGCCAGACAGACAAACGACTTTTTGAAGGCGAAAAATGTAGAACTCATGAGTCATCCTGCATACAGTCCCGACCTGGCACCTTGTGACTTTTTTCTGTTCCCAAAAATTAAGAACCAATTACGCGGTCAACGATTTTCATCACCAGAAGAGGCTGTCGAGGAGTATGAAAAACACGTTTTAGAAGTCACCACAGAGGAGTGGCACAAAAGTTTTCAAAACTGGTTTCATCGAATGAAAAAGTGCATAGACGCCAAGGGAGATTATTTTGAAAAACAATAATTTAATTTTGTACCTTTAATAGTATTTTTTCATATTCATTCCGGAAACTTATAGTGCGCCCCACGTAAATACATATGGACAAACAACACTGATTGAGCCAGCCCCAAAGTAAGTTCGAGACTTGTGTTATGGGATACTAACTCAACGATACTATATTTTATAACAAATACATATATAGATAAACATCCAAGATAAATAAATGATATTATTTCAAATAAATGTTTATTACTAAAACCCTGAAATCATTTATTGAAAGATGCGCTCTCTCTATCGTCGAAAGAACTTTCTTCCACTTAAAACTAAAATAAAGTTAGCTCAAACTTTAATTCTTCCCATTATTGATTACGCGGATGTTTGTTATTGTGACCTGACACAAGTTCTCCTAAACAAATTGGATCGTTTGGCCAATAACTGCATCAGATTTATTTTCAATATTCGTAAATTTGATCACGTCTCTTCATTTCGCTCTCAGTTAGCATGGCTCCCTATCCCCTTACGTCGTAACACTAAAATACTCTCTATGCTTTTTTCTATCTTGAATAACCCGCACTCCCCTAACTATCTTAAATCTAAATTTAACCTTCTCAGTTCCACTCACTCTCGCACACTTCGCTCCTCAAGCATTTCCATCCTTAATATTCCTCCTCATAGAACTTCCTTCATGGGCAAGTCTTTCCAAGTCCAGGCTATCCTGCTATGGAATGCCCTTCCGGAATCTATAAGAAGAGCTCCTAGTCGTTTGGCTTTCAAGCATTCACCTTCCCCCAACTTTCAAGCATTCACCTTCCATAAGTCTTACCTTTTTTAACGGCGCTTTGCAAAACGCCTTGTAGACGTTCAACAACGTAATGTGGTCGCCTAGAGGAGATATAAACTTTTGTTTCACTTTCAACGCTTCCTCTCTTTTGTGCATCGGCGTGTGGAAGATATTTTCACTTGATAGCACTGCTACTAAACTTAATACCTGGAAAAACAAAACTCTTCTTTATCAGTCACTACGTCACAAGTAAAACATTTACATCAACTACTGTCCACCATTTGTTGCCAAAAAAGGAAAACCTTGCTAAGTAACCTGTTTACTAGGGTTTAGTGTATTCCATTAATTATTGTGTGAAATGGCGAAGGTGATACTAAAAATACTATGATAAATCGTGTGCGAGTATTTCTATATAACAATTATAACACTGACAAAGAATATAGCTCTTATAAAAGGTTGACAAATATGTTGCAGAACCTCTTGACCGCACTATGTTGCGGAAACATTCAGAACTAAATATATCATGGCACCGCTTATTGTCTATTAGAGCAATTTATCATCATCGATTAAATAATCATTTAGAGGCGCTATCAATTTAGGTCCACTAACTCAGTTGTTGACCTTTAAAATATGGGCAAGTGTCAGAGACTATAGTAAAGGTCCAGCAGCTCTTCGCATCTGTCTATTTATCAATGTACTTCTAAATTCTCGAAATAAAGCGAAAGGATACAAATATAAGTAAATCATACCTCTTCCAAGCAGCTATACTCAGGCGCTGTTAACAATACTTTAGCATATTTCGGGTCGATTGGGAAGGCTGACATTTTTCTGCCGAGTGTCGTCAATTTCGGGTTGGCTTCATTTTCAATGGCTCCTGAAAGTTCAAAATGTTTGACATTATTCAGGATTTATAACCTTAAGAAAATGACGCCTAAGTGTGTGTGAGCGGAAGAAGGTGACTTGTGGTATGTCTGTTGTTTGTGTGTAAATAATATTTGAGTAATGTCTGTTGATATGGATTTTCACTAACATAAGCATGCAAAGCATCCGGGATACTTCATTTTGATAAGAGAACAAAGTGAAAGTGACAGTTTAACAAAGACAATAACAGGTCGCTGTGCGCCTCTATGGCTTATAATTCTATGTTGTGCGCTGTGTTATCGTGGTCAGATAAAAATAAAGACCTTTCAGTGGTGCCACTTTTGAAACGAGGAGTCACTAAACGAAAGGTTTTTCCAAACAAAAAACTGCACTTCTGGCTCAAATGGTGTGAGTACAATATTTACCTAACTCCTTCAACAATGCCAGAGAAGCATTAATAGATTCTGTTGGAGGCGCCTCTATTAATGGGAAGGTACTAGGTTCTATCCCAGCTGCTATCAACAATAATATCGTAGGAGCTAAAGGGCATCTGCAACAAAAGGTTTACTGATTATTATTTTTTTAAATATAATTAATGTCTTTAGGGAAGTTCCGATATCCACATAATTATAAAATAATATGATACGATATCCACATAATTATAAAATAAATTGACGACCTCCGTGGCGCAGTGGTCACCATGCTAGTCTGCCACCCAGAGGTTCCGAGTTCGATACCCAGTCAGGGCAAGTTGGAAAATGGCCTTTTTCAAATTATCCTGGGTCTTGGATGTTTATCTATATATGAATTTGCTATAAAATATAGTATTGTTGAGTTAGTAGCCCATAACATAAGGTCTCAACTTACTTTGGGGCTAGCTCAATCAGTGTAATTTGTCCCTATATATTTATTATTTATAATAGAATAAAGAACAATCTTGACCCTAATCTGTCCAACTTTTTAGGAAAAAGAGCACCTGAAACATACTGGCACTGCACTGACTCAACTCGAGCGGTTCAGTAAACATTGTATGACATCAATTTCACATACCTAATCAACAACAACTGTACCGTCTCGCCCCCCGCCTTTGTGCAAAACTTACGAACCCGTGTGCCGATCCATTTTAGACTTTATGTTAACGCATAGCAAAACTTCCGCCACGATGTATTTAAAGCAATTTAGCAGGCAGATAAGATACATGATACTGGTAACGACGATGATAGCGTAGCTACCAAAGAAGGTTCCATGCACTGGGGCCCTAGCTCAGGGGGCCCTTGGACTATTACCAATAAACTTTGTATGGAACAAGTTAAAATTCAACTACTTTCGGAATGTAAATAAAAAGGCAAACAAAACCTGGGTAGACGAAGTATCAGTAAAAGTTTGAGCTTTGTTTTTACAACACCCAAAAGCACTCCCTTTGTTCAGTATTATTCGTTTGCTGAAATAGTCCCTTGTTAGTCGACTGTCGGCGCACTAAAAAGACAGCTGTCTTTCTGGGGCACGAACAGTCTTCAAACTGTTTGAATGAACAAATTATAGTATGGCTTTGGTCACCTATACCAAAGATAAAATAATAATTAGTAACGTAACAGATACTCAACGCCAAATATTAACTATTGGAGGTATGTATGCAAAACTGGAGTTGCGTGCCTGCCACACAGAGATGGCAGCACACATGACTTGCAAAAAAGTGACAAAGAAAGTGTTGACTATGCTTCAAAAATATCAATTGCATTTCATATAAGTCATATTTAATCAATTAGAGAACTCATCATCATCATCATCGTCAGCTTTCAGTGACCCACTGCTGGGCATAAGCCTCCTGTCGACGCCATCTTGTTCTATCCCTTGCTATCGCAAACCAGTTTCTTCCAGCAACCTGCCTGAGATCGTCGACCCACCTAGCAGCCGGACGTCCTACACTACGTTTCCCATTTCTGGGATACCACTCGGTGACGGCCTTACAGCTTACTCCACCTACCATCGTTCCTTCGAGCCAGGTATCCCGCCCAGTTCCATTTCGTGTCGCAACCCTAGAGAGCACGTCGTGAACTTTCGTTCGACGTCGGATCTCTACGTTGCGAACTCGGTCTTGCAATTGTAGAACTACTTTATTTAAATAATAGTTATAAAAGATTATAATATTTTGATAAATACTTATAGTGCCATCTAGTGACAAGGAAAAGAATTTCTATAAGGCGATTATTTCTATAAGGCGATGGGTAGGCATGCCTACACTCTATTTCTACAGGTACTCAAATAAAGTTAAACAATCTTTACATGTCTTGTTAATAAAATCAATACCTTTGCAAATGACTAATTAATTACTTTTAAAAATTATAAATTGTATAAATTAATTATATTAATTTGTAACGTGTAAAGAACATTTGTAGTGTATATGGTTCAATAAAAAGACACGTCAAGATTGTTTACATTTATTTAAATACTACACTACACGCTGGTCTGGGAGAAGGGAAAAAACTTAGAATGTAATGTGTTTCCCTCCCTTCCCGGGCAAACCGCAAAAGCCGGTCGAGGAAATGGACGAGATTTGAATTCTTTTCCATCTTCACACCCACCATCACGCTAAACGATGAGGAGCTCAGCCCAGTGGGATTGCGCCTTTATTTACTAGCGCTTCCGCAAGTAAAGCGACACCGAGCGTGGTTCGCACTTGGATGGGAGACCAAAAGTGGCATAAAAATTTATCGAGCTCATCCGTGCTTCGGAGGGCACGTATAAGCCGTTAGTCCCGGCTGTCATCATTGTATGGCAGTTGTCAAGCTGTGTCAGATTCCTTAAGGCAGCTTGATAAATCTTACACCAGTGTTGGCCACTTACACACACGAAAAATAAACAAACAAACTTACTTTTCGAAATCCTTGGGAGAGGATGTCCTGCAGTGGACGTTATGCGGCTGAAATTATGATGATGACAAAACGCTAAGCGTGGACATTGGGTCTTAAGGCCCTGGGCTCTGTCTACCCCGTCAGGGATAAAAACGTAGAATCAAATGAGATATAGCTGAGTCTACTACTCAATTCCGACAAACGAAATCTCGGTGAACGCTATACCGACAGTTCTAAATGAACTGTCGGTATAGCGTTTTCATGCACTAGACCGACAGAAGACGAAATCGAACTAGTTTATCCCGACTGAAGTTTATCCCGACTGTCAGTTGGACCGATACAGCATTAAATCGAACCACTATAGATCGACTGAATCTTATCTACTCTTGTGGTTCTAATAGATATTTATTTAAATAGTTAAGATTGGATAATTTACATATTTACAAATAAAAAGAAAAAGTGAAATACCTACTATAAATTTAATCTAGACAATCGCGCCCATGCGGCATAGTGCCAAGAACGCTGGCCGCATTTCCCCGTTGGATCGCAATACTGATGCGTTGGGTTCGCGCAACGCCCAGCAGCCACCTCTCTTGTCACCAGCGGCGGAGATCAGTCTTGGGGAGATCTCTTTGAGGAGACCCCTAGCACCGGGGCCCCATGGTCGGAAAGTCTCTCGTGTGGTACCTCACGATCTCAGGTGTGTGGTGCGGCGGGCGCGCGGCGAACTCGTGCGCCGTGTAGAGGCGGTAGGCGGCGCCGGCGGCGGTGCGGCCGGCGCGGCCCGCGCGCTGCCACGCTGCCGCCGCCGCGCACGGCACCACGCGCAGCCGCTCCGCACCCGTCGTCGTGCACCAAGTCCTGCAGGTTTTTTTTATGTCATAGGCCGGCAAACGAACAAGCGGGTCACTTGATGGTAAGTGATCACCGCTGCCCATGGACAACTGCAACACCAGGGGTGTAACAAGCGTTGCCGGCCTTTCAGGAAGATATAGGGTGGTGACTATCTTTACACCAAGGCACGAAACCACAGAATAAGTACTAGTATTCACGTACAGAAATCTAACTAAGAAAATAAAATCAAAGAAATATCTACTCAATGTGGTTAGCGCCATGGTTTAATTTAGTTCGCGTCAGAGGTCCTCACCTCTTAGTTTAGATACCTAGACATCCATTGCAAGCCAATTTCATTCTTATTACTCTGAACAAACGATACATGTAACTATATATCCCCTTCGAAGTGGTCACCGCACGCATAGTAATAATGTAGGTATATTTTCGGTACCTAAACAGGGAGTGACACAGGCCTGCCTCGGGCGCGCTTCCCGGGCGCTTGCTATGTTTCGTGCCCAAATGTCAAATACTTAACAAATTATATCAATTTTCAGTGACTTTTCCGGAGAGCACGCGACAATATATGAAAAATCGTCATATCATACATTATGTTCTTTCCTAGCTCATTATTTTAAACTCATACAGGCTAACGGGATATTAGAAAGAACAAAGCGTATATATCCCTAATTTTTTTTTTAAATTGATAAAAAATTTTCAATCAAAAATATTAAGTAACTTCGTTCCAACCGAGTGTTCTACGACACTTACGCATTTTTTATCCGATAAACTTCAACGGGTCGGGGTGATCGTGCACCAGGTCCTGCAGGTGGTGACGATATTTAACACCAAATGTCTAATGCAAAACAAATTATACCGTCTTATTATCTTCAGTGAAATATCGTTATCTTGGGACTTTTTCAGACAGCACACTACAGTGTATGAAAAAGCGTTATACATTATGTTCTTTCATAGCTCATTTTTTTAAACTCTTAGAGGCTAACAGGATATTTGGAATAACAAAGCGTATTTATACCTAAAATTATTATTTTTATTGATTTGATAAAAAATATTCAATCAAAAATATTTAGTAAGTTTGTCCCACGACACTCACGTTTTTTATCGGATAAACTTCAACGGATCGGAGTGGTCGTGCACCAGGTCCTGCCGGTGGTGACGATCTCTAACACCAAATGTCAAATGCTAAACCAATAATACCTTTATCTTGCGACTTTTCCGGAGAGCACACTACAGTGTATGAAAAAGCGTCACACATTAAGTTCTTTCATAGCTCATTATTTTAAACTCTTTCAGGCTAACGGGATGTTTGGAAGAACAAAGCGTATCTTTACCTAACAATAACATTTTTTATTGATTTGGTTAAAAACATACCCATTCAATCAAAAATATTAAGTAACTTCGTTCCAACCGAGTGTTCCACGACACGCATTATTTATCGGATAAACTGCAACGAGTTGGGGTGATTCGCGAGGTCTACAGCTCACAGAGCCAATAGTTTAAATAAGATTGACTTTTACTTCAAGGCAAACACTAAATGCATAGTACTGTTTTGTGTTTATAATTATTACCTTTCCTTCACCATTCCACTGTCAATAACACATTTTATGTTTGGAATGGTCACAGACGCTTCCGCGATGTTAGTAGCCAAAACTATCTTCCTCGTCCCTTGCGGGGCATTCTTCCACACCTGCAATTGCTTAGAAGCCGGGAGACCCGCGTACAGCGGGCAGACCTTAATCGGAGGCCCTGCCGCTTCCTGTAATTATTATCTGCCATATAAACAAAACACAATTGATAATAACTGATCCATTTTTAAGATATTTGATAAAATCAGTTTAACTTCAAAATTATAATCTAATCCTTTAACATCTACTATGATTTTTTTTCAATACAGAAGGGATACGCATACACACGCGCCATGCATAAGCTCCTGAGATAAGCCCACACACATATGTAGAAATTATGCACATTTACACAATTCAGTATTTATATTTTTATTAGTTCTTAATTATCAACTATATATTAATTTAACTCACTTTTGCTATCTGTTTAATATTGTACATAACTGTTTCAATTTCTTCTTGCCCAGTCAAAAATACGAGGAAATCATGGCTGTAAACAATTTTAATGATTTTTTAATCTGTAAATGTAAGTATCATTTTTATTTTTAAGTACATAATAATTTTAAAACAGCAATAAGTCGTATTAAAACGAAGTTTGCATACTTTGGGGGAGTCATTGCATGAAGTTGAAATATTGTGCAGACAGCTGCATACTGATAATCTTCTTGCTTCATTTTGGTGTGATAGATGGTCACAGGGTAAGTTCTACCCTCTAAATATATAACTGGACAGTTATCATAATATTTCCTAAATGTATCTACATCCATTGTTGCTGACATTATGATAATCTGTAAAAAAAAACTCAAATATCAGAAAAGCTTGTCTGAAGACAATAATTTTTAAGTTGATTAACTAACAATTAAAACTTAGAAACTAATGTCTGATTTTTTATTCCGTAGAATTCTGACAGCTGTCATTTTTTGACGTGTCAGTGATCACAAACCTTTTTGGCCGGGCACATTTTTTATTAAATTCCAGATTTCAATTAGGGTTTAAACATCTGAGTCTATACATTTTTATTCTTAGTGAATTTAACCATTTTATTAAGTGAGGCGCTCCAAATCAAAAGGGGATTTATGTCGAGCGATATTTGTGTCCCTTTTTATCACAAACTGTTAAATAATCAATATAAAATAACAATTGTGAAAACTATATTTGATTTAACAAACATACAGATTACATTTTTTAAGACACCTCATTTTAGTTTTTAACTAAATCCTACTAGCTTATCACCGCGGCCAATTTGTTATAATGCCCATGGGAATAAGATATCCTTCCGCAGGGAAAGTAGCTTATGTCCTTTCCAGGATCTAAAACTATTTCCAAATCGAATTTAATCTAAATCAGTGCAAAAAAAAGATTTTTTCAACAAGAAAAAACGTAATAGAATAACAGAAACTTAACAAATATAACCATAGATTTCGAAGTTTTAAAAAAATCTCGGTCTATTAATACAACAATCAATGTGACATACGTGACATAACACCTGACAGCGGCATACTCTATTTTTTTAATTTTTCTTCTTGATAGGTACGAAAATAATAAATTGAAAAAGTTTTTGATTAAAAATGTTCATGACACATGACTTAATAGGGAGTGATGCCAGGTAAAGAAAAATAACCTGCTGACTTAAAAGTATAACTTTAATAATTCGGTATTATAAAATGTCACAACATTTTAAATATACCAGGAACTTTAAAATTTATCTTTTTCTAGGTAAAACATAAACAATTAACAAAAATTTATTTTTTTATTGCACTAAAACGGGTTCCCTTTTTAATAGGAGACCTTTTTTGGTAGCAACCCTTGTGAAATGTCAGAATTCTACGGAATTAAAAATCAGACTTTAAATTAATAGATGATGCAACAAAATTCAGATACTAACATTTCTTAAACACTTACCTTCAGTGGATTAGTATTTTGATTAATTCTTTCCTTTTGCGCAAGCTTTACAATACCAAACAGCACATCTGTGCTGACGGTCCGCTCGTGAGCCTCATCTAATATGATTATAGAGTACTTCTTGAGCAAGGGATCTATTATTGCTTCCCGAAGCAACATTCCATCTGTCAGGTATTTTACTTTAGTCCTTTGACTTGTAGCATCCTCAAACCTCACAGAATATCTGGAAAATTATCAAAAAAAAATTGTGGTAGAAAATATTGCATTGTCTTAGTGCTGTGACAGGAGAAATTGTTTACTTCCTAAGGCAATAGTTTACATTATGCAGTATGTCCCGTCATCGGTTTTTAGGGTTCCGTGGTAAGCAAGGACCCCTAATAGTTTTGCCATGTCTGTCTGTCAGTTCATCTGTCCGTCCGTGGTTTTACTAAGAGACTATTAGTACTAGAAAGCTGTAATTTGGCATAGGTATGTATATCAATCACGCCGACAAAGTGGTAAAATAAAATCTTTGAAAAAAATTCACGATAGCTCCATTACATTTAAAGTGGGATTCAAATATTTTTCCTCGACTAACCTATATCAACTACACCATGTGTAGGAGGAATAGGATTAAAAAATGTTATGAGTTTGTGAAAACAATTTTTTAATTTAGGGACCTCCCCTTCTATCAGCTAAACAGTTGTAACGTGAAAAAAATTACTGCAGTAGTTAGTGTATTTGCCGCAGTTGGATTGTATAATCCGCTGTTTGACAAAACCTCTAGCTGTCTGGAATCACAGCTCGGTTTTGTAAAATAGCTGATAATCGTTCAGCTGGATTGTTAATGTGTTACGTTGAATAAAAAAGCTAACGTTTAGATCACGTGTCATCAATGTCGCGGCGCAAAAGGGGGTTGTAGAGTTTAGTTTGGAATTTTGTCACTTAAGGCTGTCAATGCCATCATAACAACAAATAAATATGACCTCCGATAAGGCAAATTCTTCATTGCGTACCGAAAGTTTTTAACCGAATTCCAAAAAGGAGAGGTTGTCAATTCATCCGAATCTTTACTATGTTCACCGATTATTCGGAGACGTCTGGACCGATTTAATCTAGGTTAGCCGCCGCTACTGACAGTCCGCGCGCGTCTGTAATGGCAGCCGAACGGCTGCGAAAACTAGAAAAATGCCTCGTTGCGTGATACATAACTACAATAGTCTAATAATTGCAAGCGCCCAAAGGCAAGGGCATATTTACTAACACATGTAAGTTGTGTAACACACTGTGTAACAGTGTTTAATAAAACCCCGCCCGACAAAAAAATAGAGGTGTTATAAGTTTGACACTAATGTCTGTCTGTGGCATCGTAGCTCTCGAACGGACAGTCCGAATTCGATACGGTTTTTTTACGTGAAAGCATGTTTTCTTGCTTGCGGTGGTTCATAGATATGTTTGATGAAATTTGATTCAGCCGTTTAAAAGCTATTGGGGGTAAAAGAAAGACGGAATTTTGAGGGGTCCATTAACAGTAGCGCTACAACAAACTTCCCCCAAAGTATAAGATACAATCTTTTTTAATAATATCAATAGTTTTATTTTTTTTATTACAGTAGGGACGATGCATAATTTTTTTTTAATTGTGCTGTGGAAAGAGTTCCTAAAAAAAGGCCGTCCAAGAAAAAAATACCTCGCTAACCCAAAATCTCTTTAATAAGATATAAAGGTTACATAGACACGTCCGCCTTTGGACGGCGTCTCGGAGCGCCTTAGAAAGACCAGACAGGAGTGACGTCAATTATATCGAATTTGTAGGCGTGATGTAAGAACATTTGTTCGGGTGCTGTGTCA
Organism: Acrobasis suavella; assembly: GCA_943193695.1. Classification (NCBI taxonomy): domain Eukaryota; kingdom Metazoa; phylum Arthropoda; class Insecta; order Lepidoptera; family Pyralidae; genus Acrobasis; species Acrobasis suavella. Next base: position 11,047,409 of record OW971929.1, on the reverse strand, counting down.
AATATTGCGTTTACAAGATTGGCCTCATAACAAAAGTAGCTATATTTTTTTAAGATAATTCTATGGTAATTTTACTTTTTAAACTTTGTATCACTAATAAAATTGTATTTTTTAATCAACTAAAAATAAAAGTTAATGTTGAAATAACGGGACCAAACTCACACGTTGGCGCGGCTTAAATGCATCCTGTCTCAGCTAACATTGTGTTCGAGCGAAGCATTGCGTTGAAATGCACGATAAATTGATAGTAAACCGAGCGCGCAAAAAATACGTAAAGTCCTTTGGGAAAAGAGTTTCTATGCAAAAACGGCTGCAATAATCGCTTACTAATAGTTTATTAAAATCTTCGATAAGTGAGCCGTATCGGTGTGGACTTATTTCTGGAGATTTAATACTTATTTTATTACTTACTTACACGAAAGTTGCGTAAAAAAAAGGAAAAAACTAATCTTTGATGGCCCAAAACTTTTAAATGGCTTTTTATTTTACTATTCTGTATCCATGATGACAGACAAAATGTATAATCAGACAAAACGATATCATGTTAAACTTTGAATGTACAATGTCAAACAGTGGAGGAAATCCCCTCCGAAATTTGTATAGAAAAAGTATCGACTAGTTCGCTCTTAATGAATCGATAAAAAAAATTACTGTGCAAGGCCTTTTTTACGTAAATGCTTACAAAATCAGAGACATTTATTAAAATCTACTCATTATGCATCTTCTCTATTAAAATAATTATTTTTTATTACTTAATTATTTCGTTCAATATCATTTGTCTGTCCATTTAAGATGCCCATATTTACCCACGCATGGGTATTTATTTGGGTACCCGGTACTTATCGGGTATCTACCTGGTACATATCAGGTTTGGCTGGGTTAATTAGGATATTTATTTTAAAAAAATTGTGCGATTCCTTTAATGATGTATAGAAATGTATGAAAAGGTAATTTATAAATCAATGAATATAACGAAAAGAAAAAGAGCTATTTTTAATATTCATTTTCTACCCCGTTTACATGTTTTTCAGCACTGATTTATTTTTGCGGCTATTCCTGGACGAATACTACATATTGTAAAAAATTGCATGCATTTTCTCCATTGTATGTATTTTTAAACCATCCAATCAAATATAGTACCAACACACAAAACTTCATTCATATCTGTCCATGTTTAGGATGAGTTAGGCGAAAACCTCACGCACAAAAGAATTGTATATAAATATAATTACATGTTTTATAATACATACCCAACAATAGTGCCAACAGGTGCGTTCATCTCAGCAGCAACCCTTAGAGCAACAGTGATGGCAGCCACTCTGCGTGGCTGTGTCACTGCTATGGCTCCGCTACCTTCAATACGCTGCTCATGAATCAACTGAGGTATCTGAGTGGTTTTCCCACTGCCTGTCTCCCCAAGTATTATCATTGTATGATTTTTCTTTATTTCTTCTAAAAGTCTAAAAAAGTATTATTTAATGTTTGTAATGCAGGTCCAAAAATAAATTTATAATCCACTTATTTCTAAGATTGTACCTATTTATTTATAAACACTACTATAAAATGGAAAAATATGGACATGGGAATAACAGTAAGTCATTTGAGAATAATCTTATATTGTTTATGTCAGAAAAGTCAATCAAGGGATATTAAATAGAAAGATTTAACTTTTATTAAGTACCTAAACCAATGGTCTCACACCCGTGCTCGTAATAAATAAATAAAAATAAAAGTTATTTTTGTTTACGAGTTCTTTGACCCACCATCAACTTGTTATAACTTTTCACACAAAATAGTATGCTGGGTATTTATCTGATTCTAGACTCTACCCGTTGTGTGGAAACATATGCATTGACAGGTCTAAGTTTACATTTTTTGCTGGCAAATGTTTGTAGACTTAATTATAATTTGTTTAAAATAAACAAATAGAACACATCAAATGCGATGTTAATATATGAGCGGGTTCATACATAGAGGGAAAGCAGGGTTTGGACGTTTTAAGGTTAACCTAACCGAAATAATCTGTTATTAATCCAATTGGAAATGGGAATAACATATATTTTGGTTAACCGAAATAGCCTGTTAACCTATAATTGGGGTTAACTTTAACTGAATCGACATATAGATTTCTGCATGATACTACACGTTTTTCATTCCTCGTCACATGGTCACTGTACCTATTCCTACAAAAACACTTGCATGACTCAACCAAACGGCTGTACATCCCGAAATCCCGAATCCGGAAAACCTAATTAACCTATTCAGATAACGGTTACTGTTACCCTTATTGTGTGGGTTAACCGAATCAAAAGATTAACCGAAAAAGTTTACTGTTATGAATGGGTTTTCCAAACACTGAGGGAAAGTAGATGTTTTTGACTGCTGATCCAAAAGCCGAAACTACTGATTTCGGTGTTGGTTCTGGAAACAAAAGATATTCATATTAACAAGTTCTTGGATTCCTTATGAACTTGTTATAACATTTCCGACAAAATAGTAAGCAGAGTATTTATCTGAATTTACCCATTGTATGGGAACATCAAAATTACCAGTTCTGAGTTTACATTTTTTGTTTTTTCTGTACCGTGTTTCTAAAAAAACTATCTATTTTTTTTAAATATGTAACATAGAGAAGTTAATGAATTTTTTTAAATAAATTGTTTTATTGTAAATATGTATGATGACAAAAAACGTTTTTCTAAACATGAGATACTACAAAACCCTATTAATTATAATATGAACAACAATTGTTAGCTCATCTTCTTTTTAATGAAACTCGACTCTGACTGTCCTTTCTAAAATATAGTTAAACTGAATACTTTAGTCCGCTGATGTCAACAGATGTTTGTTAATTCTGTGTCATAGGTGTGTCATAGGATAGAATACATCAAATAAAAGTTGTGCAAAGGCACTACTTATCTCAAAAGAGATCTATTCCCTTAGGACTGTGAGAGATGTTTATGTAAAAGAGGCATATATACTTAATGTTAACAATATAAATTACAATGAAGAGAAGAAAAATTAGTTCCCACACCGCCCCCTCTCTTTAAGGGGGGATTATACCACCCCTCATCCCTCTTGCCTCAAGCCCCATACTCGTGCGGCCCTATAGGTGCTAAATAAATCCCGAATAGTCATAAGAAAGTGAGTAAACAAAACAGAAACACACCTGTGCCTGACTGTATAAACTGGTAACTTTTTTCTAGATTCCAGTAACTCCTCTACGCAGTTTGTTTCCTTTGATAAATTGAAGTCTTTCATATTTGGCGATAGTTGTTGTTGTTTTGGATGTAATGCATGACCATTTACTTTAGTTGCATTTTCCAGGGATAGTATTTTGATTTTCTTTACTTGCATAGGTTTGCATGGTGCTTTTCTTTTAGCGCTATTGTTTCGTACTTCACCTCCAATATTGCCTATAGCAACGTACTTGGAATCCATTTCAAATATATTTAATATAGGCATATGAGACACTATAAAACAATTTTATAGATCGATTGTTTTATCAACAAAACATCACGTAGTAAATTTCCCATTTTTACCACACACATGTTCAGGACACAACACAATAACTTAGGTTACTATTTTATTCCATAACTTTATCATTATAGTTTTGTCCAGAATCTGGAGAATGTCATTACCTAGGTACACGACAATAATAGAATTATAATATTTATATTACACTTCGTAAATACATCAATAGCACGAACTAAAGTGAAAGAAAAGTACCTACTCTTATCATAATGCTTGGGCCGGACATATATAAATTACTCTATGGTGGGCCGGACCTGCGCCTATCGTCACGAAGCTTCGTGATTTTTTATTACACGATACACGCAAATGTGACCGGCCGTTATCGGGTATCGTCCGTGGCGATATCGTCGTGGCGATACATTAAAACATTTATGCACGCTAACAATTCGCTCTGCGTGGTCGCACTTGCGTTGTTCGTTCATTTTGACGTTTGTTTTCAATTTGTTCGGACGGTGCTGTGCGACGATGCCACGGTTGTTAATGCGTAAAAATGAAGTGGAACGTTAAAATAGTGTTAAAATTTTTAGCTGTTTCTTTCTAGATTTCTTTTTAGGTTTCATAAATGCATTATGTAATTGTTAGAACACATGTTAAAGAAAAGAAAGTCGTCGTCCATATTTAAAACACGTAGATGACGCAATCTTGGATTATTGCCAGATAGTTCGTGAAAAATGACGAAGCTGCTAGTGTGACTAGCGCTTTATCGCGATAACTTTTTAGTGTACAAAACGTTATCGCGCGAATAGCTTCGGGACGATAGGCACACGTGCGGCCGAAGCATAAGTTGACATAAGAGAGCTCAAAAGTCAATTCAAATATTTGACAGATGCTTAGTCAAATGTCACTGTGACACGAAGTACAGGAATCCTACCGTTATCTCTTATAGCAGCACTTAAACTGAACTGCACGAAAACGATTATTGCGCGTCTCAAGTGTCAAATAAAGCGATCCTCAAAAAGTTACTTTTTTGCAACTTTTATGGAGGATTTTAGTTGGTTTTCTTGTGAATGTGAATATGTTTTTTCTTTTCTTTTGATTTTTACAAAACAGTTAGTAGATAAATGAAGCAACGCTACCATGGGACCTTAATTAATCCTACTTAATACCTTTTATTGGAAATTTGGATTTCAAAAACAGAGAAAGATATATTACTTCTTTATTTTAGTCCAATATAAGTCAAAACTAGTTAGGTATTCCAACTTACGTAACATATTTTTTGTAAGTAATAACAATGCTAATCCTTGTAAAATATTTATTCACACACGATGACAAATAACAACATATTCTTAAGTATAAGTTATTTATTAAAATTATAACTACATACTTACAAAACAATATGTTACGTAAGTTGGAATAACTTACTATTTTTCACATAAGTTGTACTAAACTAATGAAGTAATATATCTTACTTTGTTTTTTAAATCCAAATTTCCAATAAAAGGTATTATGTAGGATTAATTAAGGTTCCATGGTAGCGTTACTTCAATTATCTACTAACTGTTTTGTAAAAATCTAAAGTAAAGAAAAAACATATTCACATTCACAAGAAAACCAACTAAAATCCTCCATAAATCCATAATAAGGATCGCTTTATTTGACACTTTAGACGCGCAATAATCGTTTTCGTGCTGTCAAATAGACGTGATGGTAGGAATAGTCCATATTAAAAAGGTGAATGGTTTTGTGACGTCAACCAATACAATCCTGTTTAAGCGCTGCTATAAAGGTGTCATTGTAGCATTATACTATGCAGTTCAGTTTAAGTGCTGCTATAAGAGATAACGGTAGAATTCCAGCATTATGAACGTAATGGTAGGATTTAAAGTTGAGCTGCTTTTGCCCTACTTATATTTGCTATGCTATAATACGCCCAAATGGTTTTTTACGCGAGCGGTGAGTTGGAAATCTACACGTTTTGTGCTTCGGTGAGTCCTTAAATAAAAAATCCAACTCACCGCTCGCGTAAAAAACCATTTGGCCGTATTTTTGAAACCATCGTGTCAACTAAAAACAATATTGTTTTACGCAGAAATCATCGAAAATATGCCTATGGTTTTCTAAGAATTTCACGTGAATAAAAAAGCAGCATGAATCGGAACGGATTCTCCGTGAAAGGTTTCTTTGACATATCTACGCCACAAATGTCAAAATTAAGAGTGGTCGAGACCACTCGTTGCAAATGCTTCGCAAACTATCATTTCAAAAATGCGCCCGTTTGGAAACGCTCGCGTAAACCATACGTGATGTGACAAGTGATTTCAAAAATGGTACCCCTGTACTGTCACTGCCAAAGGTATTGTCCACGCACTGTCAGTGTCAATGTCAAGTCAAAGTCTACGAATTAAATCAGAACTACTCTCTTGACAATAACTATCTAATTTGTGTTCTCTACCTTAATTACCTATGTACATATATCTATTTAGTTTATCAATTTTATTTATGTTGAGTTCTAATACTTATAATTAAATACCGTAAAAACGGATTGATAAATGTATTGTACACCATAATAATTTATATTCAATAATAATATGATATCCACTGTATTTCGCCGTATACGGTCCACTCGTATTTTCAGAAATTACTCCGACGATGTAAATCCCTTTACGAAAACTTGGCGGGTTATATCAAACGAAGTCCCTGAATTTTTCGGTTTAAGAAAGAAGCCAGATATTCATCCTTCTCATGTAGATATAGTGATCATTGGAGGTGGATATGTAGGTTCCGCTACTGCTCACGCGTTGAAGACCCGGGCTGGTGATGGTTTATCTGTTGTTGTTATTGAAAAAGATTTAACTGTAAGTACCCTAGGTATTTGTAATTCAAAATATTTTAAATTATTTATGATGAATTCTATTTCAAGAAACAAAATTTCAGTACAAAGAAGCACGCTACAACATATCACATGGCACTCTAATTCGGAATTGTTCCCTGCCAGAAAACATTGAACTTTCCTCGTATGGTGCTGAATTTCTGAGGAAAGCAAAAGAAAATCTGGGTGGAGATATTGATATTCATTACACACCTAATGGTTATTTGCTACTGGCAAGTGAAAAGTATGCCAATAAAATGGAAGAAACTGCCACTCAACAGAGAGAAATGGGATTGAAAAATGAATTGCTTACTGCTAAAGAAATTAAAGATAAATTTCCATGGATAAATACCAGTGATGTTAAATTGGGTAAGACAATATATCCACATTTTATATATATACCTTTGGTTGACAGTGTATTTTAATTGTATATTTTAAATGTTTGACTTAATATGCTTTATGCTAAAACCTACCAAAGGTATATTTGTATATTACAATATACATATAGTAATATATAAATACTGATTCCCTAATGTGTATCTAAATTTTAATGTCAAATATATACATATATAATTATACATGGTGTGAAAATCTATACTTTATATTTGAACTATAAATCTAAGAAATGTTTACTTTCTATATTCCAGGTAGCATGTGTATTGAGTCAGAGGGTGTATTTGACTCATGGTCATTTCTGAGTGGCCTTGTTACAAAGTCACAAGAACTAGGAGCTGTATACATAAACGCAGAGGTAACCGGTTTTAAGATAGAACAGCAACGTGATGTTTTAATGGAGGGAGTCAAGCCTGGTTCATTTCAGAGACTTAATAAAGTGGTATACAGAACACCAGATAATCAAGAGCATTCCATCAAGTTCGCAGCTTGCATTTTAACTGCTGGAAGCCAATCTGGAGAGATAGCAAAATTAGCAAAAATTGGTGTTGGTGATGGGCTTTTAACAGTACCCTTACCAATTGAAGAAAGGTATTGACTTCCATCTTATGCTAATAATATTAGTATAAGATTTATATTATCAATGAAATAGAATAACAATTTCAACTTCTGCTGCTAATAACATGATTTTCATACAAGTTACTAATTGAAACATAGCATCCATAAAAGAAGTCTTTTATCAAATTTTATTTTGCTATCTGTAAGGTGGTAATACTCTCAACAAAGATTTTTATGTTTCACATTCACATGATAAATTTATTATATTGTTTCACAGAAAATATGAAATTTATTCAATTAAAGATGGAGCAGAAGGTGTTGGATTAAATACCCCATTAATTATGGATACAAGTGGTGTGTGGCTTAGAAGAAATGGTTTACAAAATAATTTACTGTGTGGCCATGTTCCATTTACCAATGAAGAAACTAAAAATATGTCTGAAGAAGAATTTTACAAAACATTCATAGAACCTTCTTTGAGTAACAGGTTTCCTTTAACCAAAGTAAAAAAGGTAAGTCAAATACTTTATCCATGTTTTCCCATAGCAATGGGTACGTCATAAAAATTATTTACTGTTTTTCCCATTGTACATACGGGCAGTGGGGACAACGTTCAGTTAAAATTTCACGAGAGGCGCTGCAGTAGCGAAGCGGCTTCAACATCACCCTAAACGCGTTATTATACTGGACCCACAGAGCGCTGTACGCCCTCCCCCCCTGCGTATTGTTGACTAAAATGAAGGATATTTTGTTCATAACAGTTTTTAATTTAAAATGTTAAGGCGGCCCTTCCCGACTGGTCTGCCGTCAACGCAAGCTTAGATTGAAAACTTGTTGTATCATCCAGGGCAGTGCTAGATAAAGAGGCCAATTAAAAAAAGGGAGATAGCACCTAAGGGCATGCTTTGCATTCTTTTGAATGAAATTAGTATTATTATTAACTATTCATAGGGTGCGGAAATTTCATGAAACTCGTTCCAGGTTATAAGTGTTTATCAGTAAGCCTTACAAGTGTGTGAAATAAATGTTTTGTATTCAAAATTTTCATTACATTTGCGAGGTTTGTATCACTATATTTTCTTTAACTTTACAATTTATGAGTACTTTATGAACGGTCGAAGTTCAGCTAAAATTTGTGCAAAACTGCAAGCTTATACTGACTTTGTTTTTCTAAATTTTAATTTTTTATTTCTATTGAAACCTAGAAATAGCGCACAAAATACCTGTGAGTTAAAAAAATTTCAAGAAAGTTCAGACACAACGCCATAATCACGTACGAGCGTTTGTATGAAAAGTAGGACGGGAAGGCCGCTCTTAATTTTCTAGGTTAAGCTACATGAATTTTCCAGGGTCCAGTGCTGCCCCCATTTTAAATAAATCATTTTCAAGAAAACGGAGATATCATTTAAAATTTTGTCTTGATCAGACCCTAGAGAACCTATTTTATGAACTACTGTTTACAGTTTAAAGCAGAGGTTCCCAAACTTATTTTGTCAAACGCCCACTTTAAAAAATCTGTTATTTTGTAGCGCCCCCATTTTTTTCACCATAAAAACCTGAATCACATATTTGTTTTGCCTGTAGTTTAATTCAACCTATATTCTAAACTAGACTTTTTTACAAGAGAGAGCAATAATAATACATACACCAGTACATCAGAGTATCTTTTATAAAAAATAACAATAATCAACATTGTTAATTTTAAATAAAAAAATAGCAATAATAATACAATTTTACAATAATAAAGAGTATCGGAAGTGGGGACCTCACCTGCGAAACTTTAAAACACGAAATTTTTTCAGTTTTCATTCCTGTAACGATATAAATAACGTTGTGAACGCATTAAAATAATAAATATTAATTACATTTTTAGTTTATATTTGTACAATAAAAAAGGATATAAATATGAACTAATAAATGGATGTTGTGTAGTAAGAGGATTTTAATTTCAGTTAATTTTAAAATATGAAATAGCTGAAGTTATAAATCACTCATTGCTTAAATCACATCAGCGCCCCCCAACTTTATTCTGGGCCCGTTACCAGAACCCTTAAAGCCTCCAGCGCCCACAAGGGGGCGTTATCGCCCACTTTGGGAAAGACTGGTTTAAAGTGTGAATATGAAGCTTTTCTACGCACATACGCCAAAAGTGGCCGTTTTTCGCAATTGTGCGTAGAAAAGCTTCACGTTCTCACTTTAAACTTTAAACAGTAGTTCATAAAATAGTTTGAAGGGTTATCTAGGGTCTGATCAAGGCCAAATTTTAAATGATATCTCCGTTTCCTTTTAAATGATTTATTTCAAATGGGGGCAGCACTGGACCCCGGAAAATTCAGGTAGCCCCTTAATGTTATGAGCATTACAAACAACAATGTTATTTGTGCTTTTGTCCCACGGCTGCATCGCTACTCGGCGCCTGCCGACGCGTCCTTCTCAAGGTCATATGTAGCACGGTACATAGTTACCAGTCATGAAATATTAATATTTCAATAAGTATTATTGAAATATTCATATTATTAGTTTTAATTTTATATGTATGTATAGGTATAATAGTTTCTTTATAATATGTTCTTCTTCTACCAGCTGTTCTTTTGAACCGTTTCATAGAAGTAGCTAACTTTTTTCTCACTTATCATTTGATATAAAATACTATAACTCTTGATTCCCTCTTCTACTTAAAGTCTTATCCATAAGTATACGTTAAAACTATAATATTTTTTAAAGTCACTCTCACTTAAAAATTTAAGGCCATAGGGACAACGGAAAGTATTTTTTTCATTTTATTACTTCCCATTGTCCCCTTTAACCGCGACAGCGTATGGGAACAACGAGAAATAATTTTAATTATTTTATTAATGTTCCGTTGTTTCCATTAAACAACGGGAAAACAAGATTTTATCTAGGTACACCTTACTTTCATGATCTTATTATATTCCATAGATTGTTTTCTTGTGTACTCCATAGTTTATCTTCGAATCATCATTAAGAACTAGGCTTAGATCGGTTAGAGTATTTATTTTTAAGTATTTTGGAATATGTCTTAAAATTATTGAAGTTTGTGAATACAATCTTTTGGGTCAGTGATGCATTTGTGAAATACTAAACTTTAAAATGCTAATTTTCTGAACCTGAAACTGAAAATATCTATTGCCATGCTTTCAAAATATACCTACTTATAAAAATTCGTACAAAATACCTAATTCTGTGAAAAAAAAAACTAAGATGAAGTTGTTACTTGGTTAAAATGTACTTCATGTAAAATGATAGAAATTAAAGTCTATGTTCAGAACCTTAAACTGCGCGTGGTCTTGCGCAGTTTATTCCGAAGTTTCCTTGGCCATATCCATCCTCCAATTCCTCCATATTTTGAAATACTTATTACTTTTACTTTTATTTTCAGGTTAAAAAAATAATATCAGAAATACAAGATTACAACACTTATGATGAAAGCGGTATTATAGGGCCCCATCCATATCATAACAATTTATACATAGCAGCCGGCTTTGGTAAATATGGTAAGTTCTATGGTGCTTACTTAATAGCAGTTTTGCGTTTGTTCCCGATGAGTAACATCCTCATGAGTACCACTGTTACTCAAAGGGAAAAAACTTCCCAATGAGTTCCAGTGTTACTCATTGCAACTAACATTCTTCCCAATGAGTACCACTGTGTCTTCGGCTCTCCAACGGCGCGCCGTATTCCCGCCAAGTATCACTTAAGAGACAGTGTTACTTGATGGGAAATTTGTATTCCCGTTGAGTAACAGTGACGTAATGAAGTACTTAAAGGTTAAATAAAATCCCAATGAATAAATTAAAAATTTTATATATGTTTGTACGTATAATAGATCGGACACATACTTAATATACTAAAATAGTATTGTTTATTTTAGTATATAATAGTCGTGTATGTATTTTTTTATATTTCACACAGCTATATACACACACACACACACACACACACACACACACACACATATATATATATATATATACTATATTTATATAAATATAACAATATGTATATAAAAACAAAAAATCGTAATCTTCATACAAAAGTATTCGGACGCCTCGGCAATTTGTATGATAGTGACGGTTTTTTTTTCGAGTTTCAAGCATTGGTCCCATAGAAAAAGTTATTCATATTGACGGCGTGAGTTGCTCCTACAAGGATCGAACAGGGTTTTTGTTACATATTGTTATATTTATATAAATATAGTAATGGGGAAAGTTGTTCAATATCACGGACTGGACCTACCGTTAAAATAGTATCAGTATATTTTGTTAGACCTTATATATTACATATATAAGGTCTAACAAATATCCAAGGAATACATAGCGAAATAAAAAAATATATATTTTCATATATCACCTACCTTTGACTGCTGAGTGTACCTCTCCGCCCAGCTGACATACTCAGCTGTATGTAGCAAAAGTCGTCTACACACACTGCGATTACACGGATTCACCACATGTTAGTTTGTTGCCCTAGTATAGTCATCAAGTACTCATATGTAATTAAATCAATTCACAACACACTTTGAATTAGGTAGGTACCTAAGAAATAAAGATTATTTATATTATTTAGACGAGTAGCGTTTCACTGTGCACACCGTTAATAAGTTCACAAAGGTAAAGCACATGCAATAGGTAATAACAAGAAAAATCGAATGTCATGGGCGCCGGCAAAAATAATTTCCAGGTGGTGCAGATTTTAGTTTTCTTACAATCTTTGCCGTATATGATTGTTAGTAAAAATTGAAATTTTATATGGAAGCAAACATCTGTAGCCCGGTTTATTTTATGTTCGAGACATTTACAAATTTCTGACTATTCATTATGAATTTATTTTATATGTACCCAGTAGTCACGGCTCACACTTATTTGTTCGCGACGATCGAAATTGGTTTAAAAATTCTAAGTTGGTGGATATTAATCGATTTCCATTACTTCCTGAACGCACCCTTTAAAGTACCGCTACTCGACACCAGATAGCACCAGCATAAATGGGATGAATTTAACAGAGAAAGCGCAATACAGTTTCTAAGCAGTGCGAAAGAGTCCGACTCTTGTCAAAGTCAATCGCGAATGAACTAGAAAGTTCATAAATATGAAAGAGACATAGATTATAGATGACAGGGACAGAGCTACGTTCGAGAACGTTCGGGAATCTGGAACTGGAACCTTCCTTACATTTTGATATATAAAGGGGGATAGGTCGAGTTCCGAGTCAGTCAGTTTTCGATTGAAGTTCGAACAGTTCGTTCCGAGTGAACAAATCGCGAGTGACTAATAGTTATCTTTTATCTTCAGTGAGTGCACAGTGCGTCCGTTTGAAAAATTAATACTTCCCGCCATATTCGCTTCCATAGATTGGTGTCAGTGCGCGCCGTAATTAATTAATCAGTGAAAGCAATAAGTAAAGCATAAAATATGAGTGACATACGGCGTTTTTTGAGCCCTATCAGGCTAGCATGGGCAATTTAGCAAAATTAAAAAAAAAGTGCCAAAATATGTAGCCTTTTAATTGCTAATTATTTGCCAAAATAACGATTTTTTTGCTCAAGCCGATCGCGAGAAATCGCAAATTATGCTACCTTGATATAAACGTAGCAGAGTATCTCAATAAATTGCATACTTTTCTCCTGAACTGACCATGACAGTAGATTTTGTTGCTAATTAGTTGCGATAAGTGAGAAATAGCGGAAAATTCGAAAATACTTTTTTTTTAATTTTTCTAGTATATACTACCTTGAAACCCGTTTTTCCTGAAATAATGAGTGCTCTCAATTTGACCGAGAGAGTACTCAGTTAGTCCTAAAGAACTAGTAACAAAATAGTTGAAACCGATCAGCCGATTTTTTTAATTTTTTTCGATTTTCCTGGTCCTTGCTACCTTGAAACCCGTTTTTCCTGAAATAATGAGTGCTTTCAATTTGTTGCTGACTGAGAGAGTACTCAGTAACTCCTAAAGAACCAGCAACAAAATAGTTGAAACCGATCGGCCGATTTTTCACATTTATTCAATTTTTCCGGTCCTTGCTATCTTGAAAACGGTTTTTCCTCGAAGGTTGAGTGCTCTCAATTTGTTGCTGACCGAGAGAGTACTCCGTTACTCCTATAGAACCAGCAACAAAATAGTTGAAACCGATCGGCCAATTTTTAACATTTTTTTCAATTTTCCTGGTCCTTGCTATCTTGAGCCTTGTTTTTCCTGAAATAATGAGTGCTTTTAATATGTTGCTGACCGAGAAAGTACTCAGTTACTCCTTAAGAACCAGCAACAAAATAGTTAAAACCGATCGGCCGATTTTCAAATTTTTTTTCGATTTTCCTGGTCCTTGCTACCTTGCAACCCGTTTTTCCTGAAATAATGAGTGCTCTCAATTTGTTGCTGACTGAGAGAGGACTCAGTTACTCCTAAAGAACCAGCAACAAAATAGTTGAAACCGATCGGCCGATTTTCAAATTTTTTTTCGTTTTTCCTGGTCCTTGCTACCTTGAAACCTGTTTTTCCTGAAATAATAAGTGCTCTCAATTTGTTGCTGACTGAGGGAGTACTCAGTTACTCCTATAGAACCAGCAACAAAATAGTTGAAACCGATCAGCCGATTTTCAAATTTTTTTTCGATTTTCCTGGTCCTTGCTATCTTGAAACCCGTTTTTCCTGGAATAATGAGTGCTCTCAATTTGTTGCTGACCGAGAAAGTACTCAGTTACTCCTAAAGAACCAGCAACAAAATAGTTGAAACCGATCGGCCGATTTTTAAATTTTTTTAAAATTTTTCTGGTCTATGCTGTCTTGAATACAGTTTTTTACTCGAAAGTAGAGTGCTTTGATTTTGTCGCTGACCCAGAGAGTACTCAGTTACTCCTAAAGAACCAGCAACAAAATAGTTGAAACCGATCAGCCGATTTTTTAATTTTTTTTCGATTTTCCGGGTCCTTGCTATCTTGAAACCCGTTTTTCCTGGAATAATGAGTGCTCTCAATTTGTTGCTGACCGAGAAAGTACTCAGTTACTCCTAAAGAACCAGCAACAAAATAGTTGAAACCGATCGGCCGATTATTTTATAAGGATTTAATAGAACTTCTATTCAATCTAAAACTAAATAAACTAAACGTTTAAGCATCAAATAAGAGCAAACTATTTATGTAAGACAAAGAATGCATTTTTTTGTATTAAAAAATAAAAACGAATTTCGGGGCTTGGAAAACTTCACTTTTGAGTATCAGATAATAAGATATTGTGTTTCAAACACCAAATGTGCGTGTAAACTTAAATGGCTTTGTAAAACCAAGAGAGTGCATATTGTTATTTACTATGTCTTAAAAACGCGTTTTTAAAATATTTGAGGGCTCTTTTTAAAATTCAAAAGTTTTGAGGTTTACAAGGCAATTGGCAACAAAAAAAACGTCTACAGTGGAATCTCTCTCTATTTAACCTCTCTCTGTACTTGATTCTTAGACACAGCTCTTATGGACAAGGACGAGTCAAGTAGAGAGAAAAGTCCTGTACGGGTAAGTCAAATATAGAGAGATTGTCCATAAAAGCTGTGCAAGTACAGAGAGAGGTTAAATAGAGAGAGATTCCACTGTAGACGTTTTTTTTTGTTGCCAATTGCCTTGTAAACCTCAAAACTTTTGAATTTTAAAAAGAGCCCTCAAATATTTTAAAAACACGTTTTTAAGACATAGTAAATAACAATATGCACTCTCTTGGTTTTACAAAGCCATTTAAGTTAATACACGCACATTTGGTGTTTGAAACACGATATCTTATTATCTGATACTCAAAAGTGAAGTTTTCCAAGCCACGAAATTCGTTTTTATTTTTTAATACAAAAAAATGCATTCTTTGTCTTACATTAATAGTTTGCTCTTATTTGATGCTTAAACGTTTAGTTTATTTAGTTTAAGTTTGAATAGAAGTTCTATTAAATCCTTATAAAATAATCGGCCGATCGGTTTCAACTATTTTGTTGCTGGTTCTTTAGGAGTAACTGAGTACTTTCTCGGTCAGCAACAAATTGAGAGCACTCATTATTCCAGGAAAAACGGGTTTCAAGATAGCAAGGACCAGGAAAATCGAAAAAAATTTAAAAAATCGGCTGATCGGTTTCAACTATTTTGTTGCTGGTTCTTTAGGAGTAACTGAGTACTTTCTCAGTCAGCAACAAATTGAGAGCACTCATTATTCCAGAAAAAAACCGTTTTCAAGATAGCAAGGACCAGGAAAATCGAAAAAAATTTAAAAAATCCGCTGATCGGTTTCAACTATTTTGTTGCTGGTAAAAAATCGGCTGATCGGTTTCAACTATTTTGTTTCTGGTTCTTTAGGACTAACTGAGTACTCTCTCGGTCAGCAACAAATTGAGAGCACTCATTATTTCAGGAAAAACAGGTTTCAAGGTAGCATATACTAGAAAAATTAAAAAAAAATTATTTTCGAATTTTCCGCTATTTCTCACTTATCGCAACTAATTAGCAACAAAATCTACTGTCATGGTCAGGAGAAAAGTATGCAATTTATTGAGATACTCTGCTACGTTTATATCAAGGTAGCATAATTTGCGATTTCTCGCGACCGGCTTGAGCAAAAAATCGTTATTTGGCAAATAATTAGCAATTAAAAAGCTACAAATTTTGGCACTTTTTTTTTTAATTTTGCTAAATTGCCCATGCTAGCCTGATAGGGCTCGTTTTTTGTGCAAGAGAAAAAAATATTGAAAATGAACAGTTTAATGCTAAAAATTGTCCAAGTACTTCGGCACAGCAAAGTACTAGTAAAACTGAATTAACAACACAACAAACTTCAGTTAATATTTATGATGTGGGTTTATATCTGGATTCTAATGTACCTATTAGTAATGAAATACGGTTTAAAGTGCTCGAAACACCGTGGAATCCTCCGCAAGATTATGATTTCAAGCAGGACATCGATCATAAAAACGAAACACAACAACATTTCGTCACGAGTGGCTCACAGCATACCCTTGGTTAGCCTATTCTGCTCAGGTTAAAGGAACACTTTGCCGTACATGTGTATTATTTCCCGCACAAATTCATCGAGGCAGTACTCAGGGGCCATTTATCGTTCGGCCATGCAAAAAATATCAAAAATTTCATCAGTGTGCGAGATCTCATGCAAATAGCCAGTGGCATCGTGAATCGGTTATACGTTCTAAAAATTTTCTGGAAATCATGCAAAGAAAAAAAAATGACGTTTATGAACAGATTGATACTAAATATAACAGGGAAATTTCAGAAAACAGAAAAAAACTTCAACCCATTATATATTCTGTCTTATTTTGTGCTACGCATGATTTACCCCATCGAGGGAAAAACAGAAGATGGGACTATAAAGATAACTTTATAGAAAACGTCATTAATAAGTTGGGTCAAAAACCCCACCGGCTGCAGTTGCTTTTTAAATGAGAATTGTGTAATTACTGCCTACTAATTATTGTGAATAAAAAAATGATTTCCAACAGACGGCTTTTTATTTCAATAATTCCTCGAGATTCCCAAGGGGTGCAAGTGCACTACCCTGCCGGCGCCCAAGTCGAATGTACACTACACTCGCATATTTTGAAGACTGAACTCACGTGTTCCCGTCTACGGTACCTACTCACCGAGTAACAAAATGCAACTGAAGTTATTTGTCGGTATAATAAAAGCATGTTATTCACACAAAGCGGTGTTTTAATATGAAAACAAAGGATTTAGCAGTAAAAATTCACCAGTTCAATTTTCGCCGGCTTTTATGATGTTTTGTTTGTTTCTTTACTTTCTTACAAAAATACTGTTTGTTTTCTTACAAAAATACTGTTCAAAACAAGCAAAAAATATGCAATTAAATTTGAGTCGGCTCGTGCTCGCGGCGAGAACAAAAGGGGCCATAAATGTAAACCGTGGGAACGCTAACTGAAAATAAAATAAACAACAACAAAACTTTCCAAGATCTGGTTAGTTTTGAGTTGCAACTGATGCAAATAGCATAACGCGTACATTTTTTTTTAACTAATATTTTAATAACTTTACGCATCACGTCATAGCGGGGGTCCACCTGAGGCTTAAAACCTAAGGAAAGCGTGATATAAAATTAATAAATCACTTGACTAATTTTGTGAATTTATTTTGTGACGGCGATTGTGTTGTGAAGTCGTGTCGTAGGGGCGTGAGTGATATCGCGACGTCTAGCTACGTGTGTGGCTGCCTTTAGATGTTGCGGCGATAGGCAGACGGCGTCGTACATGCGGTCAAAGGTCAGTGTATGTTAAAAATAAATTTAATATTACACTATATGTTTCTTGCAGAAAGTTGTTCAGTATCACGAACTGAGCCTACTGTTAAAATAGTTTCAGTATATTTTGTTAGGCCTTAGCCTTATATATGTATAACAAAATTTTCAATTTCTATAGTGGGGGTTTTACCTTTAAGTACTTTATTACGTTACTGTTACTCAACGGGAATACAAAATTCTCGTCAAGTAACACTGTGTCTTAAGTGGTACTTGGCGGGAATACGGCGCGCCGTTGGAGAGCCGATAAGACACAGTGGTACTCAATGGGAAGAATGTTAGTTGCAATGAGTAACACTGGAACTCATCGGGAAGTTTTTTCCCCTTGAGTAACAGTGGTACTTAAGAGGGTGTTACTCATCGGGAACAAACGCAGTTTTGTAGAGCCCTATCATAGGGAAATGCCGTTAGCCCGTGAGTTTTTCACTTAGGCGCACACACACAGCCTGTTGTCGACACAACCCGGGGCGGCCCATATAAATATAATCGCGTCGGCAATGACAATCGACATGTCGGCGGCTTTGGTGTGTATTGCGCTTTATACCTACTCTACCCGTAAGATCCTGAAGCCAGGAATTTATTAAACAAGATATAGTTTTGCACTCTCACCGCGACGATTCCAGATACAATAGAAAGTCTGTGGGGCCCGGGCGCCAGTGGACCACATTGCCGGTGACAGTCATTGAAGAGTGTGTAATTGTGTTTGTCCAGTTAATGTAAGCAAAGCAGGGAGCGACAGCTTATAATTTATATGTTTTTGAAATGTGCTTTTTGAGCCCTTCCAGACGCGGTTTGATTCGATTTACTTACCAGACTTTTACTAGACTACTCCGAAGCCAAAAGGAGGATGTAAATTTAAATAAATATAGATATACGAACAAATAGCAGATATTAAGCTAGCCCCAAAGTAAGTTCGAGACGTGTGATATGGGATGTCTTGTAAAAATCGTACGAGACCGTCAGGTTATGCGAAATTAAACTATATCTTTGTCATTATTTGTTAATCATAGAAAATAATAAATGTGTAATTTTTTTTTATTAATTAACCTTGTGGGCCCAAATTATTAATTTTTCAAAACAGGCTGTGTATTTTTCAAATCACTGTCACTTAATACATAGTATTGCAACTACTGTAGGAAAGATATACGCACATTTATCATCATTAGATATAAAAAAATCTAGGTATGTGGTTAGATAACGTGCATTTCTATAAATACCTATCTTTATTTCTTTCCAGGTTGTCAACATGCGCCGGGCCTAGGAAGAGCAATTACAGAATTAATAGTCGACAGTCGCTATATTACTATAGATTTGACAAGATTAGGGTTCGATAGAATATTAATAGACGAACCAATGATTGAGTTTGATGTGTACTGATTAGCTGTGTACCTACTTAAGTACTTATTTTTTATTGTTATATATTCCTATTTAAATGTAGAAAAAGTTTAATTAAATACTTACATATAACTATTTCATATGGAATTAATGACACAGACGGACCTCGTCCACGGCCTGTGTCCACGAGACGGTTTCTACCCGGTTCGACGTCGACACAGGCTCATTTCTTTTCACAAATGCCGAAAGTCTTCCGTCGATTCGCAAAACATCGCCGCGCCACTCGACCAGGGGCGACGCTGCAGCTTTTTAACAATTTTTTCTACTCCTGTACTGTTGTCTGTCTTTTAAATGGTTCAGAACACTAATATAAGAACATAGATTATGATTTCAGAAAAGTCTATAGTCTATTCCTAATATAATAGCACATGGTGTCGTTATTTCGCCAAAACGATACTCCTAGCCATAGACCTATAACTTTTTTTCTTTAGATCTACCATACTGCCAACATCATAAAATCGTTATTTTAACATATGGTGCCTTTTTTCAAACGTGGAGTCACTGAACAAACGGTTTTTTGTATGAAAAACATCCGTTTAAGTGACTCCATGTTTCAAAAATGGCACTTTTGGTAGTTTTGGTCACTAGGAAGACGTCAATAAAAAAAATTAAGTCTTCCATAGATACCTAGTATCTACCAAACATATGGTAGTATTTTGTACTTTTCTTTGTTTATTTTTGTATTTATTTTAGTAAATGTAGTCGTAGAAAAAGTATTGTATGCAACGTTGTATAAGTATGTCAAAAAATGCTCGATGGCGTCTCCTCTCGCATTTTATGAACCTTCTTATACAATTGTTGCATAAAATACTATATTTATCATTTTAATAGCTAGACCTGGGTTTTTATTCTTTGAGCTAGACGACCCGCCTTGTGTCAAAGATATTTCTTCAGTGACAGAGAAAATACTCATTTGGTGGATGACACAGACGTAGACTATTCTACATTCAGCAAAGTACCTATGTAAAATATGTATTTTCTTATCTATAGTCCATTTGTTTAGGTATTCAAAATAATGTGAACAATCTTGACATGTCTTTTTATTGAAATATTCTCAATTCCTTCGCAAATTACAAATTATTTATTTTATAAATTATAAATTACATAATTTATTTGTAATTTGCAAAGGTATTGATTTATAAAAAGACACTTCAAGATTGTTTAATCCTTTTAAATACCTAAACAAATGGACTTTAGTTATTTATAATATTTTGACACTTTTTTGTATTGTAAAATGGGTTTTGCTTCCGTAGTATAGATTAATTTAATAAAACAAGAATAATGAAGATTCTTTAATCAACCAAAATTATGCTCAAACACACCACACAATAAAATGCAACTTATTATAAAACAATTTATTTGAATTGAGCGGGAGGTGCCGCAAAGAGGGCTCCGCCTTGCTTCGATGCAGCTCGTGATGGCGCAAATCCCAAAAGTTTCTGAATGTTCTGCCTGTAGAACAAACGTTGGGTTAATTTAGGATCTGCCAAAACGCACCCAATGCTTTACGTTGCTGCTATTAGGTCAATTATTGTAGTCGGTGGTCTACGCTAAAAAATACGGCAATTGGTGACGTCTAATGAGTCGCCGATATAATTCAGCATCTTCGGAGGTCTGCAGCGGCCTTGATCGTCATTCTGCCATTGTCTAGGGTCTGAACTGAGATTTTTTGAGGTTTTGGTTTGGGGCGGTACCTAAACACCTTCGATCCCACCGCTTGGACAGCTTATACAAACCCTTTGTTTATCTCGTCCACTGTAACGCAATCCTGGAGGCCTTCGAAGCGATTCGATAGTTCAAGCTGGAAGCCTTCGGAGTTTTCGATCTGGACTTGCGACGGTCGGAGAGTCGACTTCATCAGCCGCGACCTTTCGACTTTGAGATCAATATTCACGATGCCCCTAAATATTCGGTGATCGCTCCCGGTTTTGATCCGATTGTACACTGAGACATCGTTGAATATTCGTCTCTTCGTCGTTAGGATGAAGTCGATTTCGTTCTTAACAGGGGGCTGGTTCTTCTTTGCTGGACCTATCCAGGTCCACCACAAAAATATTCTTCTTGACAAACTATACGGAGTAGGTATAAGAGGAGTTGCTCACGCGTGGTTCAAATCATATTTGCAGGATAGGGAGCAATATGTGGAAGTTGACCACTTTGACCATGACAACGGGACAATCTCAACAGTAAGGTCAGACGTTCAACATATGATATATATCCGATACCAGGTACGAATTAAACGGCTTCAAGTTTTTTTTTTTTGTTATATAAATTTTTTTTTACATTGTCACGTCTTTATCCCTAACAGGGTAGACAGAGCCCAAAGGCCACGCTTAACAAGAAAAAGGAATATTTTTACTGCAACTGGAGAACTTGCAATATTTTTATTTTTGCTTAAATTTGAATTTTATGCAGAATAGAATAATAGACTACTAGTGTACCTATTAAAAAATCAAAATACTTTCATTTATTGCCAAATATTGCGAATTTAAACTGTCAGTTTAAAACCGCAATTTTGGCAATAAATGAAAGTATTTTGATTTTTTAATAGGTACACTAGTAGTCTATTATTCTATTCTGCATAAAATTCAAATTTAAGCAAAAATAAAAATATTGCAAGTTCTCCAGTTGCAGTAAAAATATTCCTTTTTCTTGTTAAGCGTGGCCTTTGGGCTCTGTCTACCCTGTTAGGGATAAAGACGTGACAATGTAAAAAAAATTTTATATAACAAAAAAAAAAAACTTGAAGCCGTTTAATTTTTAATATACTAGTGGTCTATTCTGCATGAAATTCATTAAAATTAAAGCAAAAGTACAAATATTGCATGTTCTTTATTAAAATAGTGATGAGTTGCTAGCCGTTTCGTCTATTAGCATGATTCAAATCTCGCCCATTCCCTCGATCGGCTTGTATAATCTGGACATTCTAGAGCGCGGGAAGAGAAGTAGCTGGTACATTCTAAGTCTTTTTCTTTCAAACCAGCATGGAAGATGTACATATACCTATACAAACACTTATACATATGCTAATTCATATACTTATACTTTTTATACTCTTAAGGGGCTACCTGAATTATTCAGGGTCCAGTGATGCCCCCATTTAAAAAAATTATTTGAAAAGAAATGGAGACATCATTTAAAATTTGGTCTTGATCAGACCCTGGATAACCCTTCAAACTATTTAATGAACTACTGTTTACATTTTTAAGTGAGAAAGTGAAGCTTTTCTACGCACAATTGCGAAAAACGGTCACTTTTGGCGTATGTGCGTAGAAAAGCTTCACGTAAACTATTGGCGATAGACTGGCGATTCGTTCGTTCCAAGAAATAAGACCAGTCAGTAAGTGGACTGTAAACACTTTTTCTTCAGCTTGGCGGATCTTCTAAGAAACACGACGATTCGATGCACACTCTTTATTTCTCTGCTGTTACACTCTCTGATGTCTGACAACACACTACGCTATTTACAATGGGGGTTCCTATTTTATCTTAAATCTACGCTATCTTAAGGTATGCGGTGCGGCGAAGTGCACCGGCCAATCAGAGCGCGCGTTCGGGTCCCCGCTCCGGCCGTTCGGGTCGGTGCGGGTAAAAAAAATGTGGCCCCTGTTATCAGCAGGTAGGCGGCCGAGTGAAAATGCCGGCGTTCTTTGTTCTCTGATTGGCTGGCGCTTCTCGGCCGGCGGCTGAGATCCTTCCAGGTATTTCTAAATCAAAACGCTGGAAGAAAATAGCACGTGGACGTCGTCAACATCCTCCCCCCGGCGCAGGAGTTTCTCCGCAGCCTCCTCCGGTCGATGTCCCCGTGCTCGAAGTGCAGCGCGTCCCTTCCCTCTGGTCCCGGGAAGATGCGGTTGTACTTCCTATATTGATCAGCTTGCTGACCGGTCTTCTGAATACGCCGCCTTTGGTGCGTACTTCCACCACTCATACCACTCCGTCAGGCCCAGGTATGGTGCGAACCACTTCTCCTCTCGGCCAGGTGTTTCGCGGCAGAGAGAAGTCGGCGACGATCACGATGTCACCCGTCTTGATGTCCTCTCGCCGGCCGTGTTGGTCGATGCGTGGCACGAGTGTGGGTAAATACTCGCGTACCCATCGCTTCCAGAAGAGGTCAGCAAGCGCTTGTGCTGCCCTCCAGGTCCGTCGGTCAGCTTCCGTGGTATGCCCGATAAGCGGCAGGCCTCTGGATGACCCCAACAGGAAATGGTTCGGGGTCAGCGCTTCGGGGTCGTCGGGGTCGACGGAAACATGTGTCAAGGGTCGGGAATTGACAGCATGTTCCGCCTCGACGAGCAGCGTAGAGAGCACCTCTTCCTTAGGTGCCCTCTCCTTTAGAGTGACGTGGAGCGCTGACTTCACGGACCGCACCAGTCGTTCCCACGCGCCTCCTTGATTCGGCGCTCCCGGCGCGATGTACTTCCATGTCGTCTGTCTGCCTATTGCGTATCTCTCCAACTCGGGCAGCCACTCTAGGTACGCCTTCTTCAGTTCTGCGTCTGCCCCTCTGAAGTTGGTCCCGTTGTCGGAGTAGATGACGCTCGGCCATCCACGTCGCGCCGCCATCCTTCTAAGCGCCATGATCGCGGAGTCAGTGGATAGTGATGCCACCAACTCCAAGTGGACGGCTCGAGTGGTGAGGCACGTGAATAGTGCGCCCCACCTCTTCTCTCGACGGCGGCCGATGGTCACAGTCATCGGACCGAAGTAGTCCAGCCCGCAGCAGCTGAACGGTCTGGTGTAGGGCTGCAGGCGTTCTATCGGTAGGTCCCCGATAGGAGGACTCTGCGGCTTTCTGTTTCTGAGGCGGCACATTGGGCAGGCTGCGGCGATCGCTCGTACTGTTGGTCGCAGCCTCAGGATCCAAAATTGCTGCCTCATGTCGTTGACCACGCGTTCTGAGTTTGCGTGGCCTGCTCGCCGGTGTTCTCGTTCGATAAGAAGTCGCGTCAGCTTATGACGCCCATTTAGCACGACAGGCCTTTTCATACTTATAGGCGCGTCGGCTTTATTGATTCGCCCGCTGAGTTTCAGCAGTCCATCTTCCCATACGATGTTCAGGCGGTAGAGTGGACTCGTTCGAGGCACGGCGACTCCTTTCTTAGCACAGTCGATCTCAGTTGAGAAGGAGTCCCGGTGTGCCCGTTGTAGCCACAGGTTGGTGGCCGTCTTCACATGTTCATGGCTGAGCGTCGTCTTGCGATTACGACACCGTTGCACGAAGAGCAGTGCGTGAGTCGTAGCGCCTATCAGCCAGTCGTAATTTGAGAAGCGCTCGATGTCGGGCAGAATGGCGTCTCGGTCGTCTATGAGTGCCGCAGCGACGTGCAACACTTCGGGTGGTTCTTCTATCTTCACTTCGCTGCGTGGCCATTTGCTCCTAGGTCTGGTTAGGAACGAAGGCTCGATGAACCACTCGTCCTGCTCGCTCGAAGGCGTGTAGCCGGTTCTCGTCGCTACGTCGGCTACGTCGTGCAGGCCTTTACGATGTACATCTCTCCCCCCGTGGTTGACTTGGGGGACCTCCGATTCCTGAATGGTTTCCATTTCCGCTAGCTGCTCCGTCATCGTCATGACGTGTAACACGTCTTGTTTCTCTTTCGTTTGTCGCGATTTTGAGCTGGGCGCCGTTCCATGAATGACCCAGCCGAGCTCGGTTCTTGAGGCGGCCGGTTCTTTGGGTCGTCCGCAACGCAACTCACGGGTAACTATGAGCGGCCAGTTGTCAGTCCCGATGAGGATCTTTGGTTTCGCATTCGTGTACACGATGTCTTCGTCTTGCAGATCGTTGAGGTGCTGTAGTTGTAGCACCTCTGCCGGGATCGATTGCGGCGTGAGGTTGAGACGCGTCATAGTTTGCGCGCTGATTTGGTGGTCGCTCGTGTCGCGCGTGCCCTTGATCGTGAAGTTGACACGCCGACTCTTCATGTCTCGCGTCTCACCGTTGATTCCTTTGACGTCTAGATGCGTGGTGGGACCGTCGGCGCCGATCTGTCGCGCCAAGTCGTCGTCCATGAGGGTGATGGTCGAGCCCTCGTCAAAGAGCGCGTACGTCTGCTGACAGCCGCGCCTCCCAGATACGATCACTGGGCAAATCTTCAATTTCACGCTGCCGTGCGTAGAGGCAGCGGTGACGGTAGCTGTTTCTCTCGCGTCGTTGCCGGTGGTTAAAACGGCTTGTGGCCCGTCGCTGTGTAGCAGGCGGTGGTGCGGTCGTTTGCACTCGTTCACGCCACATGCTTTGGCCCTGCAGTTGCCCCTCCTATGTTGGCCAGCTATGCACTTGAAGCACAGCCCATGGCGCTTAACGAGGTCCCATTTTTCGTCGTTATTCATATTTTTGAACTTCGTGCAGCTGGGCAGCCTGTGTGGTTCAGTGCAAGCTGGGCACTGCGGTGTCTCCTCCGTCGTGGCGTACACCGGCTTCTTTCTTGCCTCCGGTCGGGAGGCGGTGCGGGGCGGCTCACGCTTTGGCTGGGCGGCGGCGACGGCGGTGGACGCAGCGTAGCCATGCTTCATAGCACAATCGGCCTCGTGCAGCAGGTATTCTGACAGGGTCACGATCGGTGTCTCTGTCTCGGGCTGTTGCTCGGCGTAGTGATACCATCCCACTTGTGCGGTATGATTCATTTTCTCGAGAACCTCCTTCATTAGCTGCTGGTTATGTAGGTAGCTTGGCTTGACCTCTCGTAGCACGGCGACGGCGTTCTGCACTTTTATTGCGAATTTGTTTATGTCACTCGCACTAGTTCCGAGCTTCGGCAGAGTGTTCAATTCGCCGAGCGCCATTGCGACTAAGGTCTCAGGTCGGCCGTAGCAGCGTTGCAGCGTCTTCATAATTTCATCTGGATGCCTGGCGGAGCTCAGCAGGGCGGCCACGGATTCTCGGGCTTCGCCTTTCAGGCAGTTGCGAAGCCTGGCCATATTCTCTAACGGCGAGAACTTGTAGAGCCGCGTCGTCTCTTCCATTGCGGCAGCGAATTGCGGCCACTCGAGCGGTGAGCCCGAAAATGCCGGCAGGTCTGAGGCTTGACGTGGAGGCGGCCGCGTTTTGACGACCTCCTTCAAAGCCGAGGCGAGTTGCTCGATGCCTCGTGACATTTGACGATCCGACGGCTCCGGCGACTCCCATCTACGGCGTTCGTTACCGCAGGCTCGGTGAACCGGCTCAGGCGATTCGGATCGCCGGCGGTTATCGCGATCGATTCGACGGATCGATTCTGGCGACTCGGGTCGTCGCCGTTCGTAGTGACGGACCGGCTCAGGCGATTCGGATCGCCGGCGGTCATCGCGGTCGGTGCGGCGGACCGGCGCGGGTGACTCGGGAAGTCGCTGTCCGTGGCAGCGGACCAGCCCAGGCGACTCGGGGTGCCGGCGGTCATCGCGATAGGTGTGGCGGACCGGCGCGGGCGACTCGGGACGACGGCGTTCGCACCGGTCGGTTCGGTGGACCGGCTCCGGCAACTCGGGTCGCGGGCGATCATCGCGGGTCTGGCGGCGAATCGGTGCTGGCGACTCGGGCCGCGGGCGTTCGTACCGGTCGGTTCGGCAGACCGGCTCCAGCGACTCGTGTCGCGGGCGATCATCGTGGGTCGGGTGGCGGATCGGCTCAGACAAACCGGGTTGAAGGCGCTCGCACCGGTCGGTTCGGTAGACCGGCTCAGAAAACTCGGCTCGTCGTCGTTCATCGTCGAGTAGCTCCCCCCGTAGCGGTTGACAGGTCGCTGCGGTGGCAGCGGAGTCGTCCAGCCATGCGCAGACACGATCTAGCTGTTCCCCTGGTTCTGATTCTTCCGGCCCGCTGTTTATGTCTTCGAGGGCGGCGAGGTCGGCGGCTAGCTTGCTTCGGATGAGGTTGGCCTGAATGGCGGCCAACTGTTTTTCGGCTTCATACTTGAGTCTGGCGGCGATGCTGGCTGTAGACTTTACTGAGCGGACGGTTCGTGTCCGCGGAGGTGCGACGCACGTGGTTGTATTCGGTGCGCAGCACGTGTTCGTTTTTGTACTCGTCGAAACAGGCTGCAGCGTTGTGTTTTTCGGCGTTCGGCCGGTCTGTTGAGCTGCACTGTGAGGATCTCACTAGTCACTGGGCGTGAAATCTCCGACGTGTCGCGTTGACTCTCCCCGGCTTCCGTAGAGTCGTGCCGATCTCGTACCGTCGCTAATGGCGATCTCGGTGGCTGGTCGAAAACCTGACATGTGGTTTCTCCCTCCCGGCCGGTCTGGCTCCTGGTTGCCACCATCTTGATTATCTTGCCGTTTCTTCTGCTGGCTCACGCGAAGACTGCTTGTTTGGATCCGGCTCGAAGGACCAGGAACTATTGGCGATAGACTGGCGATTCGTTCGTTCAAAGAAATAAGACCAGTCAGTAAGTGGACTGTAAACACTTTTTCTTCAGCTTGGCGGATCTTCTAAGAAACACGACGATTCGATGCACACTCTTTATTTCTCTGCTGTTACACTCTCTGATGTCTGACAACACACTACGCTATTTACAATGGGGGTTCCTATTTTATCTTAAATCTACGCTATCTTAAGGTATGCGGTGCGGCGAAGTGCACCGGCCAATCAGAGCGCGCGTTCGGGTCCCCGCTCCGGCCGTTCGGGTCGGTGCGGGTAAAAAAAATGTGGCCCCTGTTATCAGCAGGTAGGCGGCCGAGTGAAAATGCCGGCGTTCTTTGTTCTCTGATTGGCTGGCGCTTCTCGGCCGGCGGCTGAGATCCTTCCAGGTATTTCTAAATCAACACGCTGGAAGAAAATAGCACGTGGACGTCGTCAACATAAACTGTAAACAGTAGTTTATAAAAGTGTTTGAGGGGTTATCCAGGGTCTGATCAAGGCCAAATTTTACATATAATTAAACACACATGTTCATCACACAAACACACACAAATATACATACAAACACACACAAACACGCGCATATCCCTCCTTTTGGCGAAGTCGGGAAAAATTAAAGGTAGGGATTTGTATTCATTTGCCGTAAAATGATTCGTAAAAAGAAAACTAATGTTCTCAATGCCTGTTTTTCTTTTTTGGGTACATTCTATATTACCAGCTAGTGTTTAAAGAACCGTGTTTTAAAATACATACATCTCGTGTCGTGTGCCATCGATAGTCAAACTCCATGGACGGTTTCTTCCGAAAGCATCCAGATGTGGATTATATTCTTTTTAGTCTGTGGTCTTTTCAAAGTTTTCCTCACAATATTTTCATATACTCAGAAATGTATTATTATGTAATGATTCATTGTTTTTAAAATAAACAATAATACCTATTTCTATAGGTACTAATATTGTTTTGTGATATTTATCCACTAACAAGTAATAAGTTAACTCCAACTATTTCAAGTACAAGTAAATAAGTGCTGAAAAACGTACCTCTTTATCTGTAAACAATATACTAAATATCAATTTAGCACTACCAGATTTGGTATAGTTATCTACATTTTATTTGTATTGTTTTATGTATGACGTGGTCTTGTTAATTTTAAAAAATAAATACCTACTTATGTACGCATGAATATTTTTCTTTTGTAATGCATGGACACCCTACACAATTATTTCCTTTGGAAAATTAAAAAAAATATTGAGAATTAATAAAGCATCCAACTTACACTTATAAGTTAAATGCCAAATAAGTTTCGTATTGATACGACGTTGGGTTTAGTAAATAATGGTCAAAATATGGAACACTCATAAGGGACATTGACAAAAATAATAAAATTTTAATTTGCTTTTGAACCAGCGCTTTAATGGTTAAGGTTTTTATGGAACAAATTCATTCTAAATTATTATTATACTGTGCCGAAAAAATATTACGAATTTATCCAGCCGGAATAGGAAATTTCAGGAATACTCCGTTCTCCAATTACGAGGATTGAGTGTTCCAAACTAACCCTTATAAAATCTAAATAAAACGTTAAAATCAATTGATGTAACTGTTATTCGATAACACAAATAAAGTCTTAATTTTCCATATATAAACTTTCTACACAGCTGTAGTACTTTATGAGATATGATTTTATCCAAGTGTTCCAATGAGTGTTCCAATTCTTCGACTATAACTTTTTAACTATAGGAGGAACAATTTTTTGAATTATGTCACGATGTTGGTACAATTTTGTCCTAAAACCTAACGTTTTGTTCATATGGATTCGGAAAAGGAGCACTCCATCCACACGCACACGTTTTATTTGCTGACGATGTTTCAATACTGACTCCATATTCCAAACCTGACGACTTGAATCGTATACTAACCCAAATAATTGATTCAACTGTATCGTGGCTATCCGATCATAACCTGAAAGTTAACTTAAAAAAAACGAAAATTATTGAATTTCGACCATATCAAAAATCTCCTTTAAATATAAACTATAGTTATGACGGTAAAAAACTTGAAAGTGTAGGCACATTTCAATAGCTTGGAATAGTGATGGACTCAAGCATAAACTGGAAAGCCCACATTGAAAAAATTGCAACTAAATTACAAACATTCACTTACGCGCTCAGGGAGCTTAAAAAACCACGGACATTAAAACTGCGATAACTGCTTATTATGCGTATGCGTACTCGTGGCTTACGTACGGAGTATTACTCTGGGGAAATAGCACCGATGCGGAAAGATTTATTAATGCTACAGAAGAAATGCATACGGATAATTACGAATGTAAAAGGGAAAGAAACTTGCCAACCATATTTTAAAGACCTTGAAATATTAACTTTGCCCTGTATTTACATTTTAGAAGCATTTAAATTTGTACGCAAATATCCCCAGTTTTACACGAAAATTGAAGACTTGAATATTGATAAAAAAGCCCATAATCGTGGTTTAGTCCCGTATTATCTAAGTCGGGGTTTAGTACGGTAACAAGCGATAAATCTACTTTAGACTTTCTTTTATTACAAATCCTGAACCAAAGACGGAATTAGATAGATCCGACTTAGTCTGACCGGAAGTAGAAAAATCGTTCCATTTTTCATAATAATATATTTTCGTCGCAAATATTTTAATTAAAAGCGAAATAATTTTAAATAATATTAATTCAAAACTATGCAAAGTAAATCATTTTACCAATAACCTCTTATTTATTGATCTGATTACTAAATAACATTTATTATACAATAATAAAGTAATTATAGTATCAAAAAACGGAACGAAGCTAAGTTGACAAATTTGACAAGGTAATTCTATATTTAGACTGTGGGCACTTGTCATAATAAACTGTCATGGAGCGTAACCTATGATTTTGTTTACGTTTGTAAATTGTAAAAAATCTTAACAAATATTGTTTTTATATGTATTGTGTTATAAATATAAAATCGTGTTTTCAATGTTATGAATGGAAATAAACGAACAAAAGTGTTGAAATCGTGTTTGTCATGGAAACTTGTAAAACAATAAAAATACTTTTATATCATAATCATGGCAGTTTTAACACATTTCCTGGATATAATAATCATTTATTATTAGCTATCAGGTAAAATTTCGGATTTACTAAGATTTCACAATAATTTTATTGTTTTGTTTTGATTTCTGTCATAAATTTTAGGTTAGTCGGAGCTTAAACTAGCGTCCTAGCTGGTTTATCTTTAGATCGAGGATCGTCCTCAGAACAAAACATAAACCTTGTTTTATAATAAGATTTTCCTTGTTACCTAGTTTAGACCGACTTTAAAACTCGATCTATCTCTAAACCTTGATTTATAATAAGACTGTTTAAGTCTGGCCCGCTAGCTATGACGATAAAAATTTATAATGCCCTACCCGACTTATTGTCATATCAAAGCAATAAACACATGGAACTGTGTACGTGGGGCGCACTATAAGTTTCCGGAATGAATATGAAAAAATACTATTAAAGGTACAAAATTAATTTATTGTTTTTCAAAATAATCTCCCTTGGCGTCTATGCACTTTTTCATTCGATGAAACCAGTTTTGAAAACTTTTGTGCCACTCCTCTGTGGTGACCTCTGAAACGTGTTTTTCATACTCCTCGACAGCCTCTTCTGGTGATGAAAATCGTTGACCGCGTAATTGGTTCTTAATTTTTGGGAACAGAAAAAAGTCACAAGGTGCCAGGTCGGGACTGTATGCAGGATGACTCATGAGTTCTACATTTTTCGCCTTCAAAAAGTCGTTTGTCTGTCTGGCCGTGTGAGAACTAGCATTGTCGTGGTGCAGGATGATACGGCGTTTACGGTTATTTTTACGGAGTTCGTCAATAACTTCCGGCAAACAAATGGTCGTGTACCAGTCACTATTCACTGTACGACGATTCTCTAAAGAAACAGTAGCCACGTGTCTAGTTTTATTAAAAAAAGAAGCAATCATCCGCTTAGATGCACTTTTCACGCGCGCCACTTTGGTTGGTTTCGGCTCATCTTGAAAGACCCATACGCTCGATTGCTGCTTTGTTTTGGGATCGTAGCAATAAATCCATGTTTCGTCACCTGTTACTATGTCCCACACCAAATTTGACGCACCTTCGTTGAATCTGGTAAGCATGGCACTGCACCAAGTGACGCGGTCCGTTTTTTGAGCCTCGGTCAAGTTGTGTGGGATCCACCGCGAGCACAGCTTTCTCACACCCAAATGTTTGTGTAGGATTAATTGTATTTGACTCATGCCTATTTCTAAGGATGCGCGAATTTCATGGTAGGTCACATGCCTGTCTGTTTCAACCATACGGCGCACAGCATCTATGTTTTTGTTGGTCACAGCGGTGGACGGCCGACCATCGCGAGATTCGTCACTGAGATTGATACGACCACGCTTGAATTCTGCAAACCAGCTATAAACAGTTGTCTTGCATGGTGCTGCATTGCCAAAAGCTGTTTCAAGCCGAGCGATGCTCTGTTGAGCTGTCAAATTACACTTAAAATCGTAGAAAATCATACTACGAAAATTTTCCCGAGTTAAATCCATGTTGATGCAGACACACAATTTTTTAAATGGCGCCACAAGGTAAAAACAAAAGACAGTCAGATGAAACAAACTGCATTCTACAGCCAAAGAGTTCTATTTTCAAATGTTGCAATAAATTTTTAAATATTGTTTATGCAAGTGGCCAGTTCCGGAAACTTATAGTGCGCCCTATGTATTTTCAACAGCCTAAGAAATGAAGAAAAAAGTTACTTATTTATAAAAAAATTTAAATTAATTCTGGTAAATAAAACGTATTACAAACTGGACGAGTATTTTAACGATAAAAATTTTAATTAAAATTGACAATTCAACAATACCTACATAACAAATAAACTGACATCACATTTAAACTTATAACTTGACAATAAATTACAAATAATAAATATCACACAATCTTGCTAATAAATACGAAAAATAATAATAATATACATACACATACTATTAAATAATATTTTGTAAACATTCATATTTATAAGTTAACTGCATGTCATAAATGTCACTTGCCGTTCCACTTTTTGTTTTGCGATACCCGACAGTGTTCATAGTGTACCTATTATAGAAGACAGTGATTTTTAATAGTTAGAATTGTTATACTTTATGAAATGCAATAAATGATTTGAATTGAATTGAACTTTCTATGCGGCGGCTTCTTGAAGAAAGAGTTCATCGCAAAGAGTCCCTCTAGCTCCAGATAATCAGCCAGCCTACGTCCCCTGTTATTTCGCACTCCGTATCTGACCCAGCCTAAACTCTCCATCGCCTCGCCTGCCCAGTTTCGCGTTGAAATCCCCCATAACAACCGTAAAATAGGTTTCAGAAGTATGTATGTAAGTAGGCCCTACTGATGTCCTCATACACTTCATCCTTCTCTTCATCGGAGTGATCCTCAGTTGGCATATATGTATACCTGTATGGGCTGTATGACCTTCAGCGAGTATCTAGATACTCTGAGTATCAGGTATATTACCCTGCTAGAAACACTCTCGATGGTTGTGACGTTGTTAATGAGGGACTTGTGGACGAGAAACCCGACACCATGCTGGGACTTCTTTTTGTCTCCTTCCCGGTGATAGAGTAGGTTACCAGACTCTAGGGTTGTCGTGCCCTCGCCCTCTCTTCGGACTTCAGACAACCCGACAGTGTCCCACTGTAACCTACTCATTTCCTCTTCCACCTCAGCCAGTTTCTGGTCAGTCCTCAATGTGCGGACATTGTGTGTTACCAGGGCCAGTTTTCGCCGGGGGTGGTAGCCGGATCCCATCCGGGGATTCTTAGCACCCCTTGCCCCGCCGTTACCATGACCGCTACCGGAGTCAGGAATAGCAGGGCTGCCAGGTATTGGGGGCCTGGTCGTTTGGTTTCTTTTCATTGAGGGGATATTGCCATACTCGCCACGCTTGGCAGACGGGTTGGCGAGCGCAGTGGGAGTCACTATCGTACTTCCGACGCTGCTGCCCATCGGAAGTCTATTCATCTTCAGTGACGGGTATCCTTTAGTCGCCTTTTACGACATCCACAGGGGGAAATGGAGTGGTTCTATTCTAGGCCGAAAACCACAAAAGGATACTATATTTTATAACAATTACAAATATAGATAAACATCAAAGACCCAGAAAAATTTGTAAAAGGCCATTTTACAACTTGCCCTGACCGGGGATCTAACCCGGAACATCTGGGTGGCGGACTAGCATGGTAACCACTACGCTACGAAGGTCGTTAAACCTACATTGGATGTTTCCTTTTTTAACCCCCGACAAAAAAGAGGGGGTTTATAAGTTGGCGCTTATGTCTGTCGGTCTGTCTGTCCGTCTGTGGCATCGTAGCGCTCGAACGGATGGACCGATTTCGACGTGGTTTTGTATTAGGTAAAAGCAAGTTACCTTGCGGTTCATAGCTATGTTTAATGAAAATTGGTTCAGCCCTTATAAAAGATATTGGGGGGTAACGTTTAAAAGTAAGGGTTTACCTAGCAAATAATAGATGGCGCTACGGATATCATGTCATATTTTTTCTTAAATTTTACAGTAACTTACCGAGTAAGTTTCGAGAGTGCTCTCTCTCTCTCTCTCTCTCTCTCTCTCTCTCAGTTTGTCGCCAATTTGTTTCTTTTTTTGAATGTATAAAAAAGATCTCTCTACTGAAGCAGAAGTGGCTGGGATAGATAGTATTTTTATTGCTATTTGTCCCAAAAACGGGAGAAAAGTGTTTCCCACCATGAAAGTGGTAATATGGCAAATTACAGCTTTCTAGTACTTATAGTCTCAGCGTAAAACCGCAGACAGACAGGCACGACGAAACTATAAGGGTTTGTAGCTATGGAACCCTAGGAATCGAAACAATGATGGGTTGCCAGCCGCATCACCTATGAACATGGTTCGCATTTTCGCCCATTCCCTCGATCGGCTTTTACGATCTGCGCGGGAAGATAAGCAGCTTGGAAGAGTGTACGTGCGCATTTTAAACAATATTACCAGCATTTGGGAATATTACCGGTAACAATAGAAACTTACTGGGAATATTCCCATATAGTATTTACTGGTAACGGTAATTTGGTAGCGGCACATCACTACGCCAGCCAGTAGGCCGCGCGCCACGCTGATTTTAAAACTGTAAAACGGCGGGAAAGCAACCTTGTGCATCACAGTTTATTTAAAATAAAAATAAAATAAAAAACGGTTTATTAAGTTAAAAAACGTCGTATGATATAAGTGCGTAAATTGGTTAAACACACTCCCATATATCATTTTTTTCATCTTTGCGCCCACTAATACGTTTAATGTGGCCAAGGCTCTGTCTACCCTGTTAGATTAAGTAGTCATAATGTGTTTTTTCGTATACATTACGTATATGTGCTAAAGAGCCTAGCCGTGTAAGTAAAATATCAACCCTTTCGTGGTTTCTGAGATAATATATAAAATGTTTTTTTTTTCGAAACTCCTGGATAATTTTTTGCTTCAGGTATATTGTTAAAAGTTATGAGCTGCATAAACAATATAAATTATAGAGTCGTAAACCTTCAACAAAACATTCTTAGAGTTCCGTAACCAAAGGATAAAAACGAAGCCCTATTACTAAGACTCCGCTGTCCGTCCGTCTATGACCAGGCTGAATCACATGCATGAACCACGATAGCTAGACAGCTGAAATTATCACAGATGATGTATTTCTGTGGCCGCTATAGCAACAAATACTAAAAACATAATAAAATAAATATTTAAGGGGGCTCCCATACAACAAAAGTGATTTTTTTGCCGTTTTTCGCTCGATATTAATAACAGCAAAATAGGGAATGCAAATCCGTTCTGTTTTAAAATCCGGATTTTTTAGAACGGATTTTTGGTCCAATCTTGATTAACCGGATTTTACGGATTTGATGATGACAACTAAGTATTTTGTGAATATTTCAAGTTCCTACCTGTTGCCGTTATTGATATCGAGCAAAAAAGGGAAAATCACGTTTGTTGTATGTGAGCCCAACTTTTAAGAGAGTTAAATATTTATTTTATTTTAATTTATTCACTTATTTTTAAAATGAATTTACAACTACATATTTTGTGAATATTTCAAGCTAGGGAATGCAATCCGGACTATCCGTAATCCAAAAAATCCGGATTTTCGCAAAGTTTCACTCTACTTCCAAATCCGGATTCTAAAGTCGAATCCGGATGTTCTGAATAATCAGAAATAGTAATTCGGGAGCTACATTACCGCGCAGATATTCGTGTCGCCGTGTGGTCGCTGGGCAGGTACAAATAATTTATGTTAGTTAAAAGAAGCAGGAACGTAATCGGGATTTTGTAAATCGTAACTTTAATAAAATAATTTAGTCATAAAATAATCACAGTTACGTTACATCACAATTCGCGACTCGCGCGCTTTTGGTTATTACCGGTGACTTCGTACGTAAGTAAATACCTATATTTATACCTATTTTTGTAGTCCTACGTATACCTAATTATTATTCTTTTCGTACCACTTGCTCAAAAAGTCACATTCTATGGCACAAAAAGCGAACATAACAATAGTCATTTTTAATCTGTTAAAAACAGGGAAAGAAAAATATATTGAATTTCATTCTGCCTCTAGACCAAGAATGAAAACGGAAAGAAAATTGTACTGAATTTCATTCATCCTCTAGAGGGAGAATGTGTTTTAAGTCTGGAATACTTACCGAAATTTATACTGAACTGAAATTATTTCTATATTGTCAAACGTAAAAAATAACGATTTTGAATCGACAACATGTACGGAACCCTTCGTGCAGCCTTGCACTTGGCCGATTATTTTAACTTTTCTTTTCAAGACAGCCACACCATTTTTCTTTTAAATGACGTGCAATTTAGTGATATGTTACATATATTTTCTGTAAAAAATCGTTTAGGGGAAGTTGGTGTAAAGAGGATTATTTGAAAAAATAAATCCATATAAATAATCTTAAGTTTTATAATGAAATAATTGTATTACAATTTAATGACACAGTTAGATAAATGAAACAGCCACCGAATACAATTGGGAAACTCAGTCATAGATTCTCGTAGAAATACGCAATAGTAGATTATTAACCAAGGGGATAAAGCAGTGTCTTCTGTCGCGGGTGACGACTTAAATCGCGAGCGCAACGAAGGACTCGAGGTTTACTCCCGAGCGGAGCGAGGGTGTTAAATACTTAAATCACGAGCGAAGCGAGAGATTTAGGACGAGTCTTAAGTGTAGCGAAGGATTTAAGTTCACCCAAGACTAAGACAGCTTTATCACCGAGGAAAATACTCTACTTTTCGTACCATTTGCGAAAAAATAAAGACAATAATAACTAGAGATAAGCATTTATTAAAGATATATATACTTTGATTCATTTTTATCCAGTTACATAAAAAGTATAAAATGTTTTACGTTGTAAATAAATATAGGTATGCAAAAAACTTGGCTGTATGTGTGAGATGCAAATGACCCTTTGCTTTTTCTTTTTGGAAAACTAAACAGGTGGTGTAAACAGACAATGACATGACTTTATTTTAAATTTTATGAAAGTTAAGTGGTTTTGTGGATTTTGCAGATACATGTTGTTGATTCAAAAACGTTACTTTTTTACGCTTAACAATATAGAAATGATTTGAGTTCAGTATAAATTACGGTAAGTATTCCAAACTTAAACCACATTCTCCCTCTAGAGGATGAATGAAATTCAGTACAATTTTCTTTCCCTGTTTTCATCCTTGGTCTAGAGGCTGAATGAAATTCAGTACATTTTTCTTTCCCTGTTTTTAATAGATTAAAAATGACTATTGTTATGTTCGCTTTTTGTGCCATAGAATGTGCCTTTTTTGAGCAAATGGTACGAAAATAAAGTTCTCAAACTCACCAGTCATTATGTATGGTTACCAAAAAGTGTGTATAACAGTTTAGATACAAAAGTAGCTTACATTTAGAAATTAATAGTAGATTTAGAAACCCGGATTTTGAGTTAAATACAACAATACCTTTCAAAGCTTGAATGATGAAAAGACTTTTTGTAGATTAGACAAAATCTGTTGTTCATGTTTGTACCGAATTCTCATGAGTGGCATTACTACACTTTAACTCTAAGTATCTATTTTTAATGGATTCCATTTTCCAAATAAATCCTCTGGAAACGAACTTCCCCATAACAATTTTTTTTTACATAAAATATATGTAACAGACCTCTAAATGGTACGTCATTTTCAAAAGCAGATTTGGGTGTCGCGCCGCATCTTGAAAATAAAAATATACCAAAAAGTTTAAAGTTAAAAAAAAATGTTTTGTCGTAGGTATACGACACTATAATTTATTTTGCTAATGCAACTCATAACGTTTAACAATATACCTCAAGCTCAAAAAAACGACTCAGTAGTTTCGACAAAAAATATATTTACTATCTAAACTAACAACTTATTATCTATCTAACCATAAACTAAAAAGGTTAAAATTTTGCACAATAATACCTGGTGCTAATGCAAATCACATAAGAAAAAGAAATTATAATTCCTTTCAAGGGCCCTTTCAGTATGCTTACACGGCTAGTCTATGTTATACCTACCTCTCATAGGTATACTTACTATAATTCATGCTATATTGACACAATTAGTTACCTTATGCTCATGGTACATAAAATGTACAGAAATATAAAAGAACAATCAGTGTAGTCATCCCCAGGCAAGTTTCTGTGACTTAATCCTTGGATCCAAGATATAGGATAAAAAGGAAGCTTTGCTACAACCCTGCCATCAAATCTGTAAAAATAAAATTTTAAAAATTATGTATTAGTACTATATTTACTTAACTTAGCTCAGATTTATAGCCAGTAAAATATGAAAAATGTCATATCTAAGAGCTGGCTCAGCTTTTTGTCACGCCCACCTATGTAAATTTATAATTGGCCCATCAGATGGATTGTTAAAAAATATTAATTGATTATGATGAATAATGACACCTTTCTTTTATTCTGTTAGAGAAAATGACGAAGATACACAGCGCATTTCAAGTGCGCGCTAAGTCAAGACTTGGTTTAATTTTACTGAAAAGTGACGTCACAACTTCACAGGCCTCGCTCCGAAATTTAAACACGATAATTTAAATGACAGACTAAATAAAATAATATTTTTCAAACCCACTTCCCTTTACGCGCCCCATACTTCCTCATATTTTTTAACAGACTTCAAAATAGGAGCAGTTTATAAATTCGACCCGTATGTTTTTTGTATGTATGTTACTCGGTATCTTCGCCACTTGTGAACCGATTTTGATGATTATTTTTTATTTGAAAGCCTTTAGTACCAAGTTGGTGCCATATTAATTTGGTGAAGATATGATGAACTTTAGAGATATTAGGGGGGGGGGAGGGGTGGAGTTCGCAAATCACCCACCCCTATTCGCAAGAAGACTGGGAATGTGTTGCCCTTTCATTTGATATATGGACACAGTAAGGTTTGAAAAATGAACTTCACCCTTTCCCCAAAATGACCGTTATTTTTAAAAAAATATTTGTTTACTTTGCATATCTGTGTTTGGGTCATAGGATTACACTATCCTACCAAACTTCACCTGATTTGGTTTGGAAGATTCGGAGAAAATTGGCTGTGACTGATGGAGGGACGGTTTTTCATTTTTATATGGAACCCTAAAAAGACTCCATTCTACTGTAGGACCCTAACCAGAACAGGCATAATATTATTATGAAAAAAAATTGGTATAATTGGTGGGGAAAAAATAGTTATAATACTTACATGCTATTGAACATACTGAGAAGTGCAGTGAAGGCAAATCCAATCGCAAACATCGACTTCATTTTAACCAAAGAAAGATCCCTGTTGTTGTTTTTCAGTCTCTCTTCCTCTCTTTCTATCTTCTTTTTGTGCTGTTTGTCTAGTGAGTCGCCATGAGCTTCTTTGCGTTTTTCTACTATGAAATTAATAACAATTTATTAATTTTTTTGGAGCGTATTGATCTTGTTTTGACTTAGATAGATCATTTAATACAGGATAAGCCTTACATGGTTCCCCTCTGCCGAGGTATAAGATCAAAAATCTAACACGTTCATAAAAACTGGTGGCGTTATCGATTATGATCATTGCGTGAATCGGTAAAGTATCGAAAGGACGGCTACAAGTGCTCTGTTAAAATACCATTTTGAGCAATTTCCTTGTGTAATAATTTTTCAAAACTAAACTAAAAACCGACTGCACCCCCAAACTACACAACCGATTTTGATAAAATTTCTATGGTACCACCTGGAAAGTATTCCCTTTCAAACAAAAAAAGAATTTTTTAAATCGGTCCGGGCTTCTTTCGGCAATCTTTGAATAATCGGTGAACATACATAAAAAAAAGGATCGCGACGAATTGATAACCTCCTCCTTTTTTGGAAGTCGGTTAAAAAGATGTCAAATGAAAGGTTATGCCCTCTTTAGAAGATTAGATGTAATCTTCTAAAGAGGGCATAACCTTTCATTTGTATCTAAGTATTTTTTATTTTATTAACGTTGTATTCTATTTAAATGTAATTTCTGGAAAATCGATGGAATATCGTTATTATCACATTCCAACGTTAATAAAAATACTTACAAATGAAAGGTTATGCCCTCGTCAACTTTGTAACGGATTTCTTTTCATCCCAGACGATTTTCTCTCTTATTAATGCCAAACCACAGCAAAAAGATCTATTATCGCAAAACATAACTTGACGTTAATTTTTCGATGTTACCTATTTAGTAATGACTCTCAAATATTTTCTAGTTAGTAAAACAATATTTGCTTTTAATAAACTTCGAAAAGATATTTTAGTTTTTTGTTTATTCGAGATTTTTTGTAGCACATGTCTTCTACCTAAAAAATCTCTTTAATGTAAAAGTAAAGCACTTAAAGATTATATTTTTAATTCACTAAGGAATATTGTTTTTCAAGATACTTATAAGAAAATATGGATATTTAGGAAAAAAAATAATGAATTTTTTTACTCAAAAAGATTAGTTGACTTATATGAGATTCCAATATTTTTCTATTTTATTTTTATTTACATTGCTAGTGTACCGAGCGAGTATTAAAAAATCAAATATAAAACAAACCAATTACAAGTTTATTAACAGTAACAAAAAATAACTACACTTCAATCCAAGTCTATACAAAGTAACAGTTATTGACATATGCAAATAATTGTTGTTTAAATGCGTCAAAGCTGGTATATTCTCTAGTTTTCGTAGGCAATGTGCTTCTTTATAACTAGAATATTCCTTTAATCGAAGGTTTTCGTTC
Source organism: Acrobasis suavella (assembly GCA_943193695.1). NCBI lineage: Eukaryota > Metazoa > Arthropoda > Insecta > Lepidoptera > Pyralidae > Acrobasis > Acrobasis suavella. The sequence continues at coordinate 11,006,722 of OW971929.1, read as the reverse complement.
TTGGTGCTCTCAGTATAGTCTTTTTCAAAAATAAAAAAAATCTTTAATATCTTCTTATTTTTTTTAATATATAATTGTAAACAGGGTTACTGGTAACTAACTCATAACCTCTTAACATCGAAATCAGACTCCCCAGCACATTATAGATCTGCAAGAAAAAAGGCGAAAATTGCAGAAAAAAAATTGGCCTCCCGTACAAATTCACTGATCACCTGGTCGAGTTTCTATGAAGAGTCCATTTTTTTTCTTAGATTTTTTTTATTTTTTTCTTGCAGATCTATATTATGTTAGGATTCTGATTACGATGTTAAGAGGTTTTGCGTTAGTTACCAGTAACCCTGTATAATTATTTTCTTAATTCTTAAATATGAAACTTCTTATGTTGAAAAAATAAATAAAATAGAACAAAATAAAAGAAGCCACATGTAGTTTTAAGCGTAATAAAAAAGTTAAATTTTGGTTATTTTCTAAAACCAATTTAATTTTTAGCAAATATCTGTATATTCAACTTAATATTTGTTTATTTTGGAAAAAATTCAAAAATGGTCAAAATAAAAGACACCATGTAGTTTGAAGCGTCATCAAAAAGGGGAACAGTGATTTTTAAAAATAAAACATTTTTTTTAATGGGTCATTGAAAATTTTAAAATTCTGATCAGTTAAAAAAAATGCGTAATTTATATAAATAAAAAAACCATATGTAAATTTAAAAAATCTTAAAATGAGTTTCCTATTTTCTTTCACTTTAAAGTGATTTTTCAGGCAGATAACTGGCAGGGTTTGGATGGTTTAGGTTAACCTAACCGAAATAATCTGTTATTAATCCAACTGGAAATGAGTTAACATATATTTTGGTTAAACGAAATAGCCTGTTAACCTATAATTGCGGTTAACTTTAACCGAATCGACATATAGGTTTCTGCATGATACTACACGTTTTTCATTCTTTGTCACATGGTCATTGTAACTATTCCTATAAAAGCGCTTGCATGACTCAACCAAACGGCTGTGCATCCCCGAAAACCTAATTAACCTATTCAGATAACGGTTACTGTTACCCTTATTGTGTGGGTTAACCGAATCAAAGGATTAACCGAAAAAGGGTTAACCAATATAACCAGTTTACCGTTATGAATGGGTTTTCCAAACACTTATAACTGGTCATTTGCTATAACTGACTACTTACTTACACCATCTGTTAACCTGCTGCATAACTGTTTGACTCTTTACGTTTTAAACTACCATACTGGCATCCTAAATCGTACAGATGACGCCATTTTTGAAACGCACAGTCACCTAAACGAATGGTTTTTCATTACAACAAACCGTTCGTTTAGTCACACCGCATTTGAAAATTGGCACCACCGATGATGTCAACTCAAATTACAGTTTACAGTTTAAAGTGAGAATGTGAAGCTATTCTACGCCAAAAGTGGCCATTTTTCATTAATGTGCATAGGAAAGCTTCACATTCTCACTTCAAACTGTAAACAGTATCTAGCTCATAAAATAGTTTGAAGAGTTATCTAGGGCCTGATCAAGATAAAATATTAAATGATATCTCTGTTTCCTTTCAAATGATTTATTTCAACTGGGGACATCACTGGACTCCGACAAAATCAGGTAGCCCATTAATATAACTGGGAACAAATAGGAATCAAAAACATAAAAAAAAAAAACCTATAGCTAATTCTATAGCTTTGTGGTTTTTCTTAATTATTGAGATAATTAAAAACAAATGCATTTTTATTTATTAGGAAATATTTGAAAGCTAGGAATTAGGAAATATTAGGAGATATTACTAAATTGTTTTTCAAAATAAAAAATGATATATTAAGTTTTTTTTTTGTCTGCCAACTTCAGGGTCATGTCTCATGACAATTTGCAAAATATTTTTTTAGGGATATCAAGAAGAAAAATTAAAGTTACTGAAGATCGAAAAAAATGGAGGTTGTTTGACTCGCCATCTAGGGCACGGATACCAGTATACGGAAATACCAGTATATCGGGAATTTTTTCGATATTTTGATACCGTTATTTGAGGACAAAATACCGTTATTCCGGTATTTAGAAAAAAAGTGATCTTTTATTGCAAGGGTGTTTAAAGTCTATGCAGAACGCTCGAATTCTATGGTCCATACTGTTGTTCATACTGCTGATGACTTTTCATATGACATGAATCATAAATAATCTTGATTTTAGAAAAACCACCCCAAAAGCAACTACGCACGACACTGCAATGCATGTATATCGCATAGTAGTTATGTGGGATATAATGATTTATTAGTATTTAGGTGGTACATAATGATATTGTGGTTTCAGTGGTTCGTCTAATGTTTTACTTCGACAAATAAATTGCTAACGGTGTTGGCGCACATACAGACTCGATATGGCTGAAACAATATGTAAGCGCTCTGCTCTGAAGAGTCAACCACATCAATGAACCTCTTTAAATATCTATCTCACTCATACATTGGACTAGTAGTTATCACCCATGTTAAGATGCACCCCTTCCTCAATTCTGCTTTTTTCATTGAAGCAAGAGTACATTGCCCCTTATTTGCACCTCTAACTAGTAGTCAGTGACCAAGAGAGATATTCGATATTATTGTTACATGTGTTTTTATCATTAGAGAGTAAAACTGATTTTAATATCTATTTGATTGTGATATTTGTGCCAATGAAACAATATAAATAATTATTGGATCAAATAATGTATTTTCTTTAGTATTCTTAATTGCCTTAATTTCAAAACTCATTGTTTGGTTTTTAGGGAGTTGATAAATAGTTTCAGCGTTTCTGCCAAAAGTGTAGAAAACTGCTTTAATCACTCTCCACAAATAAGACTTACAAATCATTATTGAAATCATTTAAATAGTTATTAGCAATATTTAAAAAAAATAAACGAATAATGCCAAAATTTCAGTATACCTGTAATTGAAATTTCAATACCGGTATGAAAATCATTCCGATATTCCAAGCCCTAGTCATGGCCCAGAGATGACACTAACATAAGATTCTGCATTAAAATGTAGATGACTTTTCAAATTATTTTATATACAACCTTCTAGGTCTGCAAAACATGGCCATCTATTTTTACTATGGGTTTCAGCAAAAAGTGGCCAGTTTTTGCAGAAACCTACTATGTTATGAAGTGTACCAATACAAAAACTCAGTAGGTTTTCTACTTACATTTTATGCTTTGTCGTTCCACTTCTACCTTAAGTTTTTGATATTTTTCTGTTCTATAGACTAATATCCAAGTTAATCCTGCAAATTGAAAACATTTCTTTTATTTTAATTCATGGATGAAAAGAGAGAAAGGTATTTGTCCATCATTGGGACAGACGGTACCTACTTATGTTTGCATGTACGGAATTAAAGTTTCGTTAAGGTTGCAAAGGAACTTGCTAGATGCATTGCTGCATGCACAACACAACTTAGAAGATTCCAAGCTCAGTCTGTAAAAATTATTTGTCCTGATTTGGCCAGGGATCGCAACCGAGAAGGTCTGTCCATACTTATGGAAGAAAGACTTTTTAGTCTCTGTTCCAAACAGAACGCAAGAAATGTCTCACGAGGACTCACCTTCACCAAGAAATGCTGTACATATTGATATAAAAACAATCAGCAAAGAATCACTCCACATCCTTGTAAGTTTAGCTTCTATTCTATGCACAAAATAAGTAGAGACTTCTATGTTATCAAATTATTTTATTACAAATTCTTTCTTGAAAGTCAAGAACACAAATTAGATAGGTCAAGAAGACTAACAAGAGCAGGGTCTATTGTCTTGTATGGACGATGGACTTTTATCATTGCAAACATGCACAATGTTTGCTTGTGTAAGAGTGCTATTGAGTGCCCTATCAGAAAATAATTTATAAATTCAAATAATACTGGCAGCACCACTCAAAATACTCATACGTAATACTTCACATGGATAGGGCGTTTTTAGGTTAGTTTTGATAGTGGTTATCTTTTTTGTTTAAATATTGGTGTGCGCGGTGTGCGCCTATTGTTTCTATGATTCTATCCCGCGCAACTGTTCTATATCAATAACGATGAGAACCTAATCGAAACAATTTAAGAAAATGCGCAAGGTGTGGGAAAACACGCGCTGAAGATATGAGCACCAGATTTCCAAATCCTGGCATTGGAATTATGACAAAGTAAGTAATAATATACCTACTGTAAGAGTGTTCATAATTTTTACTAAGGAACAGCAGTCCCACGACAAGATATACCAATGACATAGATAGTTGAGTTGATAGAATTAAAAGATACAGCAATATGTTTACACTGTTAATTAGATTTACAAGATAATAATGTTTTTTTTCTTGTTGTTGGCGATTAAACTTTGTTGAAGCTTATTTAGCCAGTGTCCAGTTAACCAATGGCGCGGGCGCCAATCTTCTCATCCAATTAAAAGGTTCAAATGGGAAAAATAGGTTTTACAACTTTCGAGTACGGATAAGAATGGGAATGAGGACTAGGCGGTATTGAGGAAACTAGGGCAATATATACTTAAATTGTTATAAAGAATATATGAAATAAGAGAAAAGAAACAAGAGCTTTAGTATATTTGGAGTCAATAAAGGAAAGGATAGTATAGGAGTCACAGGGAAGAGAAGCACGGGATTCTATAAAGAATTCATAAAGTGGCTTAGAGTCATACTTCGTACATCTGAATAAAAGGTGATCAACGTCGCCTTTTTCGCCTAAAGAACAATCACATGTGGCTGAATCAAAGACACCGATTCGGCGTAAGTGACTGGGTACACAGCAATGGCCAAATCTTAGTCTAGATATGGTAGATGTCACCTTTTTTGCTAAAATGAAATTTAGAAAACCAGGGCTTTAAACAAAGGTCAATATGTAAACGTCGATAGCGCTCCCCTTTAAACAAACTAGATTTTTCCCAATCAGAGTATGTACCACTCTTTTAATAGATTCTCACGGGGTAATTTTAAAAGGTCTTGGGTATACACTCTATTATTTTCAGTACAACCCTGCACTTTTGCTAATGCCGCCAGCTCATCTACAAACTCATTACCTTGAATGCCTGAGTGACCAGGTATCCACGCTAAAGTGACGAACAAATTTAAATCATGGCATTCCTTTAATTTATATTTAATCTCAAGTGAAAGAGGACAAATTGAATTCTTCTTAAATGGGTTTGATAAAAGAGATTGGAGCAAGCTTAAAGAGTCAGAAAATATATAAGACTTCTGAATTTTGTTTAAAATAATATATTTAATACATTCGAGAATAGACATTCCTTCTTCCACAAAGTTTGAGGACAAATGTGAATATTTATAAAGATGGAATTGACCTATTGAGTGTCTTAAAAAGGCTGCTCCAACACTATGATCACTAATGGTTGAAGATTTAGAAGCATCAGTATAAAATATTTCAGAGATGGGTTCCAGATGATTAATAAAAGAGTTAAGTTTTAAGTTTGCACTGCTTGATCCTTTCTGTATGTCAAGGGACAGCGTGACATCCGGTTTAAATATCAAAATTGCATAGTCAAATGAGAAAATAGGACTTAATGGGTGGTTTTGATATTCTTGAATTTTATATATAAACCTATTGTGGCGAACTCTACGGCCACTACGAGGAACTACAATAAGAAACCAATCAAGAGACAACGGACGATATAGTTCACAAGAAGCATATGAGATGGCGCCAGCAGTATCCTACATCTCGATCTTAGAGTTCGCCCGATTCGCTGCATATATACAACTTCCGACGATACACCGTTGGAGCCGCGGTTCCCCAGACGCAACGACATGCCTGGCGGGAAGATCTTCCCTTTGTGGCGGTCGAGCATATCACCTCGCTCCCGCTACACCTATCAGAAAAATATTGTCTACGAAGCCATAAAGGAGGTTCCGAGCATTCTATTTGTAGGGCATTTGTTGGTGTACTCTTCATTGCACCAATGACTATTCTGAGGCTTTTGTATTGCAATAAATCTAATTTATGAAGAGCTTGTTTTTGTTCTAGACAAATAGTTATAGATCCAAAGTCAAATAAACTTCTGACTAATGCATTGTACATTAATCTAAGAACACTAGGATGTGATCCCCAACAAACTCCACTTACGGCTCTAATAATATTAATGTTCTTTTCACATTTTGCAATGACATTCTTAATATAAGCGTTACCATTCATACCGGAGTCAAAAATACGCCCAAGAAACTTCGCATCTTTAGAAACCGGTATACTTTCATCCTCAACCGAAACGTTCACATTCGGAATTACCCTTTTACGCGAGAATACGACTATTACACTTTTGGATTTAGACAATGAAAGATTATGTTCGGTGAGCCATGTAGATAAATTATTTAGCGAAATATTAAGATTATCTGTTGCTTTCTCAATATCCAAGTTAGAAGAGTAAATTAAGACATCATCTGCATATTGTAGAATAGAACATGAAGGATCAACGCTCAAATTAAGGTCATAAGTATAAATATTATATAAAACAGGACTGAGAACCGACCCCTGAGGGACACTCTTCCATATGGTCCTCTTTTCTTCCTCAAAACCAGGAATATGAACAGAAATTGTTCGACCTGAGTATAAATTAAATATATAATCAGCATATTTTCTTGGTATTCCTATTCTTTGCATAATTTCGTTTAACAATAATAAGTCGACATTATCATAAGCAGCATGAATATCTAGAAAGGCCGCAACAACCGATTCTGACTTAGAAAAAGATAGAAGAATATCTGTGGTAAGTATAGCATGACTATCAGATATACTTTTGCCTTTGCGGAACCCAAATTGAGAAGAAGACAAAAGTTTATTATGCTCTAAATACCATTCAATTCTCTGTTTAATTAAATGTTCTGATATTTTGACTAGAACAGATGATAGAGCAACAGGCCTAAACGATAGGGGGTCATTAGCATCTTTATTAGGTTTCAAAATTGGAATTATTATCTGATGCTTCCATGAAGAGGGAATGATACCCGTATCCACTATTGAATTTATTAAAGTTAGTAAATATGTCAAAGTGCCTGGTTTCGAATTAATTATAAAAGAATAAGGAATACCGTCAGAGCCAGCAGTAGAATCAGATAATCTACTCAATACTAATTGGTGCTCTGATAAAGAAAAAGGAGATGTTAAACTATTATTACAATTGTCAGATAGTACCGATACTATTGGATTTAGATAGTATCAATTAAAAACTATCGATAGTTTTGCCTTTTATCAATAGTATTGCAAACTATTGATAATCGATAGTATCGATACTGTAGATAGTCCTATTGATATTGTGACTGTTTTTCAAGGTTAACTATCGATAGTCAAACTATCGATTGTTATGCAACGCTACTCGTGTCTAAGATTTGTCGCCTGAAGCTCGCTTCAGGCAATCAAAAAACCTACTTACATCAACCTTTGTATAGTTTGGTTAGGTTATGTTGTACTTAGATCATTTAATACAGGATGAGTTACGCAGACAAATCTTCATACAAAACTTTCTGCAGCTTTTGGTGCGGGGGTAAGCTACTACTACATCTAAAGAAAATCACTTATTCAGACAAATAATTTGTGTCGCTATAAATGCACACTACAAAATACTTAAACACTAGCTTATTATCTGCATACCGATAAAGCTCACACTGAAAAAATATATTCAACTCTAATGCACAGCACAGGGAATAAAGACGAAGGTTGTAAATCATGTCTCGTGAGTGCGCTATAGTCTCTGGGATGGAAGGAAATCAGTAGTGCGATTTTTCAAAGGCGGAGTCACTAAACGTATGGTTTTTGTATGGAAAAACCATTCGTTTAGGTGACTCTGCGTTTGAAAAATCGCACTACTGATTTCCTTCCATCCCAGAGACTATAGCGCATTCACGAGACATGATTTACAACCTTCGTCTTCAGTTGCAAACGTTATTCGATTATTTTTTTCGTAATCGATACTAATAGATATTCCTTCGATTTTTCACAAGTTACATTTAAATAGAAAACAACGTTATTAAAATAAAAAATACTTACTAATGAAAGGTTATGCTATCTTTTGAAAGATTAAATGTGTTTGACCTCTTTCTACACGAGAAAATTACATAACATGGCATTTTTAACCGAGCACTTTTTGACGTCTTTTTGATGCCTTACCGATTCACATAATGATCATAATCGATTACGCAACTAGTTTTTATGAACGTATTAGATTTTTGTTCTTATACTTGGGCAGAAGGGAACGCGCAGGTAAGGCTTATCCAGTATTAAATGATCTAAGATGTTGTATGGATAAAGTTAAAAAATAAAGACGGGCTCTAAAGACTTGTATCCAGAGTCGAAAATAATTAAAAAAAGAAAAATGAAAACTGTCACTGTCAGCACAATTATGACAGAATATATCCTTGTCACTCTTGTCCAAAGAATATAATACTCTCTGACGAGAGAAGAATGACGTCTCCATAGAAAAAAGATGTAACCATTGATGTACTCACTGATAGACACTAGCGCTGCAGCGGATTAGCACCGACAATACAATGCGGAATATTTGAAATATTATTTTCAAAATTTTTAAAGGTCATTGACGGAAACGGTTTGCGATGGCAATCGTGATTAAACTTCAATAAGTTCGTCATCACGATTACCATCGCATACCGTCTCCGTCTATAAATAGAAAAACAAACAACAAATGATAAAAAAAGTTTTATTCGAATACGCGGTTGTGGAACTTGTGGATAGTTATAAAAAAAAGGTTGTCATGAGTTTCATAAAACGTACACAGATGAAAATACCTTTATACATTTCCGACAAAATACAATGTCAAAACATTATTCATTACATCTACATTTACAGTAAGTCTATTTCACTACATAATGTAGATTTTTCCCGCAAAGCTTGCAGTCGCATGAGCTTCCACATGAAGATCATCTGGAAAAAGTGAACTTTCTAACTTAACAAACAAAAGAAAGACTTACATAAATATACAGATGACTAACCTATCCTAATATATATTGTAAATGCGAAAGTTTGTGAGGATGTATGGATGTTTCTTGGTCTTTATTGCAAAAACTACTGAACGGATTTTGATAAAATTTACATGACAAAATAACCTATTCTAAAACACACAAAACAGGTTACAACTAGCTACTAAAAATCTATCGATTTATCTTTATAATTGAAGAGAATAACCTCCCTTACACCTATCATTTAATACTTAGTATGCATACAATACACATAAATAAAATAGTCTACTTGATCCAATTTTTGAAAATATACCACATGAAACAGTATGACTGAAGACCTGCGCTGCTTACCTTAACCATTAGCTGCTTGGCATTTGGGTGAATATGTTGGTCGGTTGGAGCAGCAGCATATCCAAAATTTGGGTGATTTTCATTTTTTTTTAAATATATTGGTTTAGACATTTGTCCTCAATCTCACCTGATGGTAAGCGACGATGAAGACTAGGATGAAGCATGCCTATCCAAAAGATACCCATTCAATCTACTTTTGAATGTCCCAAGACTGTACTTCTCTGGGAATATAGACGCAGGCAGTTTATTCCACACCTTAGCTACTCGAACCATAAAGGAATTGTCGAAGCGTTTAGTTCAAGACTTAGGTATTTCAACGACAAAGGGGTGAAACCCCTGTCCGCGCCTCGTAGTCCGATAGAGAAATGGTGAGGGTTTCACGAGATCAAAAAGAGCCTTCGAACACTCTCCAAAATGTATCCTATAAAACACCGATAAGCAGGCTACTTTGCGACGATGCTCTAGGGCAGAGGTTCCCAAACTTATTTTGTCAAACGCCCACTTTAAAAAATCAGTTATTTTGTAGCGCCCCCCATTTTTTTCACCATAAAAACCTGAATCACATATTTGTCTTGCCTGTAGTTTAATTCAACCTATATTCTAAACGAGAGAGCAATAATAATACATACACCAGTACATTAGAGTATCTTTTATAAAAAAATAACAATAATCAACATTGTCAATTTTAAATAAAAAAATAGCAATAATTATACAATTTTACAATAATCATCTGCGAAACTTTAAAACACGAAATTTTTTCAGTGTTTGTATCCTTTAACGATATAAATAGCGTTGTGAACGCATTAAAATAATAAATATTGATTACATTTTTAGTTTATATTTGTACAACAAAAGGATATAAATATGAACTAATAAATGGATGTTGTGTAGTAAGAGGATTTTAATTTCAGTGAAATTTAAAATATGAAATAGCTGAAGTTATAAATCACTCATTGCTTAAATCACATCAGCGCCCCCAAACTTTATTCTGGGCCCGTTACCGCCCCCCTTAAAGCCTCCAGCGCCCACAAGGGGGCGTTATCGCCCACTTTGGGAAAGACTGCTCTAGGGACTGCAATTGTCTATTCGAAAGCTCATCGCTGTTTATAAGCCTGCGGGCTCTTCGGTCAACAGAGTCTAGTGCCTCAAGTTGGTATTTAGCGGAGCCATTCCACAAGTGACTGCAGTACTTCATGCAGGAGCGAACCTTGGCTGTATAAAGATTAAGTAGCCGTTCAGGGCTGAAGTACCGCCGGACCCTAGAAATGACGCCCAACTTCCTGGAAGCAGTCAGTGCCATCGACTCTATCTGTTGGCCGAAGTTGAGTTTGGACGTAACGCTGATGCCTAAAAGCCCAAGATGGTCAACTATCGGCAAGGAAACACCTTGGAAAGTGGGTGTAAGTTGAAAGTCACTCTTTTTTGCAGAAAAGAGACACGCCTGGGTTTTGGACGGGTTTAACTTCACAAGATTGGCGTCACCCCAATCCGACACCCCCTGTAATTTCAAGTTAACTCGTTCAATCATAGACTCTCTCAGTGACTGGATTTCTTGTGGACTTGTACGGGCATTGGACATATAACTCTCTACAACGGTGCTGTCAACGGCGTAGCCAATAATGCCTGATGTCAGAAGGTCATTAATGTGCAGTAGGAACAAGGTTGCAGAGAGAACAGATCCCTGAGGTACCCCGGCATTAATAGCCGTTAGGTCAGAAGAGCAGCCTTCTACAACCACTCGAATCGACCGTTCTCTCAGGAGATCGGATATCCAGCTGCAGAGGTTTGCTGATATACCATACGCTAGAAGCTTTAATCCAAATCATAAAATGATTCAAAGTGACTCCATTTCACTATGCCTAAAACAAACATAACATGTGATTTAGATAGACAATATTATTTTAGGAATCATCATGGTGTGTAATATACATATAGGACTACTTGACAAATATGCCTTTTCAAATAAAGTTTTCTAAATCGGTCCAGGTGTCTTTTAATAAAATCAATGAACATACATTTAAAAAAAAAGACTCCGATGAATCGACAACCTCCTCCTTTTTGGAAGTTGGTTCTTCTTTTGCTATAATCTTTCTCCACCCACTGTTGAGTTTAAGTCTCATATAGTCTCCTCCTATTCTCCTGTCTCAAGACCGAAGAGAATGGCATGCATATTAGGAAGTCGGTTAAAAACTGTTTTTCCTTTTAAAGATTAAGCCAATCTTTAACAGCTTATTGTAGCCACTGCGGGACATAAAACCTCTGAGTTGTACCAAATTACTTAGACGTATAATAACATTATTATTGAAAAAGGGCAGTCTAAAATTTTTTTCTCATATCCTTTTTAATTTAATATTGTATATTTCTATATAAATTTTGTAAATATTGTAGTGTATATACTAGATTGTAAGTAGATCTATATTTTATAAGTAGTGGTAAGTACTTTTACGATGGATTTGGAGCCGGGGACGGATCCTCCCGATCCTGATACATTATTTTCAAGTTATGTTGCTGGGCGAAACTTATTAATCTTCTGCCGTTGTTATTTCCTTTGCCTGTGCCATATTGGCCAATTATGTTTTCTTCCCCCTGACATCTCTGCCCTAGTTGGCTGTTGAAATCGCCCATCAATATGACATTTTTGTAGGTTTTGCTCATAGCTGTATTCAGCTGATTGTAGAATTTTTCCTTTTCTTCATTTGATGCCTGCTCTGTAGGTGCATAGGTTTGTACAATGGACCATTTTAGATTACTTTCTCGAATTGTTAAGTTAAGGATTGCAATGCGTTCTGATATGCCTATGAATTCGTCGATACAATCTTTATGTTTGTTGTTTACGATGAATCCAACCCCGAACATACCTGGTGTTTCTCCTTTGTAATACAGAATGAAATTTTTACAATCTAATATTTCTTCTCCTGTTCTTCTAACCTCTGATAGTCCTATTATGTCCCATTTTATTTTAGCGATAGCATCTTCCAGCTCGCACAGGGCTTCATTTGTTCGCAATGTTCTTGTATTGAGTGTTGAGATGTAAAGGCAATCTTTCTTCCACTTCTGTCTTTCTGTATCTGGGCATTTTATATTTGTATTTTTATTTGTATTTTTTTTTATTTTTATTTCTATTTCTATTCCTTGGAGGGTTTTGGTCGCACACCCCACGGGGACCAGCCGGATTGGGGTGAAGTGTTTTTGTTTGTTTGTTTATTATTGTTGTTGTTATTCCGGCTTCCGATCTGTAGTTGCTATTTGCTACCCATTTCGTTCGTTGAATTTGAACGAGCTCTCATGTAAGAGAACATGTTAGTTTTATTAATTTTATTTGTAGGTGTTGGTTTCCCTTCATTGTCGTTGTTTGGTTGGACAGGTGTGGGCGATCTTTTTCTTTTTTCATTTGCTCTCTCTTGAGATGGATTTCTTTTTATAATTAGCTTATCATATTTAATTGTTGCAATATTACCCTTCTCTTTTTCTTCTTTCAGTTTTGGTATTAGTTGTTTTCTAATTTTCAAGACTTCTTTAGGAAAATCTTCAGCAGCATGTATGTTTTGTGGAAGTTTTTTATTATTCCTTAGAATTTCCATTTTCCTCCATGCCACTGTAAGTTTGACAATAACAGGTCTTTGTTTGTTGGGGTCTTTTTTCCCTAATCTGTATACCTGGCTAATTTTTCACCTGTCAAAGTCATTTTCCTCCCTTATTTGGTTGACAATATTCTATACCAACTCAGCGTTCTTTTTCGGTTTCTTCTAAGCCATATAGGATGACGTTGTTTTTTCTTATATCCCTCTCGAGGTTGTTTATTTGGTTTTTTAAACTTGCCGTCTCTTTTTTTAACTCTTTATTTTCTTCCACTAAGGGTTTTAATTTATCCTCGAACGTGCTTGTCTGCGTTTTTGTAATATTTTCTATGAGAGAGGAGGTGTGCTTCTTCATTTCTTCTTTTACCTCATCCATTCTCGTATTAAGTGTTTCGTTCATTTTTTCAATTAATAGTTGCATCTGACCAGCATCCTTGATTAGTTCCGATGTACTTTCAAATTTTGCTAAGTGGTAGAATTTTTTGTAGTCTGGCAACACTCCTTGTCTATGGTGAGTATGTAAATATGTAGTTTCCGAACGCACTCGATCGAAGTATCGCTATGTTGGTAGCAGTTTGCGGAAGTGATCGACGATGTTGACACTGACAGATGATAACCTCAAAATCTCGAAGTCGACTTTGGGATCAACGATTTTCCGTGTTTTAACACTTTTTCCTTGCCGATTTCACTATTATTATGCACTGCCGTTGTTTGTCTCTTTGATTTTAACCACTTTTTTGCTAATGCACAGACTTTTCACGCTGAATTGTTTAAATAACGGGAGCACTCCTAAAACTCGACTATTCCTTGACAGCACCGGAAGCGGAAAAAACTTTTATACACATATTTTCACATTAGAATTCTATTTTATACACATTAGAATTCTATTTTATACACATATTTAATTGCTTTAATTAATTCCAAAAAAGGGTCTTTTTTATTTCTTAAAATGTCACGCCGCCACAAATATTCAACAATAACATCCCCAAAATTTTGGGGATGATTATAGTTATTTTTATAAAAAAACCGTTTGACTACACGCCACTGTGACTCTATTCTTTGGGTATGGGTTCCATCATCGGCCACAAAAGGATTATCAGGGTCACTGTGATTCACTTTTTTGTGGATGTATCCGTATTCACCCAAACAATCATACGCACGCCAAAAATCGGTATGAATTGTGGTGCCCACATGCACATGTTTTTGTATTAAGGGCACCAAAACATCCGCTGATCTTATATTGTCAGGGCACACCTCCAACCGAAGATCCTCACTCCCATCTTCAATAAGACCAAGTACCCAATGCCCTCCACACGTCGGCCTGTAACAAAGAGCAGAGCAATGAGTAATCAGTAATGATGATGTAACTAAAAAATAGCAAGCCTAAGTATTGTAGTATTTCATGCCAAATTTTATCTACGGGATATTTTGAAACGTAACATCTCCGGCGCTGCGGGAAGTGCAGCCCCTCCGCCCTTGCGTAAGAAAACGCAGGCACCATGTGAGCCGTAGCGGCTGAGGCTGGTCGCCAAAGGCGACCAACAAGCCGAAGCAGCGGGCGCGGGCTGCCCTCCCTCCGCGCCTCCGGCTATAAAAAAACACTCGAGTATAGGGCAAACAAGACTACGTGAAGTCGGGGTTGGCCAGTTCGGATTTGCCCATTTGCACTTTCTATGATACCTAATAACACAGATCAGAAAAAATTGCTATATAAAAAAATCACCTTTGTTATTTTTCCTTCTGCCGAATTTGCTCTCGTCTATTTGCACAATTTTTCCAGGACCTCCAATTTTTCCCATATATTCTTGCTTGTTTAGCTTATATATTACTATAGTCTCTCGGCAGTAATTGTACCAGTCTGCAATGGTATTTCGAGATAGACATTGCTCCCTGCTCACAAAGTCTTCCCATATGGCTTTGTCATAAGACCATTGGTGAGCAAAACAATACATTAAATAAAACACATGTGGTAACTCTATTTTTATATTTTCAAACCACGTCCCATTTGCTCGGAATATGCGTGGCTTTGCTCTGCATGATCCTTTATTGCACACAAAAGCACCAAGAGTTTTATTAACTGTCAAGTCGATTCGCATAAATCGCATAGGCTTACGATGCACTCTCTCTACATAATTTTGATGACAGATTAATCCATTCTCCTCGGCAAATGCCACACACTGCTCTCGGGTCCCCAATTCTCTTATAATTTTGGCTAAATTCCACATGTTAAGTATTTCTGTTCTATATAACCGCCTCTTGACATATGGATCATCAGCCCAAAAATCTTCGTTAGCATCGCTAACGTCACCACCACTTGTTGATGGGACCGCAGCATCTCCTCCGCCTTGGCTTGCCAATGGTCCGCCTTCGCCACTACCACTTGTTGACGGTGTCGTAGCGTCTCCGCGCGTGGGGATATTTATTGGGGGGTTTCTCCCCTCCCCCCCTATCCCCCCCATATTGAAAAGCCTGCGGCTAGATTCTATACCCAACCCCAATTTCCTTTAAAAGAATCTGCCAATATAAGACGCATAAACAAATTCACTTGTAGGCATTTACCTCTAGATGCCATGGCTACACCCCATTTGGCCCTAAGACCCTCTGCGAACTAAACAAAATATTCTCCAGTACCAGAGAATGCTTCAATAAGTTATAAAGGCCTTAATCCTTATTTTTATAGGTTATGAATACAATTTATTTTCTACTTCAAGTGTCATTACGCGTAGATGTTTCGTAAAAAGTTACTCAAGACTAACTTTTTATGATTCTCCTATTTGACACAAAAGCAATTCGGACATTGGGACCTGTACGAGTCAAGATCGTACATAAAAATGCAATGTATGCAACCTACTTTCTACCTAACCTACGTATAACCGTGAACACGTACATCTTTGATTTATAACTATTTAACCGAAAGTACACTCAAAAACTAACTAAACTTAACATTTCTTAACTGTATGGGTTGCAAACTGTGGCTCGTACAGACCCATTTTACGAATTTGCAAAGGAAACTGTCAAAAAATGAATTGGGAAAAGTAATGTCGCTCGTGAAACATATATTTATTGCGCTAATGTAGCCATTTTACGATTTTCCATGTAATTCATATCTGTATCGTCTGGTGAAAAAGTCAGAGTGGCGGTTTTAAACCCCCTGTACTCGTAAAATCAGTCAGGAATAAACGATTATACGTACAGCCGCATTTCTATTCTCTCCTTGATATATAGGATCCTGTGAGACTATAGGCTACGATAGTTCACTTTTTTGGTGGAATAGTACCAAGTTTACATAAATATATTGGCAACATTCAAGTTGCGCATATATTTATGTAAACTTGGTATGGTGATTTGACAACCGAATGGAGATTTCCTGGTCCGGGAGACAGGGACATTCATTAGTAAAGAACCAATTAAACAAAAATTCAGTCTAAATAAATCAAAAGTCAAAATTAAGTAATTCGATATGTAATTTTAGTAAAATGTAAGAAATAAGAAAGCAATGAAAGCATACATCAATAAATTATTCAATATTCTATAGATTTCTTTTTTTGAAAAAAAAAGCCATATTTAGAAAAAAACAAGGGTACTAAGTTTTTTTCATGTATTTTTTCAACATTGTAAAAAAACAAATTTTTTATTTTATTTTGCATCCCTAGTACGGCCCCTTCAAGTAGTGCTCCACATTGGCCGTCAGAGCTATATAAATAAAAAGACAATTCAAAATACTTTGAGAATTTTTTGTGTTCCGTACAAATGTTAATGTGTGATGATTTTAGGTGCCGTAAAAAAAAAACCGAACCTTTATAGAATCACTTGTGCGTCTGTCTGTCTGTCCGTCTATCACAGCCAATTTCAAATGATGCTGCTCCCATAATTTCGATCGAACTTCACAAGTTCGGTTGATCATCAATTCTTTCATTCAAGTTTTTTTTTCTCTCATGATTATTTTAAAATTAAAAATAAATTATGTGGTATCGATATTTTTTAGAGATTAGCTTTTTCTAACCCTATTGTCAAAAATTTTAATAATTACGAACAGCTTACGAAATACTTAAATAATAAGAAATATAAGCATTAATTACTATGTTGTCTATTTATAATAAAACGGGAAGGATTGCACGCAATTTCCAGACAAAAATGTACTATGTGTACCTATAAAAATCTGTGATTTCAAGTGAAAAATATGTGAATACCTGTGAAAGCCAGTAGTTTTGTCACAATTTTCTTTATTATTCCATCGGGATTTGCATCTCTGTACTATGTAATTTGATGGCATCTTACTTATAAATAATAATGTGGAATTGATTTTTTATTTTTATTTTTCCCTATTAAAACAATTCGATTTCAAATGCACTCTAGCCGATATGTTTACATGAGCTGTTTCATACGACAAAATTTAAATGACATTATCTAATGACATTGACTTCTGATCTCGCGACTTTTTTATTTAGCAGTGTCTAGAAACGTACGTTTTGGAGCCTTCATCGCGGAATCTATATAGGTTCCTCTTATATCTTTGGAATAACTTCTCTTAGACATAATGTGACACTTGAACTGCCATATAATGATTTAGCCAAAGATATAGGAGGTATAAATTTTTTTTTGCTCTTTTGATTTAGCATGGTGCATCATTTAAAGTAGGTAGTACTACAGTGTCGAGAACGTTTAGTCCCTTTGTTTTTAATTTAGAATTAGAAATACTGACTACAAAACAACACAATCTCGTTCAATATAATATTAATATATAGTAATATATAGGGACATATAACACTGATTGAACTATCCCCAAAGTAAGTTCGAGACTTGTGTTATGGGATACTAACTCAACGATACTATATTTTATAACAAATACATATATAGATAAACATCCAATCGATCATTTCCGGCATACCTTCTGCAGTAACTAGTATCAGCGAATTCTTTTTAATCCCCGACGCAAAAAGAGGGATATTATAAGTTTGAAGCCAATGTCTGTCTGTGGCGTCGTAGCTCTCGAACGGATGGACCAGTTTCGATGCGGATTTGTTTAGTATGTGAAAGCAAGCTTCCTTACGGTGGTTCTTGTATATCTCTCGTGCTATGTTTGATGAAAATCAAATATAGCACGAGACCACAGCAGACATATAAAGGGAAGCAGACTAAACATTATAGCATAATACAAAGAATGCCGCGTGGCATTGAATTTACGAATGCGTAACCCCAGCAAAATGTTGCGCCTTAGAGAAATGAGAGTATTACAGATACTTGGTTCATAGTAAGCCTCAACATGTTCAAATATAGCAAAATTCGTTCATGTTGCATTTTCGAAGTTATTCGAGAAAAACTGATTTTGCTGGAGTAACGTTACCCCAGCAAGATGTTTTTCAAAAAAAGCGTTTAGCCTAGAATCAAGTATATGAAAAGACAGCTCTTAATGGGTTGTAAATGTATACCGATAGCAAAATTTGTTCATCTTATACTTTTTGAGATATTCAAGATTTTGCTGGGGTAACGTTTTGCAATTTTCCATATCTCGAAAACTGTAAGTAGCAGAATTTTGAAAAAAAATACTGTTTATAGGCCTTAGGTTGTTCAAATTTGTTTAAATATAAGTATTCCGATACATCAACAAATATCGAAGTAATTTATTATTTTAAAAAATCGGAAATATCCGGTTTACTCGTAAACTAGTACATTTACTAACAAATAAAAAGCAGTTACATATACGTATGATATACTCTTCTAACTTGTACAAATTTGGATGAACAAACATTACGCGATATGAAGATATAAAGGAATTTAATCGAATTCCTAGTGGTGTAACTTTGGCCATCGAATACGCAGTTCTCTATGAACACAAATAGATAAACTATAATGAACATATGTGTTCATTTTGTTACAAAACATGCCTAAAAATTTCGGCTTCAAATCTCGGAGGGAATAAAAGTTATTAAACAAACAAGAAAATATCATCAATTCTCCTACAAACCGACTAAATAACAGAGGCTACAAAAAAGCGGCCATTTCATACTTGAGCGTAACCATCTCAAAAAAATGGTATAATAGTCTTTTTTTGCTAGTACAGTCGCATACAAAAAGGTTTTTGCGTTTGGTGGATAAAGAAAATACATAAGCATGATTATTTTTTATTCAAATTACTATTTTACAATAATTGTATGCTATACAATGTCCTTTTTAATTAAGTACAAATATTTTAAGGGGTGATTTAGTCCATCATTTTGAACAACTTTTCCCAATAAATGTTTATCGGAATACGCAATTTTTTTTTGCAATTTTCATACAAACTATATCACGTGACTACTTCGATTTGTATGAGAACCTAAAATTTTTTTTTCGTATTTTGTATACATTTATTGGGAAAAGTTGTTTAAAATGATGGACTGAATCGCCCATTAAAATGTTTGTACTTGATTAAAAAGGACATTGTATAACTTACACTAGGAAAATCATAGAAATTTGAGTATTATTAAACAAGTGTACTTTTATCATTAATTTTAGACTTAAATAATTAAATGCTTTTCAGTACAAGCTCAAACACATTTACAAAAGTAAATTAACTTTTCTTAGTAAAAAATACTTAGTATACTGAACAATACAATATTTCAAATATTATAATTAGTCATTAAGCTATATATTACACACATTATAAACAAGTTAATGAAAAAATAAAAATACTCACCATCTATCTAAATATATATAACTCAAAGGTGACTGACTGACTGACATAGTGAACTATCAACGCACAGCCCAAACCACTGGACGGATCGGGCTGAAATTTGGCATGCTAAGAAAGGATTTTGATCAATTCTACCCCCAAGGGGATAAAATAGGGGATGAAAGTTTGTATGAAATTTTGACAATTTTAAACCGATCGGGCTGAGACTTTGCATTCATAAAGCTACTATGACGAAGGCATCCTCTAAGAAAGGATTTTGATAAATTATACCCCTACGCGAGCGAAGCCGCGGGCAAAAGCTAGTAGTAAATACACTTAAAAGATTTTAAATATCGGCTACATGAATATTATTCTGCTCGACTGTACTTTTTATCGGTTATTAGGTTGCTAATTTGCGTAGGAAACCCGCAAGTATGAAACGGCCGCTTTTTCGTAGCCTCCGTTATTTAGTCGGTTTGTAGGAGAATTGATGATATTTTCTTGATTTTTTAATAACTTTTATTCCATCTGAGATTTGAAGCCGAAATTTTCAGGCATGTTTTGTAACAAAATGAACACATATGTTCACTATAGTTTATCTATTTGTGTTTAGAGAGAACTGCGTATTCGATGGCCAAAGTCACACCGCTTGGAATTCGATGAAATTCTTTTATATCTTCATATCTCGTAATGTTTGTTCATCCAAATTTGTACACGTTAGAAGGGTATATCATACGTATATGAAACTGCTTTTTATTTGTTAGTAAATGTACTAGTTTACGAGTAAACCGGAATTTTCCGATTTTTTAAAATAATAAATTACTTTGATATTTGTTGATGTATCGGAATACTTATATTTAAACAAATTTGAACAACCTAAGGCCTATAAACAGTATTTTTTTCAAAATTCTGCTACTTACAGTTTTCGAGATATGGAAAATTGCAAAACGTTACCCCAGCAAAATCTTGAATATCTCAAAAAGTATAAGATGAACAAATTTTGTTATCGGTATACATTTACAACCCATTAAGAGCTGTCTTTTCATATACTTGATTCTAGGCTAAACGCTTTTTTTGAAAAACATCTTGCTGGGGTAACGTTACTCCAGCAAAATCAGTTTTTCTCGAATAACTTCGAAAATACAACATGAACGAATTTTGCTATATTTGAACATGTTGAGGCTTACTATGAACCAAGTATCTGTAATACTCTCATTTCTCTAAGGCGCAACATTTTGCTGGGGTTACGCATTCGAATTTACACTTAAGCTACATTAATTTTGTTGTTTTTCTTCAACATAATTGTATTTGAAACAAAAATAGTAAAGATATATTTTTTGTGAATGTGAAAGAGTACTTCGAATACAAATACCCGCAATAACTGTTTATAAAGATATTATTTAGGCAATAAAATATAAGCTACGAATTAAAAATTGCCACGCGTTCCAAGTATGTAATGTTTGGTCTGCTTCCTTTTGTATGTCTGTGTGGTGAACGCTTGAAAGTCGGGGTATTTTTAACGTGCCTGATAATTTTTGTTAAATTAAATAATTGTTTGTAAAATAGATACAAAGCATGATTCGAATCGTGAACATAGGTAAATACCTGCTTAAATAATTATTGTAGGTAATATATCTGTCCATATATAGAGTAAATAATAAAAATATGCAAGTAATATTGGCATTTTTTATTTCCAACCTCATATAAGATTTACATACTTAATACTTACTATATTTAAACAACATTATTAACTTCTAACAGTCTTTTCGAGTGTCCAACTCTTAGTAAATTTACAACATACTAGACTTAACGTAAGTAAGTATGTACGGATTATTGTTTGTAAAAATATGAAATATTCTACAGTATTTTTTTTTAAATTATCATGTAGGTATATGTACAACTTTAACTGTGTATTATATTATTCTATATTGCCAATCAATATGGGCAATTCACGCCGGGATGTAAAAACGAACAATTGTCGCCTTGCCGACAAGATCCCTTTCTTTGAAAATATATACAAACAGTTTTACGCCCCCCGCGTGTATGTGCTCCTCGGCCTCTTTGCGGACCTCCTTCCCAATTTCCAGCATTTTTACCCCGCCAGTGTCCACTGGAGCCTCGACCACGCATGGCACCTCTAAAATTCCCTTGGTTAACAAAGCCATCTGGCCCCGGCGGACCTTGCGGACCGCCTGGCATATTAAAATCGACTGGAAACATATTCGGTTGCATATTAAAAGCATCAGGTGGTCCAGGAAACATAGCGTTTGGTGCTCCAAACATTTCCGGTCCCATCATCATACCCTCCGGAGGTATAATTATACCTGGAGGAATGCTTCCTGGAGGTATTCCAGGTGGCAACTGTGCTTGAGGCATCGGCGGTATCAAACCTGGTGGTGGTACTCCGTTTTGCCACTCGCTAGGAACCATACTAGGGCCTTGAAATCCTGGAACTCCCGAAAACTGAGGATTTGGGAAATTGTTAGGAAACTGTGTCATATTAGGTGGAAACATGGGTTGAATGTTCATAGTACTGGAAGCAGGCGGAGCGTTGCCTTTAGGTTCTGGCCACGGCATATTCCGGAAATCACTGACATTATCTTGGTTTCCCGTGATGTCTTCAAGAGGAATATTTGTTGGTTCAGTATAAGGATGAGTTTCTAGATCCGGTTCTAATGGAGAATCAGGAATCATTGATTTGTGGAAATAAAGCGGTTGTAACGTCCCTTTTTGCCTTATCGCTTGTATTTCTTTTTCTTTGCTGTTTTTACCATATTCCACTTGCACTTGTCCCTCAAGATCAATAAGTATTAGTGGTCGCCAATTTGTTTTCTCTTCCATTACATCATCGGTACTAAGATTTCTACCTTTTTGAAAAGCTTCTCTTTCGTGAATTCTTTCCAAATATTTCATATCTGTAAAAGGTTTGGTGACATTGACTCTTTCAGTCTCATCTAGTTCAAAGTATTGAATTTCCTCCAATTCAGGGTCTGGTTTCCATTTGATACTTTTTTTGGGGCCTTTTCTTTTATGATAGCACAAAACTCCCTTCAATCCATTGACAGTCAACGTATGAGGTTCTGCAGTTTCCATTTGCTCTATGTTTTCCTTTTCGGAATTTGCACTAGTATCTAATTTATCATTGCTTTCAGAACTCTGTTCTGTGGATTTTTCTTTGTTTTCTTCAGTGTCTAAAGTGTCTTGATAAAATCTAGGTGGTACAGACTTGCTCTCGCTAGTGGGACTAGTAATCGTCGTAGGCGTCGAAGGTGGAGAGCCATCACTGGGTGCGTTTCCATCTTTGGAACCACTTGTTCGTCGTTTCCTTTTCTTGGGCTCCTTTTTATTTGTAGCTGAGGCATTCAGAGCGTCCATGAACATATCACTTTCCAATAGCATCATCGCTGTAACAAGATAAAGTAAAATAATTAAATTCAATACCTCTTTCGATTTTAATACAAGTACACAGGAACTTATTCTAATTATGCCAAGTAGGTAAGAAAAATTAGTTTTTCAATAAGTAGTTAGTCTAAACATATAACTAACAGGTTCCATGTTCCAAATTATAATCGAGCCTACACGTTTCACAAGTCAATGAAACAATATTATACTTTTTACCAAAAGGTAGGTACTTAGTTCGTTTTAAGACGTTCATATTTGTTTAATAACATTGATGATGCTGATAGAAAAGTATGCTTTTCATATTCAGTGATAAAATTTACCTAAGTAATTTTAGTTTCAGTTTTGATTTGAATTGCATAAGTAGGTACCTACTTATCTATTTGTGAGTGTTTGTTATCGCTGAAGAAAGAATGTTTTATTCTATTCTATTTGGGTTTGGTGTACTTAGTGTAATTTACTACTGGAGGCAACCCCAGTAGTAAATTACAACTTGAGAAAGATTTAAATCGACTGCCCCATCTGTTTCACATAAGAACGCACCAGGTGCCCAGCAGCGTTTTATGTGGAATGTGCAGAAACGCTCTAATGGTCGACCCACAGTAGCAAGGACGTTGCGAATTGCGTGGCATGCAAATCAAAATGGAGAAAGTATGATTCAGGTATTCTAACGGCGATATGTGACGACTGGCATCTCCGCAGTCTAAAACAATAGGTACGATTTTTTATCGTTTCTTTGATGGTATATAGGTAAGGCATTCCACGTTGTCTCTACACACACTGTTACCTAGTTATTCAATGACCGCATAAAATTGCTTAGTAAATGTCTGAATATAGATACAGCCACCACATAACTAACAAAGATAACAAAATTCAAATCTTTGTTCTGTATTTTTGGTAGTGTCCCAAAAATTAGGCGTGGCTAAAGAGCGTAATTAAACCACAGGGTATTCGGTACTTGTAATCATCCTTTGGCTTCTTTTCCACGATAGACTATCACAGAATAAGTATACCTAGAATAGAACGATCCATCAAGATATTTATGATAACGACGGTAATTACCCTATTGACAGAACTACACAGCGGATAACCGACAGAATTTTTGATAGATTATTTGAACTTTGAATAGTTTATTAGCCGTTTAAAAATAATAAACTTAATAAAAACTTAAATAGGTACTTAAGTTTATTTAAGAACAAACAATCAATTCACTTTTGCAACAAAAAAAAAACAAATTTACTTTAGTTTTGGGACCTGCGATGTGGTGTTACAGACAGAGACACAAGACACACATGTTTTGCCATGTATATATTGTCTGTCTTACTTATCTCTTTTTGAAAAAAGTCGGGGTATATACATATATACCCACAACGTGTAAGGGATACCTATAATATGCGTAATAAATCGAACCACGGGCTGTAGTAGATATTTAATGAAATTAAAATAACAAAAACTTTCGCCATTTCTATACAAATTTCCCGAGCGGCTGGACACTTCTGTATTGAAATGCATTTTTTTTACACTTCTACCTATCCCTTTTATATTTTGACAGTATCGGCCAGATGATGTTCAGATCTCTTACATAAAATAAGTATGAGCTCCATGCTCAAACCACTAGGTGAAGATATTATAGAGTAGTGCATTTGAAAGGTCATGTGCTTATGTATTTCTTAAGATGTTTAAGTGTTCCTTTATGTGCCACCCACTAAATACGATGCATATTATGTAGAACACAGGAACTTGAGATTTAGATACTTATATCATAATGTTTTCACATTTTAATATCGTTAGTCATATCATTATTAAATGTGAAAACATATAAGGAGGTTAAGGACCTTGGACCCGGTCAGCAATCCAGGTGCGGCCCACACCCGTCATACAGTGACGCCAAAATTATGCCTAATGTATATGTACTTCCATCGGGCCATATGCTAATGGCCTCGAACTTACTGATTAGGCATTATAACTTTAGACTACCCAAACATGGCATTACGTAAGAAATTGATTAACAGTCACATCGTTAGATTTTGAAATATGTACCTTACAAATGGATACCTATGTAGCGTTCTAATAGGCATGAAGAATGGAAAAATAATATTAGCCCAGTCGGTCTGATTATTAAAAAATATTGGACACGTATTTTTTCTTTTCTCTGAGAAACGAAAAATGACAAAGATACAGCGCATTGAAATTTCGCATGACGTCACGGCTACGTACGATTTTTACATAGAGGTGACGTCGCATCAAGAATTCGCCGGAATTTTTGGATGCTTTGTATCCTGGTTAATTTTTACTTTTTTGGCAAATAGAAAAATATGGGTTCATTATTTCTGAGTAATCTAAAAAACGGACTAATTACAATTAAGTATACGTTTCTAACCCTGTCGTCACTCCTATTATACTTAGACAACCAATACCCAAGTTTGCCATTAGTAAAAGAAGATAATATCTACATAACTTTGGAACAATAAATGTAGAAAAAAAATATGAATGAATAATAGTCAGACCTAGAATTTTTTCAAAAGAAATGAAAGTCCTAAGACTAAATAAAAGTACGAGTATGGCTCGCGACGGACAAAATTGGTTTTTGCGCAGAACCCATTTAAAAAAAAAGGTAAATGGTAAGGAAGAAGATTGTGTTAAATAAAAAATAAATAAAACGGGACAGGAAGACACGACTTCTTATAAATGTCGAAAATAAACGCGATCTTATATTACATTAGTGCTACTACGTCGGTCTAGGTCACTTATCTAATAAGTAAGGCAGTCGTGTAAAACTCAGGCAATGATAGTACTTCTTTTAAGTATTAACAGCATGTTCCTTTTTTTTCGATTTTTCCTACTTCCGAAAAATTCGATCAACAATAAGTTATTCAAATAAATATACTCGAATAAATAATTCAAACGGATCTCTGAATCGGAAAGTTGTCTTAGCAACCCCTTTAAAAGACCTAGGCATAGGATGGCAACGGTTTTTAGATTTTAAAAAATCACGCTATATCTAACTAGAATTGGTTATAATGTTTCGAAAACAAGTTACTAAATCGAAAAGTCATCTTTTCAAACCCTCAGTGGTAAAAACTTCAGTATCTAACGATACCCGCCTTGTCTATGTGAAAGACGCGAAAAAAATAGAAACCTTAAAATTTCTTAACTTCTTTTGCCACGGTCAGTATTTGTTATCGTATGCAAAATTACAGTATTAATAAATACCGTAGTAATAAATAACAGTCGCTGAGCTAATCTGCGGACGAACAGACGATACTGAGTCTATTAAGGGTTTCGTCTAAGGACTTCGGAACTTTAACTGAGACAAAAAGTGAACGTTAAAATAAAGAGCAGGTCATACTTATGTAATCAATATTATTTTTGACCTGAACTAGTATAATACTAGGTCTCGTCAAGAGTCAATATAGGTAATACCGAGGTCATAGTAGAACGATGCCCACCTTAAAATACCCATATCCTTACAAAGATGAGACATCATAAAGCTAATAACAACACCTGACTTTTTAAATCGGGGTTCAAATAAAAAAAGTTACCCGCCCAGTCTCCTAAATCATACACAACTAAGAATACTCTCGAACCTAAGTCACCTTTAAATAAAACTAAATGACAATTTGGTTCATCAGAAAAACTATGATGTCGCAGACAAACACACATATACATCAAACTAATTTATAGGTACTCGTCACCTTTGGCATCTGGGTATAAAATTTAAAACAAAATAAAAAAAAATATACCTCAGGTGTAGCTCATAGCCATAGCTCATCATAAGTCATAGCATAGCTGCTAACAAAACTCGAAATCAAGAGTCACCTTTCAATTAAAAACTAAATCAAAATCGGCCCATCTGATTACTATAAGTTTCCTACGATGCTATACTTAGACAAACACAGATGCACATATCTTACAGATAGGTAACACCCCTTTTCAGAGTTCCGAAGTCCCTACGAGTTTCGGTACGAGTTACGACAATGTCTACGGCTTAGCTCTGTAGCTGTTAGAAGAAAGCTGTAATTTTTACACCAGACTACAGCAACGCCAAGAGGAAGTGGACATTAATGTGGGTTCCACTCCACCATACCGCTTAACCAACTTTCACAAATGAGATGTCAATTGATTCGTCATCATTGTCCGGATGACATAGGCTACTATTTTTATGCAATTAATTTAGATAACAAATGTTACATCCAAAAATAGTGCGAGCCAAAAAGAAATATTTTTCTTTCTATGTCGATTACTTTATCAAATGAAAGGTCTTTTTAGCACATTTAAAAAATATACACATTGTTAGCCGTATATGGCTCCCGTAGTATTAGATAGTTTTTTCATGGGTATGGGTAGGTATATTACGTAATACCCTGACGAAGTATAAAAAAAAAAGAAAAAAATAAATGGGTAGCCAGCTTCCCTATACATAAGGATATTTGATATGTATACCATAGTGAAGGGTATTATTGGAAGGTGTAACTGTACAAACATTGATGGTTTGTAGACAACTTTTGGATTCAGTGATCCGTTTGAGAAATTATTAACAAAATTTCTGTTTGACCTAATACTTGTATTTTTCGGAGTCCAGTGCTGCCCCCATTTGAAATAAATTATTTGAAAGGAAACGTAGATATCATTTAAAATGTTGTCTTGGCCAAGCCCTAGATAAAACTATTTTATGGATTACTGTTTACAGTTTAAAGTAAGAACGTGAAGCTTTTCTACTCTCATTTGCGAAAAACGGACACTTTTGGCTAATGTGCGTAGAAAAGCTTCACGTTCTCACTTTAACTGTAAAGAGTAGTTCATAAAAAAGTTTGAAGGGTTACCTAGGGCTTGGTCATGACAAAATCTTAAATTATATCTCAGTTTCCTTTCATACAATTTATTTCAAATGGGGGCAGCACTGGATCCCGAAAAATCCAAGTATCCCCTTAAGCGTCCCCCGGGCCACTTAAAGCTTGTTTATCGTGTGTTTAAGTCGCCATCACTAGTGTCAGATTTTCAAGCTGCCGAAAGGATGACTGCCAATACAATCATGACAACCTTCCGGTTGTTGCCAACGGCTTTACGTGCCTTCTGAAGTAGGGAGGAGCTATTTTCATTAGCCTCTTGTGGTCACCCATCCAAGTGCGGACCACGCCCGGTTTGCAAATTTTTAAGAAAGCGCTGGCATGCGCTCCCACCGCCACCGGGCCAACGAGCTGCTCTTATATCCTCCTATGATATAAATAGATAAAGCAAAGAAAATCAATTCTTGACATTTAGCTTCGGTTGCATTGGTCAATTGAGGCCCTCTACCTATTGTTTTAAAGTCCCGTAGAAAATTTGGAGAAAAACAAAAGAAGAAATAAAATTATTAACTGTTAATAAGATCGCACTGTCAAGACTTCAACAGGATTTTGGGAGTAGAAAATCTTAGAATGTGCCAGCTTATACTACACGCAGATCTGAATATCTGTCTGACTAGGGAAAGGAAGAGCACCTTGGGGATATGTAAATACAATAAATCAATATATAAGGGTAAATTACAAATATATTAAAGTAGCACCACAGCAAGATTTTAGGTAATTTGAGTTGTGATTATGTGTGGGATAGGTACCAACTTATTTTTTTTTGTAAACACATATAGGAAGTCTTGTTAGCCATGAAACAAATTTTTTAATTTTTTTTTGAAACTATTCAGTCGCAGTAAGTACCCTATTCTTTTAATAAAAAATAACAATGAAAAATTCTATGGGACGTCTGTTTCTTTTTTATCTTTCTATTCTTCAGCATCATGGACTAAACTTGCTCCAAAAAATTGGTTGCTGGTGAAGTCAACCCGTATTCAGGGTATCCTTGCCCGTGCGTAAGTTTGTTACATTAGATAACATTAAATTATATTCCACAAATCATTAAAGGAAAAAAAATCTGACCTACTATACAACCTACACCTGACGCTGAATACACATTTGTATAAGAATTCGTAAGACCTATTGTTAAATATGTTGCCTCAATTTTTCTCGACATTTTCCTGATTCAGTAGAGTAGGTACGTAAGTATTATAAAATTCAACTTTCCTATAAAATTTAGCGCTATGACTACGTGCAAATATTGTAAGGGCACGTTCTGTCAACAACATTTTTGAAATAATATCAAAATAATAATAATAGTTTTTCTTACTATTCTGATAATACCCTGATCATGACTCATCTACCCAACCGACTCTTCTACCTAACCTAATTATTTGGGATGGTAAAAAGATCATGTTTCGGTAAGCATAGGGTTTGTTCAGTATGATTGACTAAACTGCCCCTTAATTTGAATAAGATCTTTAAAACCGTACCGTTTATGTCTAATTTTATATTCATGTATTTAGCGCACTTCAGGCTGAAGTACCTAACTAAAAAAAATGTCTGCGTAAAAATCTGAGATAGATCACACGTCTGCCACAAAAAAGAGAGTAGGTACCTACTTTGTTTTGATTTCATGTAAGTATATAAGTACGTAAGTTTCTTTATTTAGCTATAACTTTGAAATGCCTAAGTAGATTCGGTTGCTCCAACATCCGATATTTCGACATTTCAAGATACAATCATCAGCAGCAACAAATTATTAGTAGACATTACAGGCAGTCGTGTTTATATTATTTTTTATTCTATAAAATTAAAATTACTATTATATAATATTACTTGTTTATTCTCATTACTACATAACCGGGGTTGTGAAACCCTGTCATCAAATAATAGGTACCATGTAATCAAGAATACTTTACTCGCTTGTTTATTAAGGATTTAGGCTTTGTCTGCGCCGTTTGTTTGTACTTTATTCAATTTATATAAATATTAAAAATAGTGCTATTATTAATATGCATTATAAAAATAGTCGCTTTCTGCGTTTAACTCCGTCCGATTTTTTGCCTTATTCTACAGAACGAATCTGGAAATAAACCCCTGTACTGACTACGTGTCTCATGTATCTACGAGGGGGGGTCAAAAAGTTCGCGGAACGGAGGGGAAGGGGGGTGAAATAAAATACTGTACTATTTTTCTTTTTCAATATATTCCCCCTTAAGTCGAATACATTTTTCAGATCTCTCTATTAACTTATTAATACCGTCGAAAAAAAATGATTTGTCTTTGTCCTCAAAATAGGCCGAAATCGCCGACTTGACTTCTTCATCATCGGAAAATTTCTTCCCCCGAAGCTCTTTTTTTAATTTGGGAAATAAAAAATAATCACAGGGGGCTAAGTCTGGACTATAGGGAGGATGGTTTAACATTTCGAAGCCACAGTGATGAAGGGCAGCCATCGCAACGCGGCTCTTGTGTACCGGTGCGTTGTCATGCAAAAGCAGCACACCCTTTGTCAACTTTCCCCGCCTTTTCTCCTTGATTGCTTCTTTTAATTGTCTTAGTAGATTAGCGTAGTATTCTCCCGTTATAGAAACACCCTTATCTTTATAATCTATTAATAAAATACCCTCTGTATCCCAAAAAACAGTTGCCATGATTTTTCCAGCCGATTGTGACACCCTGTATTTCTTAGGGGGGGGCTGACCCTTTTTATGCCACTGCATAGACTCTTGCTTCGACTCAGGCTCATAATGATGAACCCAAGTTTCATCTGCAGTAACAAGTCTTGCAAAAATTCCTTCCTTGTCGGCGCTACAGAGGTCTAAAAACTCCTTTGAATACTCGACGCGCAGCTGTTTCTGTGGTGGTGTGAGCATTCTTGGCACCCATCTTGCGCTGACTTTTGACATCCCAAGATTGTCGTGTAGAATATTTAAAATGGTTGTAGGTGATACTCCAACCATTTCTGCAAGTTGTTTCTTCTTCAAACGAGTATCCTCCAGTATAAGATTCTCCACTTTTTCAACGATGTTTGAGGTGGTGGCCTCAATCGGCCGTCCTGAGCGAGGGTCGTCTTCAAGAGACTCTCTGCCTTGCTTGAAAAGGCTATTCCACTTGTACACCATGGTTTTCCCAGGGCAAGAGTCCCCGTATACTGATAACATTTCTTCCAAAATTTTCTGAGGTGGTTTTCCTTGCTTAGTGAGGAACTTTATGACGGCACGAAACTCGATTTTTTCCATGTTCAAGTTTTTCTTCCGGATTCACTTGTTTGATCGACGACAGGTCAAAGGTTATTGACACAATCAGGTTCAAACTTGGCATATATACTCACAAAGAGTTGCTCATTAGTTACTACCTGCGGCAGGTCCCCCACCCCCCGCTATCCCCTCCATTCCGCGAACTTTTTGACCCCCCCTCGTATATAGGGTGCCCTGGGTGTAGACGCATCGCTAAGGGGCAGTTCAGATTTCAGACAAAGAGGAGCGGAGCGGAGAGGACGTTTTATGGTACTCGAAAATAAACTTTAAACTATAACTTCCTATAACGTTTTTACATGACAAAATGATCGCGCGGTCTCGAGGCCATGCGACCATACACCCAAGCTCGCTTGAGTCTTGCACTTTACGCATTAAGGCGCGATAGGTTGAAACCGCACAATATTGTTTTTGATAAATTGTTGAAATTAAACTACATGTTACAAATTATTTTTCAAAAAAAATACATAATTTTTTTCTATAGAGAAATAAGCATTTTTGGCTCGATAGAAAAAAATCACGAGCATACGTGTAAAATTGTAAGTACTATATACAAACACATTTTTACATGAAAATGATACTAAAATAATGTATAATCTAAATAAATCGGAGGATTATCGTCGAGCACGGGTTCCGGCCTTTGTTCGCTCTCGACGATATTACGCTGTGTTTTATTTAGTTGTATATTTCATTGTAGTAAGCTAATTGCGCTTAATTGGTATCATTTTCATGTAAAAAGGTGTTTATATAAAACACTTACAATTTTTTATAAGTTTTAGTGGTATGTGATTTTTTTTCTTTAGAGCCAAAAATGCTCGATCGTGTTTTGGATAGTGTTTGTCTCCGAAGAAAAGCCTTAAGGGGATACCAGAATTTTCCGGGGTCCAGTGCTGCCCCCATTTGAAATAAATTATTTTTAGGAATTTTCATTTAAAATTTTGTCTTGACCAGGCCCTAGATAACACTTCAAACTATTTTATTAACTACTGTTTACAGTTTAAAGTGAGAACGTGAAGCTTTTCTACGCACATTTGCGGAAAACAATCACTTTTGGCTTATGTGCGTAGAAAATTTTAAATGATATCTCTGTTTACTTTCAAATGATTTATGTCAAATGGGGGCAGCACTGGACCCCGGAACATTCAGGTAGGTAGTCTCTTAAGATTTCTATCACAAATTTTTGAAAAATAAATTGTGTTAACTTAATTGCAGCAATTTTTTAAAAACTCAATATTGAGAGCAAAGAACCTACCGCGCCCTTCAGTTTATATTTAGAATGTCATAAAAAAATCCTCTTCGCTGCGTTTCTCTCGGTCTGAACTAACCAAGTGTACCTGCGTACTCCTACAGATAAACCATTTTATTTTCTTGTAGAATATTTTGTTTAGAGGCTCATGTGTATCCAAGATGTGTACCTGGTAGTGTAAGATATTAACTAGGTACCTAACTACGAAAAAATGATACGCCGACATTATCTACATATGATGATATAGTTTGGTCCTGTAGTTCCAATCTTAATTCTTTATTTAGTAATTCGTTACTTTCCCACAAGTCACATCAGATAATTTGTACTAAACGTCAACACAATTATTTACAATGGGATTTGTATGCATTTTTCTGCAAAAATAAATCTAAAATCACCTTGAAAATTGATATGATCATGACAAGTAACATTATTTTATGACGTTTTGTTTTCATAAAAGTATCAAATAATTTATTTTTGATTCAAGAAAGTACCCAATTATAGGTAGGTTCTGTCCGAAAAGTGACTAAACGTGTCGGGAAATGAGTATAAACTATAACAATTCTCAGTATAAAGCATATACGTTATGGACCGAGTGCCAGGACATTTATAATGCCCGGGCATTATGTAGATATGAACAATCACAAGCTACTTAGCGCAATTAATTATAATTTGAACTTCTTTACTTATCACATTGCCTAGACATTATGATTATTGTCATGTGGTTTTCGGGCAATCTGATAATACACAGGTACACTGCACGGGGGGATTCACCTACCGTTGATTTATCTAAGGTCTATCGACCAAGTGACGAAAGCGACCTGTTTGGCTAGTTATGGTGCGGTACCATAACTATACTACATGACCTGGGTGGTACGCATGATTCTGGAAGAGGACTGTTGGCGGTTAAGAGGTGGCACAATGGCCACCCCCGCCGCACTATGATCTATACTACATAACTTGGGTGGTCTACATGGCTCTGCAAGAACGAGTCTGCTGTTGGCAGCTATTTTACCCCATAGATGATAAGCATTTAATATTGCCCGAACGGTTTGTAGGAACACGGGTACAACATGGATTATATTAATAGCTTGTATCACTCATTTTGGGCATTTTTCAAACTGCGCGGACATTTATTACAATGAATTATTATAATCACTTGGTCCATAACATACTTATGCCTACGCCGAATTGTTACTTAGCTTTGTCTCCATTTCCCAGCACAAGAGTTGCGTACACGTGGAAACATCTGATTCATTAGGCAAGTAGGAGATATTTATATTATTGTAAACTCATCACCAAATTATAAAACCTTTTTAATTATAAAATTATATATTTTTTTAAATACCTAAGTAGATAGATACCCATTTGTTGTAAATTCGCCACCCTATATTTTTTAAAGTATTTTCAGCAAAAACACTAGGTTTCTGAAGGGCTCACTTTCCAAAATAAAGATACGGATATTATTAATTGAAGTTGAAGAGTGTATAGGTAACCGCGCTAAAAATGACCTTTCCCAAATTGTTTGTTCTTAGGTGTTTATCTTTAGAAGGTCCAACAAAATATAAACTATTTTATGTGTAGCCTTCCATACAGGTAAGTCGACTGATCTAGATGATCAGTTTGCAAAGAAAGCAAGAAAAATATTTTTAATATATCTGTATAGGTAAGATGAAATATTCCTTGGGGAAAGAAATGGTTCAGTATTATGATCTAAAACCACCCTTAGAATAGTTTCAACATATGTATAGGTAATTTATGTCACAAAATATAGTATCGTTGAGTAAGTTTCCCATAACAAGTTAACTTACTATAGGGCTAACTCAATCTATGTACCTACCTACATAATTTTGTCGTCTATCGTTACAAAACAGGCAACTGTTCATCTAAATTTTAAGTATGTAAATAGGATTTCATTTGTAGCGATATATAAAAATTAAAAATATAACTTGTAGGTATTCTAAATATTATCCGTTTAAATATTGTCTTAGGTGGCAGGTTTACAACAATAATACGTTGCGAGTTTACAAGAACGTTTTTTAAATTGAATCGGGGGCTCTTATTTATCTCTTTCCTAATTGTAGAAATTGTTCTATTTAAATATGTAGTAGATACTTCATCTAACTTTTAGGTGCCGATTTTCATTCAGTAGTTTAGCAACCATATAAAATAGATACTTATTAAATTAAAAACGAGCTTTTATTTGTAGGTACCAGAGTTCAATAATCTATAACAATTGAAGGAAGTTTAAATTTAATGTGTTTTAAGAATATTGTCATTAAATATTAATAAATAGGAAAAAAAATGTGTTATTAAAGGCATTGCCGATTCACATAATGTAATAGTGAGATAGGCTTAGAAGGATAATCGGTTTTTGGCGTTCCGTTTATCAACAACATATAAAACCCAACTACACTTTTGAAATAAGCCTTTACAAAATAATGGTTTTCGTTTCATTAGTTTTCAGAAAATTTCGTTAATACGAATACAAAGTAAATACTACCGATATTAAACTAGGCGTAATTAGCGTCATCGAGATGGGTTGTAAAATATAACAAAACGTCTAACATTAAACAAATCTTCAGGTTCTTGTAATATATTTAAAATATAAAGTGGTCCCGCCAAAGGGACAAATCGGTAAGACCACGGGTACAACACAAAAAAAAAATATTAATGATCAGAATACTATGTAGTACCACTGTGCGTGCATTTAGACTTAGCACTTGGCATATGGTTATCTACTAATAGGTACAAAGATAATGATATGAGGAGCGCAAAAAATATTTTAAGTAGATATATAAGGCGTTTATACTGTTTAGATGCACCGACAAACGTGTGCAAAGCAATAATCAGTGAAGGCTCTCAAATTAATAAGTAGGACAGTACGTATTATGTTAAATGTACAAGTTGGACAGTACGTATTTTGTTGTTCTCAGTGGAATCGATAGATAATGCTCATATAGGTAAGTATATCTATGACAGTCCGGGTAGCACTTGGCCTGTTTTCCATAAAAAGATCAATTCCTCCGCTTATTTGAGTTTGGGCAGACAATCAGCCAGTGTCTCCTAAACTAAAGCAGGAGATGGTTTAAGTCCAAGCCATTATTTTTCTTCACTTTTCTTATTTTATACTGACCCATCTCGATGAAACTTCCTGATGGTATACTTACTTACAGTTTGTTTTAGGATTTTTTTTCCTACCTACCAAGATAACATATTTCGGCAATTCCAGTAGCAACTTTTCTCCAAGGAAGATTTGTTAAGGGATTTTGTGTATGCAGTTTTTACAGTTTAATCGGGAACCTACAAAGTTCTATAACTATACGAAAAGCAATAAAATTAGGTATCTACCTAGGCTTACTGTTATTTTAACCCTTTCAAGCACGGTGTATGAAGACAGCGCTCAACAGCGAATGAAAATATACCTACATTTATATACATAGGAACGCAATGTCATGTCATGGCATTGTCAATTGTAATAGAATAGGGACCTGACTAACGCATGCTTTGAAAGGATGTAGACCAAGTAGAATGAGTGATGATTGATGACAGGCGTATATATTTTTCGCGATTTGAAATAGAATGATCGCTGATATCTTGTTACAACGCTTGCTTGTTACAAACCTGCCTGCAGGAATGGCATTGTATAGGTATAGCAAATAAAAATGTAATGTACCTACTGATAAATAATATAATAAATAATATATTTGAATGTGTGTTAAAACAATCCGGACCGTGGGCGTTTTCAACCCTCGCTGTCGAACAGAAGTGAGTAGGATTAAACCAGGATTCAACCCATCCGTAGCGAAAATTTATTTTGATGAACTACTTACTGTAGTCATCGCAAAAGAGCCACTTCGGATTTCAAAAAGGATCTCGGTCTTAGAAAGGATTTCGGTCTAGCTAATCAGCCGTTATTTTTGGCTAAAGAGGGGGTGTGGTGCAAATAGTACTCTTTCTCACCAAGGCAAGTTAAGTACTGACACGGAGAACGAGCTGTTTTTCCAGAGAAATGAAAACTAGGTATTCGAACTTTACAAACAATTATTTTTCAATTCTAGTGCAAGGAT
Organism: Acrobasis suavella; assembly: GCA_943193695.1. Taxonomy (NCBI): domain Eukaryota; kingdom Metazoa; phylum Arthropoda; class Insecta; order Lepidoptera; family Pyralidae; genus Acrobasis; species Acrobasis suavella. The sequence continues at coordinate 10,970,389 of OW971929.1, read as the reverse complement.
TTGAGTTTCAATTCGGTTTTACGTTCTCATGAAACAAGTGGCAATGTAGCCCGATAACTATCACAAGTCTGAACTCAGGGACATCTTAAGGACATGATCTTGGGAAATTTAAAAACTATTTTATGCAATTGAAACAATAAAAGGGACTTAGTTCTTTCTTTTTTTTTTTCACGGACGCCAAATAGGAGATTTATGAAAATTTTACCAATTCCAGATATTTTCAAATATTTATCTAACTAGTCTACGGTTCATATTATTAAAAGTAAACTAGCCATCAGACTTCTGGATCAAAACGACATATCTTTATATTTAACCATTTTATCCATGAAGATATGAAAAATACAAGTTGCAAAATATTTCCCATTCTTAGGTAGGTAGACACTTACATAAAAACAACTTCTCATTGTGTACTATGCGCATTGTATGGCGTTATACCGGTCCTCTCATAAAATCCCGAATCCTAATTCAATGGTAGTAGGTAATATTGTACGAGTTCCAGTTCATAGAAAGGTTTGTACTTTGTTTGCAATATGTTAAGCTTGTATTTAAAACATGCAAAACAGCTCTCAAAATAGATATCAAAATGAACATTTTTCAAATACTACATAATTTAGTTATTATATTAACCGAATACGTTCTTTGTCTAGTTAATTCTATAAAAACTGCTTTATGCTAGTTGCAAAATCTTGTAGACATGTGTAATTTAAATTTATTCACAGCGCGACCAACTAATATATCTGATCAATATACTCATAGTTCAATTTATTATGTAGAGAAGTTAATTATTTAGTACGTTTGCAATCATTCATACATAAAACGGTGAGGCAGACAAGAAACATTCACACAAGAACATTTATATGGGTAATAATTATTTTTGATGGTATTATATTTGCGAGTATTTTTGATCTATAAATTATTCATGTCTCATTGTCATGTCAACTTTGTTTATTAAATGACAAAGCCTACCTAATTTCCTGATAGACGAGAACATTACTATCCAGAATATGTGAATATAACTACAAATACATTTCGGAATTAATGACTTCATAACTACATAATTATACTTCTACGGAGTACGGAAAGTATTCTTTATATTAAAGTGTAAAGCCTAACACTCGGAAACTAGTCAAGTGATGTTCTCGGTATTTCTAACCACAATCCTAAAAAATCAACTCTGATCAAATATAATTTAAAATCCCGAACAGCCAATTGATGAATTAAAGTAGTAACTTTATTAGCAAAACATATTTGCACATAATGTAATGTAAGTAGTTATTGCCTAAATATTAATCGATGTTTTTACTTTGGATCTCGCTTCATGGACTTTCGAAGATTCACATCTGGAGCGCCGGTTGATGCCAACAGCTCTGCCGTGAGTCCTGACGTGGATCCTTCCTCCGAAGGTGCATCAGCAATGCCAGCACCTTAGACTTTGGTCTTTGAACAAATTCAGGTCAATATTGAACGAAAGATAAAAAATTATATTCACCATTTATTTTTTCGTAATATTTTACAGGTGACATTAACACTTTGGAACCGGTTATGTTATACATTTTAGACTTACCACCAACGTTAACAGAACCTAACACACTTTTCAAACTACATACAGCCACATTGCGGAAACCTGTAAAATAAAAATACGTTAATAAAATATAAGTGACAAGTGGAATTAAATTATACTTACGCTTTGGTTTAGGAGGGATCAATTTTATTGCACCGGGTTTTTCAAGTATTTCTACAGTTTTGGGTTTCTTTTCCGGTGGAGTCTCGTTATGAACGGGTGACGGTCTCTTTGGTATTGGTATTGTCGGTGGCAAAATTGGTGTTACTTTTTTGCTCAAGATAGCGGCACGAGAAGGCGGAGGTTTCACTTCTTCTTCTAATCCATGTTTTCGAAATTTAGAATTAAATGTTTTAACGGTTTTAGGTTTAGGCTCATCTGGTTTCCTAACTTCAATTGATATCGATGGCTTCTCTTTCTTAACATCGCTTAATTTGGGTATTTTACCCAATTTTTGAATGGATGGTGTTTGAGTTTTTTCCGTCTCTGCTTTATCGCTTGTCGATTTTTGTGTATTACTTTCTCTATTCTTTTCTGTTTTTAATTTTTCTTTATGTTTATCAGATGAAGTGTGTTTATGTCGATCATCTTTAGATTTGCTGCTTGAGGAACTTGTTTTATCATTTGATTTTCTACTACTACTGTCGCTTTTCGATCTAGAACTATGAGAGGATAATTTATCTTTATCTTTAGACTTGTCTTTACTACTATGTCTGCTAGAAATGCTTTTGTGACTGCTACTACTACTGCTAGTTCTATTTTTATCGCTGGATGAAGAATGTGATTTGCTATGTTTAGATGAACTTGATCGGGAACTACTTCTATCATTTTTCTGGGATTTTTCTTTGTATTTATGTTTATCTTTAGATTTTTCAGAGTCCGATGAAGCTTCTGTTAATTTTGCATCACTATCATCTACTTGAGATATTATTTGCTTTCCATCTTTCATACTTATTTTGAGAACAGGTAAAGTTTCATTTTCTTTTTCTTTAATTTCCGATACGTCTTCTAAGACCGAACCGTTCACGTCAGTCTCGACTGATTTACTAGAATCCGTAAGAACATTAACTTCTTTAAGGTTAGTTTCATTTTTTTCCAGTAAATCTGAATGCTCCTCATTTTTAACTTCAACGCCGTTATTTGAAGACGTTGCATTGTGTTCAGACTCAGATATGATTTGAGCAATGTCTGATAACTGAATGGGTACAACTTGTTCTCCCTTCACGGTCTTGAGCCATTGTTCCACTAACTTTGAAGCAAGTGCTCTGATAGCTAAAAAGAAAAATAAATAGTCAACGACATTAACTCTATGAAAAAAAGCTTTTGACAGTTTCAGGTCGTTTACACATAGCGCAATGGACAGGCAATAACACCGTAAAATTAGCTATTCAAATTATCACTACTATAATGCATAAAAGAGCGTGATTGAAAACCTGTTGCCGTTGTGCTGCACCATGTGTAAACGCGCTTACATATGGTCAAATATAATTTGCATATTTTTTTGGAGCGAAGTTCCTTATCGTGCGTTGCGAAAGGGGGCTAGACGGAAAAAATAAAGACCAAAGTTGTAACGACACTTTTTGTTCATTCAAATTTATGACGATAATGAAAACTTTATTTTAGAACGCAGAAAAGAGTTTGAATGTAATTTAGACCTATTTATATTTTACTTCGTTCCATCCGGGTGTCCCTTGACACCTCTCAAGTTTTTTTTTATATCCACAATAAGGAAATAATACAATGGTAGTGTTTAGGTAAAGCATAATAATAATTATTGGAGGCGGCAAAGCAAGTAATTATGATGTTTGCTATTATTTGCAACCTCCTCGAGCATCGCAGCACAATACGTACAATGATGAGTGCTAATACTACACGGCCTAATTGTTCATACAGACGAAAGGCACTTCGTCGGCGGTAACCGTCGCGTCCCACCTGTCGACTGCACCCGTTGACACGTCATTGGCAGCCGTCGACGTGTCAACGGCTACCATCGACTGGCGGTGACGGCTGCAGTTGAGCAGTTGTGGTAGCCCTTTAGCGCAGAAGTCAGTTGCAAAATGCCTTCCGATGAAAAAACACTAATTGGTGTGATACTTCCCGGCCAAGTGAATCGTAAGTAGACTAAAGGTAGCTTCTATTAGAAACCTTTTCATTTAGTTAGAATTATACTATCAGTAAGTTGACTGGCTGGATAACATACTTCCCAACCGGACCACTTTTAACGTCTTGTAATTCTTAAGGGAAAAATATTAAGGTATATTCTATTTCCCTTTAGAAAGATAGACAAAAGGTAGCTTTTTTATGCTATAGCACCTGTGAATTAATTGTATGGTTTTCATGATACAGGGTGGCGCGGCTGACAAGCACTACTCTGTGGCCGGACCACTTTTAATGCTAATTATTCCTAATATTTTTGAGGTACTATTTTTTTCTTATTAGGCAAAAGAAAGTAATGTTAAGGTAGCCACTATTTAGTGTAATGGCGTCTTGGTACTAAATAGTGGCGCGGCCAGGAAGTATCACACCAGTTATTGCTTTTACTCCGCTCGTCGCCAAAAAAAAATCAACCGTCTGCTTGTATCTTATATCGATTAAACTAGGTTTAATTTTAAGAGAACATCTTTTTCTGCGCGTTTCTTATCGAGCGAAGTTCGGGCGCCCTGACAATATTAACAATACAAAAAATATTACTTGAAATACATTCACTAAAATTATGAAATGAATAACTTACCAAAGTGATTACCGTCCTTCGATAACTCCTTAACAAGTTTCGGGCAGTTATTTGTTTTTAGTCGTTCAATGTCTACGGGACATAGCAAGAGAAGCTCTAGTAATTCTCTAACAAGTGGCCAGTTTTTAGCGACTATGCTTTCTGTAAGCCACACGTGTACAAGTAACCAGCCACCAGAACCCATAAATAAACGTAATATTTCAGTGTCTGTACATTTCAAAATTTGAATGTAAATACATTTAGACACCAGCTTCTTCGAAAATTTTGTCATCAAACTGAAAAGAAAAAAATGCCATTTGTTACTAAAAAGAAAATAGTGCAAAACGTCAAAAATATTTAAGCTGCATAGGAGAATGCTCGTCTAATTTTAATGTTTTTGAAAATTAAATTCACTCTCAATATTTTTTTATGAATGTCAGATATAGCTTAAAAATATTTTATGAACCATTAGGATGAAAAAAATAAGAATTATCTAGCTTTAAAATCTGTTTCGGTTTAAGTGGCACTTTTACACTGATTTAAAAGCTACACCTCCATATTAAAATATTGATGCAGTAACAAATGTTGATATACTAAAATATGTATATCAAATAAGTTTAATTGTTATCAAGATATTCACACAAAGGGTTCAAGATGTCATTCACAAAATATATTTTTTTATCTTTGTATTCGAATTAAAAATAGCATCTTAAACATAAACATTGTCTGAAGAGATGGCACTTTCAACTATGGGGTAAAGAAATCAAGTTTTAGAGTTATTCCGGAGTCATTTATATTTGCATGTTAACTTGATTATATTTTGTTCTTCATGAGTAGTAAGGAGAGTACAAGAGACAAAAATATTTTTGAAGTGGAAATGTGTGCAAAACCCCTAGTTGTCAGAAGTTTTGTCTTAGTTGTTCGACTATGCAACGCGATCGAAACACCGGATTGTCTAGGTTTACGAAATAGAGGGTTGTAAGAGAGGTTGAGACTTCACAGAGCGTGTCGGAACTACAGCTATTTTAAACAAATAGTTCGCTATATACTACCTATATAAATTTACTACTGCGCGTTCACGCACACGAGCACGTTCCAAAACAGTGGAAAAAAAAAACCGGCCAAGTTCAAGTCGGACTCGCGCACGAAGGATTACGTGCAGGGTTCATTATCTATAAAAAAAACAAGTTTGTTGTATGAGAGCCCCACTTAAATATTTATTTTATTGTTTTTAGTATTCGTTATTATAACGGCAATAGAAATACATTGTGTGAAAATTTTAACTGTCTATCTACCACGGTTTATGAGATACAGCCTGGTGACAGACAGACAGACGAACAGACGAGTCATAGTAATAGTGTCCCTTTTATACCATTTAGGTACAGAATCCTAAAATAAGACACTGAAAATGTAGATTCTTAGCGTTTTCCACAATGAAGTTACATTTATGTCAAAAGTGCCTCAATGGCTATTAGAAAGTTACTTTTGTTTGACTCATCGGGGGCACTGTTCTGTAGTATACGACAAGCAATACAAGATACAAACAGAACAGTTTCATAAAAAATGATAAATGCAGTGATTTATATATTCTTAAGGTTGTTGATAAAATTATAACAAGTGGTTCTGCGAGAACCTCACGAGCCCTTATTCCCCCTCCACTAACCCTTATTTTTCGCAACATCTTGTGTAGAATGAAGTAATGTGCTTCTCAAATTTGATTCAATTTCGTCGATAAATAACGCTACAGTAAACTTCCCCCCATTCCTCCCAATCAAAAATCGAGATTGACAAAAAAATATCAAGGAACTTGTGTGCAAATTTTCGTGCAGAGTAAAAATAAATAAAATGGCTTGCAATTGATGTCTAGGTATCTAAACGAAGAGGTGAGGAGTTCTGACGCGAGCTAAATTAGACCATAGTTGATATTTCTTTGAAATACTTTTCTGATTAAGACTTCTGTACGTGAGTAGTTGAGTACTAGTAGTTATTCTGTGCTAATACTTATTCTGTGGTAATACTAAACAGACAAAGCTATGCAAGAATTTGAATCATCACCCATAGTGAGAATACCAATTTGGATTAAGGTCTATATATGTCAGTGTATATAACTTTGGCGTAACGTAATTGAAAATGCGTAAGTTTGTGAGTCATTCATAACATGTTTATCCTTACCATTATTAAGAAAATTGTTAATTCACTAGATGACACTTTTTTCTAACCGTCAAAACAAACATTTTCGACGAGATTAGTAAGAAATACAAAAGTGTGACGTCATGCTTTTTTGGAATCAAATAGCAATCTTAATATATGTATTTAAGTCTACAGTTCCATCAGACAATGAAAAAATCTAACTTCTAAGTTAACGTAAAAAAAAGAGCCGTTTATGCCGCAATAAACTTATATTTCGACACACTCAAGGGAATCAAAATTTATAGGGTACTCGTTGGCCTAGAACTATAAAATTTGACAAATTATGTTCTAATCTACTTCTAATACATTTTATATTTGTAAATAATTAAGTCTTTTTGCAAGGAACAAGTTTCCAAATTTTGAAGTTAATTAATCGTGTCATGTCGTATCATTTGAAAGGGCTTCATTGACACAAGCCAGAGTACGGAACCCTCGGTTAGCGAGTCCGACTCGCACTCGTTCGGTTTTTTATACCAGTGTTGTGACACAGTCTACCTAATTACAAAAATAAACAGTATTGATTACAAGTGACACAACACTTGTTCAAAACTATAATATTTTCATTAGGATTATGGAGGCATTTCAATGATGAAATTTTGCGAAAACTTCTAAAATTTGTGATAATATTCAAAAGACGAGACAAACAGCTGCTGAAAACCTTCAGACACAGGCTAAAACAGTTAATCCGCTTCTGAAAGGAGAATCACACGAAGGAGATAGAGTGCCGATTCCTGATGAATACAAAGAGAAGACCTACGATGCGATTCGCTTTAGCATTCAAGGATTAGTTTACATGAATAATAAATCAAAATAAATAGGCTAAAATAGGTAGTATATCCTGAGACAAGGTTTGGCCTGAAATCGAGTTTGGCCGTAAAAATACACTTCATAACTTAAATTATAACAACAATGAACATACTATTCATTGATATGCTACGAATTAACATGTCAATTAGGTGGCTTAAGGGCCAACTCCCCTGCTGCACCTACATATTGACCTATTGCCAAATTATATTATATTTACTTAGAGTGTATAATTTCATCTGCATTATTTAATTCGATATTAATATATTATATTATAGACTTAAAAACAGTAATAGCAGCTATCACAGATTTAATTATTCCTAAAACTTTATGCCAAAAAAATATGTGTTCTAACATGCTCCAATCAACCAGGTAAGACAATCTGTTTATAATGTATAAAATTAAGGTCACGAAATACTCCATGTAAAATATGGTTACTTACTTTGCAAGCCTCTCGACTTCTCCTCTACTCTTGATTCCCCCGTCTGGAGATAAAAGCACGCTGAGGCATTCTAATAATTTTATGGGATCGATCCGTGGCTAAAACAAGAGAAAAAGAGCAATTAATTTAATGATATAAAACAACTGGAAGTTTAAAAAAACACGTCTTGTAATACTTCTTGTAATGAGTAATGTCGGTGTCCAAATAGTGAACACTTTAGTAAATTCACGTTGCATAAGATTATAAACATTTTTTTTTTAAACTTATCATTACTGCTTACATTTTAACGAATAAGCTTTGTTAAGTTTAAATTTTACATATGTGAACCTACAGATCGTCAGGGTTTACTTTCGACAAGCCCCCACCAACACCAAGCAAATGATTTTTGGTATATACACGTATTACGTATTATTATTTTTGGTATCTACTTTTTAGGAAATATTTATTTACAGATATCACGTCAAAAAAATGAGTTTCAACAAAAAAAAACTGATAGGCAAGTAAAAAGTTTTAGCACTGAGACACGGACTGAGATTTCTCTAGCCAATTAATATTGTGAAAACGGCCATTCTAAGTAATCTTCTCAAAGAATTATGTATTTTATTTATTTATTTAATCTTTATTGTTCATCAAATACAAATTGTACAGAACAATAGGCGAACTTAACGCTAAAAGCGTTGTCTACAAGTCAACCTTTAGGTTATACAGATAATCTAAATGTGGATTGCAAGGCTTGCAAGACAAAAAGCACATAAAAACGATGTAAATAAATAAGTATATACTGATAAATACAATAATATAATACTTTCCATAAACATACATATATACTAATATACATAACATATAAGATACTTATCGATAGTATCGATAGTCCTGTTATTGTGACTGTTTTCCGAGGCCAACCATTGATAGTCAAACTATCGATAGTATGCAACGCTTAATTAAACAAATAAAAGCGGGAGTTTTTTGCGGGAAATCAATGGAATCATTTGGGGTTCGCAAATTATTTTGCACATTTAATTAAGTGGACTTTATTTGGTGTGGGGTTTGTTATAAATGCTCATGAACAATATGTGGAATAGTTGAAGTGGATAGTCATAATAATATAAATCCTTTTAAAAAAAATTAAATCCTTATAAAAAGTTCCTTGTCAAAATAATATAAATAAGTAGGCCAAGTGCGAGTCGGGCTAGCCCATTGAGGGTTACGTTACATAAACCTTATATTTGCAATCAAGTTCAAGAACTACATTGTATAACTTTTTACCCGACTGCGCCAGAAGGAGGGAATGAATGTATGTACATATGTATAATTGTAGATATTAATTGTTTGTCACGCTCTACGGCCTGAACTGAATTTAAGCTTGAGGTGTCATTACATTCGTCTTAATTCTGAGAGTGACACTGGGTAAAAAGGCAGTCGGTTTTTTTTTTAATTATTATTAATAATAACTTGTTCGTTTAGTGATTCGACACATTTAAATACCATAGACTTCTTTTAGGTTTTCCTGTAATCTTTAAGGTCTATAAAACTATTCTTTTTTTTTTTCAAAAGTTTAGGCTCGGTCACAATTAATAAGTATTACATATAGAACGGAAACTCCTAGGGGTGGTCCCGCGCAATATGCGTCCCCGCACCTCTCACCGTTCTCGCCTTGTCGCGTGTGTTGGGGGCGAACACATACACATTGGCGTAAGCATACTTTCGTTCGTAGTAGTATTAGGCATAAAAGATAATTCGCTTCTATGAAGTGCCATACCTGTGGCTCGGTGGTATCTGGTATAAGGGAATAGTCAATTTTCGCCTATATTTATCAGACTTCAAAACAGAAGGAGGTTATGAATTCGAACCGTATGTTTTTATATGTATGTTTGTTACGCGATATTTTTCTTGCCACTAGAAAGACTTTAGTACCAAATTGGTTTCATACTCATTTGGTGGAGATTCGTTAAAGAACTTTGGAGATATGGAAGAAACTCTTTAAAGAAAATGGAGTCTGTTGTTCCTTTTTGTTTATTATTTAATTATCTTATAACTTCAGAAATACCAATCTAAAAAATTATATATCATAATTCTCACGTAATGTTCTTCCATTGGTACATAGTTTACAAAACTTTTTTCGATGGCTAATTTGTAATGGGTAACTGTTGTGGCTTCTACTAATATTTTACAATTCATTTAAGTTATACGTTCACTAATGTACTTACGAGTATGTGTAGCAAATTCCTTCATAATCGGTCCAGTAGTTTCGTAGTAAATTGGTCGTGACAGACGGTCAGACCGAAAAGGGACCTAATAAGGGTTCCGTTTTTACCTTTTTACGCAGGGATCCCTAATAAAAACTAAAGAAAGAAAAAGACTTAATGGACTTGTGCCTAAGGCTGTGAAATACGTTTTAAATTAAACAGTTAATCCCAAGGTTACAGACATGGCGCGGACCTCCTCTCCATTAAAATTTCAACTATAGTTGAACACAGCACGGCCGCTATATGGCGCATTGTAATGACTCATGTCGATTGCGCGTTCAAATTTAAACTTTATTGACCGAGCGAGCAAAGCGTCTCAGTTTCTACTCGTAGAATGCTTTTAACCGTTTGTCAGTCTATTCTTGCCTACAGGTCACATTTCTCTACAAGTTCTCATGGAATTTTGTGAGCAGCTTATTTACAGGCAGCTATAATTATATACAGGGTGACTTTATACCCACTAGCCAAAGTTTTAGAGCGAGTTCAGTCAATGATACTGAACTTCTTACTTTCTATTAAAAAAAGTTATTAAAAATCGATAAAAAATTGTCTTCCTATACAAAATACTTTGTGCTGATTTGTATAGGGAAGCCGATTTTTTTCCTTTTTCGTTTTTACGGAAAGTAGCAATAGCGATCACGGACAGCACTTGCTCCAAAAATTTGGTTGGTGGTCAAAAAGTCATCCAGTATATGTATATCAATTTTGTTGGTTCCGTTTTGCGAAACTTTTAAAATGTCAGATATTTTTTGACTTTCCAACCCAGGGTTGAAATCTTGAGAAAAATATTATATTTCAGCCATTTCGAAAAACATTCAAAAATCACAAATTATTTTTGTTACCCTTCTTAATATGCAACAATTTTGTCTTAAGGGGGATACCTGAATTTTCCGGGGTCCAGTGCTGCCCCCATCTGAAATAAATCATTTGATAGGAAACAAAGACATCATTTAAAACTTTGTCTTGACCAGGCTCTATATAACCCTTTAAACTATTTTATAAACTACTGTTTACAGTTTAAAGTAAGAACGTGAAGCTTTTCTACGCACATATGCCAAAAGTGGCCGTTTTTCGCAATTGTGCGTAGGAAAACTTCACGTTCTACTTTTCGACGCTTCCATACATTTTGTATGAAACGTACGCGGAGGAGACTCTGTGCCCCGTCCACGTCTTACATCTTTTCTGTCTGTCCAGCGCTTAAGACAATGAATTATCATATCACTACAGCCGCACTAAGATTGTCCACTTTAAACATGGCAAAATACTGAGAAAAGCTACAAGTTCTCAGTAACTTTAAATAGTGGTTCATAAAATAGTTTGAAGGGTTATCTAGAGCCGCATGAAACCAAATTTTAAATGATACCTTTCAAGTTTATTTCAAATGGGGGCAGCACTGGACCCCGAACAGGTCATTTATCCCCTTAAAGCAAACCCCAACTGAACTCCTTGACTTCCCTCCAAAAACTCCCCTCCCCGCTATGGCAAACTATCTTGTTCACACTATCAAACTTTTTCTTATGTCTAGTGTGGGAGTAATATAATTGACTTGTATCCTTGAAAATTAGTCAACAATAGGCATATCGATAATATACATCCATAGCTAACAGTTTGCAATTCAATACTATTGATGACCACCAAAATTATCGATAGTATATTTTACAAGGAAAACTGTCGATAGTACAATACTTTCAAGTTTTTGAATTTTCGCTATTATTTTTTTAAGAAGTTTCCTTTATTACCCCCTTAAGTATAACCTATAGTACAAATTAGCGTTGCAGGACTATCGATAGTTGACCTTGGAAAATAAGTCACAATATTACCTGTTTAAAAACTAATACTATCGATAGTATATTTTATATGGTTAACTATCGATAGTGCAGTACTATCAATAGTTTTTGAATTTTCGATAGTATAGATTGTTTGTTGAAATATTTTTTTAATAATATCGATAACAAAACATCAATAGTATAGATACTATCGATAGTATCGATAGTTTTTTGTCATCAATAGCATTGCAAAGTATTGGCTATCAGTTTTTTTAAATTACTATCGATAGTATTAATAGCTAAGTTTGCAATGCTATTGATGACAAATAAAACTACCGATATTATCGAGTATTGTTTGTCAATAGTTTGCAATACTATTGATATAAGGTAAAACTATCGATAGTATCGATACTATCGATTGTATCGGTTATTCAATACTATCGATAGTCCTCTCGATATTGTGACTGTTTTTCAAGGTCAACTATCGATAGTTATGCAACGCTAGTATTGATATTATAGATATTTTGGAATCAATAATATAAAAAAAATATTTCAACAAACCATCGTTACTAGCGAAAATTCAAGAATCTTGTAAAATATACGATTATTAATATAAATATACGATTATGTATTGATTATAAAACAAAGGTAATAATATGACTTAATTTTCAAGGTAAACTATCAATAGTCCTGCATCGCAAATTTTTTTTTACTATATGTTATACTTGAGGTAGTAATAAAGGAACCTACTTCACCAAAAAATAAATAAGGACGAAATAGGAAGGAACCATAACAAAATGAACGTTCTTTCGATTCCTGTCACTTTTCGACAAAGCTGTAATGTCATTGTTTTACTACGCTTGGCTAGATAGGTACCTAGGAACCTACCTAGGTTAGGTATTCATCATGAATTCGCCGTACATGACAAAATGGCTGCTGCAAGGTACAAAGTCCACTTTTCGAATTCCTTATAAACATGGTGATGCTAGCATCACTTTTATCAAACCAACAGTAAATTAATTGTGTAAGTATATAAAGTTTACAAAAAAATAAAGGGCGTAAATAAAAATGTATGATAAACAAAAGTGAAAGTACATAGGTACCTACATAAAGTAATAAATTCTAAAACAAGCATTAAGGTAAATAAATAAATGTATCTTAGAAGAAAAAAACAAATGTATCTTAGAAGAAATACAACTTACCATAGTAAAAATGAAAAAATAACATCCAATTTAGTAACACGAGGCGCCACACCCTAAGCTGCACATACAAGATGGCGGCCCATACTGCGTCGTAATTTCAGGAGTTTGGTTCCCTCTTTTCACAATATAATCAATCACTTAAAGCTAATAATTTATTCTTCTCGTTGAATAAATACACTAATAAAGTTTTTTTTTTAATTATAATATCGATTCACGATGGTATCGTCTATCTCCAGAGGCTTAACTTATGTAAAGGAATATTGTAACAGTTTTTAGGACTGTAACAATATTTTCTTTATATTTGATTAATACCTATATAGATGACTGCGAAATAATATCAATATTATATAATACACAAAATCAATGAGTTGGCAGTTTCCCAGGCCAAAGCTAGCAACCAACGACGATCGCTGCGAGCACGCCTATCCAGCAACGAGATTCGCTGATGAATGAATCAATGAATGAAATGAAATCAAAGTTGAAAATTAGAAACAGAAGTGCGATTTCTGAAACGCGGAGTCACCTTAACGTATGGTTTTTGTATGGGAAAACCATTCGTTCAGGTGACTCCGCGTTTCAGAAATCGCACTTCAGTGTTGACGCCGGACATTAACAGGGTTGCGTATACAAACAGCAAAAATGCCATATTTGAAGAAAAATTGCGGTACATCTTAAAATTTTGAAGAATAAGAAAAAAACGCATACACATAAAACATTGCTTACAAAATGTTATTTATTTAATCATTACAAATACTTACTTTCTTATATAAATATATAAATGTATATATACTCTTTCCATCAATCTACAATGCTGGCTACTCTGTAACGCAATGGGGGCTATCGCGTGCGAATTCACCGCTAGAGGCGCTAGTGTAGCGTGAGGTCTCCGAAATGTCAATTTTCACTGTTTCTGGGTGGGTTACGCGCGTTAATTACAATTTATAATTACGTTGTGAACTTTTTGTAATATTTTGGATTATGTATTGAAAATATGAGTTACGGCTCAATGATTTTCAGTACTTTCAAAGCGAAGTTACAAAATAAGAGGTGCAAAACTAAGCTGGTTGGATGAGCAGCTTATTAAAAAGTTAGTTTGTTTACTGTTTAGGCGATTTACTCTCTGCTCCTTACCCGCTGTGTAGGGCATGGCTGGATTGTATGCAGGTACCTCAATTTGTATAAAAAATACGCAAAGTACAACACACTGACACCGCGTCTACGCGCGTGATTTTTGTATTGCGGCCCCGAGCTACGCGCGTTTGTGCGGAGCGGTGTGTCAATCGCTTTGCAAACATATTTATTGTCAAAAGTATACTTATTTACCGACTTTACATCTATGTTTTTTCTTTTACAGACTTCTAGACTATAGAAATAATAATTTTGATCAAAAATATGTAAAATCTGCTTGTCGCGGTAAATCAAGTGTCTGATTGAGTGTCTCATGGACGTATAGTATTATCACGGAAAAAATATTTTTACTTAAGATTTTCTGGATTTGCTTCTTTAAGGAACGCATTATCTTCAGGGCGGAACTGAATTGTTGTTTAGAAACACGCGAACATTTTGAAGTGGTATAATTTGTCCTACTGCTTTGAGACCGTTTTTTTCTTCGGAAACTTATGTTTTCTTTTTTTTCAGAACAAACTAAGATTGTGAGACACAATGCTCGATATTTTTACGGTATGGTGTTATGGTATGCAATATACATATATTTTTTGATTTGAAACTAAAAACTTTGTCGCGTCCATAATAACAAAGACTGACAGCCGTACTTAGGACCTTACGCAACAGTGGCGCCAACTGGTGAGCATAAAAACGATAGCCCCCATTGGGCCAGAAGTGTCCATTTTTGAACCGTGGAGTAACTTAAACGAATGGTTTATCCATACAAAAAATATTAAATATTGTGATTTTATAGTTTAGGTATCGGTACTTCTTGGTTTAGGTAGATAAACCTATAGATGAATATTTTAAAAAGAAGTTGCTCTTGCTTGACACTTTCACATTACTTTTATCTGTCTTGTAGTTCTAATCCGTTCTAATAAATAATTATAATTCGAGTATGTAAGGATTTTATTTCAGTATTTTTAACATGGTAGCAGAGCGTGAAGAGCGGAAGAGCTGCCGAGACAATTAATAGGATTGATTTAAAGAAATGATCTGAAAATTTTCTTTCGAGGAGAAAACAATTGACAACATATCAGGGACCAGAACCCTTAGGTCAGAAAAATGGAAGGTAAGGATGATTTTAGGATACCAATTTTTTAAGGCACTGATTATGAGAAATGGAAGTTCCGTTTGACATTATTACTAGAATTGAAAAACTGTAAAAAAGTTATAGAACAGGAGGAGAAAGATAAAGAAATAGATGAAAAAGATTGGAGAAAAATGAATTTAAAAGCTCAGAACTACATAGTTAATAGCATTGGAAACTCGCAGATCGATATCGTAATATCTGAGGATAGTGCTTATAAGATGATTAAGAAACTTGATGATTTATATATTGTAAAAGGATGTGTGAACAAGTTATTATTAAAAAGGAAGTTACTCGAATTGAAATTTGATGAAAGAGTCTCCCCATTAGATTTTTTCCAAAATTTTTAAAAACAAATAAATGATTTAAACGGAGCAGGAGAAATAGTTAGTGAAGAGGATAGATTGAATTACTTATTATTAACATTACCATCCAAATTTGAATATCTTATTAATATTGTTGACGCAATGCCGAAAGAGAAACAAACAGTTGAATATGTAAAGTCAAAAATAATTTTAGATTTCAAGAAAAATGAATCCAGAAATAGTGTAGAGACAGAACACAGTTTTGCTAGTACCAGTGGTAATAACAGTCGTAATGACAACTGCTATGGTTGTAACCAAAGAGGTCATTTTAAGAAGGATTGTCCAAAATTTAGAAATAGAGGTGGATATAACAGGTATCACCGTGGTAACCGAGGAAGAGGACGAAACTACAGAAGAAATTATAGCAATGCATTTAATGTTGAGGTAATGACAGTTGGGACAGAACAGTCAAATGAAGCAGGAACCATAGATTGGCTGTTAGACAGTGGATGCAGCGATCACATTGTCAACGATGTTAAATATTTTTCTGAATATGAAACGCTCAAGAATCCAATAAATATAAAGGTTGGAGATGGTTTTTGTCTTAAAGCTGACAAGATTGGTAAAGTAAGCATGTTTTGTAACCTAGGATTTAAATCTACAAAAATTGATATACATAATGTTTACCTTATTACAAATATGAAAAAGAATTTACTCAGCGTTTCTAATATTGTCAACAAAGGAAATATGGTAAGGTTTGATCGTAATAATGCTAAAATATACAATATTCAAGGAAGATTAATAGCTATAGCCAAAAAGGATAACAAATTGTTTGAAATATCAGGTAAGATCTTTTATAATAGAAAAAGTGTAGCATATCAAAGTGATACGGTAATGTCAATTAAAGAAAAATGGCACCGTATTCTAGGACATCCTAATTTTTATAAACTTAAAGAGATGTGTCGTAATAAAGTTTTAGATGGTTTACCTGACACTTTAGAAGGGTATATGGATTGTGAAATTTGTTTAAAAAATAAGATGAGTAATTTACCGTTCGTAAATAACAGACGACGCGCCACACAACCTTGTAAAATAATTCATGGATGTTAATGGACCCATGCAAACAATAGGATACAAGGGTCAAAGATACTTTGTTTCATTTATTGATGATTTTAGTCGACATGCATATGTTTGTGTTATTAGAAATAAAAGTGATGTGTTTGAATGCTTTAGGACATATGTTGAGTAAGTGCAAACACAGTCTGTGTTGGTAAGAAAGTAAAGGAAGTAAGGTGTGATAACGGTCGTGAGTACATAAATAGAAATTTTTATGAATTTGCAAAGCAGAAAGGATTTTTTATTGAAAATAAAAAAAATAAGAAAACCTGCACCAGCGTACACACATGAATTAAAGTTAATTAAACGGAGTAGCGGAACGTTATAATAGGTCAATTATGGACAGAGCTAGATGTTTGATGACAGAAGCAAAGCTAGAGAAAAAGTACTGGCCTGAATTTGTGATGACAGCAGCATATTTAGGTAATAGATTGCTTACGAATACAGTAGAAAAGAAAACGCCATATGAATTGTTTACTGGTAGAAAACCAAATGTCAAAAATTTTAAATTGTATGGCAGTAAATGTTTTGTACGTGTTCCAGAGGAAGTCAGGACATCAAAACTAAATCCAAAAAGTCAGCAAGGAATCTTGGTAGGATATACTGACATGGGATATAAAATTTTAATTGACGGCAAGGTTATAGTTTCTAGACATGTAAGATTTATAGAAAATGATGTAGCAGAAGAAAATATAATTAGATTTGAAGCTTGTGATAAAGAGAAAGAAAATGACGATAACGAAGAGTTCTTTGACGTCATAAACAATGATGAAGATGAAACTAGATAAATAAATCAGAGGACAAAAATGAAGAACCTTGTGAAGAAAGCTGTGCTGAAAGTCGTCCTAAAAGAATAGTGAAATTACCAGAAAGGTTAAAAGATCACGTAGTATACGTAAATATGTCAAATGCTCTAGTACCAAATACATATGATGAAGCAGTAAATTGTCCTGAAGCAAGGAAGTGGATAAGTGCTATGGAGGATGAAATTAATCGTTTAGAAAAGAATGAAACTTGGGAAGCAGTAAATGAACCTAAAGATAAACAAATTATAGATGTGAAATGGATTTACAGAATTAAATCAAATGGAAAATATAAAGCCAGAGTTGTTGCTAGAGGATTTCAACAGTGTTATGATGAAAATGAAGATAACTATTCGCCAGTAGCAAGGCTTACTACAATGAAAGCGCTTTTATCTATAGCCTGTGTTAATGGCTGGCAGATACATCAGATGGACGTAGAAACAGCTTTTTTGAATGGAGACATCAAATCGGAGGTATACATCTATCCGCCTGATGGATATAAAATTGGAAGGAACAAAGTTTGTAAACTTTGAAAAGCTTTATATGGGTTAAGAGAAAGCCCTAGAGATTGGTACGATTGTTTTAATGAATATATGTTGAGTATTAATTTTAAAAGGTCAGAATATGATTATTGCTTATACACAGGAAGTGAAAAAGAGGCTGTAATTTATTTATGTTTGTACGTTGATGATATTTTAATATGTTCAGAGAGTTTTAATTCTATAAATGAAGTAAAAAGGCTGTTAAATATTCGTTTCATAATGAAAGATTCAGGAAGTGTTAAGGAATACTTGGGAATTGATATAGAATATAACCCGTCGAAGAAAAAGATGTCACTAAGTCAAAAGAAGTACATTGAACAGTTGGTAGAAAAGTATAATATAAAAGATTATAAGTACGAAACACCTATGGAACAAAATTTGAAATTGGAGCTTAGCAAGAATCAAAGTTCTGATATCAAGTATAGAAATATAATTGGAGCACTACAGTATGTCGCTAGTGGAACGCGACCTGATATAGCATATAGTGTTAACTATTTAAGTCTTTTTCAAAATAGTTATAGTGCTACTCATTATAAATATGCATTAAGGGTGCTAAAATATTTGTATAAAACAAAAGAGATGAAGTTAAAATATGATGAATTTTTTGATGAATTTATTGATGCTAACGTTGATACTGATTTTGCTGCAGATGTCACAGATAGGAAAAGTACAACGGGTATAATTATTAGATTATTTAATAATCCCATATATTGGAAATCTCAAAAACAAAATATTGTATCGAGAGCATCTACTCATTCTGAATACTATGCATTGGCAGATTGTGTTGAGGAGTTGTTACCAATTAGAGGCATATTAGGGGATTTAGGAATTAAAGTTGATAAACCTATTAAAATTTATGAAGATAATACGGGAGCTATTGCTTTGTCTAAAAATGGAAAGTTTTCTAAAAATTCAAAGCACATTGACGTTAGTTATTATTTTGTTTATGACTATGAAAAACAATGAGTTATAAATAATTCAAAAATAAATACTGAAGATCAGTTAGCTGACATTTTTACAAAGTCTTTAGGTAGAGTTCGTTTTCAAAAACTAAGACAGTTGATTTGTGTCAAATAGAGTGATTTGATAGGAATGTTTTTTTTATAACGTTGTTGTTGTTGTTAACTTTTGTTTGAGCTTTATGTTTCTGTTTAATAAGTGTGTATAACTATAAAATCCATACAAAAAATATTAAATATTGTGATTTTATAGTTTAGGTATCGGTACTTCTTGGTTTAGGTAGATAAACCTATAGATGAATATTTTAAAAAGAAGTTGCTCTTGCTTGACACTTTCACATTACTTTTATCTGTCTTGTAGTTCTAATCCGTTCTAATAAATAATTTTAATTCGAGTATGTAAGGATTTTATTTCAGTATTTTTAACAGTTTAGTAAACATGCGTCTGAAAAAGGCACCAATATAATTTAAAAAATGTTTGAAGTTCATTGCTTTGCAATTAGGTATTTAACTGGGTTAAAAATAAATTATTTAGTACTGATAAGAAAGTAAAAAGTCGCAAAATAGTGTCACTTGTCTTTGAACATAACCATTTTAACTTAATTTCACATTTATTATTGCAGAAAAACTGATTATAAGAGCGCTGTTTGACTCCAATAAGCTATGACGTCATCTGCCTGCATTTTATACAAATCCTATAGAAAATGTTTATTTTGACGTTCAGGAAAAAGCATCTGATTTGACTTGTTGGAAAATAGCGGATTTGACATTCTTTGAGGCTTATCCAAAGAAAGGGGAAACAAGCCAAGAAAAAAAAACACGTTCTGGGATTGCCGTATTTAAGTGTACGGTGACGCTTTGTGCGCGAGGTGCTAAAATGAGCAACACAAACTCCAGCTTTCAAACAAAAAAAAAGAATTTTCTAAATCGGTCCAGGCGTCTTCGAATAATCGGTGAACATTAGGGTGTTTCATTTTTCCAAAAGTTTGATTTTCATGTGAGATCGATTTTTCCCCGAGTCTCACTAGCACAAAAGACATACACGCCAAATTTTATGAAGATTAAAGGATGTTGGCCACTTTTATCTCACCCTAGCGAAATACGTGTAGGGATCTTTAATAAATATTTTTAATATCTTTAAAAACAGTGCTCTCACTATTGCCAAGAGACACCTTTGGTATTTGTCAGAAATAAACGTATGATTGGCATTTTTAGATGAACGTATTACTCAGGATGTCAAGGAAAATGTGCTCAAAAATATAGAAACCCGCAAAGAAAAAGAACTGAAGCGATTAGAGGGAAAAAATTTAGCTTTTGAAGGAAAAGACTTGAGTCATTTTGTTACTACGAAAACAAAGACGTTTTTTGAATTGTTTAGGGTCCACGACGTGACTGAATACTGTGGTGATTCTCTGAAAAGTTGTAATGTGGATGCCCTTAAGGTTGTCAATGATACTGCAGAAAGAGGAATTGCTTTGATTGAAAAGTTTCACGATTCAGTCAGGGATGAAAAACAAAAACAGTTTTTGTTGAGAGTTGTCGAACATCACAGGAAAAAAGTGACTAAGCGATCGAAAGAAGGAATTGCATCGTACAAAGTTGACTAATATAAAACTGTTCTGTTGTAATTATGTTTACTTTTTTTTAGTTGGTGATTTATAGTTGTTCCAATAAAAGAGGTAAAAATTTTAAATACCGTAATTTTACTAAAATTTTTCAAAAATGATCAATGTGTGCTACCTCTAAATGTAATCCAATCTTCTTGAAATTTGGCGTAGATAACTTTTACATGACTGAGACACTGAGACACAAAAAAATTGCATTTAATTTTTTGCCCAACAAAATGAAACACCCTAGTAAACATACATAAAAAAACCAGCCAAGTGCAAGTTGAACTCGCGTGGAGAGGGTTCCGTACAATGCCAAAGATTTTCCATATGTGAACGTATTATATTGAGATCACCACTTCATTTTCAATTGATGGAATTATTAAAGGAATGAACTAAATTTCGTTTTATTTTTCAAAATTTTTGGCTCGGTAGTTTCAGAAATCAGGTGGATAGGAATGGTAAATTTTCGTCTTCTTTCATGAATAAAATCAAAACTATTTATTTTACAGTAATACCAAAAATATATTTGAGATACTTATAACAAGCCCTTTAATTTGATATATGTCACGGTTAGGTTTGCAAAACTATTTTTTAATTTCCTAATTTGTCCCCGAAAATAAGCCTTATTTAAAAAAAAAAATTATTTACTTTGCAATGTGTGTTTGAGTTGCTAGCCGCATCGCATATTAACATGATTCGCATTTTTGCCCAGTCCCTCGATCAACTTCTACGAACTGCATGGGTAGAGAAGCAGCTGGTTTTTTCTAAGACTTTTCTTTTCTTCCAGACCAGCATGGGAGATTATGCTTGAAAGCAAGTTCTTATTTTTTTATCCAGTTATTCTAGTTGTGTATTTAATATTTACAAAATATATAAGTACTTATAGTAAGAAAAAAAAATCGCCAATTTCTCGGTATAGAAAGATATAATGAATTGATATAATTATAAATGTGTCGAACTTAAGATGGCATCGTTACTAGATATAAAATTAATTTTGCGGTCACGACCATTGTTATTGATTGTAATTCACACATTGATGTGTGCACGGATATATTGTTTAGTTTGTAGTCATAGTAAGAATAAATGTTGCTCCATTTCTAAAGAGTGCCATACCTGTGAGTCCTGTGACACTACGTAAAATATTATTAACTTATCTGTGAGATTATTACAAAATATTGTAAACGTATTTTTTCTTTTCTCTAAGAGACAAAAAATGACAAAGATACAGGCTACAGCGTATTGAAATTTCAGCACAAGGTACGATTTTTACATAGCGGTGACGTCGCAAGCCCCCATTTCGGAACTTTGATACTCCGTATCTTTGTTTCTTTTAACTTTTTTGGTAAAATGAGGAATCCATGATTTTTTTTTTTGAAAAAAATCAAAAGCACGTGTGGACTTATAACATCCCTATTCGTTGGGGTCTAATTGCCGTACATAACGGCAATTGTCATACGTTTGGCAACACTGACTAGACATGACGTGTAAAATGAACGAAATGCTGAATGCATACATTCAGTTTTTCTAATCAGTGTTGCCAAACGTACGGTAAGATAGTACTAGATGGAATGAACGGAATGATGAAATGTTGGCAGCGCCTTGGAGCTAAAAGTTTCCTACGTAATTTATTAAAAAGTTATACTTTCATTGAAAACGTTAGATTTTGCATAAATTTCACTACCGATTAATTTAAATCCATAGTAGAAAAACCAGTAAAAAACCATTGAAAGTCACCCCTTATATAACAAGCTTGTGAATACCTATTTAAGTTAAAATACGATTATTAGTCCTTCTCCTTCCTTTCCTTCACATAACTCTTTATGGCTCCAGTACACGTTGACCAAGCGCGCTCGGCGAATGCGCTCGGCAGATTTTCGTGGTACTGTTCACAGGTTGGCTTGTTTCATTCTGCGTTGGTCAATTTATAAAGATGGACGTCAGGGCGATCGTGGCCGCTGCAATATACTTGTACGGTGCTTTCAAATTTTATTTACATGTGCGCCAGAGAAGAGATTCATTTTGATATAAATCAATGAACCGAAATATTTCTTCATTGCTCCATGACGCTATTACGTAGAATGAAAAACACGAGACTACTACAAACTAAATAGAAAATTAAAGATCACGGATGGACACTACCTATACCTACAGTCTATTCCGTCCCGACGCGGTACTATGAATTGACTGAACACTCGGCCAACGTGTGACCGCTGTTTGAGGCTTTCGCCAAATTCCTTTGATTTGTGCACGAAAAACCGACACTAAATGGGTCGTCGGCGAGCGTTGGCCGCAAACGCCAAATACACACAAAACGGCCCAGTACATGTTGGTCGAACGCACTCGCCGAGCGCGCTTGGCCAACGTGTACTGGAGCCTTTACAATATTTGACATTAAAAGAAGGAATTAACCGAATGAATAATAAGGCTATATAGGAAATTAGGTAAGTAAGGAAGGTGCTTACTGATTAGGACGAAGTGGTAGCTAAAGTGGCGCCCTCATTTGAAATAAATTCTTTAAAATTAAATATGGTAATATTAAAAAAAAATGATTTGTATAAATGTCTAGAAAGACCTTTAAACTATTTTATGTAAAAGCCTTTGAAATTGTTACCAATAGTCCGTCTAGTTTTAAAACTGTTTTTCGCTAAAAGTGGCCACTTTTGGCGAAAAACAGTTTTAAAACCAGACGGGCTACCAATATTACTTTCAAAGGTTATTCATAAAATAGTTTAAAGGTCTTCCTAGACATTCATACAAATCAAATTTTTAATTATCACCATATTAAATTTTAAAGAATTTATTTCAAATGAGGGCGCCACTTTAGCTACCACTTCGTCTTAAAGTAACTTATTATGATTTGAGGATCATGCCATCTTAAGTTCGAACTCATTGTTTTTATTCTCGAATAAAAACAATGAGTTCGTTCGTCGAAATTTAAAACGACAAGCTGGTTTATTAGTAATTATTTTAATCATGGTATAATATTAATAGTAATATAATACTTCGCTATTCTCTTCCCGAGACAGCTGGTGACGTAACTGGATCAAGAATACGTCATCCCTTGCGGAGCAGTTCTCAAACGTTTTAGTGGGGAAAAGATGATAGTTAAAAACAATACAGATACTGTTAGTAGGTACAATTTATAATTTACTAGCCTTTATTTATTTTGCGCTATTTGTCGTTTCTCATAATACTCATTTTTAAGTTTGGAAACCACAGTAATTTCTTTACCGAACGGAATAGAACTATATGTGTGAGCGAGAAGACGATAACGATGAAAGGGCGGGCTGTCAGTATGACACTTTTCAATTTCATGTTTTGCTATTGCTACTGTGATTAATGCTTCGGCCGCATCTGCGCCTATCGTCCCGGAGCAATCCGCGGCGAATCTTCGTACGTTTTGTACCCTAAAAAGTTATCGCGATAAAGCGCTGGTAACACTAGCGGCTTCGTTATTTTTCACGAACTAAACTATCTGGCAATAATCCAAGATGGCGTCATCTAAGTGTTTTAAATATGGACGACGACTTTCTTTTCTTAAACATGTGTGCTAACAATTACATAATGCATTTATTGAAACCTAGAAAGAAAAACCTAAAAATTTTAACACCATTTTATCGTTTCGCTCCATTTTTACGCATTAACAACCGTGGCACCGTCGTCGCACAGCATGCGTCTGGACAAGTTGAAAACAAACGGCAAAATGAACATCGCTAGTCTGATCACGCAGAGCGATTTGTTAGCGCGTTAAAACCCTTTGATGTACCGACGCGCTATAACGAAGACGAAGTCCAAATATTCGGGACGATACCCGACAACAGCCGGTCACATTTTCCTGTATCGTGTAATAGCACGAAACTTCGTGACGATAGGCGCAGGTGCGGCCTAAGCATAAGCCAAAAATGCGCCCGATTGGAAACGCTCGCGACCATTCGTAGGTGATTGGTCTCCTCCACTCGTAATTTTGACATTTGTGCCGTAATATTAGGTTAAAGAAACCTGTCATGGAGAATCCGTTTCAATTCATGCTGCTTTTTTATTCATGGTGAAATTCTTAGAAAACCAAGACATATTTTCAATGTTTTCTGCGTAAAACAATATTGTTTTAGCTGACACGACGGTTTCAAAAATACGGCCAAATGAAATGTCATTTTTCAAACGCGGAGTCACCTAAACGAATGATTTTTCCATACAAAAAAACAATTCGTTTAGTGACTCCGCATTTAAAAACGCGAGCAGTGAGTTGAAAAACTAACGTTTATTTGTGTTTCGGTGATATGAGTCCTTAAATGAAAAATAGCACTCCCCAATCCCCAAGTGCCAATTTTTAAACGCGGAGTCACCTAAATGAGTGGTTTTTCCATACAAAAACCGGTCGTTTAGTGACTCCGCGTTTGAAAAATCGCACCACTGCAGGAGTGCGATTTTTCATTTAAGGACTCACCGAAACACAATCCGTCTAGTTTTCCAACTTACCTCTCGCGTAAAAAACCATTTTTAGGCAGAAAACATCGAAAATATGTCTATGGTTTTCTAATAATTTCACCACTTATTAAAAAGCAGCATGAAACGGAACGGATTCTCTATGAAAGTTTTTATTGACATATCTGCGCCACAAATGTAAAAATTATGAGTGGTCCAGATCGAGACCACTCGTTGCAAATCCTTCGCACTGTCATTTCAAAAATGCGTGCGTTTCCAACGCACGCGTAAACCATTCGTGATGTGACAAGTGATTTCAAAAATGCTACCCAGTGGTGTCTTCACTACCTACTTCGTTTGTGGGTCTTGAAGTTTAACTCTTGACTTGACATGACATATTATCTAATTTGTGGTGCAGACTCACAGAGTACTTTTGTATTGTGCAGTGTAGACTGCAGTGAGCACGGCACGGCACATCAGTGCACACGGCACACGCACTCGCGTATATTTTTATATTCGTGCTGTGTGTATCTTTTTAATTTGTTTTTGTGTTTGTCTTTAAATGTGAGTAAAATCTATTGAATCACACAAAATAATGATGTGTATCTATAATGTAGTGACTGTAGTAACTCCATTCTAGTAAAAAGGCCATAGATACTTTTAGGATAAAGAGAAATGATAAAGGTGAGCAGTCCTCAAAAATTTTGTACCTGACTAAAAACTAAAATTAGGTGTCCTTCATATTCAAGATTAATTTAAGACAAATAATCAGGTGCAAGAATAAACCAAAATGTTTCTATTAGGTTATTGCGTAGTTCAATCAATAGAATTAAGGATAATATGTACCATTAGAATGCCACAAAATAATTCTTTTCTTGAAATTGGATAATTTCAATGTATGGGTTTTTCGATGTCCACCCCCAATTTTTCAATATGAAAACTCATTTTGTAACTACTGTATATTTTTTTATTTAACT
Organism: Acrobasis suavella; assembly: GCA_943193695.1. Lineage (NCBI taxonomy): Eukaryota > Metazoa > Arthropoda > Insecta > Lepidoptera > Pyralidae > Acrobasis > Acrobasis suavella. Next base: position 10,944,480 of record OW971929.1, on the reverse strand, counting down.
ATTATTTCTCTAAACAGTTGTGTTTTAATTAGTATTGGGGCATAATTGCCCCTTTACTAGCCATTCTTTCAATTATTTATATATTAGAAACAATTTTTAAAGTTGTCCTAGAAAAATCTAAATTTTGCATATCAATTTTGCTACCATGTTATTTCCCAATGATAAAAACTATATTTTGACGGAAGTGAATTTTAAAGAAGGCTAATATAGCCTTCTTTCCTCATTCCAATACATAGCCAAAATAAATTAAAATTGCTCATCAAACATCAGTGTAAAATCAAAGCAAGCATTGGGTTAGAATTTGGTACAAATTTGACTCATTTTAACTGGTTAGTATTATATTTCATGTAATGTTAATTTTTGTAATAAGACTGCTTACGCTTCGCTATTTACTCAGTAAGTTTTTGAGTTATACATGGTTATATGGTAAACAGCAATTTTTTAAAGTCTTGGGTATTGCTAATCCTCTCAATTTTGTAATGTCAATTTTAATACTTCTTTTACGGTAGCATATAAGTTAATCTGATTGGTAACATTGAGTTGTTAGGAAGCGTTTACATTAAATTTGTTTGTGTTAATCATATGAAATTTATTGCTATCATCGTCTACTTATTTTAGGCTCCATACTAAATTATCGTAAATTTTATAAGCACCAGAGTGCTGATTAACCCTTTATATATTTTTTATCCTTCAGAGTTTACAGTGAAACCATCTAAAAACCAGATTATAGCAAAAATCAAGTATTAAATATATTTTTTTTCTACTAGCTGCAGCTAGTGCTATTCTTTTGTAGTAAAATTTACTCTTGTATGGCAAAATAGGAGTTCTTATACAACCCGTCACTCACCTTTTCGTTCCCTCAATGACTTATTTTTGAAATAATAACTATTCTATGATCTCCCCGGCTCCAGGTCTCAAACTATATTCATATCAAATTTCATCTGAATCGGTTCAGTGGTTGAAGCATGAAGAGATAACTGACAGACGGAATACAGACAGAGTTACTTTCACATTTATAATATTGTTTGGAAATATAGATTGGATTGTAGAAGCAATTTCTAGATTCAGATAGATTAACAAAAATGTACAAAACTAAAGTACCAGTATAAAATAGACCTTATTTTTTTATTGGTTATAATTGAACTCAATTTTGTTGCTGTCCCCAAATATTTATAGGCTTTTTCTTGTCTAAAATTGTTATGTTTCTAGATTACATTAATAACTCATTATATATTTTACAGAAAATTAAAAGTTTTGACAATGACCATGATACTTTTAGCCTAGTATATAAAATTATAAGGTAAAAAGTAAAAAAGGCTTAATTTTTTACCTAAGTAACAATATTGATCTTCAACCTATTGAATTTTGAAATCAATATTTTTTAATCAAGTGTGTTTTGGTTTATACATAACTGTATTGTCCTTTAATTATAATAATGTTAATATTTGACGTAAAATTACTATTTTGGTAATTAATTTTGATTAAATAAATAGTAACAAAATTGACCACAAATAGTAACCATGTCCAGAAAAAACTGCTTTTATACTCAAGAAGAAGTGGTAGCTAAAGTGGCACCCTCATTTGAAATAAATTGTTTAACACTAAATATGGTGATAATTAAAAATTTGATTTGTATCACTGTCTAGAAAGACCTTTAAACTATTTTATGAATAACCTTTGAAATTATTACTAATAGTCCATCTAGTTTTAAAACGGGTTTTCGCCAAAAGTGGCCACTTTTGGCAAAAACCCGTTTTAAAACTCGACGGACTACCAATATTACTTTCAAAGGTTATTCATAAAATAGTTTAAAGGTCTTTCTAGACCAGTCTTTCCCAAAGTGGGCGATAACGCCCCCTTGTGGGCGCTGGAGGCTTTAAGGGGGGCGGTAACGGGCCCAGAATAAAGTTGGGGGGCGCTGATGTGATTTAAGCAATGAGTGATTTATAACTTCAGCTATTTCATATTTTAAAATTCATTGAAATTAAAATCCTCTCACTACACAACATCCATTTATTAGTTCATGTTTATATCCTTTTTTATTGTACAAATATAAACTAGTAATGTAATTAATATTTATTATTTTAATGCGTTCATAACGCTATTTATATCGTTAAAGGAATCAAACACTGAAAAAATTTCGTGTTTTAAAGTTTCGCAGGTGAGGTGCCCACTTCCGACACTCTTTATTATTGTAAAATTGTATTATTATTGCTATTTTTTTATTTAAAATTAACAATGTTGATTATTGTTATTTTTTTTATAAAAGATACTCTAATGTACTGGTGTATGTATTATTATTGCTCTCTCTTGTAAAAAAGTCGAGTTTAGAATATAGGTTGAATTAAACTACAGGCAAGACAAACATGTGATTCAGGTTTTTATGGTGAAAAAAATGGGGGGCGCTACAAAATAACAGATTTTTTAAAGTGGGCGTTTGACAAAATAAGTTTGGGAACCTCTGTTCTAGACAGTGATACAAATCAAATTTTTAATTATCACCATATTTAGTTTTAAACAATTTATTTCAAATGAGGGCGCCACTTTAGCTACCACTTCGTCTTAAGCTGTAACTAATAAATCGATACCATTTATAAATAACACAAGATGAATAATACCTACACCTAATTTTCCATTAAAAGCACGCTTTTGAAAAAAACACAAAAAAAATTAGGATACAAAAATTTTGAGAACTGCTGAGGTATATGAGGTATGAAAAAGTCTTACCGATTTGAGTGACCCATCTGAGCCATTATGCAATTTTTTTTAATTTGTTTTAAGGTTGGTTATAACAATTTCCGCCAAAGATAAAATATACAAAACACAGGCAAAGATTAAAAATATACAAAACCAAGGCAAAAATATACAATAACATAGGTACGTAAAATTTTTTTAAGTCTATGGTACATACCTACCTATCATGTCATCTGTCATTATTATTTTATCATGTACCTATTAGTTTGTTGATAGTTTGTTGTCACTTTGTTTCTTGTGATTGTCAATTTATCAATAAATACTAGGACTAGGAGGTAGGTTATCAAAATTTTTTTTTGCTCTTTGGATTATGAGCAAACAACACAGCATTTGAATTCTCTTTGCAACACAACTTCACTAGGTACTTGTGTAATCTAAGTAAGCCGGCGGTAAATTTTTCGGTTTAGTTTTGCTTTTTAAAAAAAATTACTGTGTGTATTCTATTTAGTTGTATAAAATGCAGCGTTGGTTTTTTTTAGATAATCGTAAGAAAAAGAGCTTTTTACCATCTAAAAAAATGACGACGAAAGAGCCAGAGCCGCAGCCTGAGATCACTTCACAAGATTGGACTTTTATAGTGTCAGTTCCAAATATTGGCCCAAAAGAAAGAGTGTTCATGAGTGGCAGCATCTCAGAACTTGGAGAATGGGACTACAAAAGGCTGGTTCCTTTAGAAAATAAACAAGGAACAGATATTTGGTCAAAAAAAATAACTATTCCCAATACCTGTGATGTATACTATCGTTATGCAGTTTGTATACCAATTGAAAATACTAATGATGTAATAGTATGTAAATGGGAAACTAGTATTCATCCAAGAGTTATCTTAGAGTCAATGGTGAATCCAGAAACTGACATATTTGGTGAATGTGATACTCAACACAAAGTTACTTCAGGCTGGCTAACTGTACAAAGTGTAATACAATTTAAATTTATGAAAAATCCTCTAAAATTGAAAAGCAGGCTTAATGAACGTCTTATGAACATAAAAGTAACTCCAGTGAAACTATCTTTTGGAACAGAACCTCCCTTGGAGGATTCTTTGAGCACTGACACTTTGGACTCTGAAAGTGCAGTTGGAGTTATTGTGGAAGTATCTACATTGAGTAATGATCCTACCACTTGTTGCATGAAGACTCAAGATCAATTTGGCACTGAATATAAACCCAATGATATATTACTTGTTAATGTGATGACTCCTAATCTACTAGGTCTGGCATACCTTGTTGATGTCTACTCTTACAGCACCCGTGCTTCTTCGGAAGACCCACCTTGTCATGTTGGTTACACATATGTTTTACCAAATATGTTTAAACCATCTGAAGGCACTTTGGAATTACCTGTCACTTGTAATGTGAAGCATCGACCTTTAGGCACAATAAACATAGAATATTTAATAATTCACCCAATGACAGAGCAGCTCTGTGACATGCAGGTGTCTTATGCAAAACACTGGGATCCTTCTTGGACTGGTTTAGAAGTTGGCCACCGTGGTCTTGGTGCCAGCTTTAAAAATAAGGAGTAAGTGATCATAGTATTATCTAATTGTATAAACTTATTATCTCATAGTCTTAAGTCCCCCTTTTTACCAAGGTGTTGTTTATAATAATTCAGTTTTATAGTATCAATAAGCATATCAGTAGTCATACTTGTCAATTTTTTACAATTTTACTTTGTACTTAATCACCTATATTGAAAAATAATCATTTTCAGAGGCAATAATATTCGTGAAAATACTATAGCTTCCCTAAAGAAAGCAGCTGCAAGTGGTGCAGATCTGCTTGAATTTGATGTTCAGCTAAGCAAAGATATGATACCAGTAATATATCACGATTTCCATGTTTGTATCTCAATGAAAAGAAAAAAGGAGGTTGAGTTTTCTGAAATGTTAGAATTACCCGTGAAGGACTTGACCTTGGAACAGCTACAGAAACTAAAGGTATATTAATAAGTCCGATCCATAATATTGGCAAGCAGCTGCTAGTATTTCACCTTGGTATCATTGAAATAAATAGTGTGGCATGTTTCCCATTTCATGGTCTCATCTTTATTTATGTTGAGTACACTTATTTTATTGTAATATCATGAAAATTAGTAACATTAGTGAATCTGATAATAAACATACCAATACTATTATTAGGATATATTTAATATAATTTTTTTAATTTATCAATTAGGCTTATCACTTTTTTTCCTATCCGTGTGTAGGTGTATTTTTTTTTCGTTTTCAATGATAAGTCTTAGCTTATACTTAGTGTTATAAAACTGCAACACAAAGTAAAATAGAAGTTGTTGGAATCGCCTAGACTTAAATTGGAATTAATTTCATCTTATACTTTTTATATAATTAAGATCTCTGAAACGGCCCCAACGATTTCGATGAAACTCGGTATTTAAGGTGTGATGAGGCTAAAAAAATGATTTTCATAATAAAAGTCACCCAGCTAGTATGAGTATCTTCCTAAACAAGAAAAAAATTATAATGTAATGAAAAAACTAAGTTATTGAAGTAGTTTTATAAAATAGGTGAATGGGTAGTTCAAGTCAGTATCCATTTGTTTTGTTGTACCCTCATCCTGAGGCTGTACCTAAATAAATAATTTTAATGAGATACTAGAGTTATTTTATATTTTTAGGTATATCATTTGGTTGAAGGTCGTAATCACGAAATTTTATTTTTTGATGAAGACTTGGAAGAGCACCAGCCATTCCCCACTTTAGAAGATGTTATGAAAAAGATAGATGTCCATGTTGGTTTCAACGTGGAGCTGAAATGGACAATGGAGATGGCTGATGGCACATTTGAGCTGAACAATCCTTTTGATATGAACACATATGTTGATAAGGTAAGGTATACGGTATAACTAAATTTTATATGAACTTATAATAGCAAGTTCTGTTCTATATTAACCACATTGTTATACATGTTCTGTTAAATTACGAACTAAAAATTGAGAACTGCTTTTTCACTGTTAATAAAACTCGCATAAGTTGATCATGCTGTGTAGTTTTTGGTGAATCTTACTAGATCATAATATGTAAAAGTATTTATTAAGATAACGTTGGTTATAATGCAACTTTGTAAAATGTCTGTTTTGTGTGCCAATTAAAGTAAAATAAAAGAAAAGAAACCGAATTTCAATTGTACTCGTTTTCTATATCGACGACTGATACCATTGGATTCCTTATGTTGCTGTGATCACGGGTAAAAAACGTACGTATCATGTGTGATCATTTTATACTTCGACACATGAAAATACTGTCGGGTAAATATTAAAAAGCCTATATGTCTTAAAATATCTCGCCTTCTTTAGCAAATAGATGGCAAATGTCAATGAAAAAATCTTACTTTATTATAAGCTTTCAAAATTCTTTTATTTTTGGGAAATCGGTGCAGTAAGTACCTAAAAAAGGGGTCAATACGAAAATAAGCGGTAGCCATCTATGATTACCGCTCCCACCCCTCTCCACCACTTTATCCCACGATGACCAACAGATCCGTGATCGGCATCATATGTCATCCAACGGTATCAGTCGTTAGTATAGAGAGAATGCAACTGAAAAAATAATTTAAGAACTACGTCGTCCTGAAATTATAGTCATGATTATTTCTGACTCCTTGAACATGAGATAAAAAAATATTATAAAATAAAATCTTTAGCTGTAGTATTCAATTGTGTAGACTGTTTATTTATTTATTTAAACTTTATGGCACATAATAAGACTATTTATTTATTTAAACTTTATTGCACAAAAAAAGTGTATAAATGGCGGACTTGACTTGTCTTATGTCTATACGTATAATGTTTCAGGTACTTGAGGTAGTGCTAAAACATGCTGGTGAGCGTCGCATTGTGATTTCCTGTTTCAATCCAGATATTTGCACAATGGTGCGGTACAAGCAAAATAAATATCCTGTTATGTTTCTTACTGTGGTAAGTTCCACAAATTACTGATTATGCTTCTAATTAGTGGCTAGTAATTTACCTGACTGACTGCGGCGTAGGTTCAATAGAGGGTAATTTTTTACAAGTGCGTAACAAAAAATTCACAGAAGGATGTGAATTTCTTAACCTTTGGAGCTTGAAAAATGTCGCATTCAATCAAACTACGCGTGAAAAATCCCAAACGTACGACATGAGATTTTGATGTCGATTGTGGAATATTTCATGAATGATACGGTTGCGGAGCCTGGGGTGCGCTTTGCGGCTTTTTTACCCAAAGATGAAAAATCATCAATCTGCGAAGATCTTAACTTAGCCAATACAGCTCACACTGATCGGAGTATGAATTTTAGTAGTGAAATGTGGTTTACAGGGTATTACGAACAAATATCAAGCGTACCGTGACCCGCGCTGCCAGTCCATCCCCGCCGCCGTGCAGAGCGCAGTCAGTTCTGATCTACTGGGCGTCGTCGTCCACACAGAAGATCTCCTAAGAGATCCTACTCAGGTTAACATTTTTTTAACTTTAGCTCATGTCATTCAACAAACGGATCTCTAAGTAAAAAAATGGGGTTTACAAACTTTTTGAAAGACCTAATCAATGACATTCCACACTATGGGTTAGTCGAGAATTAGTAGATTGTGCTACAAGGGGATAAGGTAATATTTTGAAGGTGAGGGCGCTACTTTGAATCCTGAGTTACGCGAGGGATTCATGTATATTGCCCGAGATTAAAATATTACCGTACCAGAGTAGCACACTCTACTTTTCATCTCCGTCTATGAGAAAAACTAGCAAATACAAAACATTATAAAGAAAATTAGAACACCTACAATACCTAATCGGACTTCCGAAAATTTAATACTAACCTTTGTTTGGTGTCGTTTTCATACAATAAATAGGTACTAAGAAATTATTTTTCGTAGATCACTAACTTATGATAAAATGTTGACTCATAACTTTGTTTGCGTGGTCCTTCGTATCTATTTATAAATTAACTTGATACCTATTCACTATCGGCTTAAACTTACGAAAAAGTATTCACATTTATTAAATAATTACATGACAATACAAATAACCTATAACTTCTGTAATTTCTAGAATCAAAAAGAGAAAAATTGCGCTTAATTATACTTATTTCTTTTTCCAAAGCGAAGAACATAAAAATGTTTACCTACGTCTATTCATGTTGACGACAAAATGTAGGTATTCCAAATTTAAAAAATTACGTCTTTGCCTACTATTTTTTATTTTAAAACGAAATCCTTTTTTTTGCTTCCAACATTATTTTTGATTCTACATAGATTACTCTTGTGTTCAGTTTTCAAATTGGTTTTAATCCCTAGACATTTTCTTTTTAGTAGTTAGTTAGTCCCGAGAGAATAAGCAATAACTTTAGCTCCAAATGTTTTGGGATGAAAACATCGTTTTTCGAGTAGATGAGATGAAAAAAAAATAATTCCCCCTTTACATGTATTTTCCGCGCCGCCGCCGCCATGAAAACTGACTGCGGAATAAAAAAAATCTAATCTAGAGTAAATAAGTTTTTTGACGACGAGAAATGTCATTTAAAATTGCATAGAAGTTACTCTAAAAAAATTTGTAGCTCAAGATTTTATTTCACCACTTTGTCGGCGTGATTGATATACCTACACGCCCATGCCAAATTACAGCTTTCTAGTACTAATAGTGTTTGAGTAAAACCGCAGATAGACAGGCCGACAGACAGACAGACATGGCGAAATTGTAAGGGTTCCTTGTTTTCTAAGGAACCCTTAAACGTCCGCTTTGCTTTAAATTTCTTATCAGTTAATTTCATACTTGTAACAATGAAGTTGAAGCGTCGACAAGACACTGAGTCACTCACGTGACTATAAATACTTAATCGCTGGCGAGTAACCATGCCGATAGCACAATCGCCGCACGTGAATTCTTTGTATATATAATACTGGCAGCGTTATCTACGTCATACTTGTTGATATTCCTATTTATGATCGGTTAACGAGCATATAGAAATATACTCGTTAGTCAAATTTGGTTTTGTCGAATATAAGTACCTACCCCTAACTGCATACTTTACTACAACGTGAGTAGTAAAAAAATGCATTTAATTTTGTCATTATATTTATTTATTACAAAAAGGCACGCGAAATCAAATGTGTTATGTTCTCTCTTAATTCAAATTATGGTGGATATTTGTATCATTGCAAGCGAAGGCTAGAGATAGAGACACATGGAAGAAACTGTGAGAGACCTTTGCCAAGCAGTGGGACGATATAGGTTAGGTAAAAACAAAAATCATTAGTCTAACCCATACTAATATCTACCATAATTGCCGATGAACTGCCTGGCAAAATAGTAAGTAGATTTAAGTTTGGGAAATATGTATATGAATTGAAAGTCGTGAGTTAATCTTTCTACATTCTACACATGGAACGTAGGAAAAGATAGATTTGATTGAGCATGGCAATTAAAAAGATGAACTTGCAATTGGTTAACTGAATGTAACAAAACTATGAAATTCCGTTAGTTAAGAACTATGCGATCGGCGAAGATAGGTTTTTTTGCTAATTACTTAACAGTATTTTTACAAGCGAGCTTCTTTCGGCGATTCATCTTTGCATGTGAAACGAATAGGTACCGTACTATACCTCTTTTTGGAGGTTACTATAAGATGGTTTAGTTTGTCGTTCTCGGAAAACGAACCTGTTCTTACCTATATGAATATATATAGAGACAAACAGAGGTCATTGCCCTCTCGTTACTATAACCTTAAGCCTTGTTTGCCCACTTCTTTTTGTGTCGATTGGCTCAAATTACACTATATTTTGCATATGAGTCATGTGGTTGAATAGTACATGACTTTGTCGAACAGAGAGGCCACTGCTCTCTACAGTGGTAATAAACGTCCTGTACTCGGCGTCCGAAAGAGAGTCATAAGAGTGGCAACCTACTGGACGGGCAAATTTTGCCCCTCCATTAGGTTGCCACCAGAGACCGGATACTGATATTTCCTCAATATCGATATTTTGAAGGAAATATCGATAACGGTATCGATAACTGAGATATATACCGATATTTGTATCGCTAATTACGAGTACTGGTATAAAAGTATCGATAAGTTTATCGATACCCAGTACTGATATATATCAGTACTGGGTATTGATAAAATTATCGATACGCGACGTTGCCACACCGTACGCCAAGTATACCGCAGCCACCGCATCGCGGGCGCTGTGTGCGGATTGCGAAAAGGCACGGTACGGCAACGGCGCGCGCTGCGCAAGCAGCGACCAGCTGGAGCTAGCATTCATTCATTTGATGTTTCATTATTCTCGTGCGGCTAGCTACTTTTGTTAAATTAAAATTTTAACATTTTTATTAATAATGGGACGGCAAAAGAAGAACACTGTTTACAAATACTTTAAAATTAACGACCTTCGTGGCCTAGTGGTCATCATGCCACGCTGTCACACAGGAGGTCGCGGGTTCGATCCCCGGTCAAGTCAATATGGGAAATGATCTTTTTCAGACTGACGTGGGTCTTGGATGTTTATCTATATATGTATTTGTTATAAAATATAATATCATTGAGTTAGTATCCCATAATACAAGTCTCAAAGTTACCTTGGGGCTAACTCAATCTGTGTGATTTGTTAGTATAAATTAATTAAATTAAATTTAACAAATCACACCCTGGGGACGAAAGTGATCGAAGTCGAAATTTGTGTTTTTTGGGAAATCGCAAAATTTTGTTCGCATTTTAGTGACGTCCGTATAAAATGTGTATTATTCGTTCAAAAGAAAATATTTTTATAATTTAAGAATATTATTTTGACTTAAGTATATCTATCAATATAGTCTAAAACAGCCCACCAAAAAACAGAATTACGGTTTATAATAATTATAAAAAAAATACTTAACGAAAATGTGTCACTTTAGTATTATAAATATGTTTATATGTTTAAAAATATTTGACTTATTAAGACATGGGTCAGTTTAATTGTTAAAAATAAACCACTAATGATTTGAATAAAACTAAGTCACTTTAGTACTGATATTTTTTACGAAAACTAGGTCAATAAGATTAATATGCATGAAAATAATATACATAATTATATTAAATGACGATAAATCGAAATGAACGAAACAAAAAAAAATTGTCCAAACATAAACTGTCATTAATTCACCAAAAATAAAAATAACTAGCTAGACCTATCATTTATATCTAGAAAAGGGAGTATATAACTTTAACCCTTTAATCTTCTATATATATAAAAGCGAAAATCACTTACTCACACACTCACCACGAAATCTCGAAAATTACTTAGCCAATGAAAATGAAATTTGGCAGAAAGGTAGATTGTGACTAAGAAACGTCCGCTAAGAAAGGATTTTTGGAAATTCCATCACTAAGGGGGTGAAATAGGGTTGTCAGTTTTTATGGAACATCGTAATTTTTAAAGTGAGACACATGAAATTTTGAATTTATTTTAATAGTTAGTAGAAAATAATAATGCATTTATTAGATTTTGAAAATGAAAATGGTTGCAAGTTTATATGAATCTTCGTCATTTTTGAAGCGAGACACATGAAGTTTTTGAATTAGTGGTCAATAAAAATAATAATACAGAAATTAGATTTTAAAAATTGCATCCCCTGGGGTGCATTAGGGGTTGCGAATTTATATTATTATGAAACTTCGTCATTTTTTGAGTGAGAGACAAAAAAAATGAGACAAATAGATCATTTGTTATCTTTTGACTTTTGACGGTAACGGCAACGGGAATGGGAACGGGATATTATAACACAATGTATAACGTAAAAAACCCATTAAAGATCCTATTAGAACCATTTTCGACTACGCGGACGAAGTCGCGGGTTACAGCTAGTATTGTATAAATACGTTACTTATAAAACATCATCATCTTCCGTAACGACGTCGAGCCAGCCGGTTTCCGTAAGACAAGACCCTACCAGGTTAGGCTGGGTCTCACTGTCAGTTTCTAAGTATGGACATGAAAGCTGCCGAGAACGTGGGTATTCTCACGAAGTCTTTTTGCAAAACTCCGAACATCCATCGCAATATTTGAATCTTCATGTCATGCAGTTCCTGTTTGTGTCGCTCTAGCACAGGCCACGGTTCTCTTTTATTTAAAATGAATAGTCTAATTTTGGCTTTGTAGTCTCTTCAACCTCTGCAGGATGGGCGATATGGTATCGTTTAGGTTACTGGTCTGTATATCTCGATCTTGATGTCACCATCGATGTCTTCAAACGTGTGGAGTACAGATCCCAAGTATTTGAAGTCCTTAAGTTTGATCAAGTCTTAGCCTACACTGGGGAATCTGTAGGATTGCAAACCATATATTCTGTCATTGTCACATTTAACTTCTAACCAGATCACACCAGTTTTTCCCTGTCCGTATCCGCCAGTTCAATATCGTCAGCATACATGAGCAACCAAGGCGCTTGCTCGTGTATGTCTCTGATGCTGTTAGAAACTTCGTTGAATATTTATTTTTATTTATTTAACTTTATCACAAATGTAATAGGCGGACTTAAAGCCATAGGTTATCACACTGAACAGGTCTGAGATTAAATAACGAGCATTGATGGACTCCGACTGTAACGGCAAAGGGTTTACTGTCACCAACAGCTGTTTTTACTATCGACTCGTAATCGCAGTAAATGTCGCAGATGATGTCAATATAGATTTCTGGTATCCCTATGAACCTCAGTGCTCATCAGATCATTTCTCGGGGAAAACAACCTTTTACATATCCAAAGATAGGAAATAGGGAGGCGTATTTTTTTTAAAGGCCTTCATCGTGCGGGACATGAGTAATAATTAACTGCGGTAATTTGCTGCGGTAGGTTGCTATAGTCTTGCACCGATCCCCTTCCTTTAGAGACTGAAGTTATATGTATACTCAGCCCAAATCATTAAAAAAAGAACTCATACAGTCTTATTATAAAAAAGGCCATAATCGTGGTTTAGTCCCGTATTATCTAAGTCGGGGTTTAGTACGGTAACAAGCGATAAATCTACTTTGGACTTTCTTTTGTTACAAATCCTGAACCAAAGACGGAATTAGATAGATCCGACTTAGTCTGACCGGAAGTAGAAAAATCGTTCCATTTTTCATAATAATATATTTTCGTCGCAAATATTTTAAGTAAAAGCGAAATAATTTTTAATAATATTAATTCAAAACTATGCAAAGTAAATCATTTTACCAATAACCTCTTATTTATTGATCTGATTACTAAATAACATTTAATATACAATAATAAAGCAATTATAGTATCAAAAAACGGAACGAAGCTAAGTTGACAACTTTGACAACGTAATTCTATGTTTAGTCTGTGGGCACTTGTCATAATAAACTGTCATGAAGCGTAACCTATGATTTTGTTTACGTTTGTAAATTGTAAATAATCTTGACAAATATTGTTTTTATATGTGTGTTGTATTGTGTTATAAATATAAAATCGTGTTTTTAATGTTATGAATGGAAATAAACGAACAAAGTGTTGAAATCGTGTTTGTCATGGAAACTTGTAAAACAATAAAAATACTTTTAAGTATATCATAATCATGGCATTTTTAATACATTTCCTGGATATAATAATCATTTATTATTAGCCATCAGGTAAAATTTCGGATTTACTAAGATTTCACAATTAATTTTATTGTTTTGTATTGATTTCTGTCATGAATTTTAGGTTAGTCGGAGCTTAAACTAGCGTCCTAGCTGGTTTATCTTTAGACCGAGGATCGTCCTTAAAACAAAACATAAACCTTGTTTTATAGTAAGATTTTCCTTGTTACCTAGTTTAGACCGACTTTAAAACTCGATCTATCTCTAAACCTTGTTTTATAATAAGACTGATAGTCTTCCAGGCTTCGTTGAGAACTCTATCGGCTCAGACAACTTTCCGGTCCTTGATGCTGCGAAGAACTGAATAGACTTCCTCAGACGTTATTGGTAGTTCTCTACTTTAATTCAGAGGAAGATCCAGTGGCTGCATCTCTTTATGTAGCTGGTTCAGCAGCTTTCGGAAATACGAGTACCATCACCGCAACGTCTTTGCGTAGCGGGTCACCATTAGGATCACATGTCTTCCCTCTAAGCCAATCTCAAATATTGGTTAGTATCTGAAAACACATACTTAAGTATTTCGGTTTGCTATTATGTTTTTGTTGTTTGAAATTATGGTGTAAACTAATGGATCCATTTCAGTTGTTTGGGTTAACGACCGCCTATCAAGAATCAATGTTTACAAGTGAATTACATTAAGTTCCTGGTGGTTACTAAAGAATTGCATTTTACACTGTTACAATAATACTTCCCTTATTGTAACATTCCTATACAAACCATTAGGATCATACTGAGCTAAACCAAATAAACTATATAAGTCGGAATTAAAACATTTTAATAAATATGCTTTTTGGTTTTCCAATCACTAAATATTATATTAAAAATAACAAAACACTTGCCTACTAAATAAATACGTAAACCTAACGAACCGAACCGAAAGTGACCGGGAAACCGGTACAACGACTGTATGGGCTAACCACACAGAAAGTTAAGCTAAGTTAAGCTGAAGGGATGCTAGCTAGGCGGGAGGAACTCCGAAGAGAATATAACCAAACCCGTCGAGTGATTTCTTCACACTAGTTTTATTGATTTCACTTAAACGCTAAGATCACTTTTGATTGACATATTGACCCAGATTACTTAATCGCTAAGTTGTGCATATAGTTAAAATGTAGGTTAAAATATTGTTACCTATGTAGATATTAATTGTTTGCTAAAATGTATGAGATGATAGCTCATACAACGACATTACTTTATTTTCTTTAATTTTGTGTTTATATTATAAATATTTATATGAACAGCATGTTAATCTTGCAACAATGCAAATAAATAAAAATAGTAACAAGAAATCGCACTTTAATTTCATATTATACACTTTTACTATAAATATTGATCACTATTGACCATTAAGTACAATTATAGTAGTAATAGTAATCATTTTTTTAATTTTAACCAATCAAGATCAATTAGTTTTTTTATGTCGAAAAAAATTGACCTAAATGAAAACATTCACTTACATGAAAAACAAAAAAACTGACTTAACGCTTACTAAGTCTTTTTGTTTTATTAATGGAAAATAATTAAACGACTTATACACAATTAATACAGTGTATATTAAAGCGCTTAATAGAGTATAGTCATAAATCAAACTGTGCCATGATATTTGTTTCAGACATTATCAAAAAAAATCGGCCAAGGGCCAGTTGAACTCGCGTAGAGAGGGTTCCGAACAATTCCAAATATTTTAAAATAAATACCAAATGTCATTTGACATCTTCACACTAAGACGCCAGTTAACTACCACTAGCGCTGTTTAGTGAACTATTTTCCGTAAGTGAAGTATTATATTGAGTTAACCAATTTATTTTCAATTAATAGAATTTTTATAGGTTTTCATGTAATCATTTTGTATTTTAAAAAAATTACGCTCTCATGAATAAAATCTACATATTTATTTTACAAAAGAAAAAAAATATTCAGATCATTTCATTTGATATATGACACAGTAAGGTATGCATTATTTTTTAATTTCTTAATTTGTCCTCTGAAAATGACCCCTATTTAAAAAAAAATATATATGTTTACTTTGCACATCTATGTTTGGGTCATAGTATTACACCATCCTACCAAATTTCACCTGATTTAGTCTAGTCGATTCGGAGAAAATTGTCTGTGACAGACGGAAGGACAGGCAGACGCACGAGTGATCCTATAAGGGTTCCGTTTTTTCATTTTTTGTATGGAACCTAAAAAGGTCTAAACTAGATTTAAGCCACCTCAAATAGCCCATATCATAGCCCGAAAATGAACTAAAGCAATCGGTCAATTTACGATTAAAATTTCGAGGAAATGGATGCTTACTATTTAATAAAGAAGCGGCACATTTAGGATTAGGGCACTTTTTTCAGACAAACCAATACTTTTGTTGACGAAACACTGAGTCGATCATTATTGTTGTGGCCCTTAAGGGTCGAAAGTGGGGAAATGAAAGAGACACAATATGTAAGTTTTTTTCCGATCGAACCCGAATTTGTCAGTTTTTGATTTACTAAACGATAGATCTCGTTGTGCTGAGTCATTAATAGGCATTTAACTCAATTCACCAAAATGTTGACTTAGGTCACTTTCGTTCTCAGGGTGCGAAATATGGGTTCATAATCGAAGAAGGTACCTATTGTGCGAATATTTTTTCGAAACTAAAATTTTTTTAAAGGTTTTTTATGTATCTATTATTTTTTTTTATTGGTGTTATATTGGCGAAAGGCATTTAATCGGTATTTCAGTATCGGTATCAATACTGATATTATATCGATATTCGTGTACTGAAATAAAATGCCGATATAGGGTATCGATAAATCGATACCAGAATATCCGTATTTATATCGATATTTCGATATCGATACTACAACAATATCGGTATTCCGGTTTCTGGTTGCCACTACAGGTCGTTTGCCCACTATAGAGAGCAGTGCCCTTCATGTTCGACAAAGTCATGTACCTATGTACCTTTCAAACACATGACTCATACCGATACATATATCCACATATTAGTTGGAAAAAAAGATACAGGTTGATTTTGTACCCCCTACTATATTGAAATCTTGAAATCAGAATCATTTCATTTCATTTCTTTATTAGCCCACAAAACAGATAACAATCATATTTTGTTAAATAAGTACAATAAATTTTTAGCGTCCGTTTAGATTGTTTTCCTCGAATGGAAAAAAACGGAACCCTTATAGGATCACTTTGTTGTCCGTCTGTCTGTCACGACCCTTTTTCTCGGGAACGCGTGGAGCTAACAAGCTGGATTATTTTATATCAAATACTCAGGTCTACTGTCCCTTGGAGCTATGAAAAAAATCAGCCAACTTCTGAGCCAACGCAATCAAAATATAGCCGTTTATGCCGCAAATTTTCGACACTCTCAAGAGAATCAAAACCTACAGGGTACTTCCCGTGAATTCATAATCTTCAAATTTGGTATGAAGCAACGTCTTATAGCACAGACAAAGGAAAAATTACGAAAACCGTAAATTTTTTCCTCTGTCCCTTTCCTTAAGAACGCGTAGAGGTATTAAATTGAAATTCATATCAAACACTCAGGTCTATAATACCTTTAGGTTTAACAAAATCAAACTATAGGTTTGTACGGAACCCTCAGTGCGCGAGTCCGACTCGTACTTGGCCGGTGTGTTTTCTTCCAAATTGCTAATAAATAGCT